>OZ005662.1:4336809-5536809 GCA_963930645.1 Salticus scenicus
ACCTCCCTAAAAGAAGAGCGCCATCTATCGGTCATTACACTCGCGAATACTGAGTGGCAATTCCTTGATAACGTGTTTTCGCCGCCATTTTCGAATTCGGATTTCAAATCTTTTTCTTGCATAAGTATTTGCTTCGTAATTTATTCAAAAGTACTTGCGTGCATAGTATGTATTTCACGTACATTAAATATTCATGGGTATTTAATCTTTTATTACTCACTTTTTCTTTAAATACATTATTTTAATGCTGCATTATTTTATCGTGTATTGTTGGTTTTCGATTATCATTTAATTTGCTTCTCAAGCCAAATTTATCAATTGGATTCATATGCTAAATCGGATTACTGTATGTAATGCATTTTAGAAGCTTATAAAATGTAAGGATTTTGTTTGTATTTATAACAATATTTGATAAATAATTCAAACTATAATCGGAAGAGAATAATATGTGTATCGTTCTATTAAATGCTATAGATAATTTAGGATCACTTTTGCTTTATTTAATTTTTTAGCTTTTTTCTTCAGTCTATTATGAAATGAATTCACTTTTAATTTAAATTTTTCCTATGTATAATATTTTGAACGCACATTTTCCTACCAGATCGATTCCTTACTGTTTTAAAAGAATGGATAATCTATCATAATAAAAGTAGATGTCTGTCTGTCTGTCTCTCTGTCTGTCTGAGCATCTATACGTTCAGCCCCTACTGAACGCAGAACTACAAAATTTGACATACGGGTGCTCAGAAGCCTGCCCGAGGGGATAGTCAAAACAGAATTTAAAAATTTTAATTAGTTGCGGAGATATTAATTAAAATGTAGACCTATGTCTTAATCAAAAAGCGATCTCAATGACTCAGAATTAACCGAGATAGCATAAAAGTAGATATTTTAACGGAGTTAAAAGCAGAAAAAATGGAAAATAAATTAGAAATATAAGTCCGATCATTACGAATTTGGTACCAAATGAAAGGGGAATTTTTTCCGAATCTAAGAGTGCAAATGGCTTATCGATACGTCAATTAGATTTTTTAAAATTAACTAAACTATGAAATTTTGTTGGCAACAGGCAGACGATTTTCTAAGCGGTCTCGATCGGAAACAAAACACATACGAGACAACTGTCTGTGATGAAAACGGAAATTGTTGTAATCAATTAAGATATCATGTGTTTTATACTGGGGGGAAAAATTGCAATTTTCAATTTTTTTCAAATTTTCATTCACGTTACATTTGAATTAATATTCGGCCTAGACAGCATATTATAAAGCTACTGTTCAATTTTCGTGAAAATATATCAATAATTAAAAAAATGACATATTTATTGGAAAAAGATTGTCTTCTTTTATTTTTTTGCAGTATTTGCAGTAGTCGAAATTTCGTAGTATGTAGTTTTAATGCCCGATAATTCGATTATGAATATTTTTGAAAGAGTACGATTATTAGGGAGGGCTTGAGGAACAGGGAAAAAAGGCAAAAAAAAAAAAAAAAGAGTTGCAGCGTTTGAAATTGGTTGGCATATTAAGATTTTAAGGCAAGGTATTTGGTTTTCTTTTTTATCCCAGCTTCTAATTAAAATAATTTCATAAGTAATACATCATTTGAAAGCTTTGTTGATTTGGAATTGAACAGTAGATTACAGAAATTTCTACCGCCAGATGGCGCTGAAATATTTTAAAATTTCAATATTTCAAATTCTAATTATGATTATATAATTTTTAATGCATCATTCGAAAGATATTTTAAAGTTCTTTTATATTATCAAAAGTATTATTCGAGATTTTACCCGATTTACACGTTTTAAGGTTTCCTTTTTAGGTTTCCTTTTGTATCTCAGCTACTAATTAAAATATTTTCATATGTAATACATCATTTGAAAGCTTTGTTAATTTGGAATTGAACAATATATTACAGAAATTTCTACCGCCAGATGGCGCTGCTATATTTTAAAATTTCAATATTTCAAAGTCCAATGAGCGAGGAAGGTGTTGTAAGTTCTAAAACGGGGATAAGGCGCCGCAGGCGCCACCGAGCGGGACTTAGCTGAAGTTAGAAATTTGAAATATCAGCGCCGAAGGCGCTACCGCAAGGGAGTTTACTGCGATTTAGATAAGCTATTTTCACGATATATCAATAAGCTGTTATTAGACCTGATACGGGAAAAAGGCGCCGCAGGCGCCACCGAGCGGGAATTTCGTAAAGTCGGATTTTTCAGGGATCGCGAACCAGCTGGTCGCCGAAGGCGGCTAGTTAAAATAATAATAGGATGGAATTTGAACTGCATGTTTATATGTTATGTCTTGTGTGTTTATTAACCTACATGCATAGAATACTTTCTTTTTAAATTTCTGTAATAACTGTGTATTGAGGATCTCACAACTATTTTTATGAATTATTATAACCCGGAAGAAGATATTTTTCAACAATCAAGATGGTCATTTACGCTAGTTGATATAATTTTGGAAGGCATTAAATATTATTGCTTTTATGCCTTCCAAGATGACTATTTGCTGGCTTTAGATTAAAGAATATTTAAAAATTGATGGTGATGATGGTTTGTGAAGGTCTAATAAAGGTATGTATTCTGCACCTTTAAATTAGGTAATTAATTATAAAAGTATGTCCACATGTTCTGAATTATTATTTTATTTTTATTATTCACATATCTATTAGCATATTTAAAAAATAACTTAGGTTTTGTATTAAATATTTAACTTGAAATCCATATATATATAGAATAGGTACACTATGTACTATAATTAAATAGGAATGTGATTATCAAAGGAAATTTACAAAAAAAAAAAAAAAAATTTATTTATGATTTTGTTATTTTAGATCGCGAAAAGTTTCTCTTCCGTATAAGCTGGTGTTACGTCCAAAAAAAAAAAAAAAAAAAAAAAAAAGGTATATAATAATTATTATATATATATATTACAAATACACTTATTGAAAGATATTTTGTTTTTTAAGCTATTACTTTTAAAAAAAGTTTAAAGTATGTGTTTCCTCATATTTTTTATTTAATATTTTGTCGTCGAATATCATATCAGTTTACATATTTAAAAATTAACATACACTTGCATTAAGTACTTTAATTTAAAATTCATTTATATATATACTAGCAGGCTTTGCCCGCTTCGCTGGTCATTACATCGAAATGAATTCTCAATATTTCATATCATTAATAATAAAAAAAAAAAAATCTCAAAAAAAAAGAAGAAGAAGAAGAAGAAAGAAAGAAATCAGTCAAAATGTAAGTTAAAGTTCCCGCTGCCTTCGGCAGCGGTTTTCCGCCTCCCCACACTTTTTGAATCTCGAGCCCCAATGCCTTCGGCAGTACCTTACCTAATTTTTACTCCCCCTCCCTCACGGGTAATGTTGAAAGTTTCGCAAACTTTCCTCCCATCAAAGTGCACATTGCGTACACTTAATCAACACCCACTCATCAAAATTCATCATTCTAAGGTAATCTGGAGTATATTTAAGCTTGTTTTTTGCCCCCGCCAGCCTCAGAAGAGAAGGGGATACTTTCGCAAAATACCTTTATAGTGCATCTTGCATACGCATACCTAACCAGACATAAAAAAATCAAGATCCTGAGATTATTTGAAAAAGAATTATGTTTTAAAACGTGTCCCTCCCCCGCACATGAAGGAGGGACGGCGAAGGGAATTTTGCAAAATCTCTTTATACTATGAGTTAGATATACATACAACCGACCCGCACATCAAAAATCTCCTTCCTAAGATAATTTAGTGCAGAGTTATACATGGATACATTTTTTTTATCCCCACCTCCCCTCCCAAGACCGGTAGGGTGGAAATTCACAAAACCCCTTTGTAGTGTGCGTGTTGAGTACGCATAACCAACCGACATATCAAAAAATCGCTTTCCTGAGGTACTTTGGAACAGAGTTACTCTTAAAAACGTGTTTTTGCCCCCACTCCGCCCTTAAAGGAGGGAGGCAGAGGGAAATTTCATAAAATTACTTGACGGTGCGTGTTGAGAATGCATAATCAACCCACACATAAAAATTAATCTTACTGTGATAATTTTAAGCAAGGTTATGCTTGGAAACGTCTTTATTGCTCTCCCTTCCTTAAGGAGGGAAAATGGGGAAATTCTCAAAATCCCGTTGCAATGGATATTGGATACACGTAAAAAAGCCACACACTAAAAATTGTGACCTCAGCTCCTACGGATTTCTTCGGATAAATTTTACCCGCTTGGCTGGTCATTATTTAAAGAAAATTCTTTTCTATATCGCTTTATAGATAAAAAATAAAAATAAAATTCATTGAAATTGCTCAAAAGCTCGCTTCGGGTGTGTGTCGCTATTGCATGCGACAATGCCATACCAGCGGGCTTTCACTTTTGTGCTTATCAGATAACAATTTCGAAACAGACAGTATCGAAAAAAATGAAGTAGCCCTTTTACATTTGAATATTAATCACATATGAACAACACTATGCGTACTGCACATAATATTTACTTTTACATTATTTCCTCTATTTATTCGATTTTTTCGGTCGACCATAAACTGACACGACAGCAATTTCACGTGAAATATAATATTACAATATGCTGTTAAACAACTCACTTTTTGTGGCTATATGTATTTCATAGTTAGTTAACAGTGGTTCGTATATAGAAAAATAAATAAATATTTATTTATCCTTATCGTGGTACAGGCTTATTATAGCTCCCCTTGGTGACTTTTGAATTTTTGTCACCATTTTAAACAAAAATACATAATTTATGAGGTTATTGTTTCTGTTTCTTTCTTTCTAGCCTTTTTTTTCCCCCTCAATATTTTATAATTTATTTGTTTATGGGCTACTTGGCTTAAAGTGGCTATCCCAAAAGTAGACTCCTTGGCGAAAAAGGTCGTATCTACTTTAGCATCAAAATTTTAAAAAATACCCTACATTATGAATAAGTAAATATGAATATAATGCTGAATTAGCCTTTCTTCCAAACGTATTATACGCGGCAATAAATAAATAAAAACGCTATTAAAAAGAAATCTAAAATTGTGGTATGTTAAAAAAGATTACGGAACAAAATTTGAAGAAATATGATGGATTTTTATTATTAATATTTAATTTTGATAATGACGTCATTTTGTCATAGCCTAAGCACATTTATTATTTAATATTTCTTTTACCATTCTCGTGAAAATATATTACATTATATGTCGAAAAATAAATCAACTCGTAAATTTTTTTGGCAACAATTAAAAATTAAAATAATTATTTTTAAGCATTATTATAGAACACGGATGGATGGTTGTGTTTTACGTCGCACTAATGCTGCGCAGATGGGAAATTGGCGACGGTCTGGGACACACACACCCCTAGAGGTGGTCCTATAGAACACGGAGTAATATTAATAGGAGTTGAAGGTCCAATGGGAGAAAGCTACGAAACTGTGATCTAAATTTTTGGTAAATATTGAGGGCGCCACTTGTCATTCCTCCCTACCTCGGCGCGGATATACTGTTGTTTTCAATAGAATTTTGCTGGAGTACATTTAAAATTTTTTATTTTAAGCAATTTAATTTCTTTGTAAGTTCTTAAAACTGCATAATTCAGATGTTTCAAATAAATGCTTCGTTCCCAGTTGTAAAACAGGCTATGATAGTGATAAGAAAAAAAAAAGCCCTAGGAGAAAAATAAAGTCCGAGTTCGTGTTTTCTGCACCTAAAGTAAGTTTATTTTTTTTTATTTACAAAATTTCATCCATTCTCCTTCCTCCCAATTGTCTGTTTTAGCTAGCTTCGGTTCATAAGAATCGTCATTTTTTAAAAGCTTTCTTTCAAAGTAAAATTAGTATAAAATGGCTCTTAAAAAAAACGTGTTGGTTAGAATACTCTATTTAATGAAATTTGCTTTCAATCGAAACTTTTTCAGCTTGATATTATTTTTAAAAAAATAATTAAAACGAGACATTTCCCCATTGAATAACATTGCGGAAGCTGGAGAGAAGGAAGGATTGCACGCTGGCGCCATCTGTAAACATTAGAAAACAACATCACAAAATTTCAGCGTTACCTTCTTCTCCTGACTTTTTACTCCCTGTTATAGAAGAAATATCTATATTATTATATAGAAGATAAAATATAGAGAATGTTTTCCTTCCTTCCCCTCCCCTTGGGGACTGAATTTCTAAAATTCCAAAACTTGGTTTTTAGGTATTCGTGTTAGCTATATTTTAAAGCAAAAATTTTACGGATATCTGTTTTTTTCTTTGAGATATAAAGGTTTTTGTGAAATCACGTTTTGTCCCCTGTACTCCCTTAGGGGCCGAATTTCTAAAATTCCAGAAATTGGTTTTTAGGTATTTATGTTAGCTATATTATGAAACAAAAATCTCACGTATATCTGTTTTTTTCTTTGAGATATGAATGTTTTTAAGAAATCACTTTTTGCGCATGCGAAATCACATTTTGCCACGCATCCCCTCTTGTGGACCGAATTTCCAAAATTCCAGAAATTGATTTTTAGGCATTTGTGTTAGCTATGTTTTAATGCAAAAATTTTACAGATATCTGTTTTTTTCTCTGAGATATGACGGTTTTTGTGAAATTACGTCTTTCCCTCCCACCCCCCTTCGGGGGCGAATTTCGCAAAATCGCTTCTTAGGGGGTGCTTACATTACATGTTCTAAAATCTGACCTAGTTTCGAATCAGTGGCTCCAGCAGATTTTGCTGTGCGTTGATGAGTCAGTGAGTGAGTGAGTGGAAGTACTCTTTTATATATATAGATATACAGAGAGAGAGTGAACAGGTGCATTATTTACTACAATTAAGTAATAATGTGATTATCAAAGGGAGTAGATATTCTTTGGCAAATGCTCCAGCTTGCTCCTTCTACTAATGAGCATGCGCGGGGACTTGTTCTCCTCCTCTCCTCAAGTGCTAAGCGAGAAGGAAGGTCTCAGAAATTGAGAGCAGCAGTGCTTCCCTCTATTAACGATTAATTTAAGAGAATTTTTATTTATTTATTATACCCCCCCCCTTCTTTTAAATTTTTTTTTTAAATAATGAAAATCTCAGAATCAGAGTTATTTTACTTTAAAGTCAACTTCCATCAATAAAAAAATATAGGATTTAGACACAGATTAAAATAAATATTTAAAAGTGTAGGAGGTCTTCATTAATAAAAATATTAATGGATTATCAAAGTTTTTTTTTCCCCAGGAATTTTACTTCAACAATATTTTCAAAAATTTTATTTGTACTTTTATTTATTTTGTATAAAATTTCTCTACAGATATTTTTATTATTATTTCAAGATATATATTTAAAATAACAGAGATGTACGAGATATAATAATTCCGTAATCATTTTGTTAGCATTTTGTGAATTTCTCTATATTAATTTTTCCCATCAAATACTTCGTATGGAAGATTCAAATATATACAAATTAAGTAGAAAATGGATTTTACATTAAATTATATACACTTTTGTATACTGCATGTAAAACTGTTTATTACAATTTCCAGTAATTTACAATATTAAGAAAAAATAAATGAAATATTTCAGTTTTAAATTCCATTACATTATTATTAATAAATTTTAAAGAAGGTAAATTTAAAATAATTTAACCTGTACATATTAAACTATACATTTGTTATATATTATTCATGACACAGAAAATTACAATTTTTCCTGACAAGTATTTGCGATAGTCCCACCAATACTAAATGAGAATTTTATTGGGTTTTAAAAAGTACTTAAAAGTAGACATCTGAAAAATTGAGCAAATGAAAGTTAATGTTTATCACTAATAAACATTAAGAGGATCAACTTATCTTTCTGTTAATAAAGTAAGATAAACAGGAAGCATGGTATAAGTTTAATACATTCTAATTATTATATATTATAGTTTATGGCTGCTACGAAGACTTTTCTTTATTTTTATATGGAAAAGAAATAAGTAATAATATAATCAAATGATAAATATTTGAAATGTATTCAAATCAGTAATGGGGGGGCGGAGGGGAGTTAGGAAAGGGGATCAAACACCTTAACTATGAAGGATGTTTGCACTTAAGATTAAATTAAAATTCATGTCCTTAAAAAAAGAAAAGAAAAACCACTATCCTACTTGAATAAAACATATAGCTATACTTTAAATATTAATCCCCGCCCTTTTTTTTACATTAGGACATTTTATTTTATCAAAATAATACGCTTCTTAAAAAAAAAAAAAAAAAAAAAAGAAAAGAAAAGAAAAGAAACTTAGAAAGTAAATTAATAAATATAATTAATGTAATATTTTAAAGTGTTTTTTTTTCTCCCTCATTAAAGTTGTCGAATAATAAATTACATTATTAAACTGTTTGCCTCCATAAAATTTTTAATATTTTACGAAGTCTTAAATAATTTTTAAATGTGTTATAATGTTGCTTTTAAAAACTATAATAATTAGAATATACCACACCATGTCTAAAAGTAAATTAATGCTTTCAGTTTATTTTATTTTCATTTATTTATTTATTTAACAGTAGGAGGAATAAATATAACTAAAAATATATAAAATAAATCGTTTTTAGGACTTATATAGTAAGTACAATATTTACATATAATACTAAGATAGAATTAAATTTTCATACAGTTAGCTACTTCTAAATTAGATATTACATAATAAAATTGTAATTATTGACAAGAAGGAAGGGGAGATGATAAACAGCTTAATCGATCCTCATAATGTTTATTAATGATAAACATTTCCTCTCATTTGCTCAGTTTATAAGATGTTCATTTTTAAGTACTTCTTTTTTACATCCAATAAATTTCTAACTGAATATTAAACAAAATATCTGAAATATTTGTTAGAAATTTTTTTACACATTATTTATTCATTTATTATTATTATTATTATTATTATTATTTTCATCATTATTATTTGTCTATATATAATATATAATGTGTATAGCTGAATATATAGAATTTAAATTAAATCCAGTTTACTTTCTTTAAAATTTACTGATGATAAATTTAATTTATCATTATTTATTTATTTATTTCATTTTATTTTTAGGCCTGATTATAACTGGAAAATATATAAAATAATATAAACTGTTTTTGTTAAGATATTTCAATTTACAACTAATATGTTATTATTATTACATTTTTAAATAAATTAATTCGAAATAGTAATAAGCAGTATTATATGAAGGATAGGAAAATATAAAAAGTTTAATATAAAACCAATTTTCTACATAATTTGTATCAATTTGAAACTTTCATACAAAGTATCCGATGTGAAAAATTAATATAAATGAAATCAAGAAACTATAATAAATATGATTTTGGAATTATTATATCTCATACATTTCTGTTATTTAAAAAATGAAATAATGATATTTTTTAAAATATTGTTAAAGTAAAATTCCTGAAAAAAAAATAAAAAATAAAAAAAGTTTTGATAATCCAATAATGTTTTTATTAGGAAAAACTTCCTACACTTTTAAATATTTATTTTAATCTGTTTCTAAATCCTACATTTTTTTTTAACTGATGGAAGTTGACTTTAAAGTAAAATAACTCCGATTCTGAGATTTTCATTATTTTAAAAAATGTTTCAAAAGAAGGGAGGGGGGAATAATAAATAAATAAAAATTCTCTTAAATTAATCGTTAATAGAGGGAAGCACTGCTGCTCTCAATTTCTGAGACCTCCCTTCTCGCTTAGCACTTGAGAAGAGGAGAACAAGTCGTCGCGCATGCTCATTAGTAGAAGGAGTAAGCTAAAGCATATGCGATGGGCGCAATCATCGAGCTCTAATTTAGGTATATCTAGTATATCTGCTCGATGGGCGCGATCTAACGTCTTGTTGGTGGAGTGCCCTCCATGCAGGGTTTTTCTAAGGGGAAGGGAGCTAGCTTGTATTTATGTGACTTTCAGAGAAAACTATGTAAAAATTCAACAAGCAAACCCCAAGATTTAACCCGATATTATCCATCTACCAGCTTTGAGAGCAGAACCACTCAGCTACTGATCTTGCATGTGAAGCATACATATGGGTGTTACAAAACCGAACTTTCTCAATGGGTGTAATGTAACAGTATTGCTTCAGTAATGTCATGTATTTTGAGTTTCCTGCACAAAGAAATAGGGGCTTTTGGTTTTCAAGGAACATACATGCGTACATAATACTTATTGCTGTGGGGTGAAATGTGCTTTACGAGACTGCTTGGCGTCCTGTTTCCAATCGCCGATAAAGATGCCAACCTTGGCACCTTCGATGTTTATCCGCCGTTGAATGATCGATGTATGAAATGTGGTAACCTCACCATAATGTTCTGAAGCTGTGTGATTTTTGTGTATCTGGTTGTTGTCAAACGAAATTTCGTGCGTTTTAAGATTCATGTACATTGCGGGTGAGGTATTTTGTGATGTTTTCTTTTGATTTTCATGTATGTGGAGTATACATGCATGCATATTACTGATTGCTGCAAGACGCAATTTCTTGCATTTTAAAAATTCATGTAGATTGCGGGTGAGGTATTTAATGTTTTTTTTTTTTTTTTTCCAATGTTCGCGGTGCGCTCAGATGTGTATATTACTGATCGTTGCGAAACGAAATTTCGTGCATTTTAATGACCCATGTTGATTGTGGGTGAGGTATTTAGTAATTTCTTTTTTTTTTTTTTTTTTTTTTTTTTTTTTATGTACGAAGAGCGTACAGACGTATGTATTACTGATCGCTTCAAAACGAAATTTCGTGCGTTATTCATGCAGATTGCGGGTGATATTTAGGGATGTTTTCTTTTGGTTTTCATGTACACGGAGCGTACATACGTGCATATTACTGATCGCTGCGAAATGAAATTTGGTGCATTTTAAAGATTCGTATGGATTACGGGTGAGGTATTTAGTGATTTTTTTTTTTTTTTTTTTTTTTTTTTTTTGTGGGGGGGGGGTTCATGATGTGCGTATTACTGATCTCTGTATTTGTAATTTTTTTATATTTTCTTTTATTTTAATGGTTGTTATTAACCGTATACTATTGGCAAGATATTTATATACATAAATATAAATCATAAAATATGCATTTTGTATTAACTGCAATCACTGGCATATGGTTAATATCACAGATTACTTAGATGCTCCTTATACCTGCATTACCTCTAGTTACTTTGTAACAAACTAAAGTTTTGGACACAGATTTGATCTAGACCACGGTGATTTGTTTTTGGGGGGCAGCCTGACACTTTTGGATTGTTACCAGTTCCTGCACGTGTGTTGTCATTCTGTGTTACTTACAAATTTTGTTGAAATTTGAAATTTTTTACATTTCTCTCATAAGACATTTAAAAATAATTTCGGAAAAGGAATTTTTTAATTAATGGGTACTATTGCACTTTTGGATAACTTTTAAAAGGTAAGAGTTTTAAGGTGTATTTGGTACTTAATTTATTTTCATTCTAAATATTTTAACGATGTCCGGTTTTATTACAAAAACTGTTAGGCTTTACGTTTGTAACTTTAGATATATGCATTCACAAAAATAATGTATAACATTGAAAAAAAAAAAAAAAAAAAAAAAAAAAAACCTAAAGCAGTCTTTGGGGACTGCCGATAGAAGTGAAAACTAAGTAACTTGTGAATTGTATCGTCGTCGTCGTCGAGCTATTAGATTATTATTTTCGAATTATTTTTGATTTGTAAAGAAGTGTTTATGATCTGTATTATATTGTAATATGACTAAAATAATTTTCTTTTTTTTATTATTTATTTGAAAATTTATATTGAAAGCAAAAAGAAGAATATAACAGTCTGTATAAAAACACGTGCTTGTACTTCGTGAACTATGTATATACTGTGGAAAAAGTACATACATACATAGAGTATAGAACTAGAAAGAGACAGATGCTAGTAGCCAGTATACTACTCGTATTAGTATACATTTTATACATATATATATGTGTATATGAGGCATGCCGCGCCGTGCGCTACATATATGGATATATATGTAGAGAGGTATACTCTTTGTATATATATAATGTATACTATTAGGTCGTTGCAAAAGTTCGTGCGGACGCGGACCATTTTATTGCCTCTAAAGACGAGAACTTCTATCGCCGTGATATACGTTACCCGAAAAATAGGCAAAGGTTGTAGAAAGTAATGGAGAGTATTTTGATTAAACATTGTCATTTGATTCGATGTATTTTTATGAAATGAAGCAATAAAAAACCGCACGAATTTATGCAAAGACCTAATAATAACGCACGGAGGTATATCTATGTACATATATACACAGTATACATATAGCTCATGGAAAGCGTTCGGTGACGATGACGCGAGTTCCATGATTTTTGTTCACGCAAAAAGTGCTCAACGAGCCTAAAGAAGTTTTCACTTCAAAAATCATTTACATCAGGGTTAATTCATTCTAGTTTTCAAAAAGTAAAATATTTATCTGTTATAAATTTATACATTATTTTTCTATCTATTTCAAAAACTTCATTCAGCAACTATATTAATGTAAATCTTAATGTGAGTTTAATGTAATTTTAAATTGCAGTCATTGTAATTAAATTACAATCTCATTTAAATACGAAATTTGATAAGTCATTTTTAACACTTGCCATTTTAATTTTTGAACAAATCGAGGATTGTGGTATTCCTTTATTATTTTAAAAATTTATTTATTTTGAGTTTGGAAATACTGTGTCTATTTATAGGTTAAATAACTTTCTGTTTCTGTTTTTACTTGTCCTATTCTTCCCAAATGCCTGTTCACAAGAGTGAAGACTCGGCGAAAAGAAATTTTATAAGTTAAAAGAACCTCTTTTTGTCAAAGAGCTTTACATAATCTGAAGGATGAAAGAGCTTAAGGATATTAAAAAGATTTGTAAACAATCGCATTATTTGAAGTATTTATATGAATATGATATACCATATTTGTTTATAACCATTAAGTACTGCACAAGTTATGTATTTATTAAAAATGCAAATTTTCATTGAATATACCTGAAGTATAGTTATAAATCTTTCATGACAGTTAAAGTAGCATGTTTCAGATACTTTAATAGACCATTTTCTTTCTAAATGAAACTGAAAATTTATTATTCATTATTTATTGAAAATCGTTTTTAAATTAGCCTTTTTGGTAAAATTTCACTGCCTAAAATAGATAATTATCATCAAACTCATGAGTTAAAGTTACAATATAATCTAATGTAGGTGTCATTAAAAATCTGATTTCTTAAGTTTCATAGATATTAAAAAAAGAAACATGAAACTGATAAACGCCTTTCTTCAGAAAAACCCATTTAATGATTTTATTGAAAACAGAAGGCTATGAAGTGCACTTATTATTTATTTTTAAGGCATTTAATGAATTATTTTGCTTGTTGGAAAACGTAAAGCATGTTTTAGAAACATTTTGTTATAATAGGAAAAACACACATTCACATGAACAATTTGCATATTAATCTATCATTTCTTTCCTTTCTTTCTTTCGTTATAGATAAAAATGTAATTATAATAGAAATAAGATGAAAACTTTTCTTTCTTTCTCTTGAATTTTCGTCTATAATTATGATAAGTTAATACTAAACAATAAACTATTACTCAAATTCGAGACTTATTCGTATTATTCGATATTTTTATTCGATTCTGTATTCTGATTGGCTTATCAGTCGTATAATCGATATTAGAGCCCGAAAATTACCGAAGATAAAATCGGAAGAAAGCCGAAATAGTCCGAAATCGGGACGTAGGCGTTAAGGATCTTTATTCTTAACCGGTCTGAATTACTTTTTTAAGGAAAAATCTTTAACTTTGAGTTAAAGATCTTTAGTTAAGGATCCTTAACAGCGGAGATCTGAATCTGGGGGCTTATTTTACGCTAAATAGAGTTCTAACAACCACGTGACTTTCTTCTTAGCAACCATACTTTGCTGAAGGACAACGCTAATTTTTCCATGCCTTTGGAAGCGTAGTAGTCGAATTTTTTTTATGCTTTTACAAATAAATTTACAACACTGTGTGTTACAATAAATTTGTAGCACTATTCCGCAATGATAAAATGGGTCAGTGAGGTCAACTGCCCCTCAGCAAACATGCTCGTGACGTCATCTGTTAGAACTCTATTGAAAATGCTCCCATTTTCTTGCTTATTGACATAGAAACTTCGTTTTTATCTCAAATTAAAGCTCTCGTTAATACGAATATTTTACATTCTGTTTCATTTTCTTGCGATATTTGGTTCTTCCAATATTTAAAACTTTACGGAAAACAAGTTTGCCGATTTAACAAAGAGAAGTTCTTTCCTGTATAATAAGCATGTAATGGTCTTGGGTTATTTCTGGCGATTTTATTATTGGCGCATTCTGCTTTGTGTTAGTGTTTTTTTTTTTTTTTTTTTTTTTTTTTTAGCTGGGCTTGGTAAAACGACAGTTTCTGCTTGATCTTTAAAATACTAGTAATTTAATATAAAATTGTGATTAAAATAACTTTTTTTTTTTTTGTTTTGCTTTGCTTTGTTAATAATTGATTTAAATAAACTATCAAAATTTTATAATTTTTTGGCAATGCGTAACAGTTTTATATGTCTACCCACGGAGTAAAAAGACAGGAGAAGAAGGTAACGCTGAAATTTTGTGATGTTGTTTTCTAATAATTACAGATGGCGCCAGCGTGCAATCCTTCCTTCTCTTCAGCTTCCGCAATGTTATTCAATGGGGAAATGTCTCGTTTTAATTATTTTTTTTTTAAATAATATCAAGCTGAAAAAATTTCGATTGAAAGCAAATTTCATTAAATAGAGAATTCTAACCAACATGATTTTTTTTAAGAGCCATTTTATACTAATTTTACTTTGAAAGAAAGCTTTTAAAACATGACGATTCTTATGAACCGAAGCTAGCTAAAACAGGCAATTGGGAGGAAGGAGAATGCATGAAATTTTGTAAAAAAAAAAAAAAAAAAAAAAAAAAAAAAAAACTTACTTTAGGTGCAGAAAACATGAACTCGGACTTTATTTTTCTCCTAGGGCTTTTTTTTTTTTTTTTTCTTATCACTATCATAGCCTGTTTTACAACTAAGAACGAAGCATTTATTTGAAACATCTGAATTATGCAGTTTTAAGAACTTACAAAGAAATTAAATTGCTTAAAATAAAAAAATTTAAATGTACTCCAGCAAAATTCTATTGAAAACAACAGTATATCCGCGCCGATGTAGGGAGGAATGACAAGTGGCGCCCTCAATATTTACCAAAAATTTAGATCACAGTTTCGTAGCTTTCACCCATTGGACCTTCAACTCCTATTAATATCACTCCGTGGTCTTACCCAACGAGGTATATAAATTAGAGTGCTGATTCAATGGATGAAGGATTAGCTTTCCGTGGGTTAAGATGAATCACGTGACATGAACCAATAGGTTGCTATGTTTGGCTCTTTATCGCTATTTTGGCGACTGTCCGCGAAAAACTAATTTATTTAACTACAGAATGATTTGAAATTGATATGATGACTATAATAAATAATAAATATGTGATATAATTGCTGCACACAATTAAAAACAACATAAAATAAGGACACAAGTGAACTTGAAAATAAAACTAAAAACATGCGTATAAATCATAGAATGTAAACAAACAAAAACTTTGGGGACAATGGTTGGCTGGGTTAGCCAAGCGGCGCCATTTACAATATTATCTCGAATTGTGCGAAATATGCTACCATGAATGCAAATAGTCAGAAAAATTGTTTCGAATGAATAATAAAAGTATTATTTAAGCAATAAATAAATAATTAAAGTGTACGATCTTTCATAAAATGCATTATTTTCAGCACATGATTTACTTCCATAGCCTTCCTCGAATAGTTGAAAGAAAAATAACAAATATTATGTATTAAAACATACAAAATAAAAAAAAATTATAATTTACCTGTGAAAAGTTACTGGTCAGCGCCTACCCATTTATTTTTATGACATAATAAATTCTTTTCGAAAGAGTTTCACAACTTTAAAAACTGTATTCTTCCATAGAATGTTTAAAAATAAGCTAGCTGTAACCAAGGAAACCAGCGAATACGCAGATGCAAGGGGAGCATGTCACATGACTCATCTTGGATCTTCTCAAGGGTTACCATTTATCATTCTACTTTATATATCTCGATGGTCTTACCTTAGATCATAATAAAACTTGAACCTACTTCTTATTTTATATCAAATGTTTGAATGCTAAATATTTGCTTTAAATTTCAGCATTCCAACTTAAAAATATTTAACAAAAATTAGGTTGATAATAAATCCACAAAATATTACTTAAAATTGTTTACAATATATAGTTAAAATACAATAATGTATAATTGAGGAAAATAATAATAATTATTATTATTATTTTATTATTATTTATTTATTATTATTTTTTTTTTTGCTAGAAAATTTTTTTAAATAAAAATTTTATTATTTTTTTATTCAAATAATTTTCTAAACAGAATTATATAATTAATATCATTGTATTTAAGTGCATTTGTACGCAACTATGCAGAACAGAAAAAAATATATATGCATCTATCTTATTTTTTATTCATAGTTAAATTAAATTTTTAATTAATGAATTAAGTTTTTCTTTAATGAATTAAACTTTGTAGCATTTCATAGCTAATTTCAAACTAAGCAAACAGATGGCAGCACTGACATTGATCCAATAAATGGTTCAGAGTTATTCAGCCTCTGCTTTTGACTGATCGTGGATCAAATATCTCAGGGATCGGTCGAAATGATCCAGGATTTGGGCTCACCCCTAGTACCCCATGCCATGGGCCATTTTTCCTCGGGCTTGGGATAAAATAGTCCCCTTTGTCAATTGCTATTTGAAAAATTATATTAAAAAAAGTAAGCATTATTATTACTTTTGACGGACAAGGAAACATTCAAAAGGCGTCATCTTCAAAAAATATGTGTGATTCTATTCTTCATAAAATACCAGAAAGTGAAAAAATTATCGGCTGAAATGAACTACAGCGACCACAAAAATTTATCAAAATTAAGCATATTTGGCGATTTCACACTGTTAGGCGATTGATTTTGAGTGCTTAGCGGAGAAGCAAAACATGGTTCTGTTCGTACATGGCAATATCTGTTGCTAGCGAACTTATCGTCTAACAGCGCTAAATAGCCAAAAATGCTTAATTTCGATAATTTTTTGTGGTCGCCGTAATTCATTTTCGACGATAATTTTTTCACTTTCTGGTGTTTTATGAAGAGTAGAATCATATATATATTTTTTCAATATTTATTGAAGACGACACCTTTTGGATGTTTCCTTGTGAGTGCAATATAAACCCCAATATATAGGTAATATGCACACACATTTTCAATAGCCAAAAATCATTACTTTGTGAAAAAGCACTTAAAATTTACAAAGGTAGTCCATTTTACCCCGCTCTCTCCTATGGCCCAAAAGGGGTGTGTGTGGCACGTATTAACCGACGAGAGGGCCTGTACCCTCTGTCCTCCCAGATGGCAATATCCCTAAAAGTACGCAGGTGGCATTTTTAGATGTCGAATATGAAAGGGCGCCAAATGTCGGGTCTCCCCCCCCCCCCACACACACAATCAAATTTTCACGCTACGCCCTGGATATAAGTGTAACAGGAATAAAATGGTACTAAATTCAAACAAACCACCATTAAAAATCAGCAAAACACATTTGTTATACAGGGTTCACATTAAAGGGTGGGATTATGAGAATCCCGCAATATTTTGAAAAATCCCACTAGAAAATACATTATAAGGGGGATTTTCCCTCAATTTTTTCACATTGCTCATTGAGCATTTCATAAATTTTTTCGTTCAGTTGGGTAATATATTAATTGCTTTGAAGCCTGTAGTTATCTTTTTTTAACTTCTCTAGAATTTCTTCATAAAAGAAAAACAGTGGAAATATGAAATTATTTCAAAATACTTCTTAACTGTAAAATTTTTAAGAGGATATGTGAAGTGCTTTTATTTCATTAACAAACAACTACGAAGTGTAAAGGCTAAAAATTGCAATAATTATGTATTAAGTAATTTAGGTAATTCTAGTTACTGCACTTCTGTCAAGCACTCTTTGAGTACTCAAAATCAAATTAAAAATAAATTTTGAAACAGATAAAGCAATAACTCACGCAATTCCTTCTGCATTTTTGATGAAAATTTAGATTCTGAATATTGAAGCAGTATCTGTTTTTAGTGACAGAAGGGGAAAGAAAATAAATAAATAAATTTCCATTTTTAACATTCGCTTGATTTTTTTTTTTTTTTTTTTTTTAATTGTTTAATTTGCAATTGTAATTCTCTAAAAAGAAATTTGTAAAACGTACATTATGCAATTTCTCACTTAAATTTGAGAGATCCCTCTTGAATTTTTTGTTAGAGTTGGAGAATTCCATTCAATATGTTTTTCTAATGCGAACCCTTTTATGATAATAAATAGTCAGAATTCTGCAAGCTTGGCTTCATGGGCCTTAAAAATGATGAGACCTGACAAGTGTAACGTTTTGAACTTATATTTATATACTTTGTGTTTATTCACCTCACACTGTGAGTCTGAAGGTAAAATAAATTATTCTGCACCGAAAACATTTTGGTACGCATCTGAATTGTATATAAAATACACATTTATACAAATGTATTATTAAACATCATTTTAGCTATAATCTTCTGTGTATATCTGTTATGTATCTGGCAACAGCCAGATTAGAGAACCTTCCAAGCTGTGTGACGCGCGCGTGCTTTGTTTACCTTTTTGAATTCCATAGTTTCGTATTGTACATGTTCGGGGTAGTTGTTGTTATGCTCGTTTGTGCCTGTGTAAATTAATGCTAATAAATGTTCTTTGCGTGTATGTAAAACGAATCGTATCGTCTCTCGGTCTACCTGGCATACATGACAATATCACTGTAAAAATTTTCCTTTATTGGTAAACACCACAATATACAAATAAATTTGAATTGTAAATATTCACTTCACTCATATATTAGACAATGTTTTTTTAAGACAGGCTTTTAACTAGCATACGTATCATTTGTGGGTGTGATTTTCCCTTTGTGAGTCTTAGGGTGTCTTTTTAAATAGGTCTCAACCGGAAAACCTTTGCTGCATATCTCACAAAAGAAATTATTCTCTTTCATATGAATTGGAAGATGGCTATTCAAATAACGCTTAAGGGCAAAACCTTTATGACACACCTCACATATATAAGGCTTCTCTTGAATATGAATACATTGATGGTGTCTAACTAAATCTTTTTTATATGAAAATCCCTGATTGCATACTTCACAACTGAAGGGTTTTTCTTTAGTGTGTGTTAGAAGGTGATCTTTATAATAAGATTTACAGGAAAATCCTTTGTTGCATATTTCACAGGTGAAAGACTTGACCTTCTTATGATTAAGAAGATGCCTATTTAAAGCTAATCTAGTTGAAAAATTTTTACTGCACACTTCACAAATGAAAGGTTTTTCTGTACTATGAGTATGAGAGTGAGTTTTTAAATTGGATTTTTGAGAAAACCTTTTATTACGTATTTCACAAACATAAGGTTTTTCTTTAGTATGAATGTGATGATGAACATTTAATTGTGATCTGCAAGAAAATCCTTTATTGCATACTTCACAAACAAAAGGTTTTTCTTTAGTATGTACTAAAAGGTGCTTATTCAAAGTACCTTTCTGTGTAAATCTTTCATTACATATCTCACAGCTGTAGGGCTTCTCTTTAGTATGGATACGAAAATGCACCTTCAATGTAGATCTGTCAGAGAATCCTCTATTGCACACATCACAAATTAATGGCTTTTCTTCCGTATGAATACGAAGATGCTTTGTTAAATAAGCTTTCTGAGAAAATGATTTGCTGCATGTGTTACACATATAAGGTTTTTCTTTTGTGTGAATGCGCATATGTACATTTAAATTACTCTTTTTTTTAAATGTTTTCTTACACGTTTTGCAAGTAAAAGGCATTTCCTTTGCATGAATACGAAGATGATGATTCATTAAACTTCTTTTTGCAGAAAATGTTTTATTCCATTCTTTACATTTGAAAGGCTTCACATTGGAATGGATGCGAAGGTGTATGTTTAAATAACGTTTTTGAGTATATTTTTTATTACATATCCCAAATAATGGCTAGATGTAGGAAAAACTCCCTAGTCCGTATCTGAACTTTTACCCCGCATGCTCTCTGATTTGGCCTTTTTTTCACTTGGCAAGTCTCTGGCGACGACGGATATCGCTCTCAAATGTAGCCCAAACTCGTGGGCGTGGTCGAAGATTTACCAGGAAGGAGACATTTAACTATGTACAAGTGTTTGCACTTCTGTTACAGCGTCTAGAATAAACAGTGTGGCAATCATTGCTCCAATCGAAGACCTGATTGGCTTTTCCCAGTTTCGTCAGTTTAATCACGTGATCTAAGCATATAATTAACCAATAGGGAGTCTTGGTTTTGTTGTCGTGACCCTAGCTTCGAGTACAATGACATCTGGTGACAAGCTTAATTT
The DNA here is from genome assembly GCA_963930645.1 of Salticus scenicus. Taxonomy (NCBI): domain Eukaryota; kingdom Metazoa; phylum Arthropoda; class Arachnida; order Araneae; family Salticidae; genus Salticus; species Salticus scenicus. Next base: position 4,357,337 of record OZ005662.1, read on the forward strand.
TTTTAGTGCAATTTTATTCGCCGCTTTCCACACTGTTTATTCTACACCACAGATTAAAAGAGTAGGATGTATTACGAATGTTACGGAAAGGTAGTAATTTTCATCTGACAGATAGAGGGCGAACAGATCTTGAAAATACACCAATCAGCACGTTTCTACATTTTTGGCTGTGCGTTCATAGGTCGTTCTCGGAAATCGGAAGATGACTGAAGCCGAAGGGGCGGGCTTCCCCTTTCTTCCGATAAGTTTCAAAGATACTACACCAGGCGGCGATCAAATCGTTTTCCTACGCTCGGCTGAATTAATGCGGAAAAGTAAACTCCGTTTCCCGTGCTCGCTGCCGTATCTCGTTTTAATTCCTATACTCTTCTTCCGTGTTCTACACGCTGTACTTCTGTATGAAAGATTGGGCTACTCCATCGAGCTTTAATTTAGGTAGAGAGAAAGAAATGGCAACCCCCTTGTGTGGCCAACATCATCGAGAATTGTCACGTGACAATTCTCATTTCTCCTGTGCCCCTGAACTACTACGGTATTGTGTTAGTCGAAAGCCGAATCATCGAGGTATAGGGCAGTTGCAAACAGCTGATAACAGCATGGCAACGTGGACAGCGTGCCCTCCAGCATTGGTTGCCATGCGCCGTTGCTATGGTGCTGTGACCTGTTTTCAACTACCATTTGCTTACTGTGCTAAAAATAGCTTCTATTTATTTTCACGTGGAGTTGACTGTCCTCCATCTACGTCACTCTGACGTCATATGAAACTGCTCTATTGTGCCCGCGTAGTTTGTGATCTTTCCTCGTGGTCAGAGCTATCGGCTGTTGGCGATGAGCTTCTTTCGCCAAGTGTATTAGCGAGGGATATCTATAAACAAATATCGAAATGTAGTCTTGATCTTCAATTCTCATAGGAGTTATGCGTTAAAATATTTTTTTTTTTCATTATTGACGATATTGGAATTAAAAAAATAAATAAATAAATAAAATCCCAATGACATAAAAATATAAACCCGTCAAAAATTAGAGCAAAAATTTATAGGAATAGAATACTTTCATCTTATAACTGTAAAAGAAATTATAATAATATAAAAAGAAATAGGATAGATTCTATTTTTTAATGTCTTCATAATAATATTTTTATTAATAATCTAGATGCATCATTATTTAAGATTTGCTTTATTTCTTATTTTCTTCTTTATATTTAAGAAGAAAGTATTCGATTAATGGAAAGTTTGTCTCCAGTTTCAAACGAATTTATACGTTTTGATATATCCTGAACACGATTGCATTATTTTAGGTGTCTTCGTATGTGCCTTAACTTTTGTGGATGCTCTAATAAATAAGTGGACGAAATTTAACCAAACTGGACGTTTAGTTCTAACATAAAAATATAAATTAGTGCCTGCAAGCTGTTGCTGAAAATGGCCCACCAGCGGCCGATCGGTTCTGGGCTCAAAGCTGGAAGACGTGAGGTGCCGGGTTCGATCCCAGCTCGCTCTCGTTGACCTAATCGTTTGGAGTTTTCCGTAGTTTTCTCCGAAACTTGCATAAACACGGACTAGGACACCTTAGATTCCCCCCGGAGGGCCTCGGCCTTATGCCTTACTTCTAAAACACCAAACGCCCAATAGGTAGAACTGTCATTCCGTATATATATATTTATTTCATTGTATTTATTTATTTTCTTCAACATAAAAACGAAACTTCGCATAAATACGCAGAGTGAGAATTATTTTTTGACGAATCTTTGTGAATTAAAAAGAATTGTTTAAAATAGTAATAATCAATTATGAAAAAAAAAATGATTGTAAATGTAGATGTATCGCTTTTCACTGGAGAGGGGGGGGGGGTGTCTATGTAAATTTTTAATAATAGTGTTTCTGAAAAGAACCCGTCAATACGTTTAAAACTAATGGTTGTACCATAAATCTAGAATAATTAAAAACAAATTTATCAGGGTTTTTCTTCGTTTCTTAATAAATAAATAAAAAACTTGAGAGAAAAATGCAGTTTTTAAAATATGAATGTGGTCTATAGGACACAAAATAAACCTTCATTAGCCATTATTATATATCTTTGCAATGAAAATCATTTGCATTCATCATGAAAAGAAATTTTAATAAAAAAATTATTTTAGTTAATATCTAAATTACATTGTGCGTATCTGAATAGGATAACATTAAAGAATGTTTTGTGATGACCACAACATACTGGACATGGATACATGTTGGACACGTTTTCTTCCGTAGAAAAGAATAGGAAATCACCCTCTACTAGTATATCTGCTAGATGGGCTACTCTTACTGCATACACTACTCGTGCAAAAGTTTGGGCTACAGTCGGTAACAAAAGTCTTCGAACACTAGCAATAATTCCTATGTATACATCCAATCGACAACTGTCGATTGTAGACGTCATTTCGACGTCACTGTCGATGGGAGGAGCCATATCGGTAGTTTATTCACATTTAGGCTCCTATAATTCACATCACATCGACAACTTGTCACCTTTTTCTTTGTCGAAATCGACAAGAAATTGTCGCGAGAATCTTTGCTAGTGACAAGCTTGTCGATGCTGATGTTGAAAGGAAAGTAAACAACATGGCGACGAGTAGAAGCATTATGGATTATAATGATTATAATTCGATAAAGGTGAGAGAAATAAATTTTTGCATTCAATTATTTTACGAGACGTATTTTATTATAAATAATATTGATATGTTCTGTTAAAAAGAAAGCGAAATATGTTTCCGTTTTGTTTGGATGCGATAAAATTTATCATTCTTTATGTAAACAAACTCGGAATTTTTTTGTCGTAAAATAAAATCAAAGTGTATTATTTATTTTTAATATTTCACAGATTGAGATATTTTTCTCTTTTTATGAAAGAGATATAATATTTCGTTTTCTTTTTATATACATAAGGAGGATTTAAAACTTAGAAGTATTAAATTGTTTTTTTACAAGTTAAATTGTTTGAAATGATGATATTAAACTTTTGGAAACTCTGTTCTGTAAAATAATAATATGGGAGTCTTTAAATAAAAAATTTTCAATTAATTTAATTTTTACAGCTGAAAAAGTCCTGACTTTGTTTGGAAGTGTAAATTTTTGAAAACAATTGTTATTGTTCTGACTTGTATGTACTACTTATTATAATACGAACGTAAACACAAAGTTTTTATTCCTGATCTTTTAATACAAATTTTTCAAAGTAATGTAGGCTTCCTAATATTTTATACAGAAAGATTTAAATCAAATATGTAAATTTTTCCTGATGATATTATAGTAAAGTGATATATCAAAATTATTAATTGGTGCAAATCTATTCTCAATTTCATTTGCATTATGTTGTACCTGTGATGTATTTAATAGGTCTACAAGTATAAATAACTCACTAGGTTTTTGATGATGCAAAATTTGCCCATTAAAGTAAGAAATAGTAAGTAACACACTTATCATAATACCTGATCAACAATTACAACCAATTTAGCTTAAAAAAATTGCTTATTACCTCGAATTGTATCACAAATTTGTCTATATAACATTATCTACGTAAAGTGTGTGTTTCTTAAAATGGAATTTTTGTGTTACTTTTTTTTGTAAAAAGTGTTTTTTGTTATATCTGAAGGTGAATGTCGTCTCTGTTATTGTGTATATATAGCAGTAGTCAAATTTCATTATTAACAAGAAATCTGTTTATATTCGGCTTTATAAATAATTTTCATTTTCTGAATATTTTTGAACCAAATGTGATTAAAATAATTACCCACTTTTAGTTTTAGAAATTGTAAGTTTAATTTATTTAAAATATAATTTTTTGTGTATGCATGTTGCTGTTAAACTGCAACATGCTTATTGTATGCATGAATATACTGTCTTGGGGGGGGGGGGGGGTTGTTAATAATTTGACCAATAAAAACAATTACAGATCATCCAAAAAAATTTTTGGTTGCACTAATGGCGGAGTGTTTCTCCTTTTAAAGCTGGTAGACAGGAGGTGCCAGGTTCAAGCCCGTACAATGCTTATCGGTACTTATTTTTTTCTGGAATAATATGTCTGCATATGAACTTTGTCTGTGCTATTGTGTATAAGTTCTGTAGCTCTAGAAAAGTTCATTTTCAGAACATTTCCTGAAGACCTCCATGTAGTATGGATTTACAGATTTTTTACATTATTGTGTGACGTAAGTATGTTACTATTTTTACTTCCTTATACAAAGTATAAGGAAGTATAGTAATCCCGATTTGCGAAATGGATTTTGCATTTCACATTGCTCGAAAACGAATGATCGCTGACTGTTGGCAATTTATACGTGTGACTGTCATGATGTCTAGTTGTACACCTGCAAGTGTCGTCTTAACACGAGCTCTCGTTTTAGAGATATAAGGGACTTTACACGATTTTTCGTGATGTCTGTATGTGTGTGTGTGTGTCTGTGTGTGTGTGAGTATGTCGCATAACTCAAAAACGGTTGGACGTAGAAAGTTGCGAATTGGTACATAGGTTTGTTATAACATCTAGTTGTGCACCTCCTTTTTTGGACTTTGTATGATTTTCCGTTTTGGAGATATTTAGGAAAATTAGGTTCATAATGGGCAAAATGTATCAAAAAACGGTAATAGCTCAAAAACGGTTTGGACAAATCTTGCAATTTAACTGACTTCTCGACTAGCTAGACATTTAAAACTTTCAGAAAAGTTCAGAACACGGTGACAATGCATTTAAAAAAATATTTTTAGCCAACTGTTTCTAATACCTGCTGCCTTCAGCAGCGTTTATGTGATTCAACAGAAAATGTATTTAACTAACTTCTCGACTAGCTAGACATTTGAAACTTTCAGACCTAGATCAGAACACGGTGAAAATGCATTTTTTTAATACTTTTAGCCAACTGTTAAGGGTCCCTGCTGTCTTCGGCAGCGTTACCAGTACAAACCTTGCAATCGATTTTTAACTAACTTCCCGACTAGCTAGACATTTAAAACTTCTGGAAAAACTCAGAACACGGTGACAATGCATTTTTTAAATATTTTTAGCCAATTGTTTCAGGTGACTGCTGCTTTCGACAGCGTTTATATGGTTCAACAAAAAAAATTATTTAACTAACTTCCCGACTAGCTAGACATTTGAAACTTTCAAAATAGTTCAAAACACAGTGAAAATGCATTTTTTTAATACTTTTAGCCAATTTTTTCGGGTCCCTGCTGCCTTCGTCAGCGTTACCAGTGCAAATCTTGCATCAGTTTTTAACTAACTTTCAGAAAAGCTCAGAACACGGTGATAATTCATTTTTAGGACTGAGGGCCTATTAGTCTCAGACAGCGATTTTTGCGTTGTCGTTTTCAATAGTTGGACATTTGTCGAAATCATTTTTCGATAGTTGGACGTTTATCGAAATCTAAAATTTATCGAAAATATAATTGAATAATTTGAAAACGATTTTATAATTGGGTAGAAAAAAAAAAACTAAATTCTGCTTTTGCCAGAATTTCATCAAAATCTTTTCAAAATGACATTGACATGTCCCCCTTAGGCACAACTATGACATGAGTCCCCCCCCAAGGCACAACTTTTACATGAGTTTCCCCCAGGCCCAACTTTGACATGTCCCCCCAACTCTGACATGAGTCCCCCCAAGGCACAACTTTGACATGAGTCCCCCCCAAGGCGCAACTTTGAAATGAGTCCCCTCAAGGCCCAACTTTGACATGAGTCCCCCCAAGGCCCAACTTTGACATGAGTCCCCCCCAAGGTACAACTTTGACATGAGTCCCCCCAAGGCACAACTTTGACATGAGTCCCCCCCCCCCCCCAAGGCACAACTTTAAAATGAGTCCCCTCAAGGCACAATTTTATTTTATTTTATTTTATTTTTTACGTATGCATGCATTTTTTAAAAATATTTTAGCCAACTGTTTCGGGTCCAGAGACAATATTTTTTAACATTATGTATATTTCTAAAAGTGTATAAGGAAGTCATGTGGTGCCCACATCAGATTTTTTTTTTTCTTTCTTTATTTGCTATGTATTTAATATGTACTTTTAAGAGATGTGCATGTGTTTATATTATGTATTATAATAAATTATTACTCTCTTGCACAAAATGCTAATAAAGACATTGGGTATTGTTGATGATTAATGATATTTAAAAAAAATTATTTATTTATTTTTCTTTTAGAAATGAGGTATATTGTATAATATATTTAAAATATAGTTTTGTGTTTATCAATGTTATTATTAAAGTTGTTCAGGTACTATAAGTATAATAATTTAGCATTATTTTCATATCGGAGCAGTTGACTAATAAAAACAATTACAGGTTATAAAAATTTGAATGTTCACTTTTGACAGATTTAATTTTATCTGTTTTTTAATCTAATGTCTCTCTAAATGTATTACATATGACATTCTGAAATATATTTGTGTCATTAATTTTGCTTAGGAGCATTGTTAATAATAGTATGGAATTACTTAAAACTAAAATACAAAATTGACCCTAATAAAATTAATCAGCAAATTAGGATAAAGTAATGTATGGAAGCTCAAGGGTGGTAATATTTTGAGTGGAGCATTGTATTTTTTATTTTTTATTATTTATGGTTATAAAGAAATTTCCGGCATTCAAAAATTATCTTAGAGTTAAATATTATTTCGTTATAATCAGTTAAAGAGCACGGGCAACAAAATCGAACATGAGTTCTTCGGTTATTACGAATTGGAGCAATAATTTTTTAATGCATCAAATCAATACATAAAATATTCAGTAGCCAATAATTAATAATTTGGCTGTTATTTCTTTCTTTCTTTATTTTTTGCATATAAATATTGTTGAAATTATAATTGAAATAATATTTTCCATTGTAATATTATTGATTGTTTTAGTAAATACAGAATATTTTGAAGCATTTTTGCTTTATTTTTGAAATAAAATATTAAAGATATATACAACTGAAACATGATAAATTCCGATTGCGATTAAAAAAAAAAAAAAAAAAAAGGGTTATATTGAACTCAGTGTGTATACAGTCAGAACTAAGATATAAATATACTGTAATAACAGAAAATAAGTCTATTAATTAATGAAATTTGAAACATCTAAAACGTGAGATAACATTCTGAAATGCCTTAGAGCATATCTAATCTCAGAAGAAAAAAAAAAAAAAAAAAAAGAAAAAAGAAAAAAGAAAAAAGAAAAAAAAAAAGCTAAATTTGTAACTTTTGAAAACTTTCAAAATTCCCTTGTTTTGGAAACTTTCAAAATTCCCTTCCCAAAAAACCGGGTTTGTTCCCTGGTTTAAACCCGGGTTTTTTCCCTGCTCACGTCTCTACCTATTACACAAAATATATTTTTATATCGGGAGATTTTAGTCTTTGCAACATTATACTTTAAAATGTAAAGATTAAGGGAAAAAAACAAAAAGCTGAATTTGCATAAAAGTAAAAAAAAAAAAAATAATAATAATAAATAAATAAATAAATAAATTTAACATGAAGCTGGAAGTTATTTTATTACTAATTAGATTTTATAACTAACTAAATTTAAATGACGTTTTAAATGGAAAAGTATTTTTTTTATCAAGATTGAAAACTGACTAATCAGGGATAGGAGCTGAACACAGATAACATTGTTAACATCTCATGACTTTTTGCTCTCAAGTGAGTAAATAGTGCTACTCGAAGGTCATCATAATAACACAGTTTGTAGATCAATTCTTATTACTGGACTAGCCAGTGTTTGACATTCTTCAGATTGCCTTTTCTTTTAAAATCAAAATGTCATTTATTGGATTACTTCAATTTGAAGTAATGATTTCATTTATAAAACTTGGTCTATACAACAGTAACAGTTGTATTAAAACAGTTTATACAAGTATTAATAGAAGCAGATATATAGGAAGAGAATTATAATGTGTACTATTTTATGATAATGTTTATTATAAATTTAATAATACTTATATAAATATTTTTTTATAATGTTTATCGTATAAGTTCATAAGTAGTATAAAATTATCATAGTGACGATTAATGGCTGCAAGTGGGGTTAATATAAGCTAATTTTGCGTTATATTTTATGAAATTTTATGTCCTCAGAAATGTCCTCATTTTTAAAGAAGACCGTCCTCATTTTTCTCATGGAAATGACGACATTGCATAATTTGTCCTCAGTTTTCATAAAAAAAATCTGGTCACCCTACTATAGGTAGGCTGACCAGATCAAAGTACCTTTATAATAGAGAAGCATAAAAAACTGCTACTATTATCAAATTATGGATGCATTTTCTCATTCCTAATAAATAAGGACTAAAAATAAAGTGTTACTGATTAATAATTTAGTTTCTACAATAATTTAAAACTTAGAAAAATGCCTTAAAAAAAAAAAAAAGGGCGTCCCCATTTGTCCCCAGAACATGGAGACGTTTGGCTTTTTTTTTTTTTTTCAAGATTTTGTTCTATAGGACAAAATCTTGAAAAATAAATAAATAACTCCATGAAAAATAATTTATAACTATCTCATTAAAAGACAATGAAAAAATTGTATATACAAATTAAAGTAAGAAGAAACAGAGTTGTTTATAAATACAGTGTGATTATAATTAAAGGTACGATTTCAAAACGCCATAATTTTAAAACTACCCATCAGAGTGATTTGATATTTTGCCAGAGCAATCGTGAGGCAATGAAATTTTGTTTGGCAAATGAAAAAAAAATAGTTCCAAAATGTGCCGTTAATTATCCGTAAAGTATTTGTTGCACGTAGCTCCTCATTTTCTCTTTTCACTATGATTATTTCCGCTGTAAACACGTATTCTTGTCTTTTTTCTAAAAACAATTATAGTAAACACTTGAAGTCTATTGTTTCCTGCTATTCCATTGTGTTGCTAACAACTTTCCCGTGTTTAAAGAGTCCATTTAGGCGCTTCCCCTGACATTACCCTGACAGCGTCATCTATAGGAACATGTTGGAACTACTTTTTTCCTCCCCCAAACAAAATTTCATTGCCTCATGATTGCTTTGGTAAAATATCAAATCGCTCCGATAGGTAGTTTTAAAATTATAGTGTTTTGGAATCGTAACTTTAATTATAATCACCCTGTATAAATAAATTGTAGGATTGAAGGAAAGTAAAATGTAAATAAATACAATTAAAATTTTTAGACATGTCTTAAAAACTTAGCAGTGAAATACTCATAATTAAAATGAGAACACTTATTCAAAACATTTTATGAAAATCTATTGAATGCAAAAAATTTAATAACACAACACTATAAATAATTATTTAAATCCAGTTTCTTGTTATAAAGAACAGATAAACCGAATTTTACGACATTTAAAGAATAAATTATTTAATTTAAAAAAATTCTGTTAACGTAATCAAAAAAGGATTTTTTTAATTTTAAAACTAAAAAAAAAAAAAAAAAAAAATTAGTTTTAATGAATATTTAACATTTGATTTATTATTATTATTATTATTTTTAAATAGTCTTTTTATTACTATACTAGCAGGCTTTGCCCGCTTCGCTGAGCACTATACTTAAATGAGTTGTCAAAATTCCATTACATTATTAATAATCGAAGTTAAAGTTTCCTCTGTATTCCGTAGAGGTTTTTCTCGCTCGCAACGTGAGGATTCCGCGTCCACACTGCCTTCGGCAGCAACTTACCCGTTTCTTACTTCCCCTTCCCCAGCGGCTAAGTTAGAAGCTTTGCGATATCTCCCCAAAGTACATAATGCGTACACCTAAACAACATCCACACACCAAAACGCATCATTCTAAGATAATGTAATGCGAATTCAAACAGAATAACGTGTTTTTACGCGTTTTTATTGCCCCCCCCCGACCCCAAGGGGGTAAGTGGGTGAATTTTGTAAAATCTCGTTACAATAAGTGTCAGATACATATAAACCATTTGCGCACCAAATTTCGTGAACGCAGATCCCATAGCTTTCCCAAGACAAATTTAGCGCTAAAGGGGGGGGGGGTCTTGAATTAGCAACCCCCCTCAAAAAAAAAAAAAAAAAAAAAAAAAAAAAAAAAAAAAAATCGAAAATCACAAAAAAAAAAAAAAAAAAAAAAAAAAAAAAAAAAACGAAAATGTGTTTTTGAAAATATTCTAAAGAAGACACGTGGCTATTTTCAATACCTTTGTAATATCTTTAGTAGACCTCTATTAAAAAATCCGGAATTTCTTAAATTTCCCCTTTGAAAAACGATTTCCCCCCCTGCTTTAAGAATCAAGAATTCTAAAATCGTATATAATGTTTTATTTATACTCAAGTCTAGTCTCATCATGTGCAATTTCTTCACCGTGATGTAATTTAGGGCCGAGTTATGCTTACAAAGGTTTTTTTGCTTCCTGTCCCGCTGGGGGGAAGGGGATATTTCGTTAAATCCCGTTTCTTTAGGTGCCGGTTGCATAATAAAAAATCCGAACACCAAACCACGTGACCGCAGCTCATAAATTTTCCAGAACAAATTTAGCGCTAAAAAGGGTGTCTCGAACACCTTTGTAATACATCCCCCCCCCCCCCCACCCCCAAAGAAAGAAAATGTGGCAGATCACAAAAAATCAAAAATCTGTTTTATTAAATATCCTAAGAAAGTCGCATAGCCTTTTTTCAACATCTTTATTCCATTTTTGGAAGAGTTCAACTCAAATCAGGAATTTTCAAAATTTCCGGCCAAAAATCGATTTTCTCCCCTCCTTCCTTTAAAAATCGAAAAATCCTCAATCACAGATAATGTTTTATTTGTACTCATGTCTAGTCGTCTAGTGTCCCCATGTGGAATTTATTTATTGTGAAGTAGTTAGGAGCCGAGTTATGCTTACAAATGTGTTTTTGTCTTTTTCTCCCGCAGGGGGGGGGGAACGGTGAGGAATTTCTGAAAAGTTGATAGGTATAATTTTAAGTTGGATAAAGATCTAAGTTTCTGCCAAGCGCTGTTGAATGCAGTCCAGCCGTTCTCAAGTGATGCCCGGACAAACATGTTTTTGTCTTTCGCCCCCCAGGGGGGAACGGGGTGGAATTTCTGAAAAGTTGATAAAGTAATATTCTACAGGTGCAATTACAATTGAATAAAAAGAAAAATACTCTAAAGAAGTACTGGTGTACAAAAATATGTTGGGCTAACATTACTACGGAATATTAATTGGAATATTGGCAGGTATCGAATTTTATGATGATTTGTTACAGGGGCGAGGCGTGGTTCAGAAACTTACGGAAGCGCCGAAGCGACGTGCTTCCAAAAGCAGAGGAAGAATCAATTCAGTCTTTCGACGAAGCGACGTTACTTGATTACTTTCTAATCTTGAATAGGGGAAGCGCTGCTTCCATCGCTTCCATGGATGCTTCGCCATTGATTTGTTAGTTTCACATGTATTATTTCTGATGCATTTAAGGAGTACATACAAATGAAACACTTCCGGTTGCAAAGCCGTTTGCAAGCGTTCCAAATGTATGACTACAGTCGGCAGCAAAAGTATCCAAGCACTAGCAAAAATTCCTATAAAAAAAGCACACTTAACACTGTTTTGTTACATAAATCCTTGTTGAATCATATTCTTAGACTGACTAAGAACAGGATTCGACAAGGATTTATTTAACAAAACTGCATTAAGTGTACATTTTCTACATAGGAATTTTTGCTAATGCTCGGATACTTTTGCAGCCGACTGTATTTGCAAAAAACTTGCAAAATTTACGTCACTGAAGTTTCAAGCGTTCCGTTTGTATGTAACCCTAGATCATAGATTAGCCATGTATACCACTAGTGTTGAATAAAACCGACTAATTCAACCTTTAATGTATTTAGAGATTTGTTTCGTTCATCAAAAAATCATGTGCCCTAGTACAGAAGCAGTTAAAGATTACAAATCGGAACATCACCATCTTTGTTAATTTTGAAAAATTCGCCAAGAAGCGCTCCTAAAAATAGATTTCCCACATTTTTTCATCATTTAAACTTCTTTATGTATGTTCTTATGATAATTTTAACATTTGGTGGTATAAAATTAAAACATGCTCTATTTACAACTGCTTAAAGGTATAGAAAATGACAAATATTTACATAAAAACAAAAATTTAATATATATTTTGATTTACCCTGCTGCTGTGAGTAAATTTAAAAGCTATATAATTAATGCTTTATTATATATGTTTCTTAAAATCTGGATAAATTTTGAACCAGTGAAGTTGAATTCTACACATTTGGAGATTCCTCAGGTTAGGTCCTATCAACTATCCTCATAAATGTTTAGATATTTTAAAATTTCATAAAGTTTTTTGCTGTTGTTAGTTCCTTATTATACTACAGATAGAGAGAGCTTAAGTGTTTATGCAGTTTCGATTTTTCGAAATTTTTACATGTTTTAGGTTCTGAGTAGAGCTCCTTCAATACAGTCTGGCTCATCAGGCATTTTGTTTCCCACTCAGCGATTGTTACCCACGCGGTCCGAATTTTAAGCGTTATTAAATCACATAAAATGGAGGTTTTGCAGCCGAAAATTGCTCAAATCATACTAGAACTTCTTTTAGAACGTTTAGATTTCCAACAGATGAAGAAAGGCGAAAAAAATGGGCTATTATTGTCCAAAAGGAAATTGTACGCTTAGCTTTCAATCACAAATATGAAGTGTAATTATGATATGTTTTCTTGCATTTTTTGTATCAACTTTTTGTTTTTATTGCTGTTTGATTATCTAAATGTTGTATTTTACAACCTACACTACTTTTCAACGTGTATAAATATTTAAAATTAACTAATTTAACAGCAACAGTGATGGCTATTTTTTACAAGGGTTCTAGTTGTAAAAAATTTCGCCAAATATTACCGCCAAACTTATCAAGTACAAACAATAATTCGCTTTTCTGTTTAGGCAAACTCGCCATTTTAGGCGATAAAGATGCCGAGTAATACGTCTGTAACTAAACGTCGCCAAGCTATATTTCCGCTAGGCAACAATGATCAGCTGTGAGTCAGCTCGTATTATAGGAATCTTAGTTCTGAGGAATCCGGAAATTGATGTGGTATCCATTCACAGATTACTTAGTTTGTTAGTTGGTTAGATTTTGTTCAGATTTATCTCAAGGAAAAATGATCATAAAGGGGCAAGAATCCTATTAATCTCTCGGGCCATTATTTTTTAAAGCCGTCTGGCGCATCAAAATGAAATTTTTCCCATCCAAAAAAAAAGTATTTCTTTCCAAAAGAAACATATTTTTTAGGAAATTATAGGCAAGCTAATTTATGGTTCTTTGTCAAGTGTTGTCGAGGTTATAATTTTACGAACTGTGCTCTCAGGTTGAAACTTAAAGCACTCTAGACATTTTGGCTAGTATATGGTAGGTTTAAACCACGAACTATTAAAAAAAAAAAAAGACTTTTTATATCGCACGTCCATTAAAAAACAGTCGATTTTTGGCACCTTGAAAGTGCACTTGGTCTTCTCATGCGCTAACATTTACTATATTTTGAAAGGTTTTTAAAAAGTCTGGCGTGAAACAACCACACGACTACCATCAACCACTATTACACGCATTATATGCAGTTTTTGGAGTTAATGTTATCAGAAGACATAGAATTGACCTAATGAAATAGACACCTAAAAATTTCCCGGTAAGAGAAAGTTAATACACATGTAAAAACATAAAACAGAGTTTACACAGCGATTTTTTTTTTAAGAAACAGAAATGAAAAGAAAATTGTAGAGTTATTTATTAAACACCAATTTCTGACATCTAAAACTGATCTATCAGATCAGGTACAGTGTTGGGCATAATTGATTAAAAAGTAATTAAATTACAATTGAATTATAATTAAATTACAATTATTTTACTGTTAATCGATGAACAAGTAATTGATTACAAATAAATTTAATTACTTATTCAATTTATTTTTAATCAATTACTTGTTAATCGATTGTCAGTAGAATAATTATAATTTAATTTTTAATAGTTGTAATTCAATTACTTTTTAATCAATTATACCCAACACTGGATAAGGATGACTATTAATTTTCCTGCGATAACCAAGTAAAGTATGAGAAAGGATATCTAAAATGGGCTTTTAAACAAATTTCAAGAAAATCGTTAGAGCCGTTTTGGAGATACCGACTTTTACCAAAGCTTGGCATAATTAATTGTTGACCAGAAAACAACAATTACATGCAAAAGGGTATTTGAAAGAGGATTAATATGGCAAGTTTGAAAAAATTTCATACAGCCGTTTTGAAAGGAATGCACATGCAAAACCTGAAACTCAGCTATTTATACAGGACGCCTATCAATTTCCCTGAACTAACCAACTATATCATTCGAAAGGATATCTAATAGAGTGTTCATACAGCAATTTTGAAGAAAATCGTTAGAGCAGTTTTTGAGATATGCACTTATGGCCGCACTTCCGGTTATCCAATTTTCACTAAAATTTGGAAAATTCATCTGTACACCAGACCTGTTTCAATTATGAAGTTTCGTAGTTCAATCTTTATTAGTTTCCGAGATATAACAGCCAGAAGATACCCCACACACATAAATACACACTGACCTATTTCCAAAAACCATTTTTTTAGACTCAGACCTTAAAACATGTAAATCAGGTGAAATCTCGATATAAAATTTTTGGACCGAATACAATACTTCCATTACCAACAGTAGTCGGGTAATGGAAGTAAAAAATTATTGACTGTTGTTCAGACTAACCAAAAGGCCTGGAAATACACTAGGCGCAAAAAAAAAAAAAAAAAAAACGCAATGCAGAAAAAATGACTTACACCTTTTTTATTTGTAATAACATTAAAATTAATGGTTGAAACAAGTAAAACTGTCATGTTTACATAAGACCAAAGGGATGAAATGATATCTATGTACATTTTGTATTTAATAATTCGCTTTATTACACTCTACGAAGTACTTTATTAAAATCTACATAAAATTTTCTTTTTGAACATAATGCAATAACCATACACTTTGTATTCTATTGTGATTTATTATATGAAATAAACAAGTTATATTTTAATATATGAAATAAAACTATTTATTTGTTAGATCTAAGCAATTTTTTAATAAAAATATGTATTCTGCATTGGGTTAATTCCACCTTTATATGGAATTGCTGCTGCTTTAATGCACAGCGGCATACTATTAAACCGTTTTTTTTTTTTTTTTTTTTTATAAATCTCAAAAATTTCACTGTGCTAAATATTGTAAATAATTTTTCTAATTCTTGCAAAGTTGTAGGCTGCAAATTTCGAATCCTGCTGTCTCTCCCCGCGCCTTTTTAAGACTAAACATTTTCGAGCGAATTGAGAGTAAGACTGTTTCCAAGTCTAATAAAGAAGAAATTCTACAATATTTTTTGTGGGATTTAACTTAGGGAAGTATACTATTGTAACAATCGCAGCTATCGTAGATCACAAGTCGGATCATGGATTCATGTTCTTAGACAGACGAGGAACATGGCTCAACAAGGATTTATTTAACAAAGCAGTATTAAGTGTACATTTTTAAGACGGGGATTATTGCTAGTGCTCGCAAACTTTTGCTGCGGAGTGTATAATCCGACTCGTGATCTACGATAGCTGAGATTGTTACAATAGTATGCCTCCCTTAGAGTGAAAAAAGATATTATTGCTTACAAAATTATAGGTACTCATGGGAATAATTTTAGCAATTTGATTCAAATTGACGTTCCACAGACGTCGTACAGCAAGGTGAATTATCATCTTGAAATGCTGTTTGAAGAAAAGTCCGAAATACCTCCAAAATAGTCGATCAGGAGTCACTTTTATAATCAACGTGTTTTATTTTGAGTTAATTGATCCCTTGAGCATAAAAAATTTTCTGATTCTTTGAAAAAGTACACACCTCCGTACCATAATGTACGGAGAATGTGTCACTCTTTTAACAGAGCAGTTTTCATTAAATTAGTCCCATTTTTACCGCCCTAGTAGTTTTTTTCATCAGCTCGAAATAAATTAAACTTGACTCATCAGAGAAACTCAGTTCAGCCCAATAATTAATTACTAATTTTTTTTTAATTTTGGTCAACTGATGCCTTGTTTTTTTTTTTTATATATATATTTGTCCTTAATAATGGCTTTTTAGCAGATCTGTTTTTTAACCTGACTTGTTTAATTGCTTCCGGACTATTTTTGAAGAAAGTATTTTGCTATACACTTTTTTTTAATCTTTTTAAAGTTCTGAACATGATACAAATCGATTTTTTAAACATTTGCTTTTTAACTTGAGGTTATCTTGCTTGGATGAGCAATGTGGCCACCTAAAGCCAAATTTCCATTTTAAATGGCCAAAAAATTTTGTTTTGCTAAAAACCATTTTACCAATAATTCATTAACATTTAATTATTTTGCCATCTCACATATTAAAATATTTTTTGATTTTCATTCAAAAATTAATACTTTTTGTAGCATCGTTAACTGCCTTATTCTTACCATTTTTGAAATAATTTCTAAAATTACAGTTTTTCTGACAATTGAATTTTGTTTTTAACACTGGACTCAATGCTAAAGTGTATGTGGAGGACAACATAATAAAATCTGTTCGAAAATTTGCGTTTTAAGTAATAAAATTGGCAGTTGTAGAAGGGGAAAAGGAAAATATCCAAGTGAGGCGTTTTTTTTTTTTTTTTTTTTTTTTTTTTTTTTTGTCGCTTAGTGTAACTGCACGACTCATTCCACTCGCTTTCATTCGTAAGATTTTACCGCGTTTTCCATCAGACAATCATTTCTGCCATGGCATATTTGCCAATGGCACAGAGAAAGACCAAAGTGACCCTAATTGCTTTCTTAGGTTACTTTTCCTATTTCTTGCATGCTCAGATAGCAGAACCCTATTAATCTGCTCAAATGGCAAGAACCCTATTAATCTGTAAAATTCTAATTTGAAAACTTTGTGAAGTATTTAATTATTTTTTTTAAAACTTTTTTTTAATATAGGAGAAAAAGGCAAAATTTCACTTAACCTCTTCCCACCCGAAGCTATAATAACAACATCAGAGATGCCAACTTCTAATGAGAAAAAAGCAGGAGGTTTTTTAACAGAAATCACGAGACTTTTTCCAACAAGAAAGTTTGTAAGAAAAATGAGTAAAATAATGCAAATTTAATTTTAAGTAAAGATTTATAAGCTTAGGAGGTATTTACAAAGCATCAGTATTAAAATTAAATGAATAATATATGTTTTTTGCAGTAAAACTATTAAAAAAAAAAAAAAAAAAAAAAAAACCTCAGACATACAGTTGTTTAAAATTTAAGTCAAAATAGACAGATTTGATCATTCTGCTCTTAATATAAAACAATAAGAATCTTAATTATCTTTGTAAAAGAAAAGGTAATAATGAAATGAAAATATAAGCTATATTCTAATGAAATTTGAATTCTTTAAGTTTTCAATAGTTATGGTATTAAAAAAAAAAAAAAAAAAAAAAAAAAAAAAAAAATCTTTTGATAATAAGACATTTTTTATTGTGCAAAAATGAAAGTTAAAAATTTATTCTTAGCAAAAATTAGTTTCAAAGCATTGTATAGTAATTCACATTCAAACTGAACTTGATAAATTGCAAGGCAAGATAAACTTCAATTTTCTTTCAAATTTTTTTACCCAATCCCTCAAATTTTAAGCATAAATTGTGCTAAGAGGGATAGATAAAAATTACATCAAAAAAGCAGGAGAAATGAGTGGGAAATCAGGAGCATAGAAAAACAAGCAAAAAGCAGGAGACTTGGCATATCTGCAACATAAATAACATTTGAAGGTTTTTAGACACATACATACACATTATACATTGAAAAAAAAAAAAAAAAAAAAAACGTTGTTCTTAAATTTATACTTTAGGAGGCTAGTAATATGAGGTGATAGTATATAGACTTTAAACAACTAAACTCTAAATAATTTAAATCTGCCTAACTGTAGAACAACTTAAAATTTCATGCCCTTAAATAAATCAATCTATGTCAGTTTTTTATTTTATTCTGGTAAAGTGTCTAAGCACTATAAATAATTATGAAAATTACATACTTTTTTTCAATTACACTGTTTTGAAGCTGTTTTGCAAACCTTGACAAAATGACATATTTCAGAAATATATTTAGCTTTATATTGCCATATATAGCTATCTTTTTAAAGCCAATTTATTCAGCTTTTTATTAGTTTAATGAAAATCCATTATAAATATTAAATGGTTTAGATTTTATAAAGGAAAGAATAGAGGTCCACATGTTTTTAACAGACTTCAAAAAAGAAGGAAGGTTGTCAATTCAAACCGTATGTTTTTTTTATGTTTGTTAGCTCATAACTTCTGAACGGATGCTCCGATTTTGACACTTTTTGTTTTTTTGAAAAGGTCTTGGTCTAAAATAGGTCCCATTGTAATATCTTTACAATCTAAAGAAAATACAGGGTGCCCAAAAAATCAGTCCCAACTCTTTTAACTGCTAAACGGCTGCAGCTGTAGTGTTAAAAATGGTATGTAAGTATATCAAAGTGGCCAAGCAGTAGAAGGTTAAACCGCTTGCAGCGCCACTTGGTGGAAAGTAGCGGAGTTAGTGTTACTATCGCGAAAACGGTTCTAGAGAAAAAAGTGAATTACAAAGTTGAAAAGTATCATCGATTTAGTACAAAAAGATAGTTTAGACATTCATGCTAGCGTTCCTATCTCGGAAACTGTTCAAGAAAGTGGGAAAAAGTTAATTATAAAATTGCAGGGCATCATCGATTTAGTACGAAAAGATAGTTTAGACATTGATGCTAAAAATACAATGCTAAAAACGTGCATGTGTTTGTTCGCAATTTCTTACACTATGCACACTTGAGCTACATTGCACACGTTGTAGCGCAGCTAGTGAGACATATGTTATATAGTTCAAAATACGGTTACTTGATACTTTTTGTTTTGTTGCAAAGATCTTGGTCTGAAGTAGATCCCATTGTAATATCTTTACAATCTAAAGAAAATAAAACGCCATCTGGTGAAAAACAGCCGAATCAGCGCTCCTATCACAAAAACAGTTCAAAATGGGAGAAAAGTTAATTACGAAGTTGTAGAGCATCATCGATTTACTACGAAAAGAGAGTTTTTAGACATTATTGCTAAAAATAGAACGCTTAAAACGTGCAGTTGTTTCTTCACAATTTCCTACACTGTGCACACTTGAACTACATTGCACACGTTGTAGCGCAGCTAGTGAGACATATGTTATATAGTTCAAAATACGGTTACTTGATACTTTTTGTTTTGTTGTAAAGATCTTGGTCTGAAGTAGATCCCAGTGTAATATCTTTACAATCTAAAGAAAATAAAACGCCATCTGGTGAGAAACAGCCGAATCAGCGCTCCTATCACAAAAACAGTTCAAAATGGGAGAAAAGTTAATTACGAAGTTGTAGAGCATCATCGATTTACTACGAAAAGACAGTTTTTAGACATTATTGCTAAAAATAGAACGCTTAAAACGTGCAGTTGTTTCTTCGCAATTTCCTACACTGTGCACACTTGAACTACGTTGAACACTTTGCAGCATAGCGGATGACATGTATACTCTGTGGTTCAAAGTACTGTTACTGTAAGCGGTCACATCGATTAGCGCAAAGTCGTTTCCAACCAACTTCAGAAAAGAGGGTGTTCTTAATTCGAGCTATGTGTTGTTATTTGTGTTTGTAAGCTTATAACTTCGTAAGAGATGCTCTAATTAACCGACTTCAAAAAGGAGGAGGTTCTCAATTAAAACCGTATGTTTTTTTGTTTTTATTTTTGTTTGTTAGCTCATAACTTCTGAACAGATAATCTGATTTTGGTACATTTTGTTTTATTGTAAACGTCTTGGTCTGAAATAGGTCCCATTGCAATATCTTTACGATCAAAAGAAAATACAGGGTGCCCAAGAAAGTCAGTCCCAACTCTTTTAACGGCTGAACAGCTGCAGCTATAGTCATAAAAGTGGTATGTAGGTATAGTAAAGTGGATATGTGCTGCGCGATTCAACCGTCTACAGCGCCACCTGGTGGGAAACAGCGGAGGTAGCGTTCCTATCTCGGAAACAGTTCAAGCCAAGGGAAAAATTGAATTATAAATTTCCAGAGCATCACCGATTTAGTACGAAAAGATAGTTTAGACATTAATGCTAAAAACCGAACGCTTAAAACGTGCATTTGTTTGATCACAATCTCCTATTTTGTGCACACGTAATCGACATTGCATATGTTGTAGCGTAGCGGGTGACATTTATCCTACGTAAAATTCAAAGTATGGTTATTGTAAGCGGTCACATCGATTAACGCATAGACGTTTTAAACCGACTTCATAAAGGAAGAGGTTCTTAATACAAACCATGTTTCTCATTGTTGTTGTTGATGATGAAATTCGTTAGCTTATAACTTCGTAAGAGATGATTTAATTTTTATACTTTTTTTGTTGTACTATTGGTCTTGGCCTGAAATAGGCTTCATTATGATTTCATTAAGATATAAACAAATACAGGATACTCACAAAAGTCTGTTCTCCCTTTAACTGCTGAACGCATGCAGCTACACTGGTAAAAGCAGTATGTTAGTATCGATGTTGAAACTTCTGTCCGTCAGCTGCAATGCATATTTTGTTCTTTGTTTGAACTTTACGCTGCGCAGTTTTCAAATAAGCAAGTGACACGTATTCACGGTAAAGTTCAATATATATGCCTAACAGAATTTTTGGTTACGAATACAGCGCATCCGTTCTTTACATTTCTAAAGACTTTTTAACTTAACGTATGTTCATTCAATAGATAGTTTTTGCTCATATCCGATAAAGGCAAGAAAAGTGACACAACTTAAAAATGCAGCATTTGAGAAAAATTAATTTAAAAATAACTTGACTATAATAAAACTGGCACAACTGTCTCTCGAGTGGATAACTTTCTAGATGGAGAAGTAACTTTTTTGTTCACATTAGGTGCATTTCATATATTTTTCAGTGACATAAACCATTTTTTGAGTTATGTCACTTTTCTTGGAAGTTGTGATTTGTGAAACTTCCGTCGAACGTCTTCTGATGCGCTGCTATATAAATAAGTTTTCACTAAAAAAAGAAAAATAAAATATTTTTGTAAAAAAAATAGAACCGACTCCAAAAAGCAACTACTATTTAAAAAAAAATTGTATGAAATTAAACTAAATTGCGCCTAAAAGTATAAAATAATTTCCTTCGCCAAACAACCTATAACACTACAATTAATCATAACTTTTGAAGTCGGCGCAAAATTAAATAAAAATTGATACCTTTATTCAATACAAAAATCAAATCCTATTCAAAATACACATCTCACATTGTCACTTGCAAAACGCAGCCGAAAACAGAAAACTATTTTGATTAAAAAAAACAAATAAGATTTCGTAAGCAGCAAAAGTTGGCGAAGATGATGGCATCTGATGTCTTTGGTGAAAGAAAAATCGCAAAATTATATGGCAAAGATATTTAATTTCTTTGGGATATCATGATTAATTTGTTAAGGTATATTAAGAGAGTAATCAAGAATATGAAACAATACTTCGTACAAAATATATTATGAAAATATACATCTTGCGTGTATATTTTTGCAATACGTTTTGAACGCCAAATTCAAAAGCCACCAAGAATGATAGTTATCAAAGTTATACCAAATTTGCAAAGGAAACTCTAACTTCGTAGAAACATAAATACCGCATTGTGAAGAATGTTCACTGTTCTGTGTAGATGCTACCAATGGACCAATTGTATACTGTGATAAAATGATAAAGGAAACATAAAAATGGATCATTCGAG
This sequence comes from Salticus scenicus, assembly GCA_963930645.1. Taxonomy (NCBI): domain Eukaryota; kingdom Metazoa; phylum Arthropoda; class Arachnida; order Araneae; family Salticidae; genus Salticus; species Salticus scenicus. The sequence continues at coordinate 4,379,135 of OZ005662.1, forward strand.
ACGACAGCATCTGTTGCTACCGATCTAAAAACAAACCTTTAAAAACTAATTAAATTTTATTTAATTTTGCGCCGACTTCAAAAATTATGATTAATTGTAGTGTTATAGGTTGTTTGGCGAAGGAAATTATTTTATACTTTTAGGCGCAATTTAGTTTAATTTCATACAATTTTTTTTTAATTAAATAGTAGTTGCTTTTTGGAGTCGGTTCTATTTTTTTACAAAAAGATTTTATTTCTTTTCTTTTTGTTTTTATAATTAAGAAACAATCTTTAAGGGGACTGAAACAACCGTGAAGCGGGAAATTTAGGTTGTTGGTTTTAATAGCCATATATTTTTTAATTATGCATGTATCAATAAAAAAAAAATTATGAAAATATTAACAAGAAGTTCAAGAAATATTTGATGCAAATTATTTACTCATACGTGTTACAGCTTTTATATATATATATATATATATATATATATATATATATATATATATATATATATAATAGCACTGTTAACATGCGTATTTTACTCGTAAAGAGTTTTTCACTTTGGTACACTTTGTGAAAAATCTGTTGAAAGTAGTTCCTAGAAATTTTAGAGGGAAATAAAATAAGTGTCTCGGCATAGAGTGAACCTACTTTTTTATGTATATACCTTGTGATATTTTTTTAAAAGAGCGAAAGTATGTGTTCAAAAATGCATATTTCTAATAAGTAAAAATCGCCGTTTTTTTTATAATTTTAAAAATAGAACAACAAAATATAAAATAGCTTCAGTACATAAACAAAAGTATTTTCTATCATCATCCTTGATTTCTAGGTAAGATTTTCATTATTCTTTTAGAAAAGTGTACCAAAGTGAAAAATCCTTAAGAGTAAAATACATATGTTTACAGTGCTATTATAAAAAAAACTGTAACATGTAAGAGTAAATAATTTGTATCAAATATTCCTTGAACTTCTTGTTAATATTTTCATAAAAAAATTTTATTGATACATGCATAATTAAAAAATATATGGCTATTAAAAGCAACAACCTAAATTTCCCACTTCACGGTTGTCGCAGACGTCTGAGTCCCCTTAATACAGCATGCTCCATGATAAATAGGATTTCTACCATTCTACTACATGCATTTAACAAATAAACATACAATTTAAGTTCAATATGAATATACAAATTACAGCAACTAAAGTCAAAAATCCAAGAAAGGTATGTTGTTAATAAATCGTAGAAATAGAGAAAAGAATTCAGGTCTGATTAAAATTTTAAACTCAGAAGGCCATAATATTCTACTCATTATAATATACTTACATAGTTCAAATCTGTAAGAATCAAAAAGAGGGTAAAATAGTAAGATATGTTCTATGTTTTGTATTTCATTCTGATTACAGAAGCACAGCGAAGAATCCACATGCTTAAATCTAAATAAATAATCTTTTGTTCTAGTATGACCAAAAAGAATCTGAGTTTATACGTATAGTTTTATATTTCTATTTAGTAGGGCTGTACCGATTAATCGGTCAATGCTTAGTCTTTTAATCGAATTCGATTAAATTTTTCAAATTCCGATTAAAATTTTCAAACTGCGAATAAAAGTAAAAATGCTATTCTGCCTACAAAATATTTTTTCACATATTTTCCTAACAAACATTCTAAGAAACATCCATCAAATAATGAAAAAGCAAAAAATAAATTAAAATAAACCTCACAAAGAAGATGTTGCACTTTTGTTGATAGAGAAAAGGGGGAGGACAGTTATTACACAAAATGCCACTTCATGTGCATGCTGGAGCAACACCACCTGTCTGTAGCCTTCTACATAAAGTGTTGGCTTGGGCAATAGTATTCTCAGAAACAAGCTTTCAAAATATAGAAATGCTAAAGATAAAAAAGAAACGAAAAGAAGGGATTGAGATTTCCACTATTCCTCTGATGGGGAAAATGTCAACAGAGTTTCACAATATCTTCAAGAGTTTATTGTCTGTTCAGAATTGCTGATAGTAATTATCGAAGAAGAAACAGAAAATAACATTCTGTGTTCTATCCGAAGTGATAAAGAAGAACTAACTTGTTAAATAAATCCTTGCCGAATCATGTTCTTAGACTGACCAAGAACATGATTCGACAAGATTTTATTTAACAAAACAGTATTAACTCTACTTTTTTTATATAGGAATTTTTGCTAGTATTCGTATACTTTTGTTACCGACTGTACACAATATGAGAGTTTTATTCATCATTGAAATAAAATTGTACATAAAAAAATTAAAACCGATTAAAAATCCGATAATCGATTAATGAACGACGATTAACCCAATTAAAACTCTTAATCGATTCCCACCCCTATACTATTTAGTCTATCTTGCACTGACGGAAAGAACTTCTTAGTTATACTACCTTTTTGTGTTATAGACAACTCACTTTGCCATGAATTTATGGTCTTTTGATAATGCTGCCTTTTTAAAAATGATTTGAGGATCTTTTTAAAGCTTATTGGGATATCTGAGTGGGCTGCAGCTTTCGCTAGTTCATCAGCTTTTTCGTTACTGTAATTTCCTGAGTGTCCCTTGATTCAGTCAATGCAAACTTTAAAAATTTTTGACGATAAATTCCGAAGTAAAACTAGAGATGGGAATGGTCAGAAAAAACCCGGAAATTATGGGGGGGGGGGGGGGGGAACAAAATGTTTTTTCCGTTTTTTTTTTTTTTTTTTTTTTTTTTCGCAGGGGTTTATTTCCACCCGGAAAAATTGAAAACTTTGAAATTTCTAGCCTAAAATACCTAGAAATTTATAATATTTACATTCCGATGCTTTTTTCTTGAAATATTTTTTCATGTTTAGTATCTTACATGAACACACTGATTCTGATAATGTTCATATTTCAAAAATTAAGTTTAAAGCATGTAATCAATTAGTAATCCTGAAATTTTTAAAATTGCAATGACCTTCCTCCCATCACATTCATTTAAAATTATTTATTCTTTTCAAGTTCCTTTATATTTTTGTCTTTTTTCTTGAATATATATCCTCAGACTTCTCTAACTGTATCATTTTAATGTGTGTGGATATATATTATACACATACATATAAATGCATATAACAGTAAAAAAAACCTAAGCAACTACTTTCAGTCAAAAAAAATTATTTCACAATTTATAAAAATTATATGTGCGAAAATCTAGTCCTTTATGTCTGAGTTAATTTTATATTATAGCAGGGTGGCTACTACTTGGGAAAAGTCAGGGAATCAAGGAAAAATCGGGAAAATTTGACAAATTTTGTAAAAATAGGCCATATTTGAAACCTCGTTATTCTAATACGCTGAATTGTTCGTTAATTTTGTGAAATTTTTTGGGAAATAAACAGCATTAGCCAGGAAAACGCTGAAAAATAGTGACGGAAAAGTCAGGGAGTTTGGAAAAGTTCTAATGTTAGCCACCCTGTATAATAATAATAATAATAATAATATATCAATAATAAAATGTTTTAAATTTCTGAAGTTCAATTAATTTTAAATTAAACTTTTATTTTATCTTTGTGATTAATTTCATTTTAAGTGAAAATCTGAATTAGAGTTCATCATCGGCTCCAGTAAATTGATTTTACCCGAACCTGACCTGCAATCAGGTTTGGGTCTGGTTGACAAAATTTTTTCTCTTGCACATTAAATTCAGTTCAGGTTGAGTGATTTCTTTTTCTTATGGGTCAGGTTGACTGAATTTTTTTCCCAGGGAATGGGTTGTCTGACTTATTTTTCTTATGGATCGGGTTCGGATTAGGTTGACTGAATTTTCTTTCCTGCAGGTTAGGTTTAAGTTTTCAATGAGTCGGGCCAACTTAAGAATATCTTTCAAAAAATTTTATCATAATAAACAGAATTTTGTTTCATATAATTATAAACATACTATATATTCCCATGATTAAATATACGTATAAACAAATTATTATATACATATTGCAGAATAGCAATAAACAAAGAAAAATCATATATATATATCATGTATATATATATATATATATATATATATATACTAGCAGGCAACGCCCGCTTCGCTGGTCCCTATTTTTGAATGAATCACTATAATTACCGAATTCTCAAAATTGCATTAATTTTTATCACGTGAAAAAAAAAAAGAGAAACAAAATCTTATTAGGAAAATGTCGCATCGGGTTCTCACTGCCTTCGGAAAAAATTCCCAAAATGCTCGAACTCTTATTCCTATTATTTTCCCCCTTCGCCCCCCCCTCCCGCCTATCCTAATAATTTTACAAATTCGAAGATATCCGCAATCGATTTGTAAGTATCAAAAACCTCTATGCACCAGTTTTGAACGATCTATCTCTATTTTTATTTTTTGGCCCCTCCGCTCCTCCCTTCCCGCCCCTCCCAATAATTTTAAAAATTCGAAAATATCCGCAATCGATTTGTAGGTATCGAAAACCTCTATATGTACCAATTTTGAATGATCTAACTCTATTTTATTTTTTTGCCCCTCCACCTCCCCCCCAGCTTCCCGGCCCTCTTAATAACTTTACACTTTCGAAAATATCCCCATTCGACTTGCAGGCCTCTAAAACCTATCTGTACCAATTTTGAACGGCCTAACTGTATTTCTATTTGTTTTTGCCCCCAAATTAAACTAATAGACCTGAATTTTGATGGTTCTAGTGAAATCTCCTTACCAGGTTTAGTACGAAATCGAAGGCAAGAATATTAAAACTCGAATAAATTACTACGTCTGAAATGCCAAAGAAAAATATTGGAAATGGATACAGCTGTTTCGGCAGTCTAAAGCGTGCCGTCTTCAGTGCAAAAAGGATTCTGAATCAGCAGAAGTTCTCGTATATATAGGAGAGAGGCCTAATTTAGTTCAACCAATAGGATTACGGGAAAGGTGGGGAGAGTGGCCAATAGGAATTTATTAAAGTTAGCAGTGTAAACAGTAAAAAAATTAACAAAATGTGGACTGAATATAAAATTTCCAACAGTCAGACAAATAGGGAATAGCGAAATCACAATTAACAAGGTTTTTAAAATTTTTATAAATATGAAAAGCTTCAAAGAAATCGAGTTCATGAATGGATTTAGGTCTGCAAATTATTTTAGCTGAATTAAATTTAAAATTATGATTTTCCTCCCAGCAATGTTTAGAAATAGCCGATTTATTGGTTTCTTGTTTGCGGACATAATTCATATGTTCTTTTAGGACTCGACTAAATCTCATCTTATCCCTTCTATTGCTAATTGTGCCAGATTTTATGCTTTACCGAAAGTTCACAAACCCAATATTCCATTTCGTCCCATAGTCTCTAATATCGGTACTGCTTCCTATAATTTAGCTAAATTTCTCACCACAATTTTTGCTCCCCTTCTTGCTGCTAATAGTTATACTGTTAATAATTCCATAAAATTTGCAAAAAACATTCAAAATTGCCCTCAAACTAATCTCACTATGGTTTCTTTTGATGTAAAATCTCTTTTCACTAATGTCCCAATAAGTGGCGCCCTCTGCTGTCTCGAAAATAGACTAAAAGAGTTTCATTTCACATCTTTTGAAATACAAGAATTAATCTCTCTTACCCGCATTTGTTTATCACAAACCACTTTTTCTTTCCAAAATAAATTCTATCGTCAGTCTGAAGGTTTAGCCATGGGTTCCCCTCTCTCCCCAATTCTCGCTGACATTTACATGCACTATTTCGAAAGCAAGCTTTTTAAGAAAATATCCTTTCCTTTTTGGACCCGTTACGTTGACGACACTTTCACGCTTATCGACATATCTCATCACAATATTGGCCATGTCTTAGAAACTTTAAATTCAATTGACAGCAATATCCAGTTTGTTTACATATGAAATAGAAAATAATGGCTCCCTTTCATTTCTTGATACCCTCTTTTCTCGCACTGTAAATGGATTTTCAACCACCGTCTATCGAAAAAATTTAGATGTCTCCCTTCCTCCCCGTGCGCGTTCATATCACCCACCTAACCAAAAAATGGCTGCTTTCTATACTTTTGTAAACCGTGCCCTTAATATTTGTTCAAATCCTATTTTATTAAAATCTGAAAATAAATACCTGAAAGCCATTGCAATTGGCAGAGGTTATGACCCTTCCATTATAGACAAAGCTATCCAAAAATTACAACTCCCTCGTATTTCGTCTACTAAGTCAGTCTCTTCTAATATCAGTATTGTCTTACCCTATTTTCCAAAATCCAGTCAAACCATAGCAAAAATTCTCAAACAATATGATTTTAAAATAATATTTTCGCCTTCCAATAAACTCACCTTTTCTCAGTTAAAAGATCCCATTGATATGCATAATTCTTGGGGTATTTATAGTATTTCCTGTCAGTGTGGTTTATCATATATTGGCCAAACTAAACGCAGTCTTAAATTTCATCTAAAAGAACATATGAATTACGTCCGCAAACAAGAAACCAATAAATCGGCTATTTCTAAACATTGCTGGGAGGAAAATCATAATTTTAAATTTAATTCAGCTAAAATAATTTGCAGACCTAAATCCATTCATGAACTCGATTTCTTTGAAGCTTTTCATATTTATAAAAATTTTAAAAACCTTGTTAATTGTGATTTCGCTATTCCCTATTTGTCTGACTGTAGGAAATTTTATATTCAGTCCACATTTTGTTAATTTTTCTACTGTTTACACTGCTAACTTTAATAAATTCCTATTGGCCACTCTCCCCACCTTTCCCGTAATCCTATTGGTTGAACTAAATTCGACCTCTCTCCTATATATACGAGAACTTCTGCTGATTCAGAATCCTTTTTGCACTGAAGACGGCACGCTTTAGGCTGCCGAAACAGCTGTATGCATTTCCAATATTTTTCTTTGCCGTTTCTGACGTAGTAATTTATTCGAGTTTTAATATTCCAACGCCAAGTTTCCTGTTATTATTTGTTAAGCTTCTACGGGCTTACAGTTACATCCAGGCTGAAACATTGTGATCACAAATAGGTAAACAATCACAAATCTGGCTGTGTTTCAATCCAAACGCAACATTTGTTTACAAAACTGGTCGCAAAGTTGTGAGCGATGAGGGGGAAATTTGTGACTGCTTCGGAGCTCTCACAACTCGATCGCAGGTTACTATCGCCTCAAAAAACATGGCCGCTGTGCGCTGTGGCTGTTGTTCAGTGTTATCGAAATAATAGTCACAGACAAGGATATATTTGTCTGTAGTACTAATCATTCATGATATGATAATACATAATCCGAAACAAACAATTTATTATAATATTTCATTAGTCTACAATATGAAGCTCTTCTTTGCTCGGAAATGATACTTAAAGCTCTCATTGGAAGATAAATGTAAGTGTAAAATATGTTATATGGTTTTGTATATTCATGCAAGTAAGATTAAATGTTCAACATTAAAATATTATTATGGATTATGCAGAAAATTATAATTGTAACATTTGTATATTTTATAAATGTTACGCTTATTTAATGTAAATTGAACGTAATACATGTAATTGTTTATTTATAATACAGAATAATATGTTCTATTATTTAATGAGATGATTATACTATTCGTTAAAACTTTACAATCTGGTATGATATCATTTGGATAAATATTCTTCTCATTGTAAATAAAAACCCGATAGTCAATTATTTATTCTATTATCTATTTATTCTGTGTAGGAAAAAAATAATAATAATAATATGACAGCAATATTTCGTAAAACTTTATAATTCGGTGTAGTAAACCATAAATATTCTTTTTATTGTAAAAGCCTGATTAGTCAATTTATTTTATTTTATATAAAACTCTATAGTTGAAAATATACAACTTTATTGTTAGTGTTGAAAATGAGTTTTAGAGAATAAAAATATTTTACTGTCAAATAACTATAACCAATAGCAATAACCAATTAGCCTTGAATTAAGCATTGTAGCCTGAAAGAGAAACATTAATAACATTTTTAATAGCAAAATTTTAAATTTAAAGCTTACTAACAGCTAATATTGAATTTAAATATAATGAAATAGCTGCAGCTATTAATTATACATTTGCATTATTGTTTGGCAAAATATTTTTATTTTTCAAAACCCTTTTACAGCACTATTACTAATAGAGAAAGAATGTGGCTTGCACTTTTTCAACTATAAATATATATCATAAATAAAGAAAATTGACTAATCAGACAGTTAAGTTAAATGTGGTAGCAGTTATTTACAATAAGAATAATTAAACAACTTGATAAAATATATATATATATGAAAATGATGATTTTTAAGATTTTTTTTGTACAGTTACCAACTAATGATAGAAATGTTCCTTCTGTTTTTAAAAAAAAATCAAGTCATCTTTTAAATATGTGTGCTATAAGTTTTAATTTCATGTTCCAAATTGGGAACGTTGGCTTGTAAAAAGGTTAAATAAGCCTAAAATTCATAAACTATATAAATATTACTGCAATAATTTTCTGCGTAATCCATAATATTACAAAAAAGTGAACATACAAAACCATTGTATCTATATTTTTATACTTGACATATATCTTCAAATGAGAGCTTTTAGTATCTTCCAAAAAACAAAAAAAAAAAACCGCACCACAAAACTGAGGTTAAAAAGCAATTTTATTCAAAACTTTGAATGAACACCATAAAACGCTTTCATTCACATAAATTGTTTTGGGTTTAAAAAAAACAGGATCTTTTGTTAAGTGAACAAAGTAGGCATGAGTGCTGCAAACAAACACTCATGCCTACTTTATTCGCCTGACGAAGGGTCATGTTTTGTTAATATGATTATTATTATTTTTTTTACCTTAAATTCTGTTTTCACCTTCAGAAAATTCAGAACCATAGTACTACTAGTTTTCACAATTTCTAACATTTTATTCAGCTTAAAAATACATTTAAATATTTTTTTGTTTTTTAAACTCAAATGTGAAACATTAGTTTTTAAAAAGTAATACTAATTGAACGGTTATATATTTTCACAACATGAATACATAATTTAAAAATGCATTAAGCAATGAGTATTTATAGAAACAAATTTCCCCATAGAATAACATGAATTCGGCTTCTGGTCAGCAACTGACATTCTGATTACCAACTCCGCATTTCCTACATAATATCCATTAGCATGTAAGGATAAATTTTTTATACCAACTATATGAAAAACGACAGAACTGAGAATTTAACTCGGGTACTTATAGATATTATATGGGAAATGCTGAGCTGGTATCTGACAGGGTAGCTCAGCGATACACAATAAGCAGAGTTCGCAATTTCAGTTCCCAGCTGAAGCATCAGCAGGAAACAGTTGTTGCCTGATTACCGATTTATAGATGTTCCGAAAATGAATCAAAATAGTCGATCAATCATAATAAAAAAAAAAAAAATACTTTTTTAAAATACATACTACCCTAATACAGCTGAACCTTGTTAACGTGAATCTCGAGACGAAAAAAAAAAAAAAAAAAATGTTCATGCTATCAGTAACCAATCTTCATTTTGGTGTAGATAGTGGAAATAGTTCATGTTAAAAGTAATTCATGTTAATAAGGTTTTACTGTATATACCTAATATATTGAAAACATAATTAAAATAACATTTGAAATACGTTAAAATTTTACTTATATACAATCTCTTTTTAATTCCTTATACAATGTATAAGAAAGTATTGTAATCCTGATTTGCGAAATGGATTTTATCTCACACTAGCGAGCTTCGCCCGCTAGCGGGTCAGTATTTTTAAATGAATCACTATAATGAATGAATTCCCAAAATTGCATCTTACCACTCATTAACATTACCCTTAAGGGCCCTCTTCACTCACTGCCACCGGAAGCCGAAACTAATGTTATTCTATGGGAAATTTTTCTTTACAAATAACTTATTACCTAATACATATTTTTAAATTCTGTTTTCACATTCTGAAAATTCCCAGCTGTTAAATTGACGCACCTTTTCTGAAAAAATATTTTTTTAATATTTTATTTTGAAGCTGCAAAATACGAATTTTCAATATGTGAATTTTTTTCATTTTGCAATTTTGAAATAAAATATTAAAAATTAAAAAAATACATTTAAAAAAAATGTCCATCAATTTAACAGCTGGGAATTTTTTGAATGTGAAAACGGAATTTAAAAATATGTATTAGTTAATAAGTTATTTGTAAAGAAAATTTCCCCATAGAATAACATTGGCTCGGGCTTTCGGTGACGGTGAGTGAAAAGGGCCGTTAAGAAAAGAAAAAAAATTGTGTTTTTTAATTATGGGTTTAAGTTTATAAATTTTAATATTCATTAGTAATGAAGCTTATAACTAAACAAACCACTTTAAAAAAACATTGCCCGCTTGTTCTACCTAATTAGGATTTTGTTTGTTTTATAATTAGCTTATTCAAACTTTGAATTGAATGGTATAGGGTTTGAACCCAGGTTGTGCTCAATGGCCTAGCCATTCACAATTCTCAATGCAGTCTTCTGAAACTTACACAACTTGAGCTAGAATCCCTTAAAAAAGGTCATCATTAAAGGCCCAGTGGCAGAAACACGGCGACATAGTCGCGGACACAGAAAAACGGCTTGCAGACAGTTTTTGTCTGCACTGATAAAAAAATTTGTCCGCAACTTTCGGATAATAATTCACTTATAAAAATTTCTGTATCTAAACTAAAACTAATACTTTTATTATTTATATTTTGTTGTGTCAAATATTGCTATAAAATATTTAATTGAATGAGATGAATGAATATGCACACAATTATTTATACTATATTGTTCTGTAGTAAAATTGTATTCGTGTATTGATGCATGAGATCACCACTGATGTTACCCCCCCCCCTAATCAGTTTTCAGGCTTTTTGAGTGTAAGCTATTTTCTCCCCTAATTACATGCAAATTTTGCAGACAGATTATGAAATTTTAAAAGCTTGTCGCAGACAGCTACAAAACTTTCTGCCACTGAGATTAAAAGTACCTCACTCAGACCCATAGCATTATTAGCAAGTTCATCGTCCAGCATGATTCAGCTGATTTTCTCACTGGGCACAAATCCGATCGTCAGAGATGACATGTACCACAAATAAAAAATAAATAAAAATAAGAAAATTTCAGAAACTTTTTTTTATCACATGGTTATCCTCAGAAAACGCTATGCCCGACAATAATAGAAGTAAAACAAGGAAGTGTCCCACCCTTCATAGATTTGTAAGAATCAGAAAAGCGAGCCTATAAGAAGCATGTACATGTGCGCTCTATGTTACCAGAAGAGGAAGCAAACTGCCAAATGCCAAGAAGCAAAGAAAAATGTAAAAGAAAACACTATATATGTGACCTATTGTTTCTATTGTCCAGAATCACCTCAAATGTGCTTAGAGTGTTTTAACGAACGCCATGCGATATAGTATAATGTAATATGTTTTCCTAAATATAAATTAACTAGCAGGCTTTGCCCACTTCGCTGAGCACTATACTTAAATGAGTTGTCAAAATACCATATTATTATTAATAACCTAAGTAAAAACGTAAGTTTCCTCTGTATTCCGTAGAGGTTTTTCCCGCTCGCAACGTAGGGATTCCGGGTCCTACGGCAGCAACTTACCCGCTTCTTACTTCCCGTTCCCCAGTGGCTAAGTTAGAAGTTTTGCGAAATCTCACCATACATAATGCGTACACCTATTCAACATCCACACACCAAAACTCATCATTCTAAGATAACGTGAAGCGAATTCAAACAGAATGCGTGTTTGTTGCACAACTTGTTGGTATTGCACATTTTTAACTTTTACGTGTGTTTATTGCACCCCCCCAAGGGGGTAAGTGGGTGAATTTCGTAAAATCTCACTACAATAAGTGTCGAATACATATAAACAATTTGCACACCAAATTTCCTGATCATAGATCCCATGATTTCCCAAAACGAATTTAGCGCTAAAAGGGGTTTCTTGAATTTGCAACTCCTCGCCCCCCCCCCCTCAAAAAAAAAAAAAATGAAAATGTGTTTTTGAAAATATTCTAAAGAAGACACATGGCTGTTTTCAATACTTTTGTAACATCTTTAGTAGAGCTCTACTAAAAAATCCGGATTTTCTGAAATTTCCAGATCGAAAAACGATTTTCCCCTCTCTCCTTTAAGAATCAAGAATTCTAAAACCGTACATAATGTTTTATTTATACTCAAGTCTAGTCTCATCATGCGCAATTTCTTCACCGTGAAGTAATTTGGGACCGAGTTATGCTTACAAACGTTTTTTTTTTTTTTTTTTTTTTTGCTTCCTGTCCCCCTGGGGGAAAGGGTATTTCGATAAATCTCATTCCTTTAGGTGTTGGATGCATATAAACAATCCGAAAAACTTTGTGACCGCAGCTCTTATAAATTTCCCAGGACAAATTCAGCGCTAAAAAGGGTGTCTCGAATTCGCCCTTTGTAACACCCCCCCCCCCCTTCCCCAAAGGAATAAAAAATGGCAGATCACAAAAAATCAAAAATGTGTTTTAGGAAATATCCTAAGAAAGTTGCATAGCCTTTTTTCAACATATTTGTTCTATTTTTGGTAGAGTTCTACGTAAATCAGGAATTTTCTAAGCTATCTGCCAAAAATCAATTTTCCCCCTTCCTTCCCTTAAAAATCAAAAATTCCTAAATTGCAGATAATGTTTTATTTATACTCATGTCTAGTCTCTCCATGTGGAATTTCTTTATTGTGAAGTAATTAGGAGCCGAGTTATGCTTACAAACGTGTTTTTGTCTTTTGCCCCCGCAGGGGGAATGTGGGGGGGGGGAGAATTTCGGAAAAGTTGATAGATATAATTTTAAGTTGGGTAAAGACCTAAATTCTTGCCAAGCACTGTTGAATTCCGTCCAGCCGTTCTCAAGTGACACCCGTACAAACGTGTTGTTGTCTTTTGTCCCCCAGGGGGGAACGTGGAGGAATTTCTGAAAGCTGACATATAATTTTAAGTTGGGTGAAGAGCTAAATTCCTGATAAGCGCTGTTGAATTCTATCCAGCTGTTCTCAAGTGATTCCCGGACAAACGTGTTTTTGACTTTTCTTCTCCAGGGGGTAACGGGGGGTTGAATTTCAGAATAGTTGATAGATATAATTTTAAGTTGGGTGAAGAACTAAATTCCTGCCAAGCGCCATTGAATTCCGTCCAGCCATTCTTGCGTGATGCCCGGAAAAAAAAGCGACATACAGACATGTATACACATACACACAGCCAAATTTTCTGAAGTCATTTTTGACTTTCATGGTGTGTATATCGCAACATTTTTCGATTCTAACAAATTTACAGACGTCTGATAATGTCTGATTTTATTAATATAGATAAAAAGTACAGCATAATGTGTATATTTTTAGTATTTTTATGTTGTATATTCTTTATTTATATTTCAGTGCGTATTCCATTAAATTCCTTTTAAAAATCCTATTAATGCAGTAGTAGTCGCATATTGGTCTATTTGCCGCCCATTGATTATAAATTTCCCCAACAAATCACCCTTTAAAAATAATGTATGAAAATTCTGTGTAACTAACCTTGAGTGGATGTTCTCTAACATAGTCTGTTTTCAAGTCATTCTTGATATTTTTTGAGCAGTTAAAACATTTTACTTCTCAAATTGGTATTTGACTGTGACGCGACTATTAATGTTGATTATTTTTTTTCCCCACTTCTAGTTTTTCAGAAAGGTTAGAGGTTTGCGTGAATTAAAGGCAGCTCATCTTTCTCTACTGGCTTTCTTTCAGCTTTCCCCCAATACTAAATAACAGCGAGGAATAGACTGATATGTGACTACTAGCGTTATAAAAAATGACGCGACTACTCTCATGCAGTGGCGTCACCAGAAAAAATTCCAAGGGGGGCACAACCTGAAAAAATATATATTTTTTTAATATAAAATTCTGATAGCATAGTTTTAAAGGTAAAGAAAAAAATGCTTATTAGAATTTTCCAGGGGGAGGCAAGTGCCCCCCCCTTGCCTCATTGTCCTGACACCCATGCTCTTGTGTTAACTTGAACAAGAAGAGCGTCACCCATATTTGGGTGGTGCGGTGCCCACAAAAGCATATCCGTCACCCATATCTGGATGACACAGATATGAACGTGTTAAATTTTATTAACTCAAATACCTCCACATTACCCTATTTACACAAACAAAATTTACTGCTGTCTGCATCCATGTGCTTCCATATCTTTACTATAGAACTAATGACGTAATAATCATAATGAAGGAAAATGGATATTTGTCTATAATAATGAATGATAGTAAAGTACCGCTCTATAAAGTCGCCAAAAAAGATACTACCAACACCTAATGGAATATCCTTACCGGTAACTTTTTACCGCCACAATTTTAAAACAAGCTGCATTCATTTCTTATTAGTCACATCTTTTTCCTAATACATCAAAAATGGATGAGAAACGACAATCAATAAAAATTTGGGACTTGCCTGAACAGAGGAAGAATCTGTCAGTTTATTTCAAGCAAAAGACATTTAGCCTAAAATTACTTCTTGTGCAAAAAAATTCTTAGAACTAACATTTATTAAAATTTTTTTATATGTAAACTGTGTGTTGTCATCAATAAAGTTTGCTTGGCGAGATTTGCAGCATTATTAACATTTTTGTTTGGTGAGATTTTCACCAGTGAAATGGAAAAGTACCGATAATAATAAACCTTAATTTATTTTTATTTTTTTAAATTAAGCAATATATCATTTGTCCCTAGTCATTAAATAATATAAAAGAGCCTGACAGTTTATCCAAAATTAAATCAATTTACAAAAGCTTTATAAGCTTTTAATTGTTGAAAATTACTTACTAAATGCTAGTTTTCATGTACTATGCAAATATAATAACTTTAGAATTTTTTTTTAAATAAATGCTTAAAATATGGATTAAATGTTAGATTAGTTGATGAGTATACATAACGTTTCTGAAGCTAAAAATATAAAAGATACAAATACATTAATATTTCTAAACTAAGTTTAAAAAAGCTGCATGTAAACAATCTATAAAAAAAAAAGTTCAACTAATTTTTTTAAAAAACAAAAACTGCATTAAACTTCATATATAAGTGTGAATATCCTTTTATTTTTTATTTTATCTCCCTCTGATAATACACAGGGAGAGACATTTCCAGGAAAATAATTACATTTAAACATTTCTGTATTTTTAATCACGGATACGTTAATAAATAAATATAAACAAAAACGCAAGCATATGCTAGGTCACATGTTTCTCTCAAGCCAATCATTACGGTTTATCGTTTAAAATAATCGATGTATTAGAAACCGGAAATCACAAACTTGCGATCGGCCTTCGTCATTTGTGAGCGACTGAAATTGTTGCGTTTGGAATGAAACATTCTTGACGATCACAAATTTCGGATTTGTGATCACTCGCTTGCGAGCGAGCGAGCGTTGCAGTCTGGATGTAACCGTTAGTTGAGTTATTGGTCTTCTGCTCTTATTGTTACTGAGCAACCGGGTCTGAGAAGCCTCATATGAGGGGGAGATTAGGTCAGTAATAGTTTGAGCCATTTTCTTCTTTGCACTATGTGCAAATTAGTTAACCGGTTCTACCGATTACGTACTAAAAAGTTTCGTGCCCTCAACCGTCTGAAGTTCCTTTTACAGTGCAAGAGACACCGCATCATCCCTAAATTCATTCAACTGAAATGCAATATTTCTGGTTCCAGTTTTGTTAACAAAGCAGTACTCAGGTCTCATTTTAATATTCTCCGTGCAGTTATCAAAGAAACTCGTACCACCATCGCCAAAATTGAAAAAGATTTATTTTCTCTCCACTTACAGTTAGCTTTTTAACATTCTAATTTTATGTTAATTGATCGAGATTCCTGGATTTATTGTGACAACCGCTCTCGTAAACACTCAATTAAATTACAAGATAAATTCACCCGGCTTCGTAATTCACAGAGTCCTATTCATTCGAACGACTTTCCTGTTGTCAATAAAAATGCAATCGTTAACCTTTCCAATGCTGAAATTACCAATAATCAATATTCTGTTCTCAAACTCAACTCAAATTTTGCCATTTCTAAACCTCCTTCTTTTCCTCAGTTAATTGCACCGGTTGAAAAAGCTTTCAAAAATTCTCGACTGACTGACCAACAGAAAGAAAATCTTCGTCATTTAATTCTTAATAATGCCAAATTCAATTCTAAAAATTTTAAATCAAATCTCAGCCCTGCAGAAAAAAGAACGCCTTGAAGGAATGAAAATCTAATGAAAATATCATCATTACTAATGCTGATAAAGGCGGTCAGATTGTTATTTTGGATAAAAAAATACATCGAAAATGTCACCGAATTAATTAATGATGGCCCATATATTCCTCTGCCCCGTGACCCCTCTACTCAAGAGTTAAATAAAATTAAATCTGCTATAAAATCTTGCCCCTCGTTATTGGACTCGACTAAATCTCATCTTATCCCTTCTATTGCTAATTGTGCCAGATTTTATGCTTTACCGAAAGTTCACAAACCCAATATTCCATTTCGTCCCATAGTCTCTAATATCGGTACTGCTTCTTATAATTTAGCTAAATTTCTCACCACAATTTTTGCTCCCCTTCTTGCTGCTAATAGTTATACTGTTAATAATTCCATAAAATCTGCAAAAAACATTCAAAATTGCCCTCACACTAATCTCACTATGGTTTCTTTTGATGTAAAATCTCTTTTCACTAGTGTTGCAAAAAACCCACAGTTTTTGAAAGATGGGAATAAACCCTGGAAATTTGGGGAATATTGGAAATTTTAAAAGTAAACAAAACCAGTCACTTTCAAAATGAAATTTAGAGCTAACGCATTAAATATACATATACAGTCCGTTAAGAAATTATAAGACCACTTTAATTTTGTAAATTATAAGAAAAATAAAGATTCTAATCATAATTTAAATACATAAAATAACATACTGCTCTATATTTTTTTATAATTAGTTTGCAATAACTTGGTATAATGCAATAAATGTTTAATTAAAATATATATTAGAAATCGGTGAAAGATAACCTGTTAAGAAAATATAAGACCTCGGCATCTATTCTCCGAACAGACTATACCACAATTCCAACTGTGGCAGTCGTTATTTTGATCACGTGACGTCACATTCCGACTTTTGATTTGACGACTGTCGTTGTTTAAGGACGGTTGCTATGGCAGTCAGGTCGGAGAATAGATACCCACTTGTCAAAAAACAATATTGTATAAAAAATTAATATGATATTGGTCCTCCATTTCTCCTAATGACTTCAGATACTCTGTTTTTCATTGAAGTAACCAGGTGATTAAGTTCAGTAATAGAAATATTGTACCACTCTTTTACAATGGCTACTTCCAGATCATTGGCAGATGAAAATTGTTTATTATTAGCATAAACTTTGCGAGATGATATACCCCATAGGTTTTCCTTGGGGTTCAAGTCTGGACTTCGACTTGGCCATGGCAAAACATTATTATTTTGTTTTTTAAACCACTCCTGTGTGGATTTAGATGTATGACAAGCAGCATTGCCCTGTGAAACATCCAGTTAGCACCACCTAATAAAGGTCCAAACGGTATCATATGATCATATAGCATAGACTGATATTGTGTAGAGAAATCTGCCCGAAATCTGTACCCGAAATCTGCTGTAAATCACACAACCCCTCATAACTGAAAGCTCCCCAAATCATTACTGATCCTCCACCCATTTGTCGACTGAAGCATTCTTTTGGTTCCTCCCTCAAGTCATGCCAATAATGTTTGTAACCATCGGGACCATTAAGGTTAAATTTCTTTTCATCAGAAAATATAATTTGTTTCCACTCATCATTCCATGACATGGCATTTTTAGCCCATTTTAATCTTTCTCCTTGATGGCATTTCAATAACTTTGGTTTTTTCTTCAATTTCATAAATTTCGTATTAACATTTAATTTAAGACTCTTCCAGACTGTTACATGTGAAGTTGTTTTGCTGAATCGTTTAGATATTTCACGAGTTGAAAGACCTTTTTTAGTTGACAGTCGAAAAATTTGTCTATTATCACGTGCTGTCAAAATATTTTTTCTACCAGATCGTTTTATTTTGTTTGAATAAACTTTTCTAATTATGGCATTATGAATGGCAGTTTTAGAACGGTTCATTATCATCGCAATATCTATTTCAAATTTACCAGAACCTTTATAAAATAAAATTTTTCTTACTTCGCACTCCGATAATTCTTTACCTCGAGGCATCGTCAAATTAATCGTAGATAACACATTCAAAACCTAAGCCTTTGCTTCTTAGGTAATGCTTTTACGAAATACTGACGCATGCGCTTTATATTGAGTTTGACGTCATGTATAATATGCTAATTTTCTCAGGTGGTCTTATAATTTCTTAACAGCCACAGTCTTTAATTTTTAGAAAAATGAATAAGTTTTAATGAAATTTAATTTAATTTTAAAAGTTGGAATTAGTGTAAGATGCGTTTTCTTATCAATTTTAAATACGCAACTAAAAATTTGCATATTATGCTTTCTTCTTCAGAAATGCACCAATACGCTTGTGGTCTTATAATTTCTTAATGCACTGTACATACTACTTAAAATGTCAATAAGAATTGCGTAAACTAGTTTTAAATGCAGGTACATCATAGTTTTTAATATAGTTCCAAAAGAGAAAGAAACTGACAAATTTTAAAAATTTGGTCTTTTTTACAAATTATTATTTTATTCAAATTATTTCACTAGCAAAGCAAATAAATTTGAAATATGTATGTTCTGTTTAAAATTTAAAAATATAGTTTAAGTAATATTACTTGATCAGAAGGGTCTTTAAACGATTACTTAACTAAAATTATCATTTCAACTGCAATGATTTTGAATGATTCTTGTTTTTCAATAAATATTCATTTTAAATGTTTCACAAACAAGTACTTACAGTCAAACTCTCTTTAATCTGCAATTAAATTTTTAATTTAAACAAACAAACAAAAAAAGACAAACTAGTATTACATCAGTGTATAACAAAATTAAAAATAAACATTGATAAATATTCATTTCTGCACTTAAAAAAATATTTTCCTTTGTATTTTTAAAATAAATATGTATAATTATATTTTATTGCTGTGTATTATTTCAATATGCTTAAATTATTTACCTTGTGAATACACAATTTTATTAACATGGAAAAAATGTTTTATTCTGAAATTTATTAGAAATAGTCTTTCTATTTTAAAGTCTATTTTTGAAATAATAATAATAAAAATAACTGACTTTGTATCTGCAAAAGAAAGAAGATTTGAGTTGCTTTTTACAGTCACAGTTAAAATGTTAAATAGGAAACTATTAAAAATAATACAAATGAAAATAATGCATCCATGCATCAAATTATTTCAAAACTCCCAAAAATTTTCAAAATTCCCAGGAATTTTGAAAATTTCCTTCCCAAAAAACCCGGTTTATTTCCGGGGAAGAAACGGGTTTTTTCCAGCCTTTACAACACTACTTTTCACTAATGTACCAATAAATGGTGCCCTCTGCTGTCTCGAAAATAGACTAAAAGAGTTTCATTTCACATCTTTTGAAATGCAAGAATTAATCTCTCTTACCCGCATTTGTTTATCACAAACCACTTTTTCTTTCCAAAATAAATTCTATCGTCAGTCTGAAGGTTTAGCCATGGGTTCCCCTTTCTCCCCAATTCTCGCTGACATTTACATGCACTATTTCAAAAGCAAGCTTTTTAAGAAAATATCCTTTCCTTTTTGGACCTGTTACGTTGACGACACCTTCACGCTTATCGACATATCTCATCACAATATTGACCATGTCTTAGAAACTTTAAATTCAATTGACAGCAATATCCAGTTTACATATGAAATAGAAAATAATGGCTCCCTTTCATTTCCTGATACCCTCGTCTCTCGCACTGTAAATGGATTTTCAACCACCGTCTATCGAAAAAATTTTGCTGTCTCCCTTCCTCCCCATGCGCGTTCATGTCACCCACCTAACCGAAAAATGGCTGCTTTCTATACTTTTGTAAACCGTGCCCTTAATATTTGTTCAAATCCTATTTTATTAAAATCTGAAAATAAATACCTGAAAGCCATTGCAATTGGCAGAGGTTATGACCCTTCCATTATAGACAAAGCTATCCAAAAATTACAACTACCTCGTATTTCGTCTACTAAGTCAGTCTCTTCTAATATCGGTATTGTCTTACCCTATTTTCCAAAATCCAGTCAAACCATAGCAAAAATTCTCAAACAATATGATTTTAAAATAATATTTTCGCCTTCCAATAAACTCACCTTTTCTCAGTTAAAAGATCCCATTGATATGCATAATTCTTGGGGTATTTATAGTATTTCCTGTCAGTGTGGTTTATCATATATTGGCCAAACTAAATGCAGTCTTAAGTTTCGTCTAAAAGAACATATGAATTTGTTCGCAAACAAGAAACCAATAAATCGGCTATTTCTAAACATTGCTGGGAGGAAAATCATAATTTTAAATTTAATTCAGCTAAAATAATTTGCAGACCTAAATCCATTCATGAACTCGATTTCTTTGAAGCTTTTCATATTTATAAAAATTTTAAAAACCTTGTTAATTGTGATTTCGCTATTCCCTATTTGTCTGACTGTTGGAAATTTTATATTCAGTCCACATTTTGTTAATTTTTCTACTGTTTACACTGCTAACTTTAATAAATTCCTATTGGCCACTCTCCCCACCTTTCCCGCAATCCTATTGGTTGAACTAAATTCGGCCTCTCTCCTATATATACGAGAAATTCTGCTGATTCAGAATCCTTTTTGCACTGAAGACGGCACGCTTTAGGCTGCCGAAACAGCTGTATGCATTTCCAATATTTTTCTTTGGCGTTTCTGACGTAGTAATTTATTCGAGTTTTAATATTCCAACGCCAAGTTTCCTGTTATTATTCGAAGGCAAGAATGCTTCCACACACTTGGGAACAAACCCATCAAAAAACTTCCATTATAAACAGCTGTAATGAAACTAGAAAAAAGCTTAAAAATGTCAGAAATAATTTTGCTAGAAATTCCATCTTCCCCAGGGGACATTTTTGGATTCATACTATTAATAACAGTGTTTATTTCTTCTTCGGAAAAGTCTAAATCATCCTGGGTTTCATTAGGATTGTCAATTATCATTCTTAAACTAGTATGATAAGGAGAGCTCAACATGTATGGACCTCTGGAGTGAAAAGGATAAACGTTTATTATGAGGAGCATTTTCATTGTTAAAATGTCGGACCACTTTAAAAATATTTATAATATTTGCACGTACAGTCAGCAAAAAAAAGCCACTCCTCACCCCGACTGTATGTGTTGTAAATTATCATAGAAACATGCAACTGGTGCTGATCAATTTGTAATAACGTCTAGTTATTAATGCAATAGTTAAATTTTGCTTAGGGGCCATCTACATATTGAAATTTACTTCAACTCGAATGGTAACACCATTTTTGACTGCTTATTCAAATTCCTCAGATCAAGGCAGCTTGGAGAAAGGTATGATTTATATATTTTAAATCAGTTCTTGATAGAATTACAAATGAAAATGTTTTACAGGTAAATCCCTATATCTAAAAAAATTAAGATCTTACACAGAAAAGTATTGCCCATTCAGAAAATAGTAAGAAAAGAAGTATGACAATTTTAAACATAAAATAAAGTAATACTAATTAATAGAGGATGCATACATCTAAACTTACTTAAATAACTATTTCATATCCTGTGCATGCAAAGTTATAGATTATACAAATCATAACATGCAGTGGCGCACCCACGGAGGGGGCTCAACCCCCCTCCAGAACCAGCTGACATGGTAAAAAACTTTAGATATGCATGAAAAAAATATTCAAACACAGATATTGTAAGCAAAAATAAAGTTTATAAATTATACATTAATTTTTTTTTTTTTTTTTTCTAAATCCTTACATTCAAACACAAAAGCAATGAACTAGTTCTTTGTTTTTTAGCTGAAAGATACCCTACACATTCCAATGTACACTAAGCGACAAAAAAAAAGCCGCACTTGGATATTTTCCTTTTCGCCTTCTACAAACGCCATTTTTATCGTTTAAAAAGCAAATTTTCGAACAGATTTTACTATGTTGTCCTCCACATACACTTTAGCTTTGAGTCTAGTGTTAAAAACAAAATGCAATTGTCAGGAAAATTGTAATTTTAGAATTTATTTCAAAAATGGTAAGAATAAGGCAGTTAACGATGCCACAAAAAGTATTAATTTTTAAATGAAAATCGAAAAATATTTTAATACGTGAGATGGCAAAATAATTAAATGCTAACGAAATATTGGTAAAATGGATTTTAGCAAAATATAAATTTTTTTGGCCGTTTGAACTGGGAATTTGGCTTTAGGCGGTCATGTTGTCATCCAAGCGAGATAACCGCAAGTAAAAATGCGAATGTTTAAAAAATCGATTTGTATCATGTTCAGAACTTAAAAAAGATTTTTAAAAAGTGTATAGTAAATTACTTTCTTCAAAAACAATGCGGGAACAATTAAACAAAGCAGGTTAAAGAACAGAAGATCTGTGAAAAAAGCCATTATTAAGGAAAAGAATTAGAAAAAAACAATACTTTAGTTGACCAAAATTTAAAAACATTATCAGTTAATTATTAGGCTGAACTGGTTTTCTCTTATGAATCAAGTTTTCTTTATTTCGTGCAGTTGAAAAAAGCTAGAATGAAGACGAAAATGTGACTGACTTAATGAAAATCGCACTTTTAAAACAGTGGCACATTCTCCGTACATTATGGTACGGAGGTGCATAACTTTTCAAACACTCGGGGAATTTTTTATGCTCAAGAGATCAATTAACTCGAAATAAAACACAATCTGCATAAAAGTGGTGACTAACCGACTATTTTGGAGGTATCTTAGACATTTCCGTAAACAGCATTTGAAGATAATAAGGCACCTTACTACGAGGCGTCTGTGGTAAGTTTATTCACTTCAAATTGTCAAAATTTCTTATACATTCCCATGAGAACCTATAATTCGGAAAGTAATCATACTTTTTTTCACTTTAAGTTAAATTCCACAAAGGATATAGTAGAATTTCTTCTTTACCAGACATGGAAATGGTCAAAATCGCGATCCGCTCGAAAATGTTTCGTCTATAAAAAGGCGGGGGAGAGGGGAGAGGATTCCAAATTTGCAGCCTATAACTCTGCCAGAAGTAGAAAAAATTATTTGTGATATTTGGCACATTGAAATTTCTGAGATTTATATTAAAACACTGTATAAAACTATGCCATTGCGCATTAATGCAGTAATTCCATATAAAGGTGGAATTAACCCAATGCAGAATACATATTTTTAACAAAAAATTGCTTAGATCTAACAAATGAATAGTTTTATTTCATATATTAAAATATAACTTGTTTATTTCTTGTAATAAATCATAATAGAATGCAAAGTGTATCGTTATTGCATTATGTTCGAAAAGAAAGTTTTATGCAGATTTTTAAAAAGTACTTCGTAAAGTGCAATAAAGCGAATTATTAAATCGAAAATATACATAGGTATCATTTCATACATTTGGTATTATGCAAACAAGACAGTTTTATTTGTTTCAAACATTAATTTTAAATTTATTACAAATAAAAAAGTTATAAGTCATTTTTTCTGCAGTGCGGCTTTTTTTTTTGTCGCTTAGTGTAATTTTTAGGAATCGGCTTCTAATGCCCTAAAGCATATATTGTTATCAGGAAATCTAGGGAGTATCTAAAAAGTCAGGCAGAAGAAGTAGTCTGATGTGGAAGTAAACAGCGATGTATTTGTCAGAAAAATGGGATACCAGGCTCATACAATTTTATATTTTAATTCATGAATATTTATAGCATTTTTGTGAAAGTTTGTTATGCCCTTGGGCAAAACTAACACATTCGCATCGGCAAATGAAAATTCTCGTTTGATATAAAATAAAAATTTGCCCTGCTCTTACTCGTTTCTCTAAAACAATATTTTAAATAAAAAATGAAATTTGCATATTCGTTAAACCCTTTATATGCCACTAGCACATATACATGCTAGTGAAATTTTACACCAATTACTGAGACAAAGTTTTATTGATTTATTCTCATATACGTAAAATTATATCTCTAAAAAATAACGATTTAGAGCAATGCCAAAAGGCATAGTTTACTGTTCAAAGTAGGAAAATACCCCGATAACAACATGTTAAGATATTTTACAGATGTTTCTGAAAATGAGGTCACTCATTTTTTTTATCATGGTAAGTAGAACATACAGTAGGATCCATGCACAGTTTTCATTTTTGCCTCTGATGTCACTAAGATCTAAGCTCCATTTTTGGATAATGCAATTTTTTTTTTTACTTTCTCTTACCCCATAAGGTAGAGAAAGCATTGTTTTCGGGTCAAATTTTTGAAAGTGAGTTTTTGTTTCATTTACACGTTTTGAGGTTACCTGAATTCGAAAATCATGTTTTTAGCGGTTAGTCTGTGTGTGTGTCTATATGTCTGTCTGTTATCAGCATATCTCAAGAACAAATAGCAGCAGAAAGTCCAAACTTCGTATTCTAAATGTGTATCATATAGGGATGCTACACTAAGCTTTTCGTTGAAATGAAGCAAATAGTTCGTGTACAGGGACACTCAAGATTATTCAAATACCTATTCTACTTATCTGCAATTTCCGTCTATGGGGAAAATTGCAGATAAGTAGAGTTTAACATCTATAGACTGCACTAAACCAAATGAAATGAATATATATTTTTTATATGCATAAAAACATGCCTCATGTGGAATATGGCAGGGAAATCGTTCATTGTTCATTTACAGGGCTACACTAAAGAGCTAGATTATAGTGCGACAATAGCTGAAAATTGATGGAAGTGCATTTCAGGTTGTGCCGTATATTATTACTATAGAATTATATTTAGGTGCACTATGGAGTTTCTACATAATCTTCAAATGATATGCAGGACTGAAAATATTTAAGTGATAACATTCTTTATCATTGTTAGTGGAAGTGCTTTAGTATAATATTTTACCATCTCCAGGAAAGCTGTTCAGGAATGTAAATGAATTCCTCATAGACATATGATAAATAATGTATGCTTTTATGCCAAATGTTTGTCGCTTGTTTTTTGTATATTTACACATTTTGAGGCTTCCCGATTACCAAAATCAAGTTTTTTAAAGTTTGATCTTTGTCTGTGTGTCTTAGAGTAACATAAAAACGAATAATTTCAGAAGATCCAAAAGTTGTATTTTCAAATTAATTATAAGTTTGTTGCTGGAAAAGTTTGATCAACACTGATAAGTTTCAAGGAATGTTGCGTATGAAAGTTGTCTGAATAATTTTAAGTGAACTTTTAATTTTAATAACAGATTTAAATTCTATATATGTAGGTGCAGTAATGAAACGGGGGGTTGGTGGGGCGGTAACTCCCCTCACAAAGAACTAATTATCATATAAAACTCTTCCGAAGCCTAATTTGAATTGTTACATAACAGTACTTGCTATGTTACCTCTTAATCTCCAACCTGTATTTATAGTATAAAATTTCAGGGTAAGAGAAAGTCGCGTGAGTGACACACCAGATTATTTCCTGTTATAAAAATTCAAATATCCTAATATATATAAATATTATACTATACTGGAATACAATATCCTGTAATGAACTCAGAAAGGTAACGCTTGAAATATTTGCTAACTGAACAAATTAAAATTCTAAGTAATATATTATATATTAGAATAGAATTAATGTTTTATTATATTAAGAGGTTCTGCGTTTGCTGTGTTGACTAACACCCACAAAGACTATGCATCCAATTTGTTTCTGTTAACCGAACCTTGAAGCATCGCCCGAATAATCCAGATAATTACATAAAAATAGCCACGTAAAAATTTACACTGAAATTATTTTATAATTCCTACATATCACAATATAACATAACACACTTTTATTTGGCTATAATTATTATAATTTCTTAATTACCTACGTATTACTGCATATGCATATGTAAAGCAGCGCAAAAGAGTATTAAATTTGATCAAATTTTATTTTCAATGGAAATATGGGGGGAGGGCATTTCATTTCGGATAAATTTTGTGTTTACAAGCTCAGTGCTAACCCCAACTGACCGAACTATTGTACCTTAGCATGTTATTGGGTTGTTCGATAAATAATGTCTTTTTTTAAACCTTCGCTTCTAAAAACCAAGGCTTCTTTGAACGTAGAATTTTTCAACTTACCGAAAGATGACAAAAGGTCATCCAACAAAATGGTCAATATATCATTGATTAATGTTTATGGTTAATATAAATAAATTAACTTTGAAAAACATGGAAGAAAAAAAAAAAAAAAAAAAAACGACATTATTTATCGACCAACCCAATATATACTGATATAAATTCCTATATTGCGCTATTCAACTTAAATTCAATTTCATTCATTCATTTACTTATTTCAAAAGAAATATTTAAAGCAGATTCTTTATGTACGTGTGCATATATGCCCATAAACCTATTTACTGTACTACAGGACCCAATTATTCTTCAGCCCCCTCCAGACAGAAATTCTGGGTGCACCACTGATAACATGTGACAGCCCCCTAAGAGTAATAAAAATTGAACTATCACTGTAACTCAAAAATAATTAGAGGAATGAGCTGTAAATTTGAAAACCCATACTTTTGATGAAGCCCGTTCTATTCATGCAGAAAATTAATATATATCATAATTCACATTTTTTTTTTTAGAAGGTTTTTAATTGAAATTGACTTTGTCATCGTGTCTTCGTGTCACGCTAGTAAACAATGCGCCTTCATTTTAAAGTAAATATAAGCTATTTCGTTTGTCGCTGTGTGGCTCGGTTGGTAAGAGCGTCCTGTTAATAGCGCGGTGGTTGTGAGTTCGGTCCCTGGAAGGTCCAGCGTGTTAGTTTTTGCAGATAATTAGTAGAAAATGTGTTAATTGAAACAAGAAAACTTTTCGTTGCTTGCACTAAGAATTTTTTGAGGAGTTTTTTTAAGAAGCATTTTTTTTATTTAGATAGTGGAAAACACAAAACATTTTAGATATTAAAAAAGCACAAAATAAAATGTTTTAAGTAAAAAATACATTAAAAAATATTTTTAGAAGCTTTATATATATGTATATATAAACATTATATATTACTATTATATGAAATTGGATTTGTCATCGGCTTTTTGTCACGTTAAAAAACCAAGACGCTTCCATTATATATATTAAAAAAAAAAAAAAAAAATGTAAGCAACTCATTGTATTTCTTAATGAATCAGCTGGTTACAGCGTCATGTTGATAATGCCAGAGTCGTGTGTTCGATCCTCGCCAGGCCGAGGTGTTTTTTGCAAATAATTACTAGAAAAAGTGTCAATTAATAAAAGAAAATATTTCGTTGTGTACACAGTATCCTAATAATTTTTCAAAAGTTTTTAAACGGCTTTTTATCAAGTTACGAAAAGCACAAAATTAAAATGTAAGTAAAAATAAATAAATAAATACAATTTTTTAGAAGCTTTTTATTAGTTAGAAGCTTTTTATATGAAATTGACTTGGTCATCGTGTCTTCCTATCACGCTAGTAAACAATTAAAGTAAATATAAGCCGTTCCGTTTGTGGCTACGTGACTCAGTTGGTCAGAGCGTCAGATTAATAACGCCGTGGTCGCGAGTTCGGTCCCCGGGAGGTACGGAGTGTTAATTTTTGAGGATAATTACTAGAAAAGGTGTCAATTGATAAAAGAAAATTTTTCGTTGACTACACAATATCTTAAGAATTTTGCGAAAACAATTTTTAAGAAGTTTTTTTTTTTTTTTTTTTTTTTTTTTTTTTTTAATATTAGAAAACACAAAACATTCTTAGATGTTAAAAAAGCTCAAAATTAAAAGTTTCAAGTACAAAATACATAAATAAATATTTTTAGAAGCTTTATATATATATATATATATATATATATATATATTATATATTATTATATGAAGTTGAATTTGTCATCGCGTTTTCGTCACGATAAAAAACAAGACGAAAAAAAAATGTAAGCAATTCATTGTATTTCTTAATGGCACAGTTGGTTAGAGCGTCATGTTAATTTTTGTAAATAATTAATAGAAACGGTGTTAGTTGATAAAAGGAAATATATCGTTGTGTACACAGTATCCTAATAATTTTTGAAGAGTTTTTTTTTTTTTAAATAGCTTTTTATCTAGTTACTAAAAAGCACAAAATAAAAATTTAAATAAAAATAAATAAATAAATAAAGTTTTTATAAGCTTTTTATTAAAACTGGATTTCGTTATCGCGTCTTCATGTCACGCTAATAAATATGGCACCACAACTTTAAAGTAAATGTCAGCAGTTCTTACAGTCGCTCGTTGGCTCAGTTGGTCACAGCGTCGTTAATGCGATGGTGATGAGTTCCATCCCCGAAGGATCGATGCGTTAAATTTTGTAGATAATTAATAGAAAATGTGTCAAATGATAAAAGGAAATTTTTCATTGTCTACGCAGTATTCTAAGAATTTTTGAAGAGTTTTTTTAAGAAGCTTTTTTTAGATATTAAAAAGCACAAAATAAAAAGTTTTATATATATGTACATATTCTTTTAGAAGCATTTTATTGAAACTGGATTTTTATCATCTTGCCTTTGTGTCATTCTGAAGAAAAGGCGCCTCCACTTTAATATAAATTTAAACAACCTTTTTCGTCTTCGTTAGCGCATTTGGTTAGAGCGTCATGGTGATAACGCGATGCTCGTGGGTTCGACCCTTGCAAGCCGATGTGTTGCTTTTTTGCAGATCATTAATAGAAACTATGTCAACTGGTAAAAGAAAATCTTTCATTGTCTACACATTATCATAAGGAATATTTAAAGAAGCTGTTTTTTGAGTTACTAAAACGCACAAAATAAAAATTTTAGTAAAAATATAAATAAAAATAACAATGAAAGTTTTTTTTATTATTATTGTGTAGCCCTAAAAAGCCCAAAATAAAAATTTATTCTTGCAGAGACATGCTATAAAATCATAAAAGTGTCAACAACAAGAAAATTTTAAAGAAAAATATAGATATTTCACTTTTGCAAAAGGTGAAAAATTTTAAATATTCTAAATATTTTAAAAAGCATTCGAGAACAATATTCCTTTTGTATAAGTATTTGTGAGATTTTTCTAGAATGTTCTATGGTTTTTCTTGACAGTTAGACTTTTGGTTAGAACGTCATGCTGATAATGCAATGATCGTTGGATTCGGTCCTCGAAAGACGATATAGTACTTTTTTTCCAGATAAATAATCGAAAAAAAAAATTTCAATTGATAAAAGACAATCTTCCGTTGTCTACAAAATATCCTAAGAAATTTTAATTAGTTTTTTTAAGAAGCTTTTTTCTTTTTGTAACTAAAAAGCACAAAATAAAATTTAAGTAAAAAATCATTTTTTAAAATTAGAAGCTTTTTATTGTGAAGCCCTAAAAAGCATAAAATAAAATTTATTCTGGCAAAGACATGCTACAAAGAAATGAAAGTTTCAACACTAAGAAAATTTTAGAGAAAAGTATAAGTACTTTCCTTTTCAAGAGATGAAAATTTTTTAATGTTCAAAATATTTTAAAAAGCTTTCGAGACATTTGAAATTTCTGGCCAAACGAACGATTATATAAAAACTAATAATTAAGAATATTGGTCTCGAAAGATTTTTAAAATATTTTGAGCATTAAAAAATTTTCATCTCTTGAAAAGGAAAGTACTTATACTTTTCTCTAAAATTTTCTTAGTGTTGAAACTTTCATTTCTTTGTAGCATGTCTTTGCCAGAATAAATTTTATTTTATGCTTTTTAGGGCTTCACAATAAAAAGCTTCTAATTTTAAAAAATGATTTTTTACTTAAATTTTATTTTTAATATGAATTTATTAATAATTTTCATAAATCTAAATATGTTTTTTAATCAAAAATATGCACAGAATATGTTCAGGTCACTTCATTCTAATGCACAAAAAAAAAAAAAAAATAAATAAATAAATTGAATATAATAATAATTTGGGAAGATATGAATTAAATATTTGTCTCATTTAATATATTAGCACTTCCATATTTGGACAAATTTTAATTTTATGAAAACTCGAGAAAATTATATCATAAACTATATCATTTTTCGGGCTCATTTGATCTAAATAACCCCAAAAATTGTCAGACATGTGGTTGCCATTGAAAAAAATGAAACTGATGCCAGTTTTTAATATGTAGACTATGCCCTAAGCAAAATCTAACTATACAGTAATAAACTAGATGTTATTACTAATGGATTGGCACCAGCTATAAATTTACAGCAAGATTTGTGACAAAATTAGTTGTGGGTAGTTTTTTTTCTTTCTTTTGGCTGACTGTATATGAATATTCTAATTTGAAAACTGCAAGTTACTTGAAATTTAAGATTTTCTTAATATGGCAGTATTTCTGTCAGACTTGTCATAGACCTTATATAGATAGACTACGCCACCAATAGGACTTCCCATTATAGTGAATGTCTTCAACATGAGGGTGTAATCTGAAACCTTCATCCTTTGCGGTCAGCGCCGTATGTCACGTGACAGGGAGTCGAGGGAGATTCTTCCATAAGAAAGCACTTATTTTTGTAAGAATTCAAACTAAAAATTCTCCCCTTCAGAATGGTTTCTCACAAAAGAAATTTTTTTATAATTAATCTATGACATTTTAGCTCTCCAACGATGCGTAAATCTAAAGGCTTAAATAAAACGTATGTCTACAATACAGAAATTAAAAAAACTCAAAACTACTTTCTTTCCTATGGAAAAATCACATAATATTCATTCTCGTCTCTCTCTCAGGTCCACATCACGTGATAATTTAGCTGAGAAAGCTAGCTCATGTCGCAGACAGATAATGAGGGGAAATGCGTGGTCTATCTATATAAGGTCTATGAGACTTTCATTATGAGGATCAGTGCATTTTAAATAGCATAGAATTGCATGAAATTTAAAATATGAAAATAATTCTAATAAAGTTAGTAAATTAAGATAATGTAAATGTATGAAATTGAATGGAAGGTAGCCTCCTAGGTATGGCATTTCTGTATGTGACCTTGTTGAGTGATCAGTCATATTCATTTTTCGTAACTGTTTTCCTAATGCATGCCCTTTAGTAGAAATTTATAAGAAGAAATGTACAGTGTGGACTTGAGCAGCATTCACATATGCTAACAAGTTTTAAAAGGAAATCATTAAGGTACAATAATAATAACACAAGTTTGTGTAAAAAAAAAAAAAAAAAAAAAAAAAAATGCAATTTAGAATAAATTATTTATTATTCAGGCATAAATTACAAATAAAATTTAATATAGTAATTTTTTATTAAATTCAATAGTATATAGTTAAGACTTACATACAATTGGCACAAATTAATAATAGTTTGTATACATTAAAATTTAAATTTTTAAACATAATTTTAAAATTAATTTTAAAACATAAAAAATACATTTTGTAAAGATTTAGTGCAGTGAATCCAAGATAGCAAACAACTTATTTTTAGAAACAAGAGACAGATAAAATAAACAGAAATAATACCAAATTAAAGATCATGCAGTATCAAAATACAACACATATTACTTTCTTTACAGTTAAAAAATAAAAATATAAATTCTAAAAAAAAAAGAAAAAATCCAATACATCAGAAAATTAATCAAGAATAAAACTTTGTCTTTTATTGTGCAGAATATCAAAATTCTATAAGTAACGCAAGTTACAATCATAAAACCACGTGCACAATCAACAAAATTGATTTATTTTTCTCACTCTCTCTTGATTGCAAGACAAATTTAATGGTTTGTGAATAAATAAAAAAGATGGTCCATTTAGTATTTGATTTATGAAGTATTTTAAAAAAAATCAATATTGAATAAATATGTTACTGAAGGTGCAGCTGGAAATACACACACAAAACAGTGATTTCTTTTCAAACTTACAAGTGCATTATTAAATATTACAAATGTATAATTAGCATATCACCATAAAAATGTTTTCTTTTTTTACTGAATACCATAATATACAATTTAATTTAAGCTGTAAGACAATACTTTAAAACATATTAGACAATGTAAGGCTTTTTAACTAGCACATGTTTCATTTGTGGGTGTGTTTTTCCCTTTGTGAGTCTTAAGGTGTCTTTTTAAATAAGTCTCAACAGAAAAACTTTTGCTGCATATCTCACAGAAAAAATTCTTCTCATTCATATGAATTGGAAGATGCCTATTCAAATAGCACTTAAGGGCAAAACCTTTATGGCACACCTCACAAATGTGAGACTTCTCTTGAATATGAATACATTGATAGTGCCTAGCTAAATCACTTTTCTCTGAAAATGCCTTATTGCATATTTCACAACTAAAGGGTTTTTCTTTTGTGTGCCTTAAAAGGTGCTTTTTATAATCAGTTTTATAGCAAAATCCTTTGTTGCATATTTCACAAGTGAAAGATTTGACCTCTTTATGAATCAGAAAATGCTTGTTCAGATTAGGTTTAGAAGTAAAACTTTTACTGCACACTTCACAAATGAAAGGTTTTTCTGTACTATGAGTATGAGAGTGAGTTTTTAAATTAGATTTTTGAGAAAATCTTTTATTACATATTTCACAAACATATGGTTTGTCTCCATTATGTATGCGATGGTGAACATTTAACTGAGATTTATCAGAAAATCCTTTATTGCATAATTCACAAATAAAAGGTTTTTCTTTAGTATGTACTAAAAGGTGCTTATTCAAAGTACCTTTCTGTGTAAATCTTCCATTACAAATCTCACAGCTGAAAGGCTTCTCTTTTGAATGGATACGAAAATGTATCTTGAGTTTTGATCGGTCATGAAACCCTTTATTGCAGACATCACAAATAAAAGGCTTTTCTTTTGTATGAGTACGAAAATGAATAGTTAAATGAGCACCCTGGGAAAATGATTTATTACATATCTTACAAATAAAAGGCTTTTCCTTTGTATGTACACGCATATGTACATTCAACTCACATTTACGTGAAAATCTCTTATCACATATTTCACATGAGAAAGGCTTTTCCTTGACATGAACACGAAGATGGTGTCTCTTTAGGGGAGCCTTCTCAAAAAATCTTTTATTGCATTCTTTACAACTGTATGGCTTCTCCACATTTGAATGGATTCGATGGTGTCTGTATAAACCACTTTTTTGAGTACATGTTATTTTACATATTTCACAGCTAAACATTTTTTTCGTTGTAAAAATAAGCATACTTTCACCCAATTCCTATCCTTGAGAAAGTTTTTCAGGACCTTTTTCACAAGTGGATGCCATTTTTGCTATGTAAAGAAATATATGCCTGTTTTAGTTAGCATCATGGGTAATCCTTTATATTATACACTGCAGGTAAAAGATTACACATTATTTGGAACATATAATTCATTACATAGACAGAAAAAAAAGATTAATTCTTTATTTAAAATTAATATTTTTTCTTAATTTTTGCATCTGATAAGATTCATCGAATTGAGATTTGTAATAATATTTAAAACAAACTTAGAATCAGCAGACTATAAAGATTTCTTAATTGTCCTTCAGAAACTGGATTTGGGGGGTTACATAAAACAACATCATCATGATACATTTTATATTGAAAAATATTTACTCAAGATTTTTTTAATGTTAAAAAAAAAAAAAAAAAACTAATACTGATTATTTCCTTTTATAATATAAATAATAATTAGAAACTGCATCAAATTGAAAATATGAACAGAATACCAAAAAAAAAGAAAGTTTGAAGTTTCCAGAATAAGAAATCTGTTTCTTAACGTAGCTAGAGGTCACTAACAGAAGAAAAAATATATTAACAAAATGTTTCAAATTTAGGTACTGCTTGTATATGAAAATGTAACACCTAATAAAACATACACATAAACAAAATATATGTTATTTTCTATGAGCGTTGCATATAAATAATGACATACTAATGTATTATTTGTACTAGTAAATTATAAATACATCTTGAGAGTAAACTTCAGAAACTTCCATACCTATAATAATAAATAATAATAAAATAAACAGACTAATTTTTATAAAATGAAAAATTATAAACTAAATATTAATTATACACAACAACACAACATTAATTTTTTTTTTTTTTTTTTTATCATAAAAGTACTTTTTTGTATGCTTTCAGTTTAAATGAAATGAAATTTAAATAAAAGCAATGGTTCTGGAAAGCTTGTTTATAACGTTTACAGTCAACCACGGAGATAAAGACAGGAGAAGAAGGTAACGCTGAAATTTTGTGATGTTGTTTTACAATGTTTATAGATGGCGCCAGCGTATAATACTTCCTTCTCTCCAGCTTCCGCAATGTTATTCAATGGGGAAATGTCTCATTTTAATTATTTTTTTAAAAATAATATCAAGCTGAAAAATGTTTGATTTAAAGCAGATTTCATTAAATAGAGTATTCTAACCAACATGTTTTTTTTAAGAGCCATTTTATACTAATTTTACTTTGAAAGAGAGCTTTTAAAAAATGACGATCCTTATGAACCGAAGCAAGCTAAAACAGACAATTGGGAAGAAGGAGAATGGATGAAATTTTGTAAAGAAAAAAAAAAACTTATTTTAGGTGCAGAAAACACGAACTCGGACATTATTTCTCTCCTGGGGCTTTTTTATTTCTTTTCTTATCACTATCATAGCCTGTTTTACAACTAGAAACGAAGCATTTATTTGAAACATCTGAATTATGCAGTTTTAAGAACTTACAACAAAATTAAATTGCTTAAAATAAAAAATTTAAAGTGTACTCCAGCAAAATTCTACTGAAAACATAACTATATCCGCGCCCAGGTAGGAAGTAATGACAAGTGGCGCCCTCAATATTTACCAAAAATTTACATCACAGTTTCGTAGCTTTCTGCCATTGGACCTTCAACTCCTATTAATATTACTCCGTGCAGTCAACGACAAAAATAGAGCAAGTGCACGGGACGTCACTGTGACAGATTATACCGCACGTACTGTAGATTGTAGGCAAAAGGTGGGATAAAGCACCAATGGAAAGGCAGATACTTTGCCTACATGCGCAAAAGTTGCAGAATAGCATCGTTTGTTTATAAACATGCGCCTGCTCTATTAAGGTACACTTTCAAATACAGAGACAGTAAAGTTGTGCTGGATTGTCAAAAAAGGGATCCATGGATATGGATACAGATTTTTTATATCAAGATCTGCGGTTACGAATCTTTCAAAAATCTACACTAATTCAGTATGTAACAATTTTTATTTCCATTACCCAATTACCGTAAATAACAGAAGAAATGTATCGACAATGAAAATTTGATATTGATTCTTCGTGTGATTTACATGTTTTAAAATCTCATCTCCGAATAAAAAAAATGATTTTTGGAAACATATCAGTGTGTCTGTGTGTGTGAGAGAGAGAGAGAGGTGTATCTGAATGGACCATATTCCCACTTTGGGTTCGAGGCTACGAGAATATCAGCTGCACGGAGTAATATTTAATAGGAGAAGAAGGTAATGCTGAAATTTTGTGATGTTGTTTTCTAATGTTTACAGAGGGCGCCAGCGTGCAATCCTTCCTTCTCTCCAGCTTCCGCAATGTTATTCAATGGGGAAATGTCTCGTTTTAATTATTTTTTTAAAAATAATATCAAGCTGAAAAAATTTCGATTGAAAGCAAATTTCATTAAATAGAGTATTCTACGCAACATGTTTTTTTTAAGAGCGATTTTATGCTAATTTTACTTTGAAAGAGAGCTTTTAAAAAATGACGATCTTTATGAACCGAAGCTAGCGAAAACAGACAATTGGGAGAAAAGAGAATGGAGATCGTTTGTATGTGTCGTTTGAAAATGTAGATTATTATAGATGATTATAATTTTTCATTACTAGTATATTTGACGTATAAAAAAAATGTAGTAAATAAGTTTCTAGCGATTTGATTTTTGCATTAATTTCCTTTTACCAACATCAAGCTTGGGATAATTCTTTGTTGAGCAAGTTTTTTTTTTTTCATAACCTATTTTCTGTTAAAATTACATACGATTTTCATAAATTTGCTAGTGTTGGCATTGTATTATTTTGTAAAAGAAAAACAATATTTTGGTTTACCGTTAGAATTTAACACTAGTGTGAGAATTCAAAATGCAGTTTAGATCAGGTGTTAAAAATCATGTCAAGAAATTTAACTAGACATATCTGAAAGCCCATTTATTTTTTGAAAGCTCTTCAAAATTGGGATCTTTAAGGTTATCAATATTTTAATAGCTACACACATTATACAGATTTCAATAATACTTGTAGAATTTAATTTATTTGTATAAAAATTAAACTTTCCTGACAATTGTCCTTTAAGTTTTAAGTTATTAACAGATTCTTAAAAGCTCACTCTCATTATTGCAGTTTCTTATAACTTTAAAAAAGCAAATTTACTTCTGATTTTTATTTTCTTAAAGTTGAATATTAATAAAAAATTGTTATTGTATAATTTTTAATTATTTATATATATACTTTTTTACTAAATATTGTATGAAGTAACTAGCATAGTTTATCTGGAATAATTTAGTAATATGAAATGAAGTTTCAGCTTATTTATAAGATAATGTAACTATGCATTTAAAAACCACAATGCAGGAGAAGTATCTGAAGATGCTTAAAGCAGTTTATATTTTCTGCCAATTGTGAACTACTAAAAGAAATAACATGTTTCCCCCCCCCCAAAAAAAATATATATATATATATTATTTATATCTAAATAAATCATTCCTTTATTACCCATTTCAAACTTTTTTCCTAAAATGTAAATAACTTAAGCTTATGCATTTTTTATATTTGAGTACATAGTTTCAACCTAATGTAATAAAGTAAATAAATGCTTCTCAGATATTTATCACATAATTTGTAGTGCTTTTCTTTATTTATGTTGTATCAATTGCCTTTAACTTAAACATTGAATTTTCTGCCATGACAAATTCAGAATTAAATAAAGCAGTAAGTATTGTGTTGTTATGAAATTAGCATGGTAATTTCACAAATATAAAATTGAGCAGAAGCTAAAGAGCAATTTTTTTTTTTTTTTTTTTTGTAGTTTTATTTCCTATTTCTTTGAATCACTTATTATATAAGATTGTGTCATTGCATCAGATAATTAGAATAAACATGGCGAATCATACAGCAGAAACATTCAAGATTATTTGTTCGTATGAAATAAATTAAAATATCAAATTATATTTATTCATAGTTACAATTTTTGATTAGCACTCATCCTTGTAGTAGAATTTAGGTGACACAGCGACATTGTTGCAGTAAAGAAATTATCACTTGCACATAAAAATTAAGGATACTTCTAAATTTCAGTAAAATATAGAAACTCGTGTCTTCTATTTAAAGATTCTTCAACAGTCTATTAATAATGCTGATATCTTTATATTTATGGGTACATATTATGTGTAAATTAGAAAATATGTCAATATTGTCTTGCAGAAAAGGTTGCACGAACGAGGCTTATCACAGAAAGCATAAAAATTTTCTGTCACAGGGACAGTCGTTGAAGCACATTGTCATGAAATAACTCATTAGCATATTTCAATTTGTTAGTAAAATTAGTTTATGTTGAATAAATCATAAGCTTGTCCAGCATCAACCATCTTGTGATTTAAAGCAAGGGCTATTCTGTTTAAAAATTTTAAAGCTGTTTGTTCAGAGAATAAAAAAGGAATTATTATTTTCAATACATTATTGAAAATAGCTCGCTTCTATTGTGTAATAAAACATTTTAATTTACAGCAGTAAGCTCATATTCAAAAGCAAGATGAACATTATTTATGTATGTATGTATGCACATACATATATATATTATGCATTGGAAAAATGCATACTATTTATTTTTAGGCTTGTGGATTTCCAAGAATATTTACAGTTTTTTCTAAATATGTGGGTTTTGTAAAATAAAACTAATACATTGAAGTAAACAAAAATATTCAAAGAAAAATATAAATAATTAATCAATTCAAAAAGTAATTAATAAACAAAACATAAAAATTATGATTTAATGGTTTAAAGCATGCATTAAGGTAGAAAACTATGGTAATTTTTAATGACTGTTATATATGTAGGATGGTTGAGTAATCGACATAAATATGGTGTGTCTGTGCATTCTGTAGCTCTCGAAGACTCGCCACATATCATTGACAGTAGCTCAATCCCATTTAATTATATCAGAGAAAATAGTTTTAAGAATTGCTCACAAGGAAACATTCAAAAGGTGTCATCTTCAAAAAATATTGAAAAAAATATATGTGATACTACTCTTCATAAAACACCAGAAAGTGAAAATTTTATTGGCTGAAATGAGCACAATAGAGCGAGCACAAAAAATTATCAAAATTAAACATATTTGGCGATTTCACACTGTTAGGCGATTGATTTTGACATTTTGAGTACTTGGCACAGAAGCAAAACACAGTTCTGTTCATACACGGCAACCTCGGTGCTAGCAAACTTACAGCTTAAGAGTGCTAAATCGCCAAAAATGCATAATTTTGATAATTTTTTGTGGTCACTGTAATTCATTTCAGCCGATAATTTTTCACTTTCTGGTGTTTTATAAAGAGTAGCATCACATATATTTTTTACACAGTTACAACTTACACATAGTTATTCACATAGTTACAACTTTGACATGAGTCCCCCCAAGGCACAACTTTGACATGAGTCCCCCCCCCCAAGGCACAACTTTGACATGAGTCCCCTCAAGGCACAATTTTATTTTATTTATTTATTTATTATTTTTTTTTTTTTTTACGTATGCATGCATTTTTTAAAAATATTTTTAGCCAACTGTTTCGGGTCCAGTGACAATGTTTTTTAACATTATGTATATTTCTAAAAATGTATAAGGAAGTCATGTGGTGCCCACATCAGATTTTTTTTTTTTATTATTATTCTGTTTTTCTAATAATAATAAAAAAAAATCTAGAGGTTGAGAAGTATTCATGTGACACTAGTGCTATGCTATCGGTGAATGACACCCTAAGAGTGGTCTGTAGACATGCCATCACAATTTTGATCATCTACAGAGGGGATGGCTGCCCCGTTTTAAGCTAAAAATTCCAGAATTGAATTTGGTTTTTGCTTTTCCCAAAATTTGCTTAATTTTTTATAATTCATTTTGAAGCTATGAAGTGCAAAAAAAAATTAAACAAAATTCCTTTTTTTGCACTTTATAACTTCA
Source organism: Salticus scenicus (assembly GCA_963930645.1). Classification (NCBI taxonomy): domain Eukaryota; kingdom Metazoa; phylum Arthropoda; class Arachnida; order Araneae; family Salticidae; genus Salticus; species Salticus scenicus. The sequence continues at coordinate 4,418,435 of OZ005662.1, forward strand.
AAAAGAAACATAAAAAATTAAAAACAAAAAACTGTTTTAGAAAAACAAGAAAAAATATAACAGTTATAAATTTTTGAATTTAAATTTAAAAAAAAATAAAAAATTGAATAATGAGTAATTTTCATAACAAATTTCTTCATAGAATAACATGAGTTTTAGCTGCCATTGGCAGAGAAATTGTACAAGGTGATTGGCAAAGGATAGAGACCATGTAATAGTGCATTTCATCAAAATTCTTTTGATTTTTAATTTATTTGTTTTATTTTTAAGCATAACTTGCAAACACAAAATCCAAGTTCTACTAGTATTGGATAATGGATCTAATTCTCTATCCCCTCCCCCCCTCCATAAAAAAAGGAAGGAAATTTTAAGATTTTGTTTCTACTTTTTTATTGTTAATTTTTAAAAACCTTTAAATGTGAAACTCAGTATGAGTTTTTCAAGTATTACTCAATTTTAGGTATTTTAAATAAATGAAGTGCTACTTTCTTTCAGGTAGATTTCCAAATTTCTAGTTATAAATTATGGTGACATTCATTTAATATATTAGACCAAATTTTATTTAAACTTAAGCTTTTTTATTTAAGGTAAAGACACCAATGGTCACCACCCTCACAAAAGACATGTTAAAATAACCGTTAATTAACATCTAGAATTTGAATCAGCTCAAGCTAGATTCTCCAGTTCTAGGGAATCTAGCGCGAGCAGATTCAAATTCATAGATGCTATTAAAAGTTTATTTCAACATGTCATGTAAGGGTGGTAAACTCTGAGACAAATTTTAAGGATGGTGAACACTGGTATCTTTACCTTATTTAGGCAATTGTATTTCCTGTTGCTTGCATAAAAAGCACAATTGGTTTTTTAATTTTTTCTCCCATTTTAGAAATTAGTTTTAAAAAGAGATTTAAAAAAAAAAATGTAATTTTATAAGATTTTTCTCTAAAATTTTCAACATGCATATTTTGTGATTATGGATTTTATTTTTTTAAGTTTTCTTTTTAATTGAAAATTTGACCAAGATCATAACTAAATTTCAACTGGCTGAGACATTTTCAGAAGCAGAGACCATGAAATGACCTAAATCAGAATTGCTGCCATAGTTTGAAAAGCATTGCTGTATCATCATTTATCAAATGAATATCTTGAAAAATAGAAACTCAGCAGTACCGCAGTGACTAATATTTCAATATTATATTTTATTATGTCGCCAAATGCTTTATAACTGCATTCACACAAAGATGTTGTAAGGACATTCAAAACTCTAATTAGCAACTATAGATAACTTGTATTACATTAACCTTCTCCTTCTGGAGCAAGTTGCTCAAAACATATATCTAGTAATATTTTAAATATCTAATTAAAAACTTTTGTTTTTCATACTATATCTAACATTACTGAAACTTAACTGTACTGTGATTAGTGTAAAAAATTTACTAAAATAATTGCTTTGGAAATTTTCCTGAAAAACACAGAAAATTTTTTAGCCTCAGATCAGTACTCGTTTTAGTTTATTCCTTTATTATATACATCTTAATGTGGCACAAGAATGTAGAAAGAGAAAAATTAAATTGTACTTAAACATAGTAATATTCCTCCCCCCCCCCCAAAAAAAAAAAAAAAAAAAGAAGCAGAGATTTCTTACATGTACTACGACAGTGAAATGCTGCTGTAGTGCACTTTCTTCATTTTGTTAGATTTATCCAATTTTTCTGGCTTAAATATAATATTTATTTTATGAACTGAAATTAACAAAATTTGAGTTGTGCAGATTTTGTAGTTCTCAATTGCAGGGTTGTTATTTTGTCCACTTTTTTGTCAAAAGTCTGGGACACCGGACAAAACTGGAAAAAACCACACAGAACTGGACAAAATAAAATCCATTGAACTGTACATGTTTAGTGCATAAAAGTATTCTGTTAAAACAATAAATTGCAGCTTTAACTTTAAATTACCACTTTTAGCAATAGAAATAGTTTTTTAAAAATTAATAATTTAATTAATAAAAAGTGTAATTAAAAAAAAATGAAGAAAATGCTAATTACATTGGTTATGTACAGTTTGTAGATGTAACAAAGTAAATATGTTGTGGTGGACTATTATAATATTATCATACTGGATATTAAAAGGGAAAAAAAAAAGTTATTTAATGCTATATTTAAATCTTTAAAAACAAGCCAGAAAAAGAATTTATGCATAATGTTGAGTTATCTTCAGTACATAATGTTGACAATAAAAAAAAAAGAACTTAATCCCCCCCCCCCCCATGAAAGAGATTATTTTCAATATTAAAGTTTTTCACAAACAACATGATTGATCAATACATAGACGATTATAATCTTAAAAATAATTTGTTTCTTTGTTATTTTTGTACTTAACATGGAAATGTCTGATTTAATACTTCTATACTTGGTTAAAAAAAAAAAAAAAAATCTCATAAATGTAGATAGAATGTTTTTATCAATTTATGTCTTCATGTCCTTTCAAAGCTAAGCTTTCATTTCTATATAACATTTCATTTGCATTATGCCATTTTTTTTATCCAAGAATTTAAAAGATCAAATTTACATACTTAATCATTTGATAATTTTATATTCTTATTTTAATTTTGTAAAAAAAATATTACTTGGTAATAGAAATTCCAAATGAAAAATATACAAAATTAAATTTTACTTCCACATAGAAAACTTATTTATTTTTTCACAAGAAAAGTAATGTCTTTAACAATATATGCAGAAGCTTTAAGAGAAATAATAGAAATGTTGAGTGACTCCAATCGAATTTCTGAACATTAAGTAATTCACTGTTGTTTAAATAAAATGAAGTAAGAGAAGTCATTAAATAAACAAACGAGAAAATTATAATAAGTGTTTGATTATCTGTTCCCAAATAGTATATTGTTTAATGAAATGGTATGTACACAAATTCTTTTGTGCATCTCTGTAAAAGAACTAATAGTGTTAGATTCACCAAAATGTATACAGTTTGTGTGACATATAACTTGTATATGAAATTAAAGTTCAATCAAATGAGGCATTCTGGCACCATCATGTTTTTAATAATTTTCAGACTATATAATATTACAGAATTTTTCATTATTCCCCTTAAAAAAAAGCTATAAATACTAGATTCACCAAAATAAATCAATACAATTCATTCGACAGTGACCTCTAACATGTATATGAAGTTTCAGCTGATTTGATTAAGGAATTTAGATGCTATCACACTTTAGATTATCTGAGCCCATAGGCTATAATGATAAAGAATTTATCTTTGTGTTCTGGTAAAGGAAAAAAAAAATTGTTCTGGATTCTCCAAGATGTATACAGTTTGTGCTGCGATAACCTATAACATATGTACTAATTTTTAGTTCATTTGATCAAAGCATTTAGACAATATTGTGTTCACTCTACTCAGACATACATACATCATTGTAAAAATAGCAAAAATGAACTTATGGGACCTGAAAACATATAGATACACTAACATAACAAAGTCAAATTTTTGTCATGATTACAATACTTTCCTTACCTATGTGTTTTCAGAAAGTAAAAAATGCCATGAAAGATATGTGAACCATTCATTTCATCGTTCACAGTAACTCAGAACCCGGTGACAACACGGTTCTGACTTCAAAGTCAGATTTTCGAATAGTTTTCTTTTAATTAATTAAAATATGAAAATAATAAGCTCTTAATAGCAATAAAATAGCCATTAAAAAATTAGCTATGATTTAATTGTTGCCAAAAAAAAAAAAAAAAAATTACGAGTTCATTTTCTTTCGACATAAAAATAAATACTTTTAATTCAACGTGAATGTGGAAAAATGATAAAAAGTTAAATTATGCATTTCACAAAAATTGATGCCATTATCAGTTTTAAAATTTTATACACATTGATAAGTGCTAATGTACGTGGCTAATATACATTGTTCTAAAAGGAGTAATATTTTATTTTTAAAACCAACTTTTTTTTCACTATTCGCGTTTGTAATGATCGATAGATGGCGCTCTCTGAACACTGCAGTTGTTAGTAAATATAACAGCCACGTGTAATTTCATCATGGAAAGTCGATTGCATAATATGAGGATATGCAGTGGTGTGATAATTTCACCTTAGCCCACCAGAGGGCGAGCATTTCATTACAATCGCGGATTATTTCACTGAACTGATTTCACGTGCTTAAATATTATTTTTTAGCCTCACGTATTTTATTAATGACTCATCAGAAAATTTAAAAACATGGTATATAAAAAGTTTTTTTTTTATCTTATAATTATTTTTTATCAAACTTTTAGCATAACCCTTACTTTGAAACACAAATGGAGAAGGGGGGAGAGTAACATTCTATTTATTATCCTGCAATTCATACAGACTGACGCTGAAAATAAACCACTATTACATGAATGTTTAACAAAATTAATCAGCGATAAATATTATTTCCAGACTTTCAAATATATTTTGTTTCGTATTTTCTAAATATGTTTGTTTACATTTTATAGGTACCTATTATTTGAATATGCTTAAATTATTTACCATCATATATGAATGTGATAGATTAGTTTTATTAAATATTAAAGAAATGTTTATTCTAAAATTTATTAAAAATCGTCTTTCCGTTTTGATGTCTAATTAATAATAACTGACTTTGCATCTGTAAAAGAAAACTGTAAACAAAGGCAATGATCTCTAATTTGCAAATTCCTATTATCTGCACAACCTCTGGACAAAACTTTTGAGAGTTAGAGGGAGTTGACTGTAAAACAAACGAAAAGTTTTTTCGTAGTTCAATATTGCACTTTTATTTTTCAACTTAAAATAGATAAATAATACAAACTATGGAATTTTTTTTTTTTTTTTTTTTTTTATCCTAGAGAGCTTGCAGGACAGTTTAAAAGTAGGTATCTTACTTATTGATACAGTTCATTGGGTACCAGCGTCGAGTTTATACAAAAAGTTGTATCCTTTAAAAAAAAAAAAAAGTGCAAATATTATGGCTAAAAATTCCATAATTATTATCACTTGTACTGTTTGAATGTATAATAATATTAACATTGAAAAGAAAAAACCCATCACCTGTATATACTTAGTGTTTGTTATCAAATAACTTATTTTTCTAAAGATATTTTTAATATTAATTGAATTATAGTTTAGATTTGGCATTATATTTATACTTTGAGTTTATATAGTTCATAAATTTTAATATTGAACATCTGGTTTTGTCTTTTGGTTGGTTTCTTCCGGTTTTTTCCAGTTTCTTCCACTGTCCTGGAAGAAACCCAACCCTGCTTTAAAGTAATATAAACATCATCAAATCTCTCTTACACATATCAAAATAGAGTATCTTTAAATTCTTCAGGAATTTGGGCAGATTTTAAATTTCATTGTTAAATTTACTTTATAAACATAGCCTGTATATACCTGGACCAAATTATTTACTTTATCACTAATTTTTGTAATTATTGTAATACTAGCAACTTTTTCATTTAAAACCTCTGAATTAAGTTGATAAAGAAAAATTAATACATCAGATTTTGTCTTCTGAGCTAACAGTTTTTCACAACGTAAATAAAGTGCATCTTAACTGCGAAAATTTATTGTTTATGTCTGAAAACTTTTGCATTATTATAGAATTGTGTTAAGATCTACATTTTATGAAATAATAAGCATTTTTCCTAAATAAGCTTTAATTTTGCATGCACAAAAAATTAACAAAATCTATTTTCATAATTTAATAGCCAAATGTATTGAGCAACTTATTTGAAAATGATGAACAAATATCGTGTAAGTTTTAAGCAATAATACGAAAATCATATACAGTTCCTCTGGGGGAAAAAAAAAAAAAAAAAAAAGATGTATTGTAAGGTAGTTATGTGAATAAATATTGATAAAACACTCACCATTTTCTTTTTTTTAAGGAATTGAAATTCAGGTAATTCTTTTGAATACTAACTGTTTGAATTTACACAATATTTATTTGGGGTTTTCATATTAGTTCCTAGTTCAATACATTGGGCTATTCAATTATACAAAAGAAATTTTGTTGAAGCTTGCACATGCATAATTCAATATTTTGTAAAAATGCTCATATTTCACTGATTAGATATTTAATAATTTTGCTTTAGGTGTACCTTTTAACAGGATAATCCTAAACAATTTTATTTTCTTACTGGTCTCGTTTTTGCTTTCGTGGCAAAACTTTCAATGCAAAAGGAGATGTAGTGCTTTCTTTACACTCTTAATATTTCGATATTATTCAGCCAGTATTTTTTAAATATTTCACTAAATGTCTGGTAATTTATGTTAAAGTAGTATACAATGAGTATAAAAATAAGACAAACAACAATGTCTAAAACACCAAATAAAAATATTAGTAGAACAGCCAGTTATTTCAGTAGCATTTATCATGAAGACTGTACGCTAACCGCTACTGAAACAGCGGTCTGCTCTACTATTATTTTTATTTGGCGTTGTTGTTTGTCTTATTTTTATAATCCCACGCCAAGCACTATTAATATTTAATATACCATGAATCTAAGGAGAAATATAATAAAATTTGAATATCACTATCACACATCATCTAATGTTGCAGATTATATAGAAAGAAAGCTCTAAATAATGGATTATCTTCTTAATTTTTTCGTACATATATACTTAATTGGGCTTTTGCCGGCATTTTTTGCCTGACACCTGGAGGCTTCATCTGCAATTTCACTGATCAGGGTTTTTGTTGTTATCCCAGGTGCCAGCCCCTTCCCTGATCTCAATTAGCAGAGTCATTAACCCGATCGGTGGTACTCGGAAAATGTTCCAAGTTTTCTAGATAATTTTCAAGACATTATTAGTAACAAGTTATGTAATCATATAAGGGCAATGCTATGGTTTGATTTCCCACTATTAAAATTCCATAGTTTAAAATGAATCCAGAATTCTCAGAGTCTCTGAAGATAAATTTCCTGTTAGGGTGAGGTGAAATAAAATTGGGTGGAACTTTAATGTTAAAAAAAAAAAAACTTCGTTGAGAAAATATAAAAAGTTGGGAAGTTGAGAACTAAAAACAGTTTTACTAGAGGCAAAGTCACAAACAAGACACTTGTCTTGGACCCATCTGTAAAAAATTAAGCTCAATAATGAGAAGTATAATGAATCTGAGAAAAAACAAGCAGTCATATTGAATTTTTAAAAAATCATGTTTGATGCTGGAATTAATAACTATGAACACATTATACTTCAAAAACTTCATTAGTTATTTGTAATGTATAATTTTTTTAAAAATGGAAAAATAAGAAAAAAATTCCACATAAACAGGAATTATGAGGAATATCTTAATCATAATGATATTAAACTAGTTTTAAATACAATTCATGACAGTTGTATAGAAGTCATTGTCTCTGAATATTTTAATTGAAAATTTCATAAGATGTTAAAATTTCAGATTTTTTTAACATAGGAAAATAAGTCAAAATTTTGCACAATAATGCAGTATTATGAGAATTTATGCAAATAGTATACATATGGAGTTGTGTCAAAACAAATATAAAACTGTATCTAATAAAATATTTCAAAATGGAAAGAGAAAGGGTAGCCTAGTCAGTGAGGCATTTCATTCTGAGATCATGCCAGGTTAACAATACATTTCATTTCTTTTAACATTACTGCAGTATACTGTATAATAGAAATTTAAGAAAACAATTGGTACTTTTTTTTTTTTTTTTTTTTGGGGGGGGGGAGTCCATTAAATTCTAATATTTATGTTTAGTGCACATTAAAAACTTCAGTAAAAATTTTATGAAGTCACTCATGACATAAAATAAAGAAATGCAAAAAAGTTTTCAGATATATGCAAGGAGGGAACTGCATAGTTGCAATGAGAAGAGAAAGTTTAAATATTAGATTACAAGAAACTTTTATTCTCGTAATTTGATATATAAGTTATAAAGTACTAAAATAGCTTAAAAATCATTTATGATTAGCGGGTCGATGTTATCTCGCAAAGTTAGTTTTTAAATTCCACTTTTATATAATACTTAATACATATCTGAGTAAATCATTTTTTATTTAAATGCTGCACCACATTAGATTGCATCTTATAAATTAATGAAAAATTACCAAAATTTAATTAAAAACGCCATTCATTTTTATCATACACGACAGAATGGCCTGAAATCGATATAGCACTCAATAATGAAAAAAATTATGCCAGTGTTGTAACCTTTATTATTGTGAACAGCATTATTTATCCTGTGAAAAGCGGGCATTACATGCGTAAATAAAGTTCATATGCAGGAAAAACCAAAGATTTTACTGATGAAATTTTGTAAAGAAAAAAAATAAACTTACTTTAGGTGCAGAAAACGAACTCGGACATTATTTCTCTCCTAGGGCTTTTTTTTGTTTTTCTTATCACTATCACAGCCTGTTTTACAACTAGGAACGAAGCATTTATTTGAAACATCTCAATTTTGAAGTTTTAAGCACTTACAAAAAAATTAAATTGCTTAAAATTAAAATTTTAAAATGCACTCCAGCAAAATTCTATTGAAAATAACAGTATATCTGCGCCGAGGTAGGAAGGAGTGACAAGTGGCGCCCTCAATATTTACCAAAAATTTAGATCACAGTTTTCAAGTTTTCTCCCATTGGACCTTCGTCTCCTATTAAATATTACTCCGTGATCAGCTGGTTAGGCAAACAATCCTCAACTCTACCATAGCAAAGCATTGTGGCTTGCAAATTTTAATCTTGCAATATTATTTATAAGAGTTACAAATTATATGAAATTGAAGTAAGAGTGATATAGTGATACCTTTGTTTTGTTTTTAATCCAGTTTTAGTAATATACTTTAATATTAATCAATATATGTAATATTAAAAGTTGCCATGTGAACTGTGGCGATGTTAACAAATTTAAACGGATGTTCCATTTAATAAATTCCTTTATTAAAGTGATTGAAATTCTAATTATTTAAGCTTTGATGTATATATATATGTGTGTGTGTGTATAAAATGTTTTTATTAATCTTCTATTCATTATATATATATATGTATGTGTGTGTGTGTATACATAAAATGTTCAGCAATTTTACGATATGGAATAGTCTTAACTTTATAAGTCAATTCAGTTGTTTACATTTCTCTTTTGTTCTTGTTTGAACAGATATCTGATTATTAAGTTTCACTGGAGAAATATTTAGGAAAATGTTATGCGTAACAATAAAATGGCATCTTGAATCTAATTTGTTTACAAAATATTGGCCACATGTTTGGCGATTTTACTGTGACGTCACAGGAATATTGTCCATTGATCTTATGATGACCACTGATCACGGATTAGGAGACCAGGATAGAACACTAGATAGGGCAGCGAGCGCGAAAATAGAAGCTTTCCTTTCCGCATTAATTCAGCTGACCAGAGTAAGCGATCCGATCGCCGCCTGGTGTAGTACCTTTGAAACTTATCGGAAGAAAGGGAAAGCCCGCCCCTTAGGCTTCAGTCATCCAACGAACGAACAGCCAGAAATGTAAAAACGCGCTGATTGGTGGATTTTCGAGATTGGTCGCCCTCTATATGAAAGAGGAAAATTACTACCTTCCCGTAACGTTAGTAATATATCCTATAGAATCTCCTAATCCGTGCCACTGATGAATTTTCTAAATCTAAAGATAAAATGACAAAACTTCTTATTTAAGACTTCATATTTTAACTTTTGGTTTAAAAAAAAGGGGGGGGGGAAGGAAGTAGGACAAGGAAAACAAAATATAAAATTTTTTATTACCATTAAAATTTTTTTATTTCCTCAATCATAATTTTTTCTTTTTTTCTGTTGAACATAACTTGTTGTCTTTAGTTCATTTTATTCATTATGTCAATATCTTGCAAAAATTCTCTCGTAATTGACTATTATGAATAATTCCTTTTACTTTCATAATTATTATTAAAAAAGAATTATTTTTATGCACATTCATATGAAATTTTTTCTAATATCACTATATTAAAAATTTAGAAAAAGCAGGATGTTTATTAATTTGAATTTTAAATTAATATTTTGTAGTTATTATATTATTCTAAAAATTACATAAATAATATCTTTCAGAAACAATAATTTTCAAATATTTCCTTTTTTTTTTATTTTATATTTTAAGAAAATGCAAAGTTGCCTTATACATTTATTTGGCTAAGGAAATTTTATAATGCTTGCGCAAGCGCAGTTAAAAATTTAGTAAAAAAAATTTTCAGATTTAATCAGGTTTTTGATATTTTGATATTCTAAATTGCAGTATGTTGTGTCTAATGTAATATACCAAGATAAAGTGACATTGCTTTGGTTTTAAAATTCTGCATTCCATAAACAAAAAACATTAAAAAAATTGCCAATGTAATTAAAGAAACTTTTATATCTCTCTTAAAATAAGTGCATTTCTTATATAAATTTATATCTATAGCTAAATGAAGGCGCATAATTGTATACTATAGCAACAACTCATTTCAAATATTTTTTACAAGGTGATACCCAATATTATATTTTCTGGTTAATTTGTAACTGATCCACTTTGAGCCTTCGGATCGAAATTTTTGCTGGAATGTACGTAGTATAACATATTCTTTTTGTTCTTAATGTTTTAAGGGGATTCATGAAATATTTCTTTTGATATTGAACAAAATCATCTAGATACAAAAGTGTGCCTTTACTTATGTCAATGACTGTATACAGAAGAAAAAAAACTCTCTCTGATCATAGCTTAATACATTATTCCACTCATATCAAAGTGAAGGGTTGGTTGAGTGAGTAAAATGAGAAAGGAGTGTTTGGTTGCATAACATCCCCTAGCTAAGATTGAGGTACACAAAGTATACAAAAATCTGATAACTAGCAACCAATTGACACATACATAATATTTTAAATGAAAATAACTCATAACAAATAAAGCCTTCATACAATACCCACACAAACATATAATAATCAGAGAAAATATATGGAAATTACTACAGAAATAAAATGACAAAATAAAGTTCCTCATTTGAAATAAAAAAGCAGAATATTATTCAAACAAAACACAATTTCACTTCTATACTAAATTATGAGGTAAATGAAAATAATACTGAACATTAAAATATATGTAAAACAAAAATATGAAATTATTCAATAGTAGTAAAGGGTTTTAATGAAGCCTACTTAATAAGTTCATTACAATAATAAACCTTTCTTACTTCAGACTTCATCTGTAGTAACATTCCTTGGAAGCCCCTTGGCTTCTTCAGTAGTCACCTCTGTGGTCGGTGTTTTCCTTGCAGAGTGATGTTTTCCTGATTTTTCTGGTCCATCTTCAAAACGGGTGGCACCACACACACCCGTCAACTCTTCGCTCATTATCATGGCAGGAATCTAAATTATGAATACTTTCTATTGTTCCTTGATGGAAGGCGTAAATGAGATTTTTATACTCTGTGATTCATGTAGCATCCTTAAAATTAATATATGTTTCCTCATCATAAGCAGCTCTAGCCACGCCAGTGGTAGTTTTACTGAACTTAACATCAACTATGTCTTCTTTTGTTCTGTTTTTTTTATTTTTCATTTAGACATTCCCATGCAGAATCCTTTAGTTTTATTTCGTTTAATAAACAGGATTTTGTATATTTTGGATGTTTCAAGTGAGTATTGAGTCTTTATCATTCTGGATCAATTGCTACACATTTTTATTTGGTTTAATCAGAAAATTAAAATTTAATTTTTAACATCCAGTATATACAAAATCACATTTATTAAACTAAATAAAACCAAAGGGTGTCACATAGGAATGTCAAACAAAAAATTAAAAACAAAAGAAGATATAGCATACGTTAAATTTAGTAAAACTGCCACTGCCCTTACTAGGATAGCTTATGATGAGGAAATAGATATTAATTTTAAAGGTGCTACGAGAACCACCAAAATGGAAAATCTTATTTACACTTTCCGTCAAGAAACAATGATTCATGCAATGGCAACAAGCCAAAGGTGAATACTGACTGTGTGTGTCATGCCACCTATTAGAAGATGGGCCAAGAAAAGTAGAGCAACATCACTCTGCAGGGAAAACACTGACCACAGAGATGATTGCTGAAGAAACTGTTGGTCCTACAGTGAAAATTATTACAGATAAAGCCTAAAGTAAGGTTTATTGATGTAATTAAATTATTTTTCAAATCCAGGTGAGATCTGTTCAAGTATAATTTTTGCTTTAGAACATTATTCTGAGCTTTTTATTCATTTTTTACTGTAGTCAACAATGCAAACATCTTTGTTGTTCTAAGAATTTAAGTTCTTCCCTACAGTTAAAGCTTCATTAAATAGCATTTTTACTTCAATTACTGACTACCGTAGGTAATGGAAGTATTGTATTCAGTACAAAATCGAGATTTCACCTGATTTACATGACTTAAGGTCTCCAGAGACCAAAAAAGTGATTTTTGGCAATTGGTCAGTGTGTGTGTGTATATATATGTGTGTGGGGGAATCTTTTGACTATAATATCCATGAAACTAATAAAGAAACAACTACAAAACTTCAGAATTAAGACAGAACTGGTGTACAGATGAATTCTCCAAATGGTGAAAACTGGAAAACGGGACGGGGAACATTTGAAACCTTAAGTCCGCATCTCAAAAAGAGTTCTAACAATTTTCTTCAAAGTTCTACTAGTTGTCATTTTGAATAATACAGTTGGTTAGTTCAGGAAAATTGATAGGCACCCTGTAAAAATAGCTGAATTTCAGGTACTGCGAGTGGATTTCTTTCAAAACAGCTGTATGGATTTTTTTCAAACTTGCAATATTAACCCTCTTTTAAATATCCTGTTGTATGTAATTGTTGTTTTACGGTCAACAACTGAATATACTAAGTTTTGGTAAAAATCGGTGTCTCAAAAACGGCTCTAACGACTTTCTTGGAAACAGTTACATAAACCCATTTTAGATATCCTTTCTCATGCTTTACATGGTTATTACAGGAAAATTAATAGTCATCCTGATGAGATAGATCAGTTTTCAATCTCAGAAATTGGGTGTATCAAATTAAAAAAAAAAAAAAAAAAAAACTACCTTTTTTTCTTTTCTTGCTAAGTAAACTCTATTTTATGTCTTTACGTTTTCATGCGTTTACTGCAAACGTGTATTAACTTTCTCTTACTGGAAAATTTTTAGTTGTCTATTTCATTAGCTCAATTCTATGTCTTCTGATCACATTATCTCCAAAAAGTGCATAGTGGGTAATGGAAGTCGTGCGGTTGTTTCACACCAGATTTTTTAAAAATTAGTTTATATCATCCTATATTTCATTAATATTATCATAATTTTCTTCCAATTAATTTGATACGTGATCAATAATTTCATTATAAGTAACTTGATTCTGGTTCATTAGTTCAGATGAATTAGAAAGCCAGTTTATAATAAGTAACATTTTTACTTTTTTTTTTTTTTTTTTTTTGTGTGTGTGTGTGTATGTGTTATCATCGTATTCACTAATATATTATCCCTATATGATAATTCCTTATATGATACATAATTAAAACATCAAGTTTGGACTTTCTGCTAAAATTTGTTTTTGATTTATGGTGGTAGACTCATATACCAACTATTGAAAACCTATTTTTCGAACTTAGAGAACCTAAAAGTACATAAATATATTAAAAAAATCAACCAAAGAACAATACTTTACTATTACAAGGGTAAGAGAATGTAAAAATGCATTAAATATTTTTTTAATTTTAATTAATGACATCTAAGATACAATTTATATAATTTTAAATATTTTGCTTATTTTATAATTAAATAAATCGTTTACTTAAAAATAAAAAAAGGAATGAAAAAATTTACATAATGCAGGATTAATAAAATATAGTACAATAGATTGTTGGTTGTTGTATTTGTGTAAGATATTAAGGACAATTGTCTACACTAGGAACCTAGGCCTGAGTGGGGTGTCCTCTGTGAGGCCTTTCTAAGTGGTTTTTACTAAACTTCTCTCAGCCACTGGTGTGGTTACTGTAATAGGTACTCTCACCATTCTTTTTTGTTAATTCATGTAACAAATAGAAATTCTAATAGAACCCCCCCCCCCCACACACACACACCACCACCACAAAAAAAAAAAAAAAAAAAAAAAATGAATAAATTATTTATTGTTCAGTTATTATACAGAAAACTCGATTAACTTAAATTTCATTAAATTTATATGCAGAATTGCATCCAATGTATTGATGCAAACAGATAACAATTTGTACACATTCAATTAGTATTCAATAAATTAGTTTTAAAACATACCTAATATATTTTTTCTTTTTTAGATTTAATGCACTGCACATACCAAGTAACTCATTTCTACAAACTAGATATATATTTTTTAATATTTAATCAAATAATACAAAATTAAATATTCTATCCTATTAAAATAGAAGACCTACATCATTAAAAATAATGTTAATATATCTATATACAGTAGAGAGTCGAAAATCCGCACAGCTCGGGACCAGAGGTTGTGCGGATTTTAGGATTTGGTGGATTTCAGAGCCCTTAAAAAATGATTATCACTTTTAATAATAAAAGCAGAATATTATTCAAACTAAACACACTAGTGAATAATAACACAATTTCACTTGGATATTAAACTATTAGGTACATAAGAGTAATACTGAACATTAAAAGAATGTACATAACGGAAATAACAAATAAAAATGAAATTTATTTGTCAAATTTTGATAAAATCTGTTCACATGTAGTTTGTTTTCAAAACTACACCTGAACATGTATGCATACATCTTTGAGATTTTCTTTTTTTTTTTTTTTCTGTATATTGTAAATAGTCATCTATTCTTATTTTGAGACACAAATATATTGTTTTAAGAATTTAAATTAGTTCTTTCCTATGGTTATGTCTTCATAAGATAACATTTTTTAAAATTATTTTGTTATTGTATACCTCATTAACGAATTTAATATACTGTCAATAATTTCATTATGAGTAATTTGGTTCTGATAGTCTTTTATGTTACTTTTTTTTTTTTTTTTTTTTTTTTTATAATCATAAAATGCAAGTAAAGAATCTACGTACAAGATTATTTTTAAAAAATCTGATTTGCAGTTTGTAATTTATTAATAGTAAATTTTATTGTTTATATATGACAAGCTGTGTAGATTTTGGACTTTGGCGGATTTCTGACTCTCTACTGTATACATTACCTATATATATACAGGATGTTTCAGTATCATGTTTCAGAACTCCTAGGAGAGGTAGGGTACATGCGATGATTCAGAGCAGAGTCGGAAATACTTTGATTATGCAATAGTATGCACAAACAGATACATCAAAAATAAAAAGACACCATGTTAGAGAGTATTACTTTAAATAATGAATGTGTACCATTTTTTATAATCAATTATTATTACATTGAAATCGGTGAATGAAATTTCTAATACTATCTTAAACTCATGTTCTTTTTGTTTATGTATACTATTCATTATAACAAATAATCATTTATGTGGTACTTTTTATTTCTGATGTTTCTACAGACTTGCCAACCAATTGTAATAAAAAAAAAGGGAAGATTTTTTTTTTTCCTTTGATGTGATAAACAATACAGTTTTACAATTTTAATATTTAGAAGCAATCTATAAAAACGTTTTATGATATATCGACTATACTAAATATATAAAAGTTTTAAACGAAGTTATTCCTCTTCAACATATAAATATCTACAAAACAGAATCTGTAAGAAATTTATTTAACAATAGACAAATAACTTAGTTAAGTTAAAGTATAACTAATTTTTTAAATAAATAGAATATGATTTTTATGTATGTACATTAATCATACATATAAAAAAAAAAGTAGCAGTAACTAATTATCAGTTTCAAACGTGCATAAAACCAACTCAGTATTAATTTTCTTAAATTGATTTGGAAAAAATTTTCCAACCTGAAAAAATTATTCTTCATTTTTTCCCCATGTTACACATTTGGTATAAATATGAAATGCAAATATTTAATTTAATTGGGGAAAAATAAACAGATTCATTAAATTCAGCAATAAAGATCTAAAAATAGTTACATACGTCACAAATATTGAGCACTTCCATTGCTTTATTGTTTCTAGAATTGATCATTGATCACAATCCGGGGAAGGGGGGAATACAAAAATAATTACAGAGTAAGAAATATTAAACTCTCTAAATTCTACTTCTAGAATCTAATGAAAGAAGCTTAAAATTAATATTATCATTTATGTTGCAGATGGATAAAGATTAGGAAACAAAAGACTTCTGCAGAACATTTGATTGCTGATCACTAGTTAGAGATAAATAAAAGGGGGGAGGGTAAAAAATAATTACATGAGCAAAAAATATTTAAGAATTCTATCTCTTTACATCATCTAGAATCTCATAAAGCAAATTTGAATTGAATATTGACATTTATGTTGTGGATGGAGAAAGATTGGGAATCAGGGATTTTCGTAGAACATTTGGGTTTTCTTTTTAAAACGAACGATATCCGCTACTTTTTTAAAAACGGAAGATTCCATCATCTGTTCGGAAGACCGGAAGATACGTTAAAAAACCGGAAGTCTTCCTGGAAAACCGGAAAAGTTGGCAAGTATGTTTCTATGTACACCACCATGTCAGGAAAGCATTCCCAGCCCTGCATTATTACCGTAAAATTCCGATAGTAACCCCCCTCCCGATTATAACCCCTCCCCTAAAATTCGACATACTTTACTTTTTTGGAAAATTCCGTTTATAACCCCTCCTCCCTTACCTTTGGCGGCTAAGTTCGCCATTCTTTTTTTTTTTTTTTTTTTTTTTTTTCATAAGCGTTGCAAACATACTTTTTTAAACTTCTGAAGTCTTGTATGTTTATTTAGAAACTTTAATTTGCATGTAAACGTATCGAAGTGTTATTTTTTCTCATTTTTTAAAAAGTAAAATAACTCCAAATACAAAAATGCAGCGTTGTTTACATTCTTTAAACTCGAAAACGTTAACTGCTATCCGCAAGCGGCCATGACTTTTGCAATCTTGCTTATGCAACTCTGTTTTTGCGATCACAACTCTTTTCTAAATTTTAAATTATCTTTTTAATTTTGAAATCATTAAATAGCGTAATAAATCCATAATAGTACTTGCGTACGTAACTTTAATAGTTATCGTTCCCCCTGTTTTGTTCTTGCATATCAGTTACTAGCAGTGCAATTAACTGTGTTTTTAACTGCTAGCGAATCTTCTAGACGCTTCGCTTCGCGATTTGTTTATCACATGTTCGTGTCTGTTATTCCGAATACGTTTTCTTTTTGTGAGAATTGTGTTATCGCACTTTTTTTTTTTCGTTTTTTCAATTATGCCTAAAACTAGAAACAGTTACACAATTGCTAAAAAGCTTGAAATTATACAATGGCATAAAGATAATGGTGCTAATCTACACAAGACATCAATATATATTATTAAATTAATAAAGTATATACTTTTAGAAAAAGATTGTGAAACTTCCGATTACCCCCCTCACCCTCCGATTATAACCCCCCCCCCCCCCTTCAGAAGTCGTTGTACTTTTCTGGAAACTTCCGATTATAACCCCTCCCCCATTTTTGACAAATTTCCCCTTGAAAAAAGGGGGGGTTACTATCGGAATTTTACGGTATATGATTCTGAATAGTCCAAATGCACTCTACCTCTCCTGCAAGATCTGAATCTTGGTACTGAAACACCCTATATATATATATATATATACACACAGGGAGAAAGAGAAGAGAGACAGTAAAAAAAAAGTAAACATGTCAATGAATTCGAATAATTAATAAAGAATCAAAATATGTTATTTTCTGTAGACTCATTTATTGTATATAAAATATTAAAATCTGAAAAAAATCTCATAAGCTATTTTCATGATTTCATGCACACAAGCAAAGAAATTTTGATATAAATTATTTAAAAATAGCACATAATTTATTATGTTAATAATAATAATTGAATTTTTTTTCACTTTCATTTTGGTTCCGAGATAAATTTAAAATTATATTTGCAATAAAAATAAATAAATAGTTGACAAGGGGTTGATCCAGGTTTTAATTTTTCGGGTCCACTTTTGTGAAAAACAAATTATTTTTGTGAAAAAAGAATTGTCGCTAGAAACCTTTATTTTAGCAGTTACTCTATCTAATGTTTAATATCAAGTTAATAGCATTTTATTAAACAAGTATAGACACTCATTAAAAATAATACTGTAAACATGGAAAATTTTTACTAAAGAAATATTTTTATAAAACAAAATTTCGTGAAAGGGCTGTTTTTATAAATCTGAATTTTGTGAAGGGACCCGTTTTAAGAAATTGAATTTTATGAAAGGGCAGCAAATGGGTCCCAATTTTTGCCCGGATCGACCCCTGTTGACAAAAGTTTTAGGAAAAAAAAAAAAAAAATCTGATTCCACTTTGCTGTCTACAGCCTGGAAAAATTTGTTTAATTCAATTAAATAATTTCCTTCATTATGTTTATAACACAACAATTGGTATAATTAAATAATTCTAAATAATTAAATAATAATAATAATAATATTAAATGTTATTAAAGTTACTTATTAGTATAATATTAATTAAAAATAAATAAATAAATATTAAATAAATAAATAAATAAATATTAAAAAAAATAATAATAAAAAAATAAATAAAAATAAAATAAATTGTTTATTCCTTCCCTCCCTCCTTTTGTTTTTGTGTGTGCATGTGTGTTCCTCTCTGATTGGTCCTGCATGATGCTTCCTATTGTTTGTTTTGTGTTGCTCCTCCCCCTCTGGATTTTGCCCTGCTTTCAGTCTTGCTTTTGCCTCCAAGGCAGTAGCACGTGTTCTTTTGCACCTGATGAAGGAAGGCTACATCCTTTCGAAACCGGTTGTGCTGGCTTAAAATTTATGGTGTGTGAAGAAGTCTTATTTTCTATTTATCGTTTGTACACCAGTTCTGCATTTAGTTTTGGTTCTATTTAAAAGTTTTAGAGCAATCAAATTTTAAAAAATAATTTTAACAGGATAGTTTTTTTTTTTTTTTTTTTTTTGAGATAGCAAAAAAGTGCTGTTCCATTTTGCAGCAGCTTATAATGAGAAAAAATCTCGAAAAGAAATATAACAGACTTCACTGGTGTGACATCATGGCATTCTTATGTTTATACTTGTATTTAAAAAGGAAATGTTTCTATTTTCTGTAAAAATTCATGGAGAAAGGCAGAATGACGAATCAGCTGGAGTAGAAAACAATGGATGATTTAGTCTTGAACCCAGAAAACAATAAGGGTCTATTACATCCCAAGGGTAACAATAATTTAAAAAAAAAAAAAAAAAAAAAAAAAAAAAAAAAAAAACATGAACACTTCCATCGTACGTTTGCAACACTATATTATTTATACATATTTTAAAAACAGGCCCTTTTTGTCCAGAATTAATTTCTGTTTAGGATACAAGCAAGGGTGCAGAAAATGTTCAGATCTTGGCAATTTGTTAGTTTATATTATAAGTAGCAAAATGTTATTTTAAACTTATTTTTATTTTCTTTCTAGATCCCCCTCTCCCCGAACAGTGGCGGATCCAGAACTTGACTTTTGGGGGGGGGCTAAGATTTTTCAAAGTGTTATTCTAGACCAATAAAAATTTTACAATTACAATATTCAATTGTGAATGTCAGTGTTTTTTTAAGGGGGGCTTCAGCCCCCTAGCCCCCCCCCCCCCGTAAATCCGCCACTGTCCCCGAACCTTATTCAGGTGTACTCTGCACCCTATGATAGAAGTAATAATAGAAGTTAATTATTAATTATTATTTGTTCCAATTAAAAGTACTTTATTTATAAATTATCTGAAAAAAATCCTTTCTGTTAAATTATTATCAGGTATTCTTTTTATATAAAAATGCAGCTGACTAAACATATACATAAAAAAAAAGTAGTTCCTTGCAATCTTAAAATTATATATCCTTTGCATATAAACACAAAAAAATATTTTTTTTACTTCCTTATACAAAGTATAAGGAAGTATAGTAATCCCGATTTGCGAAATGGATTTTGTATTTCACATTGCTCGAAAAGGAATGATCGCTGAATGTTGCCAATTTATACGTGTGCCTGTCATGATGTCTAGTTCCACACCTGCAAGTGTCGTCTTAACACGAGCTCTCGTTTTAGAGATATAAGAGATTTTACACGATTTTCCGTGACGTCTGTATGTATGTTTGTGTGTCTGTGTGTGTGTATGTCACATAACTCAAAAACGGTTGGACGTGGAAAGTTGCGAATTGGTACATAGGTTTGTTATAACATCTAGTTGTGCACCTCCCTTTTTGGACTTTGTATGATTTTCCGTTTTGGTGATATTTAGGAAAATTAGGTTCATAATGGCCAAAATGTATTAAAAAACGGTAATAACTCAAAAACAGTTTGGACAAATCTTGCAATTTAACTGACTTCCCGACTCGCTAGACATTTGAAATTTTCAGAAAATTTCAGAACACATTGACAATGCATTTTTTAAAATATTTTTAGCCAACTGTTTCTAATACCCGCTGCTTTCAGCAGCGTTTATGTGATTCAACAGAAAATTTATTTAACTGACTTCTCGACTAGCTAGACATTTGAAACTTTCAGACTAGATCAGAACACAGTGAAAATGCGTTTTTTTAATACTTTTAGCCAACTGTTTAGGGTCCCTGCTTCCTTCGGCAGCGTTACCTGTACAAATCTTGCAATCGATTTCAAAATGACATTGACATGAGTCCCCCCAAGGCACAACTATGACATGAGTCTCCCCCAAGGCACAACTATGACATGAGTCCCCCCAAGGCACAACTTTGACATGAGTCGCCCCCCAAGGCACAACTTTGACATGAGTCCCCCCCAGGGCCAACTTTGACATGAGTCCCCCCAAGGCCCAACTTTGACATGTCCCCCCCAAGGTACAACTTTACATGAGTCCCCTTCCCAAGTCACAACTTTGACATGAGTCCCCCTCAAGGCACAACTTTACATGAGTCCCCTTCCCAAGGCACAACTTTGACATGAGTCCCCCCCAAGGCACAACTTTGACGTAAAGCCCCCCCCAAGGCACAACTTTGACATGAGTCCCCCCCAAGGCACAACTTTGACATGAGTCCCCCCAAGGCACAACTTTGACATCAGTCCCCCCCAGGCCCAACTTTGACATGAGTCTCCCCAAGGCACAACTTTGACATGAGTCCCCTCCCCAAGGCACAATTTTGACATGAGTCCCCCCCAAGTCACAACTTTGACATGATCCCCCCCAAGGCACAACTTTGACATGAGTCCCCCCCAGGCCCAACTTTACCATGAGTCTCCCCAAGGCCCAACTTTGACATGAGTCCCCCCCCAAGGTACAATTTTGACATGAGTCCCCGCAAGGCACAATTTTGACATGAGTCCCCCCAAGGCACAACTTTGACATGATCCCCCCCCAAGGCATAACTTTGACATGAGTCCCCTCAAGGCACAATTTTATTTTTTATTCTTATTTTTTTACGTATGCATGCATTTTTTAAAAATATTTTTAGCCAACTGTTTCGGGTCCAGTGACAATGTTTTTTAACATTATGTATATTTCTAAAAGTGTATAAGGAAGTCATGTGGTGCCCACATCAGATTTTTTTTCAAAAATACCACAGTACACAATTAATTTGAACTGTAATATAATTATTTTTTACATACTGGACAAACACATAAATGCTGGTTATAGGAAAAGTGTTGGTGAGTCTTTTTTCAAATTATTGCCAACATGAACAATAGAAAACAATGGCAACATGAATGTGGCAATATCATCTAATATGACAAAATCATATATTTAATTCATTTGTTAACATTAAAAATTGAAAGATAATGGGTTTGATAAGCATTTAAAAAAAAAAAATGTATTGTGATCGTTTACAATGAATAAGAATCAAATTTTAATACCAATTCTGTAATAAAAACTTAAATTAAAATGTAGTTAGATCAGCATAATTTACCAAAAATGTGCTATTGAAATTCGTAGTGGTCATCACTCAGCTATGACTGATAAAATTTTATTATCATAAAATGATAATGAAATTAATGATAAAACTTCATTTATTAGTACTGGCTACATTTTGCCAAAGATATTATTTCCTACGCAATTGTGTAACAGGAATGGCACTAAATTCAAATAAACCACTTTTTAAAACTAAGTGTCACATATTTGTTGTATCAGAAACTATTGTAAACTATGAATTATAAGTGGGTGGTTTACAAGAAACCAAGCACTGCGACCAGAGGTCTATTGTACTAAATTGTAAACTAAAACTTAGCATTGTTTGTATGAATTGGCCAAACTTGGTATTTAGCCAATTTAACCAAACTTGGTATTTAGTTGGAACCTGACAAACTGGTACTGATTAGATTTGGGGATCAATCGCTGAACAGGTGGCGCTGTGATCACATTTTTTCTAAACTTTTAACATGGTAGAAAAAAATAGCAAATTGATGTATGTAGACAACAGTGGCGTAGCGTCACATTTGAATCTGGGCAGGCTCTGAAGCCACTTATGCAAAAAACACTACTCACCAAGGCGATATCATTTCATTAAATTTAAGCGTGAATTTTTCCAGTTTCTTGGTTGGTTGATTGTAGGATTCAAGTTCGATTGACTACACATTGGTTCTGGGACTATAGATGGAATGCCGTCTGTGGGGGTCTTCCTAAGGGGTCCTAGCCCCTGGATGGCAGATAATGTATAAATGGAAGCGAGCATTTAACAAAATTAGTTGAAATAATTTATTTTTAAACAAACTCTGTTTAAAGTTTAGATAGTTTTTAGTGGATATGCGGCGCATGCCTAGCATACCCAGAGAATACGCCACTGGTAGACAATATTAAATTATTGTAAAATTAAATTTCATTTTAAAACTATTTGTTATTTTGGTTTTAATTTAAATTAAAGATATTTATTATATATATTGCTAAATTATATAATTTAAATTTGCTAATTTTCTGGTGTAATTTTAATTTTATTTTTAAACTGTAAAACGTTTGATTCAGAGGTTTTTTCAAACAAATTAATTTTCATGTAAACCCCATCAAATTATTGATTAACTAAAAATATTAAGTATAATAGATAATAAACATTAGGGATGCACTGAATAGCAGTTTTGGCTGAGTACCGAATATATAATGAAATAAAAAAACGTAAATTGAAAATTATTCCTTAATGTGTCAGGTTTTAGTGCACTTACTTAAGCAATGGCTAGCTTACATTAAAATTGACAGAAATGCTTCTCATGTGCATAAACTGTGAGATATAGATGTGATGTTTTTTGTGCCTGTTGGGGTACTTCATACACATTTCCCAATGACAAACTCAAAAATGCTCTTTAATGACTTGTGTCATTTTTAATCTTGCCAGGGTGCTATGTGATCTTTGATCTGTTGAAATTTTTTAGATGGCAACATCATATCATGCACGCTTGTTAATTAAACTTTAAAGATGTGTGTCATTATACTGTTACTAAAAAACATAATTTTTGCTAGATATTATTAATTGTTATGATTAATGTAATTAATGATTCATTTTCTTTAATATTACTTAAACTATGTTAAACAATTTAAATATAAGTTATTTCTTAATTATTCTGAATAATCTTAATTTAATAATAATTAAAAATAGCAGTTATGTAAGAATTTTTTCAACTGATTTAAGATTTTTAAAGTTGAATTTTTATATATTCAGCTAGCCAAATAGTAGCCAAATAATCTGATATTCAGCCAAACCAAAAATTTGGCAGTAGAGCAGAAAAGGCTGAATGTTCAATATATCTCTAATAAACATGTCATGCTTTGTATATAAAATAAGGATTAGAGAAATATGAATTATGTGAGTTTAATTTCATAAGTAAATACACAGGTTTTTTATTTATTTATTTATTTTATTTGAAAATTTTTATATATGAAAAAAAAAAAAAAAATATTCTCTCTAAATTCAGATTTTAATGATGGTATAGTAGTTATAAATAAGAAACTTTAGGCATTAAAAAATTTAAATTTGTACTTTAATAAGAATAATTATTTATCATTTGCTGTTGAATGCTTTTTGTCTTGAATATGTACTGAATGTTTAGAAAAATTGGTTTGTGGAACTTATCAGAGAATATTCTCAGATTCAAAATTATAGAATGTAAAGCGAATATCATGAAATAAGGTCTTTATGTTTTAGTTATGTATGTCAAATGGATTGATTACGAATGAGTTGTATAATTAAAGCCATATACGTGAAAAAAAAATTATGTAATTTAACAAAAAAAAAAAAAAAAAAAAAGAATATTCTTGAAATTTGGAACTTTGGATTCTCTGAGAATATTCTATTTCTAAGAAGCAGGAATCAAAACAGCAAGAATTAGCTTACATCGAAAATAGAATCGGAGCCCGATTCTGGGACCAACTCTTCCACCAAAATTTAAAAAAAAAAAAAAATTGTTGAATTTTCTTAAAGTTGAAAACATTGCCAGTTAAAAAATAATGGTCGCCGATGGCGACCAGGTGACTGCATTTCACGAGCCCTACACGTATAGACATATAATTAAAGAATTGTTTTTATATATATAGAAAGAATAAAGATAATTTTTAATTTAGTACTGGCAAATAATTAATAGTGGACAAAATGATATTTTATCCGGGACGGTTTTAACCAGGTTTTTTCCACTATGGAAAAAACCAAACAACCCTGTGTGCATTGTGCAGTTCATATGTAACTGGGATTTAAATATAATAAAAAAGGCTACATCAATTTTTTCAATACTTTCCATTTTAAAACTGTCTTTCAACAGGGTCTGGTACTATTTCCCAACGGGTACGGTTTTCTGACAACTCATTTTCCCGACAGATACAGTTTTCCAACAGCTCACTTTCCCAACAACTTACTTTCCTGACAGGTACAATTTCCCAACAGCCCACTTTCCTGACAGGTACATTTTCCCGACAACTCACTTTCCCGACAAGTATGTTTTTCCAACAACTCACTTTCCTGACAGCTCACTTTCATGACAGGTATGTTTTTCCAACAACTCACTTTCCCAGCAGGTACGGTTTCCCAACAGCTCACTTTCGGGACTGATACGCTTTCTGGACAACTCACTTTCTCGACAGGTATGGTTTTCCGACAACTCACTTTACCGACAAGTACATTTTCCCAACAGCTCACTTTCCCCAATGACTTCTTTCTCGGCATTTCACTTGTTTATTCCTTTTATAGATTTTTCTTAATAAGAAAGAAGACTGATCAAAAAATAATAAAAATAGTGCTGAATACGTAATTCTATTTAATTATTATTTAAAATGAATTTTAAATAATACTTTACTTTTTTACTTAAAATGTAAAAAAATAAAAAGAGAGAAAGGAAAAAAAATACCCTTTCTAATTTCTTGCTTTTTAAAACAAAATTTGTATCCTTTAATGTATGCCTGACATATAAAAATAAGAATGGGTACTTTTGTAATGTATTTCTGAACTAATATTTACATGAAATTAAGATATTTTCATAGTCAAATATAAAAATTTGTTTATTTTTGCTTTCTTCTATATTCAATAGAAGAAAGTATTGGATTTGTAAAAATTTTCGACCTCGGGTTTTTGACGGATTTACATGTTTAGGGAGTTGTAGAACAAGAGTTGACCATTTATAGAAAATGTCTGTCTGTCTCTGTGTGTGTGTGTGTGACAAAATTCTGTGGCAACTGTATCTCAGGAATTGCTGCACAGAATTTCATACAAATTGGTATGTAGTTACACACTGACATAAATTAGTGCCTATCAACTTTTGGTAAAAATTGTCAAACAGATTGCGCTGCCATCCTGCTTTTTCTAAATTTTTGACATGGTTGTACAGCAGGGCTTAAAAAATCTCAAATTTTTTACATGCCTACCCAGACAGCACATCGCTTCCCCAGGATATCTTCAAGATGTCTTCTGGATGAAAAGATATCCCAGAAACGTCCTTAAGATGTACTGTGGATAAGTTAAGCCTAACTGTGCTGTTAGGGTAATTGGGCATGTTAGTCTGGAGAATACATGCCTGAATTAAATTTTTACATGTCTAAATATTTTAATCAAATGCATATTAATAAAAACATTCACATATTCAGTAAAAAGAATTTAACAACATTATACTTATATTGACATTTTTTATTTCAATTTAATTTATGTAAAAGTTTTAGACAAGATACCTATGCTATATCTTAAAATTACTTTTGATTAAATATTTACATGCCCAATTTGAATTTTTATATGCCCCGGGCATGTCGGGCAATATAATTTTCGAGCCCTGTTGTATAGGATAATATTTTGTATAAATGTGCAAAAAGAGAATTATTTATAAATAATCATTATGAAATTTATAAGAATTATTTATTACTAGTATATAACCCCGTCAAAAATGACAGAATGTTAAATCAATTAAGGTAGTGAATCAATGAAGGCTATGCATGCTTCGCTGGTCACTATATTTAAAGAAAACTCTTTTCTATACTGCTTTATTAAAAAAAAAAAAAAAAAAAAAAAAAAAAAAAAAAAAAACATTAAATTGCTCAAAAGGCTGCTGCCTTCGGCAGCGATCACTCATTCACACACTCTCAGGTGCCTGTCCCTATTGCCTGTGACAATAGCTTATAAGTGGGCTTCCATTTGGATGCTTATCAGATGACAGTTTCGAAACGGACAGTATCGAAAAAATTGAAGTAGCAATTTTACATTTGAATCCCAGTTACATATGAACATGGTATACGCGGTATATGTATATACTATACGTGGTGAACATATTTTCTTTCATGTTATTTTCTAGATTTATTTGATCAACTATAAAATAACAATTTCATGCCAAATATAATATTACAATATGCTATGATCAGCTACATCTATCGCATGAGACAACTTTTTGTGATTATAATAGTAGTTGGTATATAGAAAAATAAATAATTAAATATGTAAATCTGATCACAGTACAGCCTTAATATAACTTCCCTTGACGATTTTTAAATTTTTACTGCCATTTTAGACAAAATTACACAATTTTTGCGATTATGGCTTAAAATGGCTTTCACAAAAGTAGAGTCCTTGGCAAAAAATGTCCAATCTATTTCAGCATCAAAATTTTAAAATATTACCAGGTTTATCAATGAATTAGCTTTCATGCCAAGTGCGATTCATCCGTGGCCAAAAACATACTATTTAAACAAAACAAAAAAGAAAAAACATAAAATTGAAGTATATTAAAAAAGGTTATGGTTGTTTTTTTACTCCATTTTCATATGCATAAGCAAATTTAATATGTTATAATTTTTAGTGTGAAAGCATACTTTATTTTATGCTTTAAAAAAAAATAAAATAAAAAATAGCAGGTAAATTTTTTTGGCAACAATTAAAAATTTAAATGTCCAGTTTTGAAGTTATTAGCAAATTATTATTTTCATATTTTAATTAATTTTAAAAAATTTAATCAAAACTTCGTTACAAATAAGGCACCAAATGAAAGGGAGAATTTTTCTGAATTCATCGGACAATTAGATTTTTAAAAATTAACTAAAGTATGAAAATTAGGTTGCAGCTTGCTATATAGATGAGTACGAACCGGAACCGTCACCTCTCATATAAATTATATAAATAGATATAGTCAACTGGGAAACAAATTTTTGCATATACAGGAGCATCACCACCCCCCCGGGGAGGATGTTACCCCTAGAGGGGAATAAATTTTAATGATGGGTATCTTTCAAAAGAGCTCACCAATACCTTTAAAATGAATGGTTGAACCATCGATCTGCAATAATTTAAAATAAAGTTATTGATTCTTTTTTCTCAATTTTAACCCCCCTTCCCCCCCCCCAAAAAAAAAAAAAAAAAAAAAAACTTTTTTTTTTTTTTTTTTTTTTTTTAATGTAATATTGAAAATAAAATGAACTTTTTTTTGGATGTTTACTGTTATACTACTTCTCTAATATGGAAAACGTACTGCATTATCATGGGAGATAATTTTATTAAATAAAAATTTTAATAAATTATTTTTACTGAGTGAATTTCCATAGGAAAATATAGAAGAAAGTCATGTGGTGGCCACAACATTCTAGTTATTTAGTTATTTATTTTTCAGAAAAATGGTGCTAAATGTGCAATTTATTTTTTTATTTTAGCAATACAATATCCAGAGAAAAAATCAACTTCAGCAAGCAATTTATTCTTACTCACGAAGCAATCCTTTCTGCTTACTACACAATCTATATTCGAATTTTATTTATTTTTATAGTAATATCAGTAAATTACATGTATTTATGTTCTTAAAAAATAATAATAATAAATGACAGTTTTAAAATATCAAAATGTACCTTATAGAAGTTTTTTTTTTTTTTCCCCATCTCATTTCATTTATTTATTTCTTTTAAGTCTGATTTGTTTCAAAACACATTGAAACAAACTTCAAAGTATTTAAGTCTGTAGAACTATTCTGCATAGCATTAGAATTATATTAGTAGTTTTGGCAATTGGTCAGTGTGTGCATGTATGTGTGGAATGTTCTGGCTACCATATCTCCGAAATTAATAAAGATAGAACTACGAAACTTCAGAATTGATACAGGTCTAGTGCACAGATGAATTTTCCAAGTTTTTGTAAACATTGGAAAACCGGAAAAGGGTAATTGAAAACTGGAGAAAGGACTGTAAGTCCGTATCTTAAAAACGGCTCAGTTTTTTTCAAAGTTCCTAAATAAACACTCTATTAGATGTCCTTTCGAATGATATAGTTGGTTAGTTCAGGAAGATTGATAGGCGTTCTGTATAAAGAGTCAATTTCAGGTCTCGCAAGTGCGTTCCTTTAAAAATTGTTGTACAGATTTTTTTCAAACCTGTCATATTAACTCCCTCTTAAATATCCTTTTGTATTTAATTATTGTTTTCTGGTCAATAATTGAGTATGCTAAGTTTTGGTAAAAGTTGGTATCTCAAGAATGGCTCTAATGATTTTCCTGAAGATTGTTACATTAATTAATTTTAGATATCCTTTCTTACATACTATGTGGTTATTAGAGGAAAATTACCTACCATCCTGCTTAGGTAGGTTAATTTTAGATCATGGAAATTAGTGTTCCAAAAAGTAACTCTACCATTCTTTGAATGGTTGAATACTTTATAAATCTTAACACGTGTATTAAGTTTCTTATACCGAAAAAATTTTAGGTTTCTCCTTCGTTATGTCAATTTTATGTCTTTTGATCATATTATCTCAAAAAAAAAAAAAGCATATAATAGGTGTAATGGGGGGTAATAAAAGTTGTGTAATTGTTTCACACCAGATTTTTGTACTCAGGAGGCCTTAAAACGTGTAAATCAAGTGAAAACTCGATATAATGGGTGAGTGTGAAAGTTCTACCCGTTTTTGGATATGCAAATTTGCAATGAAATTAACGTCACATATGACACTATAATGATGCAAATCGTTGGCCAATCAAACGTGTGGATGCCTCACATATACATGCATTATGTCTCACAAAGTTAATCATCTAAATATATATATATATATATTAGAGAGTGTAACATGTAAAGCGAGGAGCATAAAAAACATTGTTATACAAATTCGATAAAAAGAGTACAGCAGCCGCAGCATGTCGCAATGTTTGTCAAGTTTATGGGAAGGATACAATAGACGAAAGCACATGTCGTCAATGATTTCATAAATTTAGGAAAGGAAACTTGCCAAGTTCAGGCTAGGAGTGGACAGCCATCACACTTTGGAGATGACGATATTGACCAAGCCATTAGGAACAACCCGAACCCAACCCTGCAAGAATTATCAGAGACCGTCAACGTACATCGAAGAACGGTCGAGAGACGGCTGGTTAAGTTGGGTTTTACGAGAAAGTTGGATTGTTGGTTTCCACATAACCTGACAGCTAATCAACGGGATGACCAAATCGCCACCTGTGTTTCCTTGTTTCCTGGTACAAAAATGACCCATTCTTGACATGAAGTGGGTTATGTAAAGTAACATAAAGCATCGGAGGAGTGTGTGGCCTTTCTGAATTGCCTGCATCGACTTCGAATGCTGAACTTCATCCCAAGAAGGTGTTATTGAGTGTGTGGTGGGATGTGCAGGGAAAATTTCTCTGGGAGGTCTTGCCACTGAACATCAATGCTGCCTTCTACTGTCGACAGTTAGACAGGCTGCATTCAAATTTGGTAGCAAAGCGGCAGGTCTCATCAATCGTTGCTGTGTTATCCTTCAGCACGATAACGTCAGGTCACATGCTAATGTCATCACTCGCCAAAAGTTATTTTTTCTTTAGTTGGGAGGTTTTACTCCACCCTCCCTATTCTCCTGACTTGGCACAAACTGACTATCACCTATTCCATGCGTTGAACAATCTCTCAGAAAGTCTTTGATGATCTTGATGCTGTTAAAACTGCCATCCAAGAATCTTTTACTCGAAACCGCCAGAATTTTACTGCCATGGGATTCATCTCCTACCAGAAAGATGGGAAGAGGTCATAGACGGCAATGGAGATTATGCACAATAATAGGTACTGTTCATTTTGCATTTATTTCCTCTTATTTGTGGGTAATAAAAATGGGTAGAGCTTTTGCACTCGCCCAATAGAAATTTTGGACTGAATATAATAATTTCCATTACTTACAGCAGTAGGATAATGGAAGTAAAAATGTTTACATATGCAGTATGCAATTTTCACCCAAACACCACAAACGCACAAAATTTTTATACAGAATATTACTTTTCTGAAGATACTGCAAATTGTTATGAAATTTCTGTATATGTCTCACATAGACAATATTAACTGCTTTTCCAGATATAGTTTATTTATTTATTTTAAGGACAATAAGATTATTGCATTAAGACTAAATAGATTTTAACAGAATTTAAAAATTTTAATTAGTTCTGGAGATATGAATTAAAATGTCGACCCATGTCAAATCAAAAAACGATTCAAAATCGCAGCCGACCGTCATTTTGTTATGGAACAGCCTACCTCAAAAGAAGAAGCAGAAAGAGAATATTTCGTGGGTTTTTGTAAAGCGATCCTGTTTGAACGGTACGACATATCAAAAATACATCTGTACCAAAAGGAAGATTTACCAAAAGATTTATTACCGATTCTTACGGTACAATTTTTTTAATTTGTACAATTTTTTTAATTCGTAAAAAAATACGATTTTTTTATATTTAAAAAAAAAGTTTTAAAAAGGGTCGAAAATTTCTCATTTTCTCGATCATCTTTTTTGAAACGCCCTGTACGACCGAGTAACTGTTCCATTTCTTAACAACTGGTATATTTGGAAAGGTCATTTAATACTCTTTCGAACCATATAAACATTTTTACAAAATACGGATTAGCGATCCATATTTTTAGATTTTACGAAACATCGATTTTTTCACAAAACATTTTATAACTCAAAATCGTTTAGAGATAAATCATTTCTTTTTTCTTTTTTTGTATATAGATCTCGCTTCCACAATTTACTTCCCAAAAGATTGAGAGAAATTTTCAAAAACTGAATGAGTTATAATTTTAGGCATTAAACCATTGAAAATGGCGAACTTCATTCCATAATGAAATTCCGTAATCAAATCATGCAGCCGGCCATTGGCGTCACCATGACAACCTGTTCAGAGAATAAACATTTCTGGACGGAAGCGAAAAATAAAAAATAATAATAAACAGCTGCCATTGATTGAGAATCAGAGGTATTTTGATAATGCCCGATAATTTGATTGTGAATATTTTTGAAAGAGTACAATTATTAGGGAGGGCTTGAGAAGGGGCAAAAAAAAAAAAAAAAGTGTTACAGCGTTTGAAATTGGTTGGCATATTTAGATTTTAAGGCTAGGTAAATCGATTGCGAATATTTTTGAGTGTAAAATTATTATTGGCGATGGAAAGGGGGGGGGAGATCGAAGGGGCAAAGATATAGAAAAGGAACGGGAGTTTCGGAGAAAACAACAGAATACCCAGAACACCTTTATTCTTTAATATTTTGCAGAATTTCGAATTCCAATTTCTGCTCACATATCCTATTAAGGATTTTTAACGTTATATAGCCCGGAATTATGCAAGTTTCGGAGAAAACCATGGATAAGTCAGATTACTGAGGGAATTTCGGAGAATAAAAAAATATAAAAATTACATTTTAATTTACATTTAATTGCAAATAAAATTTTATTCTAATATTCTAATACGTGTATTTCAAATTCTAATTATGATTAAATTATTTTTAATACTTCATTCGAAAGACATTTTGAAATACTTTTATATTACCAAAAGTGGGATTCGAGATTTCACCCAATTTACACGTTTTGAGGGGTCCTCAATCAGTTTTCTTTTGCATCTCAGCTATTAATTAAAATAATTTCATAAGTAATACATCATTTGAAAGCTTTGTTGATTTGGAATTAAACAGTAGATTACAGAAATTTCTACCGCCAAATGGCACTGTAATATTTCAAAATTTCAATATTTTAAATTCTAATGAGCGAGGAAGGTGTTGTATGTTCTAAAACGGGGATAAGGCGCCGCAGGCGCCACCGAGCGGGACTTTGCTAAATTTGAAAGATCATAACATGGTGAGTGGACAGGCTGTTTCAGATATTGAAAGTGGAAGAGGGTGCCGCAGGCTACTGAGCGGGAATTTACTGCGATTAAATTTTTCAATAAAGCTATTTTCACTATATGTCAATAAGCTGTTGTAAGATCTGAAACAGGAAAAAAGCGCCGCAGGCGCCACCGAGGGGGAGTTTCGTAAAGTCGGATTTTTCAAGGATTGCGAACCAGTTGGTCAGTTAAAAGTAAAAAAGAGAAAAATTGTGCAAAATAAGTTTTCAAAAAGTTATATTTATTGTTTTTTTTTCTTGGTCGCATCAAGTTAATATTTACAAATTTAAAGAAAACATGCGACAGAAATTTTAAGAAATGAATGTAATAACTGTTGCTGCAGAACACAACACAATTACCACATGTCTTTATAGGGAAGAATAGAATAAAAATAGACTATCGAACTTAATTAAATTCTCTTTTGAAAAGTAATTATATTGATTACTTGGAGAACAAAAATTGGCTATTTTATTTTTTATTTATTTATTTTATAATAATGTGTTATTATGTATACTTACTTTTTTAAGTGATTGTAACTGATTATAAAATTACAAACTTATATTTTTTTAGCCAAAATAAAATTCTACATAAGACAGAAATTGAATTTTTTTTTTTTTATTGTATAATTTATACTTTTTTTTTTTAATTATCGTTTAGTTAAAAAGTAAAATATAGGCAAGATACAGAAACAGAAAAAAAAAAAAAGAGAATGGCTTAACAGTTTATATTACGTCAGTGCCACTACAGGGGAAAATAATTTGTCTCCATAGTAGAGGGTAGGGATGGAGACAGAAAGAAAAAACCGCAGCCTATTTTGTTTCATTAGAAAGAGATATAAAATACTGTGCACATGAGTATTTCATTTAGGACAATAGAAATTTTTTAACAGCGTATTCTTCCATACAAAGTCATGCTGTAAGCTGTGTTACATCTCTTAGCATAGATAACTATAGACAGTTTTTATGTTTTTTCTCACATTCTCTCTCAGTTTTCTTATATATAGTAGAGAGCCAGAAATCCGCCGACCTAAAATCCGCCAAAGTCCAAAATCCGCACAGCTTCTCAGATACAAACGATGAAATTCACTATTAATAAGTTACAAAAGTGCAAATCAGAATTTTTGAAAAAGATCTTGAATACAGATTTTTATGTTTCCATTTTATGATTACAAAAAAAGAAAAACAAAATAATAATATGAAAGACTGCAAGAACCAAGTTGCTGCTAATAAAATTATTGACAGTATATTAAATTCATCAAAAGAAAATAATGATTATTATGATATGATAATATCAATCAGGTGAATAATAACAAACTAATTTTTTTAAATGCTTTCTGATGAAGGCCTAATTATAAGGGAGAACTCAATAAAATTCTTAAAAAAAAAAAAAAGTATTACTACTATTTACAATAAAAAAAATAAATAAATCATGCAGGTTCAAGTTTAGTTTAACTACGTGCAGAGCCTCCTTAAGTAGATGCCTTCCACGCGCTTCGAATCCCAATGTTAAATTAGGCAACATTTAAAAAACAAAACTAACGCTAGGTGACAGCACCTACGCAGAGCAACAATTTTCTTCTCTTTCATAGATAAGTTATATTTTTATATAAAATCTAGCTATTAATTTCAATTTAAAGTCCAAAATTGTTTTTTTTTTTTTTTTCTTTTAATTTGAAAAAATGATGTGAAAGTGCTTTATCGTAAATATTTTCAAAAAAAAATATTCAAATATTTATATTTAAAAAAGTATAGGGTTTAATTTTCTTCGAAAGTGGACAAGACCTATTTTAGCTTTTCAACTAATTGAATTACAACGTATCAAATAAATAACACCTTTTTTTTTTTTTTTTTTAATATATTATTAATTAAAAAACGAAATTTAAAATTAAATAAGCAAAAACATGGCATGTCTATCACGCGATTAAATTATTTTTTATATATTTATTCAATAAAAATTTCAAAAATTTTTTTAATATAGATATCAGATGAAAGTTTCGTTTATATAAATTAAAATCTCTGAACTTTAAATGAGTTCAGTTTAGAATGAATAATTTATAATGATAAATTATTAAAATCATGTCTTTTTTTTCTTTTTTTGGTCATGTCCTTTACGTTACATTTTTACCTTATTAGGTGTGAATTATTTTTCTTAAATCGAGAATTTTATATTATTTATAAGAAAAATAGACCAGCACATTAACGAGATAAGTTAACATTCAGTAATAAAAATTGGAGAAGAAAACAATCTGTTGTCTAGTCCGTCAGAAAAAATAAATAAATAACCATTAAGATTTAAATTTTTAAAATTAAGGATTTCTTGAGTATAAGTTTTCTCTCGCACGAAAAGTTTTTTTTTTTTTTTTTTTTCCCAAGATTTTATTAGCTCCACCAGTTCCGAGAGGGTATGCTTTCGAAACTGATAGATATTTTCGAAATAAAGTTGTGTTATGTTTACATGTTTTGAGGTCTCCTGAAACGAAAAATGTTTTTAGCGGTTGGTCTGTGCGCGTCGGTTTGTCTATCTCGGATATACTTGGAAAATGCTGAAAGTGTATTTCATTTTGTGTTAAGTGTTTTTCATATAAGACTAAATTTAAATGCACAATCTGATGTGCACATAGTTTATTGAAAACATACAGGGCTATCCAAAATTAAGCTAAACGTTCTTTTCTGTAGAATGTAATTGACGGAAGTGCTTTGGTACACTTTTTTATGTCGACGAATACTGTTGAAGAAGGAAAATTAATTTTTCGAACCTATAATGTAAAAAAAGTATTTTTTTTGAAGTTCTATCTTCAACTCAGGTTTTTAAATAAAGTCACGTTTTGAGGTTCCCTGAATACAAAAAACTTTTTTTTTTTTTTTTTTTTTTTTTTTTTTTTAGTTTTTAGCGATTGATTTATATGCATATTTATTATCAGAAAAACTTAAAAACAAACAAATGCAGGAATTTCACAATTGTATTTTAAAACTCGTATTAGGTTTCAAATTGAAAAATTTGATAAAGATTGGCAAATTTAAGGACAAATTAATAACATCCTTGAAATAATTTTACTTCCATTACCCTACTACCGTAGGTAATGAAAGTATTGTGTTCGGTCCAAAAAATTCGATATCTAGTTTTCCCCTGATTTATATTTAGCCAGTATATGTGTTTGTGTGTATATATATGTGAGTGTATGGATGTGGGGATATTTTTCATTTTTCTGATAATTTTTCAAATCAGTACTCATGATATTTAATTTTTACATGAATTTTTAATTCCATATTCCATTTCTGTGGTAAAAGGTTAATAAAAGTAATGTTTTGAATCTTAAAACTTAATACTTTTAAAAAGAACAAAAGTAGAAATAAAAATTTTCTATTTTTTCTTTTCAAGATTCCCAACACTTTTGTTTCGATTTAACTGAAATAATCAAATTTTTATACGCATTTACACAAGTCTTTAAAAAACAGTGGTATTAAAAAAATATAAATCAATCTTGTTCCTATATTGGAGTATTTTATAGTTTTATTCATTTTATGAAAAAAACTACAAAATACTCCAATATAGAGTGACTTGAAAGTAACTAAGAACAAGTTATTTTTCTGTATTCCTACATCAATAAATAAAAATTTTATTTCATTTTGTAATAAGCATAACTATTTTTATTTGTTAAATCTAACTTACTAACAGAGAGGTGTCAACCCTTCGAATTTTTATATCGTAATTTCTTTTAAATTTATCTTCGTCTTAACCACACAATTTACGATAATAAAGAAAAATAATGTTTTTGTGAAAAATATTATTGATATTCAAAAATCCGGAGGGTTGGCAATATTGCATTAATTATTTATGAAGTTTACATACCTTGTCTGGAAATATTTGGAAGCAATTTTTTACGCTGAATTGCATTGCTTGGTATTTCGTGGAAACATATATTTTCACGGCTACTGTCTGATTTATAAAATGGAACGACGCAATACACCATATTATTAAAAAAAAAAAAAAAAAAAACTCTCACATTTGTTAAATTAATAAAAGATAAACCAGAACTCAATTGAAGCTCAATTGCATCGCGCTCGCGGGAAATAAACATAACTTTACGTACGGTATCAAGCGCCATCTACTGGCTATGTTCTTCTTGTACTGTTGCCAAGTTTTCGAGCGACTCGCTAGGCATCTACTTAAGGAGGCTCTGCTACGTGTGAACAGATTTTATCTAAATTTGACAAATATTTTTTTTCATTATATATTTTTGTTAGTGTTCATTATTATTCTTATCTACCTAGTAATTTAATATTCAGTGTTATTATTCACTAGTATGTGATAAGTTTAGTTTGAATAATATTCTGTTTTTATTATTCAAAATGAAAATTATTTTTTATGGGCCCTGAAATCCACAAAAGCCTAAAATCCGCACAACCTCTGGTCCCGAGCTGTGCGGATTTTTGACTCTCTACTGTATATATAACTGAATGTGTCAATTGGAAAAAAAAGGGAGAAAGGTGGTTCAGTTATTCTTAATATACAAACAGATTTTTAAAATTACAAAGTTGTGTTTCTTAGCAACAGTTATTATTTTAATTTCATAAATTTCTTTTTCACACTTTCTCTTTTAAATAACTTTTATTTTTATTATATATATTAGATATATATATATATATATTTGTCAGTTTCAAGTTGTCTACTTTCTTTAAAGGCAATAGTAATGAGATATAGTAATTTAACTAGATAGACTGAGCAGTATGTCACAAAATCTAGTATAGTATTTAAACAAAAAAAAAAAAAAAGGTTTTAGTATTTTTCTTAGGAAACTGATATCGGAATGTGCTTTATTTGTACTGAATTTATACTACTTGAAAAACTGTCCAAATTAAAATCCCATTTGGTGGTGCCCTCTCTTTAACAGTTTCAAAACCTACAACAGCCTGTTTGATCACCATACAAACACCTTTCAAATATCGGACTGTAGCAATCTCTCGCATGATGGTGCCTGCGAGTCCTCATCCAATTCCTAACCTTGAAAAAACCTGTTCACCCACGATGCAAAAAAATTTGAAAATTCTGATCACTGGAATGTCCCCGGTGGAGCTTGAGAAGTTCTTATCAGCCTTGCCAGTAACTTTGCAATTTTGTAAGTAAGCACAATCAATTCAGCACACCCCAAAACCCTAACACAGGGATTTTCAAGACTCTAGATGTATTTTAATTTTTTCTTTTAATTTGCCATCTTCCTATCCACCCCATTACACAAGCAATAGGGACACATACTCAAGATTTTGTGGCTGAAGAAGACTCTTCCAAACACAATGGGTCCTTGAAACGAGATTTTGAATAATTAAAAATTTTTATGCTTTTTATTTTATTTTTTTTTTTTTTTTTTATACATTTTTATAAAAATGGATGATTCTGTTTTTCGTAATCAGCGAAACAGGCAAAACCTGCTAGTACATTATATGGCAAAGTGAAAATGAGAAATTTTTCAAAATAATTTAATATAAAATTCAGGGAGCAAAATTTTCAAAAACACTGAAGGTGGGTAGACCCTGAAAAATTTCACCTCTGTAAGTGCAGTAAAATACTAGAAATCTGCTGACACCAAATCCACCAAAGTCGAAAATCAGTATAGTTTTTCGGATACAAACAATGAAATTCACTACTAATAAATTACAAAACTGCAAATCAGACATTTTAAAAAAGAACTGGAAAGCAGATTTTGTGCTTGCATTTTATGATTACAAAATAAAAATAATATGAAAGACTGCAAGAATCAAGTTGCTAATAATAAAATTATTGACAGTATATTAAATTCAGTATTCAGTATTATTATGTTGACGGAATCAATGAGGTAAACAATAACAAATTAATTTTTTTTTAATGCTATCTGATGAAGGCTTAATTGTAAGAACTCAGTTAAATTCTTAGAAAAATAAATTTATGTTAAAACTATTTACAATAGATTAAAGAAAAAAAAAATCTCAAAAATGTATGTATGCATATTCAAGTAAAGTTTATAACAAAATACATGTGAACAGATTTTATCTAAATTTAAAAAGAATCTTTTCATTTAAATTAATTGTTTTTGTAATATATATATATATTAGTGTTCATGTTATTCTTACGTGCCTAATAATTTAATACTCAAGTGAAAATGCATTTTTTATAGGTCCCAAAATCTACATATCTGGTCCAGAGCTCTGTGGATTTTTGATTCTCTATCATACCAACAAATGTAAGAATTTTATCTTGCATGTACGTTATTCGTCGGTGTGCTTTTTCATCCCGTGAGTCTTCTGAAGGTGTCTTTTTAAATAGGTCTCAACAGGAAATCCTTTGTTGCATATCTCACAGAAAAAATTCTTCTCATTCATATGAATTGGAAGATGCCTATTCAAATAGCACTTAAGGGCAAAACCTTTATGGCACACCTCACAAATGTGAGGCTTCTCTCTGTTATGAATACACTGATGGTGTTTAACTAAATCGCTTTTATTTGAAAATCCCTTATTGCATACTTCACAACTGTAGGGTTTTTCTTTAGTGTGCGTTAAATGGTGACTTTTATAATGAGATTTATATAAGAATCCTTTCTTACATATTTCACAAATGAAAGGCTTGACTTCCTTATGAATAAGAAAATGCCTGTTTAAATCTGATTTTGTTGAAAAACCTTTACTGCATACTTCACAAATAAAAGGTTTTTCTGTACTATGAGTATGAAGGTGTTTCCTTAAATTTGATTTTTGAGAAAAATTTTTATTACATATTTCACAAACATATGGTTTGTCTCCATTATGTATGCGATGGTGAACATTTAACTGAGATTTACCAGAAAATCCTTTATTGCATAATTCACAAATAAAAGGCTTTTCTCTAGTATGTACGAAAAAGTGTGTTTTCAAATTACTCTTAATTGTAAATTTTTTATTACATATCTCACAACTGTAAGGCTTCTCTTTTGAATGGATACGAAAATGTATCTTGAGTTTTGATTGATCACGAAACCCTTTATTGCAGACATCACAAATAAAAGGCTTTTCTTTTGTATGAGTACGAAAATGAACAGTTAAATTAACACCCTGGGAAAATGATTTATTACATATCTTACAAATAAAAGGCTTTTCCTTTGTATGTACACGCATATGTACATTTAACTCACATTTTCGTGAAAATCTCTTATCGCATATTTCACATGAGAAAGGCTTTTCCTTGACATGAACACGAAGATGGTGTCTCTTTAAGGGAGCCTTCTCAAAAAATCTTTTATTGCATTCTTTACAACTGTATGGCTTCTCCACATTTGAATGGATTCGAAGGTGTCTGTATAAACCACTTCTTTGAGTACATGTTATTTTACATATTTCACAGCTAAACATTTTTTTCGTTGTAAAAATAAGCATACTTTCACCCAATTCCTATCCTTGAGAAAGTTTTTCAGGACCTTTTTCACAAGTGGATGCCATTTTTGCTATGTAAAGAAATGCTTGTTTGCTATGTAAAGAAAGGTCTGTTTTAGTTAGCATCATGGGTAATCCTTTATATTATACACTGCAGGTAAAAGATTACACATTATTTGGAACATATAATTCATTACATAGACAGAAAAAAAAGATTAATTCTTTATTTAAAATTAATATTTTTTCTTAATTTTTGCATCTGATAAGATTCATCGAATTGAGATTTGTAATAATATTTAAAACAAACTTAGAATCAGCAGACTATAAAGATTTCTTAATTGTCCTTCAGAAATTGGATTTGGGGGTTACATAAAACAACATCATCATTATACATGATACATTTTATATTGAAAAATATCTACAAGGTTTTTTTAATGTTTAAAAAAAAACCTAATACTGAATATTTCATTTTATAATATAAATAATGTTTGGAAACTACATTAAATTGAAAATATGAACAGAATACCAAAAAAAAAAAAAAAAAAAAAAAAAAGATTAAAGTTTCCAGAAAGAGAAAACTGTTTCCAGGGGGGTGCCATTTCATAGATGCGCGAATTTTTAGCTATTTGAGATTTCTCGCGCACTACGTCATAAGGAGAATGGATCAAATCTTGTTTACATTTGAAATAATTGTGTTTAAATTGGGTTTTTATGATTTAATTTTCTTTCTTTTCTTTTAATCGAATTTGCTTAAATGTACCGTGTGATAATCTTAATCTACGTCTTTTGTTGCTTCCTTGACATACTCCGTATTAGAGCATATAATTTTTTTAAAGAATAGATTATTGAAAATAATAGAACATTGATGAAAAACTGTGATGTATCATGTATAATAGCAATAGATAGATTGCTCATAAAATCAATTCATGTAAGTAATATATCATCGTGTATATTATATCATACATTTTCAAGATCAGAAGTAATAAATCAAAGAGATATTAAATTAGCACTAATCATGTAATAAGTATGTTTGTTAAATGTTTATGCTACTTCCCTTCGATTTTCAAGTATACTCTTTTGAAAGCAGACAGTAGCCAATGCCTGCTGTCTGCTGTCAAAAGTGACCTTTTTTTTATTCAAATAGGGACATAATTAAGATTTTGTTAAAATTTATTATCTTTATGAAAAATGAAACAAATTGTGGTATCTCATAATAAGCAAAATGTTTAAGTTATGTAGTTTTTAAAAATGAGTACACACAAAAATATTCTTGCAGTTCAAAATTAAATTTGCAGTGAAATAAACTTGTGTGTAGAAAAAAAAAATAATCTTAGGTACTTTTTTTTTTTTTTTTCTTTCTTTAATCCTCTGTAGATAATTGAAAATTTTATGAAATTGTTTTTATGTAGTAACACATTTCAATGTAGCTTTTGTAATAACATGTTAAAAGTGTCAGTAGTAGCACATGTCTTCCAATGAAAATAGTTTTAAAAATGCCAACATGAGCAAAATGTTTTGAAACTATTTCTGTCATACCATATTTAAACAATGAATATAATTTTTCTTTTGTAAAAAATTGTTGATCATTTCTTAAACATTTTGGAGTAATATATATATATATATATATAACACCACAGAACTGAGGTTTAAAAGTAATAAGTACAAAATTTTGAATAAACACCATAAAATGCAAGAGTTCACAATAATTGTTTCAGGTGAAAAGAAAACATGACCCTTCGGCAGCGCTTTCTTGGCAGCATTCTTACCTACTTTATTCGCCTTGATAAAGTGTTGTGTTTTCTTTTAACCTGAAAGAAATGTTGCAAGTTCTTGCATTTTATGCTGTTTATTCGAAGTTTTGTATTTATTAATTTGGAGTATATTTACTGACAGGGTTTAACCTGGCAAAAAAATTACTTTAGCATTTTAGTGAAAATAGGCTAGCACTATTTTAGCTTTTCGAAAGTTAATTAATTCTTTGGATACCATTGATTTCTTTTACTTACAAGGAACATCACCCAAGTGTCCGGCTCGGATTTCAATGAGTGAGAGGTGTTTCTTTTCTAGAAGCGTTTCTTTTCTAGAAGCGTTTCTTTCATATTTGATATGCTATCAAATTTTACTAAAAAATTTGTATTTATACAGCATGTGACTACTCAAATGAATAATTCAGTTGAAATAATTTTCAGTACTACTATAAATTTTCATTTGTAACTTAAACATGAAAGCGCAAAATCATTTTGCTTTGTTTTTAAACTGTGCTATCATAATGTTAGACCCACCACCACGTATAATTTTTTTTTTTTTTTTTTTTTTTTTTCTGGATTGTGTTTTATCAACTGCCCTTCCCCCTTTTTCGGTGCAAGAATTAAAAAAGTGATCATCAGTCCATTCTCATATCAGACTTTT
Source organism: Salticus scenicus (assembly GCA_963930645.1). Lineage (NCBI taxonomy): Eukaryota > Metazoa > Arthropoda > Arachnida > Araneae > Salticidae > Salticus > Salticus scenicus. The sequence goes on from OZ005662.1 coordinate 4,460,897, forward strand.
TTGTATATTCATATTGCTTTCCGCTACAGTACAGATTTTCATGCAAGACAAGTTAGCTGTATCCGAAGGTCTTTTTGTTTTCATGTACATGAAGCATATTACTGATTACATAAATACATATATGCATATTATTGATTGCTGCAGTACAAAATTTCATACATTTCTTGAATTCTTCATACACTTGGAATTTAACAACTAAAAATTCGGCAAGTGATTTTAGTACCCTTCTAATTTCTGCTATTAAGGAACCTATTTTATTTGTAAACTGATACTAATAATTATTTTGAAATATATTATTATGCTGAAACTTTTTTTAAATGGGGAAATAATAAATTTAATATGAGTTTAAAGTCTGACATAAATATTAAATTTTTCTATTTCCAATATTTAGTTTATTTTTAATATTAAAATTCATAATATTGAAGTATTTAAAAGGTAAACAAACGTACCTATCATAATATTACAGATAACTGAATATATTATGTATTTCTTTTTAAATTGAAAATTATAAGTGTTTTATTTTGAACAAACTATTTTAAAGAATGTATTTTTATTTCATTTTTACTCATAAAATTAAAATTCATGATTTTACCGAAATATCTGAAATGTAAACAAACAAATCACGCTAGTACGGCAAAATTTATATATTTTAGATTTTTTTTTTTAAACAAATACGTGCGCTTTCTTTTGAGCAAAACATCTAAATAACTGCATTTTTCTTTCATTTCATTTTAATATAATTGAAATTCATCGTCTTATTGAAGTAATTCATGACAATGTTGAAGTATTTAAAAGGTAAACAAACATATCATGATATTACAGATAACTTCATATATTGTGTATTCCTTTTTAAATTGAAAAATATAAGTGTTTTATTTTGAACTAATATTTAAAAAATGTGCTTATGTTTCATTTTTACTCATAAAATTAAAATTCATAATTTTACTGAAGTATCTGAAATGTAAACAAACATATCGCGATCGTACAGTAAAATGTATATATTTTATATTCTTTTAAAAAAATATGTGTGCTTTCTTTTGAGTAAAACAATTAAATAACTGAATTTTTATTTAATTTAATTTTAATATAATTGAAATTCACCGTTTTATTGAAGTATTATAAATGTAAACAAATGCATAGCAATGTTGCCGAAAACGCGAAAGCTTTATAATTTTTTATGAACTTATATGTATTTAAAATAAATATTTTAACGAATGTACTTTTATTCATGTAATACCGTTCTTGATTTTCGTTTTGGGGTAATATTTATATCAGATTATAGGATATATTTTTTAGTAAGTAATAGCTAGCTCTGGGCGAACAGCCGTATATCTTGTCAGGCCCCGACTTACGGCAGGGCATACGGGGCAAATGCCCTGGGCCCCCCCTCCTGGAAGGGGCCCCCCTACAGGCGAATACAGAAATTCTGCAACCTAAAGACCTCTTATGCCACTGCAAGGGGGCCCCCCAGAATAGGCTTGCCCCGGGGCTGCAGGTAGTCTAAGTCGGGCCCTGTATCTTGTATCGTAGTTTGTTTCTGTCTTTCGCCACGTGACGTTTCACTTCTGCTTGCTTCTGATTGGCTACTCTTCAAATGGCCCAACCTTATGATAGAAGAACCTTGACTGTTTCTAGTGGCTACTAACAGAAGAGAAAATATATTAACGAAATATTTCAAATTTAGGTACTGCTTGTATATGAAAACATAACATCTAATAAAACATGCATGTAAGCAAAATACCAAAAAATAAACGTTTGAAGTCTTCAGAATAAGAAAACTGTTCCTTAATGCAGCTGGTGGTTACTAGGAGAAGAAAATATATCGTAACGAAATATTTCAAATTTAGGTACAGCTTGTATAAGAAAATATATAGGAACATACATGTAAGCAAAATATAAATTGTTACAAAATTGTAAATAATTTGTGTTTATTTTTGTATAAATTCTTTTAAAGAGGCTTAGTAAGTAGATAAAGTGCTAATTTTGTGTATTTCTAGTCGTTTTAGTGTTGAAATAGCCTTATTTTCCCTTAAAAATGCATTAAAAAGCCCCATAAGGCAGGTAATGGATTTGGTGCCAAATTTGGCGACTTTTTCCCACCTTGGCGAGAAAATCCTTATAAGGGATATACCAAATATGGAAACTCTAATCTCATTGGCTGATGAGATATGGAAATTTCCGGAACCTTCCACATTTTTCTACAGGGGAATATAAGGAGCGTTTTACCGCCAAGGCGAGTTCAGTTCTGTTCCCCGCCACCTTCGCTAATGCTTGCATTGTTTTGAGCCTCTTTGAAAGAGACTTGCTTCAAGTGTTATTGCTATACAGTTTGTACTGTGGATTTGCTATTGACAGCTGTTGTTTAAGCTGTGTTTACTGGTTGAATTGAAGCTGATACTTGGGTTATAGATCTGTATTTCTCTGGAACTTTCTGTGAATAAATTACTGAATTTTTGTAAGTTTTGCCTTTCATTCTCAGACAACTCACGAACCCCCAAGTACGCAACATTTCTGGTGTCAGAAGTGGGATTGTCTGTGAATGCTGATAACTAGAGCTATGGAGCAAGAAATGAAGAAACTTCTAGAAAGCTTAGCTACCCAGATGAATGAAATGAAAGAAGGACAGAGAGAGATGAAAGATAGCCTGAGTCAAGAGATGAAAGAAATGAAGGCAGCACAAGAGAAAATGGAAACAGGACAGGAAAAGATGAAAACCGGATTGATAGAGAAAATAGAAACAGGACAAAGGGAAATGAAAGCAGTTCAGGAAAAGATGGAAGCCAGTTTGACCGAAGAAATTAAATCTAATCAAGATGAGATGAAAGAGCTTTCAACGGTGAAAGAATCAATCGAGGGTAAATTAATGGTAATGAAAAATAGAATGGATGAAATAGAAGAGAAAGTTATAAAGATTGAAGAAAATTTTGAAGAGAAAGTTATGAAGACAGAAGAAAAGTTTGAGGAGAAAGTTTTGAAAATAGAAGAAAGTTTTGAAGAGAAAGCTATGAAGATAGAAGAAAATGTTACGAAGATTGAAGAGAGTGTTACGAGGATAGAACGGAGTTTCGATGAGAAAGTTAAAGAAAATTTGGATCAGGAACTGAAAGGAAGGTTTTCAGAGATAGAAGGTAAACTGAAGAGAATAGAAGAAGATCTGGAGAGAAAAGTGGAAGAAAAGTTAGAATCCAGAATCAGGAATTTATTAAGCTATCTACCTACGATGGCAGTTTCTCCTTGCATGTATATAAGACGCATTTTTCCATCGTAGCTGAAGCTAACGGCTGGGACTCTACCGCCAAGTCTGTCCACTCAGCAACAGCATTACAGGGAGATGCAGCCGATATACTGCGAAATGTTTCTAAAGAAGAAATGAACGACTTCGAGGCCCTGACTAGAGCACTGGAGCTACGGTTCGGAGAGAAGTGTTCTAAGGACTATAGTCGCCTCCAGCTAAAATCTCGTTACCAGAAATTGGGCGAAAGTTTGCAAGAGCTGGCAGCGGACATTCAGACACTGTCACACCTAGCATTCTCAGACTGTCATGCTGACACTCGAAATGACTTAGCTCTTCAGTACTTTATCGATGCTGTTCGTGATCCAGAAATTTAAAAAGCGCTGAGACTCTCCAACATCAGGGACGTAGAATCAGCTTTAGGCTATGCACTTAGGATAGAGGCAGCCCAACAAGCCTCCCGTAATGACCGCCATACCATAAGAACAGTCTTATTAAATGATACGCCTGCTGTTGCTGATGAAAATGAAATGAAGTCTCGCAGAGATCTTAAAGAGATTGAGCAGCCTGGAAAATAAGGAAATAAAGGATCAGCAGATAAAGTGCTGGGGCTGTGGAGGGGATGGTCATGTAAAGAGGAACTGCCCTGTACGACCAACTAAAGGAAATCACCCGGCTTCACCATCACTACAGGGAAACTAGGAGAAGGCCATCTCGCGGTGCGGAGGTTGCCTGAAATTAAAGAGCCCCAGTTTACAATATTTCATGTTTCATCGATGAGTGGCGGCGATAATGGACTTTACATTTATGGCCAAGTTAACAACACCGCCTGCCGGATGATTCTGGAAACGGGAGCCAATGTGACCATCATTAGAACGGATTTGGCTCAAGAAATAAAAGAGAAGATCATCTGGACGCCGCCCTGTGTTAAACTCCAGACTGTGACCGGAGGCGAAGGCAAAATATATGGAAAAATGAACTTGACCATCACTTTTGGAAATCCCAGTTACCATCATATGGCATATGTGGCAGATATAAGAGATCCTGTAATCATTAGAATCTATTTCCTGAGAAAATTTAACTTTAAATTGGACTTCAAGAATAATGAACTGCATTCGAGTTCGGAGGACATAGCTGTGTTCAACACTGAAAATCAAGACATTCAGCCAATTTGCCAGATTACAGCCAAGTCTGAAATTTCCATCTCTCCACACACAAAGACAATAGTTTCAGGAACACCTCCTACCAAGCAATACTTCCGCTATGGGCTGACTGAATACCCGAATACAGACAAAAGCCCAAGAGGAGTTCTGGTAGCTTCATCTCTAGTTGATCTCTCAAAGTACTATTCCTGTGAGAGTCGCAAACATCAGCGATAAGGTCCGAACAGTGAAGAAGGATGAGGTGTTAGCAGCCTGCACTCCTGTAACATGCATAAACCGTTTCACGCAGTCAACCGAATCCAAGTCTTCTGAGCAGTTAACAACGGAATTACTCAAGAACGCAGAATTAGGAAGTGAACAGAGGTGTGCTGCGGAGAAGTTACTCCAAGAATTTAAAGACCTTTTTTCTCGAACACCTGAAGACGTCGGGAGAACAAACATCACCCAGCACAGAATTGATACAGGAAATCATCCTCCAATCAAACAACATCCAAGAAGACTTCCATTGCTAAGCAGGAAGAGGTCACTGAACTTCTAAATGAAATGCAGCACAATGACATCATTGAGCCATCAACGAGTCCTTGGGCCTCTCCCACAGTACTGGTGCGAAAAAAGGATGGTTCAACAAGATTTTGCTTGGATTATCATCGTTTGAATGACATCACGAAGAAAGACAGTTACCCTCTTCCCAGAATTGACGACACATTAGACACACTTGCTGGCAATAAATGGTTCTCGACGTTGGATCTGAAGAGCGGTTACTGGCAAGTAGAATTGCATCCTGATGATCGTGAGAAGACTGCATGCACCACGGGACAAGGACTGTGGCAATTTAAAGTTATGCCGTTCGGATTATGTAATGCTCCTGCCACCTTTGAACGCCTGATGGAGACAGTGCTAAAAGGACTTTCCTATGAAGCCTGTCTGGTGTATTTGGATTATCATTGTGGGGCGCACCTTTGAAGACCATCTACGAAACATCCGAAAGTAGATGTCAAGACTTACAATTTTTAGAAGTGGCCAGTGGCCACTAGACATGATAAACTCAGTGGCCACTCATGAGTCGTCGTCGTCGTTATACATCGGATTCATACACATAATATATATATATGATATATATATGTGTGTGTGTGCATAAAGGCATAAAAACACAAATGATATGGTCGGAAAATTAAATTAAGAAGTAGTGCTCTTTATTGTACTTGAATAATAATACAATAGTCACTATTATTAAATGACTATTGTATTATTAGTCACTTAAAAATACAATAAACATGTACATACAATATATGTGTGTATTTCTGCCAATAATAAAAAAAAAAAGAGATATTATTAAATATATATATATATATATATATATTAAACTCAGGGCCCGACATAGCCTAATTGGGGCCCGGGGCAAAAACTTCTTTGGGGCCCCCTCTGCTTCAATACTTCGGCAAAAGCTTCTTTTCCTCCCCCCTCCCCTCTGCTTCACTAATTCAGTAATGAAGAACCGAATTTTATGGAGTTATTTAAATTTTTCACCTCATTATAGATATATAACAAGAAAATTGTCTAGAACCTAAAATAGCTATAATTCCCCCCCCCCCCTGCAATGGTCAGACAAAATATCGTTCTGTCCATTTTATTTCTGATTGTTAACTTTTTTATCTAGCTGCGAAAAATTCATATCCTTGCTGACATTAGTTCGGAATTCAGCTAAATTTTCGTAATTACGATGGCTCAATTAAGCCGGATTTTACACTATACTGATATTTTGTTTTAAAAAAACTTTATTAAAGAAGGAAACGTAAAATAAACTTTCTATTCGTTTTGGGGGCCCGGGGCAACTGCCCCGTATGCCCCTGCCTTAATCAGGCTCTGATTAAACTTTTCTAGTTTAAATTTTTCAATATCTGAAATGAAAGGAGGTAGGGGGAAGACAAAATGGATTGAGTAATTGGATCATTGAAAAGTGATTTGGTTTTTGAGGTAAGATATGACCTCGTTTGTTATTCTTGTTAGTGTTTTAAGAGTGAGTTCTATAAGCATGTAGTTATAATAGCATGTAATCCAGCTTTTTTAAAATGCTATTAATAACTATAGTACTTAGAAAAACGACTTTAAAATTCAGAGTTTTTGTAATGAGGGAAAATATATGGACTTTCATAGATAAATATTAATACATGCATTTTGCTATGGGAAAACAGCAGGCTATAATGATGATATGATCTGACAATGTGATTTCTCATACACAATTTGTGTTTTACAAGAATATTTATTTTATGTCCCATTGCAAAAGAAATACAAAAATTTGATTCATTTAATAAATTTCGTCTAGTCTGGCATTTTCATCAGCAAATGGAAAATAATCATGATCAGAATTAGAGGAAAATGAAATTATTTTGAGTCTGAGGAGTGGGTGGGGGGGGGGGCATAGAATCTGTACTAGCCTATTATCAGAGGTACATTTTTATTAACTGGCATGTGATTTCTAAAATTATAAATTTGCTGAAAATTTTCTGTAAACATGATTGATTGGTTGGACATTATTAGCATTGCTTTCAATAAATTGACTATCTAAACAGTTATGTATAGCTTTTAACTACTTTAAATATTTTCAGGATTATTTCACTAACACAAAAAAATTCTTTAATATAACTGCAGTTACTTTTATATCCACATAAAATCTTATAAAAATTTTATACCATCAGATAAACAAAATTTTCAAACATATATAGAATCAAATTTTTACGTATGTACATTACTCATACATTAATATATATATATATATATGTGTGTGTGTGTGTATAGTATTTAATTATCAGTTTTAAACATGTATGAAATCAACTGAGCATTAATTTTCTTAAACTAATTTAGAAAACATTTTTGTACCTAAAAATCTATTTTTCATCCCCCACCCCCCTGTTTACACGTTTCGTATAGATAAGAAATTATAATTTAGTTGAAAAAAAAATAAATATATTCATCAAGTTAAGTCTAAAAATAATTATGTATATGAAAAATATTAAGCACTTCTATAGCTTTGTTTCTAGAATTGATCATTTATCCCTATCTAGAAATATGGAAAGGGGGGGGGGGTTAAAAAAATAATTACATTAATAAGAAATATTAAATTCTCAATTTTACTTCTAGAATCTAATAAAGCATGTTTAAAATGAATATTGCTATTTATATTATGGATGCAGAAAGACTGAGAAACAACTGCAGAACATTTGATCAGCGATTGCTAGTTGGAAATAAGAAAAGGGAGAGAGAGGCAAAAAATAATTACACAAACAAGAAATATTTAACAATTCTATTTCTTTCTAGGTTCTCGAATCTCATAAAGCAAGTTTTAAATGAATATTGACATTTATGTTGTGGATGGAGAAAGATTGGAAATCCCATTAACAATCGCCAATCGTTAATGCGATTTTTTTTTTTTTTAAACGAACGGTATCCGAGATTTTTTTAAAAACGGAAGAAATATTTTCGCGAATTCTCGGAAAAAAATGGCGATCATACCAATTTTTTTATCGCCACTTTTTCAAATTAATTCGCCACGTGGCGACTGGCGACCGTGAGTCTTGACCTCTATAAAAAAGGTGCTGGAGAAACTCAGAATGGCTAACCTCTTATTGAATCCAGGCAAGTGTAACCTGTTCCGTCGTGAAGTTAGCTACCTCGGCCATATCATCTCTGCCGAAGGTGTGAGAACTGATCCTGAGAAGATCTCTGCAGTCGAAAACTGGAGTCGCCCTGAAAACGTACACCAACTACGAAGTTTCCTGGGGTTATGCACTTACTACAGGAAGTTTGTCAAGGGTTTCTCAAATATTGCCAGACCACTCCACAAGCTGACGGAAGCCAAACAGAAGTTCCTGTGGACAGATGAATGTGAAAAAGCATTTAAGCGACTTAAAGAGGCCTTAACAACATCGCCTATCTTGACGTATCCACAGCCCGACAGACAGTTCATACTTGATACAGATGCCAGCCATGAGAGTGTTGGTGCTGTTCTGTCACAGGAAATTGATGGTCAAGAACATGTCATTGCCTATTGGAGTAAATGCCTGTCTAAACCAGAGCGAAATTACTGTACCACCAGGAAAGAGCTACTCGCCATCGTAAAAGCCATAGAACATTTCCATCATTACCTCTATGACAGAAGATTCCTGCTCCGGACTGACCATGCATCTTTAACGTGGTTGCTCCAGTTCAAGAACCCGGAAGGACAGATTGCCAGATGGATACAACGCCTTCAGGAATATGACTTTGAGATACGTCATCGTAAAGAGACTCTACATGGTAATGCAGATGCCTTGTCCCGGAAGCCCTGCTCGGAAAGCTGCAAGTACTGCTCTAGAGCCGAACAGAAATACCTGCCGATAAATCCGGTTGCCTGCCAAGTTACTATCTCAACACCATCAGAACAAGATTTCGATCCATGGAATGACGAAGAACTTAGACAAGCCCAGTCGGAAGATCCTGACATAAAGCCAATATTACAGCTGAAGGAGACGACCAGCAACAGACCTACCTGGCAGGACATTTCCAGATTTAGTCCCATTACGAAAAGTTATTGGACACTTTGGGACAATCTTCATATCAGAAATGGGGTATTATACAGAAAGTGGGAATCTGATGATGGAAAAAGCTTCAGATGGCAGATGGTATTACCAAGATCAAAAATTCCAGATGTTTTAGAACAACTGCATAGTAGCTCTACCGGAGGCCATTTTGGGGTAATGAAGACTCTGCAGAAAGTTCGGGAATGCTGCTACTGGTGCAAGGCAAAGGAGGATGTAGAGAAATGGTGTAAATCCTGTGATGCATGTGCGGCACGTAAAGGCCCGCAGAAACGAAGTCAAGGAAGACTGCAATGGTATAACGTGGGAGCACCATTTGAACGGATTGCACTCGACATCTTGGGTCCTTTGCCCCAGACCTCCAGTAGAAATAAATACATCCTCGTCGTGATGGACTATTTCACCGAGTTGCCGGAGGCATATCCTATTCCTGATCGAGAGGCATGCACAGTTGCGGAGGTCCTAGTGCAGCAATAGGTGTCAAGATACGGCACACCCCTAAAACTTCATACCGACCAAGGTAGGAACTTTACCTCTGCTGTTTTCAAAGGACTGTGTCAACTACTCGGCATAGACAAAACCCAGACAACACCCTTACATCCCCAGTCGGACGGCATGGTCGAGAGGTTCAACCGTACCATCCTGAATAACCTCTCTCTTCTAGTATCAAGGAACCAGCAAGATTGGGACTTGAAGTTGCCATTGTTCCTTCTGGCTTATCGAAGTGCTGTCCATGAGACCACCGGCTATACTCCAGCTCAGATGCTGTCTGGACGCGAACTTCGTCTTCCATGTGATCTCCTGTTTGGTTGTCCACCAGATGCGCCTTCATCGCCCGAGGAGTACTTCGAAGATCTCCAGGCACGATTTGAAGACGTACACAACTTTGCTCGGGAGCGGATTCACATGGCAACAGAGAAAATGAAGACGAGGTATGATCTAAAGGCTACACAACATCAGTTCCAGGAAGGAGACAAGGTCTCGTTGTGGAATCCTGTTCGATGCAAAGGACTCTCCCCCAAGTTACAGTGCAACTGGGACGGACCATACACAATCTTAAAAAGGCTGAATGATGTAGTGGTGCGAATCACTAAAACACCTTCATCAAAACCGAAGGTGGTGCACTATAACAGGCTAGCCAAGTACCACAATTAATGGTAATATTAAAATTTAAAATGTAAATACAGGTAAAATTTGCGCATGCGTGATGTAAATATTTGTATATAAATATTTGTACATAATTTAAAATTTTTAAAAATACAACCTTTTTATTTCTTCATGTCTTCTTTTCGGACTAGTTTCGCTTGGGGCGCCCCAGCTTGGTCTCCGACATCTCGGTGTTCGAAGTTATACGAAACTGAAGTTTCAGGCTTCCTTTCTCTTTTATAAACTCTACGCCATTGGCGGTTGAGCAAAGCCCCATCGTTGCCATTGCAATTATTTGAACTTGTTAAAATTTCGACAGACTCCCTGATTGCAACGTAACCATGGTTATTATAGTTGGCCAACTTCTTTACTTGTTCAAATTTTATATCAATTTCTTCATTTTTGTTTACCTGAGTTAAAGCGGTTGTTATTTTTCCAGTGGTTATATCGTGGCTATGTTCTTTAATACGCGTCTTTATTTTTCTAGGGAAAAATAAAGACGTTATATAGGGAAAACAAAATGTGTGTTCCCTATATAACACTATGCGTTATATAGGGAAAGAAAAAAAAATAAATAAATAAAGACGCGTATTAAAGAACATAGCCACAATATAACCACTGGAAAAGTAACAACCGCTTTAACTCAGGTAAACAAAAATGAAGAAATTGATATAAAATTTAAACAAGTAAAGAAGTTGGCCAACTATAATAACCACGGTTACGCAGCAATCAGGGAGTCTGTCGAAATTTTAACAAGTTCAAATAATTGCAATGGCAACGATGGGGCTTTGCTCAACCGCCAATGGCGTAGAGTTTATAAAAGAGGAAGGAAGCCTGAAACTTCAGTTTCGTATAACTTCGAACACCGAGATGTCGGAGACCAAGCTGGGGTGCCCCAAGCGAAACTAGTCTGAAAAGAAGACATGAAGAAATAAAAAGGTTGTATTTTTAAAATTTTTTAATTAAGTTACTTCATGGTTAAGAAATTATTTAAAGTATTTGTACTTATTTGGAATTTTGTAAATATTTTCACTTGATTTATATTTCTATTTTATCGTTATATGCAACTTAGTTTTTGTATTTTAGATTGTGCAAATTTGTTTAGTTTCGCCTCTTGACCAAGAGTTGCACTGCCCGAGACGTGCAGTCCTTGGGAGGGGGGCAGTGTTACAAAATTGTAAATAATTGTGTTTTTGTATAAATTCTTTTAAAGAGGCTTAGTAAGTTGATAAAGTGCTAATTTTGTGCATTTCTAGTCGTTTTAGAGTTGAAATAGCCTTATTTTCCCTTAAAAACGCATTAAAATGCCCCAATAAGGCAGGTAATGGATTTGGCACCAAATTTGGCGACTTTTTCCCACCTTGGCGAGAAAATCTATAAGGGATATACCAAATATGGAAGCTCTAATCTCATTTTCTGATGAGATACGGAAATTTCCAGAACCTTCCACACTTTTCTACAGGGGAATATAAGGAGCGTTTTCCCGCCAAGGCAAGTTCAGTTCAGTTCTCCGCCAGCTTCGCTAATGCTTGCATTGTTTTGAGCCTCTTTGAAAGACTCTTGCTTCAAGTGTTATTGCTATACAGTTTGTACTGTGGATTTGCTATTGACAGCTGTTGTTTAAGCTGTGTTTACTGGTTGAATTGAAGCTGATACTTGGGTTATAGACCTGTATTTCTCTGGAACTTTCTGTGAATAAATTACTGAATTTTTGTAAGTTTTGCCTTTCATTCTCAGACAACTCACGAACCCCCAAGTATGCAACAATATGTTATTTGCCATGAGCGTTGTATATAAATAATGATATACTAATGTATTATTTGTTCTAGTAAATCATAAATACATCTTGAGAGTAAACTTCAGAAACTTACATACCTATAAATAATAAAATAAACAGACTAATTTTTATAAAATGAAAAGTTATAAATTAAACAATTATACACAACATTAAAAAAATTTTTTTTTTTTTCATTAAAGTACTTTTTTGTATGCTTTCTGTTTAAATGAAATGAAATTTAAATAAAAGCAATTGCTTGTCTATAAAGTTTACAGTCAACCATATAAATGAAGGTAATCATGTGGAAGGAATTATAATGTCCAAAGTATAATTTCATCGACATAGATGAAAATTTTTTAACACTTGACTTCTAAGTTTATATATGATGTTAAAATTCATAATTAACTTTGGAATATCAGAATTTCAGAAATATTAATATGAATAAACATAAACATACAAAATATCTATGTCTATGCATTGCTTTGTATCTATCTTAGATTTGAAAACAGTAATATTTACCTAATTTTTTATTATCATCTAAAAATAGTTTTAAGACCTGCTAATTTACAAACAGAGTAATATTCAGATGTCAACTTATATACAGCAAATATTACCACTTTCTAACCAGATTCTAGCTCATCTACAGATTTTGGGTTTTGTCAATATATTTTTGACGGTAGAGATTTCTGACGGGTTTTTCACAGTTTAAACCAGTATTTTACCTTTGATCCCTTGAGAAGGGTGCCGTGTCCTGCCTGCCATTTAAATTTTTATGAGTGCCCTAATTGTCCTTTAAAATACAAAAATGCACCCTTTATGCCCAAAAATCACGTCCCCCTTGCTCTTAAATTTAACTAAAATGGCTCAAAATAGCACATTTTTCTCCCTTTTTAAATATTAGTGCTTTATCATTACAAATTTTCTTTCTAAAGCTTTTTCACTTTTCTGTGTGGTCTACTTATTGCGACAGCGAGTTGACACTTAGCAGGTGTATAAACTATTTATCAGCGTAAACATAAGTTGCTGCGGAATAGAGTCCTGCGCGGGTCGGGTTTTACCCGACCCGAACCCGACAGATGAATTTTAAATCAACCCGAAACCCGACCCGAACCCGACAAAAAAAATTTCATCAACCCGAAACCCGACCCGAACCCGATAAAAAAAATTTTATCAACCCGAAAACCGACCCGAACCCGCAACAGAGAATTTTTTGCGACCCGAACCCGACCCGAAACCCGATTTATCTAACCCGAACCCGACCCGAAACCCGAAAAAAAAATCAACATTACTTATTCATCTAAAAATCATGCAAAACAAGGTAAAATGATATAAAATAAAGTAAATTTTCATTGTTACACAGTTGGTAAATTGTAAAAAAAAAAAAAAAAAAAAAAAAAACTAGTACGCTGTGGCCATCACAAGACATTCTTCTATATTTTTCTGTCAAATTCAGTAAGAGCGAATAATTTATTAAAACTATTATTAAAAAGTTTAACGTGATGAATGCAAATAATTTTCATCTTAGGGAAATCTAACACTAAATATCTAAAGAGAGACAGTTTTATCGTCTATAAATAACTTCTTAAACAATGCGTTTTTATAATAGTTATCTCACATATCATGGTTCGTACAGTCATATGGCATAGAAGTTGAGATATAGCTATCCTGTTATCGATGAAATTTGAAGTATAACAACGCCACCTATTGGTCAACAAGCATTCAAACTGAGCCAGCATAATGTCTCATAATCTCGCCTTCTCACATATTTTGTTTTGTTTGATGATACACAATAGAACATGAGATATAGCTTTCCTTGTAATTGTGGAAATCGCTATGTAGCAGCGCCACCTGTTGAGCGGTTTACACCAAAAGTTGACAGGCGCTAATATATATTAAATGGCACCTACATACAAATAAATATGAAATTCTGTGCAGTAGTTCTTGAGATATAGCCTTTCCTTAAATTGCGGAAATCGCTGTGTAGCAGCGCCACCTGTTGGCTGATAGACATTCAAATTGACTCAGCATAATATCTCATATTGGTCTTCTCACATATCAAGTTTTGTTGGATTATACGCAACAGAATCTGAGATATAACCTTCCCTGAAATTGCAGAAATCGCTGTATAGCAGTGCCACCCGTCGAGCGTTTGACACCAAATGTTGATAGAATCTAATACTTTCTTTTACTGAATATAGAAGAAAGTAAAAAAAAAAAAAAAAAAGAAAAGAAAAGAAAAAAAAAAAAAAAAAACTTGTAAACTGTGAAATCTTTTCAATTTCCAGAATGTAAATGCGAGGTTATACTGTATTTGTATTTCTTTAATTTATATACAACAGTCGAGAAAGATTTATAGATCCGGTACATGTCTGCCCACAAGCGGCCGAGTGGTTCTGCGCTCGAAGTTGGTAGATGGGAGGTGTCTGTTTCTATCCCAGGTTGCGCTCATCGACCTAGCCGTTCATAGTTTTCCGTGGTTTCCTCCGAAACACGCGTAAATACGGGCTAAGACACCTTAGAAAGACTCAAACGGAAGGCATTCCAATTCCACCTATAGGCCTAGGACACATCTGGAGTCAATAGGCCTTAAATCCTCTAACCAAACAACCAACCGATACGTGTCTAGTATGTGCAGAATGTTTAAATTGGTTACATAGTTGTAAACATGCCTATAAATTTATGTTTATAATTGTAAAAAATATTTTGAAATATGTTCTCAAGTTGACCCGACTGGTTGAAAACCAAACCCGACCCGAACCCGAACCCGACCCGCAAGAAAAAAAATTCAGTCAACCCGACCCGCACGAAAAAAAGATCAGTCAACCCGACCCGAACCCGACCCGCAAGATAAAAAAATCTGTCAACCCGACCCGAACCCGACCCGCGGTTCGGGTCGGGTTCGGGTAAAATCGGGTTACCCGACCCGATGCAGGACTCTACTGCGGAACTTCTTTAAATCACCCTGCCGCCTGCTGGCTATAAGGATGGTGTGAGGAACAGACAAATAAGTGCCTCCCCATTGTTAGCAAAAAGAGTCGGGAAAATATGGAAGATGTTCCTCTTTTCTTTTCCAATAATCCTTTTACGACCTTGTTTTTTCCCCCTTACCCCATCTGATTTTCCAGAAATTTAATAAAACTGGCAGTTTCCAATCCCTTTTTTTCCGCGCTGTATTTTTATTTCTTTAACACAGACAAGGATATCTTTATCTGTGTTATTTAGTAAATAGTAACGAACAGACAGTAATTAATCATGAAGTAAAGTGTATCAGGATGCCGTCAAGTATTCGGAGGAAGCGCAAAAAGGAAAAAGAAAATACAAAAAAATAAGCATACTTTCTTACAAAATTTCGGGTAAGATTTCTAATTTGTACTTTTTATTTAATAAGTAGGACTTGATAAATTTTAAAATACTTGGTAGCCAGGAAAAAAGTGTTCATAAACTGAGAATGTATAAGATGATATGACAACGAGTAGCATAACTTTAATCATTTTAAAATTATTATATTTAATGCATTTATTTTTAATTCATAATTTAACATAAAAAAAATTAATATAATCAATATTCTTTACTAAAGATGACTTTTGTTGGATTGTGCCAATTTCTGAACGAAATTAATAAAATTTAAGTATTTATAATTAACTTTAAAAATTATACTTTTTTTTTCCTTTAACGATTTTAAAAAATATGCATAGTTTTTAAGAGCATTAAAAACAATTTGAAAAACAGTTATTCTTACATGATGAATTTTTAAGAATTTTGAATAGAATTCTGACTTAAACAATATTTTTTTTTTAAAGGGGGAGACTATTTTTGGACAATAAGAAAAAATATATTATGAAATGAAAACATCAGCAATGAGTAAAAAGTTACAGAGTCTGCATAGCTCCTACTTTTACCCCCCCCCCTTTTTTTTCAGAAACTCTTAATCTTCTCATTTTTTCACACATCTGAACAAAGATTGCAGCATAATCTGATCTTTTCGTTTATAAATTTTCAATCTTGCCTTTAACTAACCAACAGCTGCTTCATGAATCTTGATTTTTCTTTTTTTAAATCTTTAAAATTGTGTCAACAAAAATAACAAATCTAATTACATTTATGATTTTGCTGAAGAACCACAAAAATCATCGTTCAGTTCAATCTCATAAATAAGTTTTTAAAAAAAAACATCGTCAAGAAGCTTTTGTGTTATTTATTTATAATTTTTTATCATTAAAATAACTGAAATTTTGTTATTGTCACAGATAAATAGAAGATCCTTGTCTGTGGTTATTAGTGCTGGACGATATCAGAAATTAAATATCGTGATATATCACCAAGTTAATATCGATATTAGTGATATATTGCGATATTTCTTTCAAGATAGGAAAAAATAGACATTTGTTATTTTTTAACAACATATGCACACGAATTTTAAAATATACAAGTATAGAGTGTTTTCCATGTATTTTCTGGTATATTAACCCCTTCCACTCCAGGGACGTACGTGCGTACGTCCTAGTGTTAATGGCCATTAATACCATGGACGTACGTGCATACGTCCAAATAAAGTATAGGATACAATAAGCCCAACGTTGTAGTGGTATCAGAGAGAGTTATTTTATTTGTCATATGGTATTTTGAAATTGTATTTTCATTACTGACAGCTAGATAGCGTTAGTAGTCTCGATGGTGACCTATTAGTTTTGGCTACGCCAGTGTTCTCGCGGCTGCGGTTGTGTGTAATTTTCGCTCCTCGATTTTGTGTGTTTTGCCGGTGTTTGAAACTGTGAATAATGTCTGATTCTAGTGATTCGGATAGTGATTATATCCCCGATTATGACGAACTTGAAGATTCCAGTGATGACTTTACAACAAGTGAAGACGGCGAAAGCGATGACAGTGATGATGAACCACTTACAGCAGTCATTGCTATAAATAATTGAAATACTTTGATATGTATTCATATTTACTACCTTCATTAATTAAATATATTTACTTCACAACAAAATGCACATTGTTACTTCGTTATGTATTGCATTATTTCAAAATTATAATCTGGTATTTCACATATTTACACTACAGCTAGCCTGGAGCGGAAGGGGTTAATACCATAACTTTATCATTAAAAAAAAAAAAAAAATCATAAAAAGTGAATCAATATTTTGTGTTTCTTATAACTTATACTATTGCTTTTTAGTATACCTCTGTATAGTTTATCCTCTATTCTTCCCATTTTAAGCTTTAATTATTTTAAAATCACATTTTAACACAGCTAATATGTGATCTGTGTTTTATTTGTACCAGTATATCAAAATTCATAATTCTACTAAAAATAAAGCTTAAGAAAAATTGTCTTAAGATGTAGGTATTAAATAAAAAGGAAAATCATTTTAAATAGTTAAGAAATGCCATTGGAATTGGATACACCTTTTTTGGTTGTAGAGAGTAATATTTTTTACTTAAAACTCTTATATGCATCCTAAATGTCAGTTACTTGTCATTTTTATTTTTGTTTCTGCTTACTAAATCATTACAATGTTTTTTAAATGTATATGTGTTCAATTCACATTCGTAATAGTTTCACAACAATTAAAAATTGAATTATATATATATATTATATATATATATATATTTGTGTGTGTGTGTGTATACATTGTCAGTATAAAAATTATATTATTTAAACAAAATTATGTTAAAGTTTCATTTTGTTACTTAAAGTAACTCATTTTGCATTTAAACCAATTTTATTTAACATGTACGGCTTAAAAAAAAAAAAAAAAAAGAAAGAAAGAAAGAAGGAAAAGGAAAGAGAAAAAATAAATGCTACATAAAAAAAGTAATAAACTATCCAATATTATATATTTCTATAAAATTACTGAAGATAAAACTTTATTTTACATCAGTCAGATAGCACCCTTTCTCTCTTCCCATGTTATCCAATGGGATTTTTGTCGCGTCGTTTTATAAAAATATTTTATTAAAAAATGAACTTTTTCGAATTCTGTTTTTTGAATATTACTCTTTGAACAGGTCGTCTTTTAGCTTAGTGAGCAATTTTTCGAAAAAATAAACTTAAAATATTTTACTTAGAGATCCACACTTAAGAGTCCATAATTTACTTATTGAAATAAAATATTTAAATTAATTTTTTTGAAAAATTGTTTACCAAGCTAAAAGGCGACCCGTTCAAAGAGTAATATTCAAAAAACAGAATTCGAAAAACTTCATTTTTGAATGAGATATTTTTATAAAACGAAGCAACGAAAATCCCATTGGATAACATGGGAAAGGAGAAAGGGAGCTATCTGACTGAAGTACAGCCTAAACAGTAATGCCAGATGGTCGAAAATTATTTCCCCAAACAGGTCTTAAAATTTCCCCAAATCAAGGGTTTTTTTCGAAAAAATCCCCAACAGGTTTTCCACTAAAAAGGGGAAAAAAACATTTTTTTTTCAAAAAAGAATATCAAGCAGATTTTTCTGATTTGAGCTCAGATTTTTCTCCAAATGAACTCTCAATTTTTTAAAAAAAATCCCCAAATAACAGTAAAGCTATTGAAAGTCTCTTGTCTTAGGGATAAATCATAACGTTGCCAACATTGACAGAAAGTTGAAGAACTCCCCAGATTTGTCCCCAAACATTTTAGAATTCCCCAAAAAAGTCCCCACTAACATTTGGTCCCCAAAATTGTCCCCAGAAGCTTCAAAAATCCCCAAAATGGGGACAAAATCCCCAATCTGGCATCACTGAGCCCAAAGCGAGTTAAACACATGTCGCATCTTATTGGCCAGGATACTTTGAAATAAACCAATCGGTTACATCCAGACTGCAACGCTCGCTCGCTCGCAAGCGAAATTTGTGGTCGCCATGAATGTTTCATTCCAAACGCAACAATTTCAGTCGCTCACAAATGACGGCGGCTGATCGCAAGTTTGTGATTTCCGGTTTCGAATACATCGATTATTTTAAACGATAAACCGTAATGATTGGCTGAGAGAAACATGTGACCTAGCATATGCTTGCGTTTTTGTTTATATTTATTTATTAACGTATCCGTGATTAAAAATACAGAAATGTTTAAATGTAATTGTTTTCCTGGAAATGTCTCTCCCTGTGTATTATCAGAGGGAGATAAAATAAAAAATAAAAGGATATTCACACTTATATATGAAGTTTAATGCAGTTTTTGTTTTTTAAAAAAATTAGTTGAACTTTTTTTGTTATAGATTGTTTACATGCAGCTTTTTAAAACTTAGTTTAGAAATATTAATGTATTTGTATATTTTATATTTTTAGCTTCAGAAAATTTATGTATACTCACCAACTAATCTAACATATAATCCATATTTTAAGCATTTATTTAAAAAAATTCTAAAGTTATTTTATTTGCATAGTACATGAAAACTAGCATTTATTTTAATTGTTTAGTAGCTAATTTTCAACAATTAAAAGCTTATAAAGGTTTTGTAAATTGATTTAATTTTGGATAAACTGTCAGGCTCTTTCATATTATTTAATGACTAGGGACAAATGATATATTGCTTAATCATTTTTTAAAAAATAAGGTTTATTATTATCGGTACTTTTCCATTTCACTGGTGAAAATCTCACCAAACAAAAATGTTAATAATGCTGCAAATCTCGCCAAGCAAACTTTATTGATGACAACACACAGTTTACACATAAAAATTTTTTAATAAATGTTAGTTCTAAGAATTTTTTTGCACAAGAAATAACTTTAGGTTAAATGTCTTTTGCTTGAAATAAACTGACAGATTCTTCCTCTGTTCAGGCAAATCCCAAATTTTTATTGATTGTCGTTTCTCATCCATTTTTGATGTATTAGGAAAAAGATGTGACTAATAAGAAATGAATGCAGCTTGTTTTAAAAATGTGGCGGTAAAAAGTTACCAGTAAGGATATTCCATTTGGTGTTAGTAGTATCTTTTTTGGCGACTTTATAGAGCGGTACTTTACTATCATTCATTATTATAGGCAAATATCCATTTTCCTTCATTATGATTATTACGTCATTAGTTATATAGTAAAGATATGGAAGCACTTGGATGCAGACAGCAGTAAATTTTGTTTGTGTAAATAGGGTAATGTGGAGGTATTTGAGTTAATAAAATTTAACACGTTCGTCTCCGTGTCATCCAGATATGGGTGATGGATAAGCTTTCGTGGGCACCGCACCACCCAAACATGGGTGACGCTCTTCTTGTTCAAGTTAACACAAGAGCATGGGTGTCAGGACAATGAGGCAAGGGGGGCACTTGCCTCCCCCTGGAAAATTCTAATTAGCATTTTTTTCTTTTCCTTTAAAACTATGCTATCAGAATTTTATTTTTAAAAAAATATTTTTTCTGGTTGTGCCCCCCTTGGAATTTTTTCTGGTGACGCCACTGCATGGGAGTAGTCGCGGCATTTTTTATAACGCTAGTAGTCACATGTCGGTCTGTTCCCCGCTGTTGTTTAATATTAGGGGAAAGCCAGTAGAGAAAGATGAGCTGCCTTTAATTCACGCAAAACTTTTCCCGCAAACCTCTAACCTTTCTGAAAAACTAGAAGTGGGGAAAAAAATAATCAACATTAATAGTCGCGTCACAGTCAAATACCGATTTGAGAAGTAAAATTTTTTTAACCCCTCAAAAAATATCAAGAATGACTTGAAAACAGACTATGTTAGAGAACATCCACTCAAGGTTAGTTACACAGAATTTTCATACTTTATTTTTAAGGGGTGATCTGTTGGGGAAATTTATAATCAATGGGCGGCAAATAGACCAATATGCGACTACTAATGCATTAATAGGATTTTTAAAAGGAATTTAAAGGAATACGCACTGAAATATAAATAAAGAATATACAACATAAAAATACTAAAAATATACACATTATGCTGTACTTTTTATCTATATTAATAAAATCAGACTTTTTGTCTGTAAATTTGTTAGAATCGAAAAATGTTGCGATATATACACCATGAAAGCCAAAAATGACTTCAGAAAATTTTGCCTGTGTGTATGTGTATGTGTTATCGTGTCTGTATGTCGCTTTTTTTTGTCCGGGCATCACGCAAGAATGACTGGACGAAATTCAATGGCGCTTGGCAGGAATTTTGTTCTTCACCCAACTTAAAATTATATTTATCAACTTTTCTGAAATTCCCCCCCCCCGTTACCCCCTGGAGGGGAAAAGTCAAAAACACGTTTGTCTGGGTATCACTTCAGAACAGCTGGATAGAATTCAACAGCGCTTATCAGGAATTTAGGTCTTTACCCAACTTAAAATTATATCTATCAGCTTTTCAGAAATTGCCCCGCGTTCTCCCCTGGGGGGCAAAAGACAAAAACACGTTTGTATGGGTGTCACTTGAGAACGGCTGGAATTCAACGGCGCTTGGCAAGAATTTAGGTATTTACCCAACTTAAAATTAGATCTATCAACTTTTCCAAATTCCCCCCCCCCCTGTTGGCAAAAGACAAAAACACGTTTCTAGGCATAACTCGGCTCCTAATTACTTCACAATAAAGAAATTCTACATGGAGAGACTAGACATGAGTATAAATAAAACATCTGCAATTTAGGAATTTTTGATTTTTAAGGGAAGGAAGGGGGAAAATCGATTTTTGGCAGATAACTTAGAAAATTTCTGATTTGCGTAGAACTCTACCAAAAATGGAACAAATATGTTGAAAAAAGGCTATGCGACTTTCTTACGATATTTCCTAAAACACATTTTTTAATGTTTGTGATCTGCCATTTTTTTTCCTTTGGGGAAATGGGGGGGGGGATGTGTTACAAAGGGCAAATTCGAGACACCCTTTTTAGTGCTGAATTTGTCCTGGGAAATTTATAAGAGCTGCGGTCATGAAGTTTGGTTCTTGGATTATATGCATCCAACACCTAAAGAAACGAGATTTATCGAAATACCCCTTTCCCCCAGGGGGACAGGAAGCAAAAAAAAAAAAAACGTTAGTAAGCATAGCTCTGCCCTAAATTACTTCACGGTGAAGAAATTGCACATGATGAGACTAGAGTTGAGTATAAATAAAACATTATGTATGATTTTAGAATTCTTGATTCTTAAAAGGAGAGAGGGGGAAAAATTGTTTTTCACGCTGGAAATTTCAGAAATTCCGGATTTTTTAGTAGAGCTCTACTAAAGATGTTACAAAAGTATTGAAAACAGCCATGTGTCTTCTTTAGAA
Organism: Salticus scenicus; assembly: GCA_963930645.1. Classification (NCBI taxonomy): domain Eukaryota; kingdom Metazoa; phylum Arthropoda; class Arachnida; order Araneae; family Salticidae; genus Salticus; species Salticus scenicus. Next base: position 4,482,988 of record OZ005662.1, read on the forward strand.
TATTTTCAAAAACACATTTTCGTTTTTTAATTATTTTCAGTTTTTTTTTTTTTTTTTGAAGGGGGGGGGGGGGAGTTGCAAATTCAAGAAACCCCTTTTAGCGCTAAATTTGTTTTGGGAAATCTATGGGATCTATGATCAGGAAATTTGGTGCGCAAATTGTTTATATGTATTCGACACTTATTGTAGCGATATTTTATGAAATTCGCCCACTTACCCCCTTGGGGTCGGGGTGCGTGTGTGTGTGCAATAAACACACGTAAAAGCACGTTATTCTGTTTGAATTCGCTTTACATTATCTTATAATGATGAGTTTTGGTGTGTGGATGTTGAATAGGTGTACGCATTATGTACGGTGAGATTTCACAAAACTTCTAACTTAGCCTCTGGGGAACGGGAAGTAAGAAGCGGTAAATTGCTGCCGTAGGCAGTGTGGACCCGGAATCCCCACGTTGCGAGCAGGAAAAACCTCTACGAAATACAGAGGAAACTTACTTAGGTTAACTTACTTTTTTACTCAGGTTATTAATAATAATATGGAATTTTGACAACTCATTTAAGTATAGTGCTCAGCGAAGCAGGCAAAGCCTGCTAGTTAATTTATATTTAGGAAAACATATTACATTATACTATATTGCATAGTGTTCATTAAAACACTCTAAGCACATTTGAGGTGATTCTGGACAATAGAAACAATAGATCACATATATATTGTTTTCTTTTACATTTTTCTTTGCTTCTTGGCATTTGGCAGTTTGCTTTCTCTTCTGGTAACATAGAGCGCACACGTACATGCTTCTTATAGGTTCGCTTTTCTGATTCTTACAAATCTATGAAGGGACACTTCCTTGTTTTACTTCTATTATTGTCGGGCATAGCGTTTTCTGAGGATAACCATGTGATAAAAAAAAGTTTCTGAAATTTTCTTTTTTCGTGGCTCTATGGTACATGTCATCTCCGACGATCGAATTTGTGCCCAATGAGAAACTCAGCTGAATCATGCTGGGCGATGAACGTGTTAATAATGGTATGGGTCTGAGTGAGGTACCTTTAATCTCAGTGGCAGAAAGTTTTGTAGCTGTCTGCGACAGGCTAATTTCATAATCTGTCTGCAAAATTTGCATGTAATTACGGGAGAAAATGACTTACACTCAAAAAGCCTGAAAACTGATGAGAGGGAGGGGTAACATCAGCGGTGATCTCATGCAACAATGCACGAAGGCAGTAGGGACACGGTGTGAGTTTTTACCCGATCACGATTTTTTTCTTCTTTTCCTAAGGGTAATGTTAATGAGTGGTAAGGTGCAATTTTGAGAATTCATTCATTATAGTGATTCATTTAAAAATACTGACCCGCTAGCGGGCAAAGCTCGCTAGTGTGAGATAAAATCCATTTCGCAAATCAGGATTACAATACTTTCTTATACATTGTATAAGGAAGTAAAAAGAGATTGTATATAAGTAAAATATTAACGTATTTCAAATGTTATTTTAATTATGTTTTCAATGCATTAGGTATATACAGTCAAACCTTATCAACATGAATTACTTTTAACATGAACTGTTTTCACTATCCCCACCAAAATGAAGATTGGTTACTGATAGCTTGAACATTTTTTTTTTTTCCTCTCGAGATTCACGTTAACAAGGTTCAGCTCTATTAGGGTAGTATGCATTTTAAAAAAGTATTTTTTTTTTTTTATGTTATGATTGATCGAATATTTTGATTCATTTTCAGAACATCTATAAATCGGTAATCAGGCAACAACTGTTTCCTGCTGATGCTTCAGCTGGGAACTGAAATTGAGTACTCTGCTTATTGTGTATCGCTGAGCTACCCTGTTAGATACCAGCTCAGCATTTCCCATATAATATCTGTTTAAGTACCCGAGTTAAATTCTCAGTTCTGTCGTTTATAGTTGGTATAAAAAATTTATCCTTACATGCTAATGGATATTATGTAGGAAATGTGGAGTTGGTAATTAGAAAGTCAGTTGCTGACCAGAAGCCAAACTCATGTTATTCTATGGGGAAATTTGTTTCTATAATTACTCATTGCTTAATGCATTTTTTAATTATGTATTCATGTTGTGAAAATATATAACCGTTCAATTACTATTACTTTTTTAAAAAATAATGTTTCACTTTTGAGTTTAAAAAACAAAAATATTTAAATGTATTTTTAAGCTGAATAAAATGTTAGAAATTGTGAAAACTAGTAGTAGTATGGTTCTGGATTTTCTGAAGGTGAAAACAGAATTTAAGGTAAAAAAAAAATAATAATCATATTAACAAAACATGACCCTTCGTCAGGCGAATAAAGTAGGCATGAGTGTTTGTTTGCAGCACTCATGCCTACTTTGTTCACTTGACAAAAGATCCTGTTTTCTTTCAATCCAAAATAATTTTTGCGAATGAAAGCGTTTTATGGTGTTTATTCAAAGTTTTGTATATAATTGCTTTTTAACGTCAGTTTTGTGGTGCGTTTTTTTTTTTTTTTTTTTTTGTTTGTTTTTTGGAAAAGAAACTAAAAGCTCTCATTTGAAGATATATGTCAAGTATAAAAATATAGATACAATGGTTTTGTATGTTCACTTTTTTGTAATATTATGGATTACGCAGAAAATTATAACTGTAACATTTATATAGTTTATGAATTTTAGGCTTATTTAACCTTTTTACAATATGGAACATCAAATTAAAACTTATAGCACACATATTTAAAAGATTACTTGATTTTTTTTAAAAACAGAAGGAACATTTCTATCACTAGTTGGTAACTGTACAAAAAATCTTAAAAATCATCATTTTCATATATATATATATATATTATCAAGTTGTTTAATTATTCTTATTGTAAATAACTGCTACCACATTTAACTTAACTGTCTGTTTAGTCAATATTTTTATTTATGATATATATTTATAGTTGAAAAAGTACAAGCCACATTCTTTATCTATTAGTATTAGTGCTGTAATTGGGTTTTGAAAAATAAAAATATTTTACCAAACAATAATGCATATGTATAATTAATAGCTGCAGCTATTTCATTTTATTTTAATTCAATATTAGCTGTTAGTAAGTTTTAAATTTAAAATTTTGCTATTAAAAATGTTATTAATGTTTCTCTTTCAGGCTACAATGTTTTAATTCAAGGCTAATTGGTTATTGCTATTGGTTATAGCTATTTGACAGTAAAATATTTTTATTCCCCAAAACTCATTTTCAACACTAACAATAAAGTTGTATATTTTCAGCTATAGAGTTTTATGTAAAATAAATTATTGACTAATCAGGCTTTTACAATCAAATGCAATAGCTGTTATTTACAATAAAAAGAATATTTATGGTTTACTACACCGAATTATAAAGTTTTACGAAATATTGCTGTCATATTATTATTATTTTTTTTTTTTCGCCTACACAGAATAAATAGATAATAGAATAAATAATTGACTAATCGGGTTTTTATTTACAATGAGAAGAATATTTATCCAAATGATATCATACCAGATTGTAAAGTTTTAACGAATAGTATAGTCATCTCATTAAATAATAGAACATATTATTCTGTATTATAAATAAACAATTTCATGTATTGCGTTCAATTTACATTAAATAAGCCTAACATTTATAAAATATACAAATGTTACAATTATAATTTTCTGCATGATCCATAATAATATTTCAATGTTGAACATTTAATCTTACTTACATGAATATACAAAACCATAACATAACATATTTTTACACTTACATTTATCTTCCAATGAGAGCTTTAAGTATCATTTCCGAGCAAAGAAGAGCTTCGCTATTTTGAATACTATTTAATTCATATTGTAGATTAATGAAGTGTTGTAATAAATTATTTGTTTCAGATTATGTATTATTGTTTCAAGAATGATTATTACCACAGACTATTACTTTCTTCGATAACACTGGATGACAGCGGCCATGTTTTTCGAGGCGATAGTAAACTTGCAATCGAGTTGTGAGAGCTCCGAGGCAGTCACAAATTTCCCCCTCATCGCTCACAACTTTGCGACCAGTTTTGTAAACAAATGTTGCGTTTGGATTGAAACACAGCCAGATTTGTGATTGTTTACCTATTTGTGATCACAATGTTTCAGCCTGGATGTAACGGAATATCAATGAACCAATAGCAGGAAATGAGCTAAAACAAAAGATATTGTTTTCATTCGTCATAATAAGCGTTTGTTTTTATATCGCTCTTTCTGTGGTTACTGTGGATGTTAAGTTATGATCGTATTACACCTACTATCCACGAGCGGTGATGTGCAATATTATCAAATACTAACGGTAGAATAAATTCTTTCATATTATCATTTAGGGTCAGTAAATGCATGAATGTATTAATATACTGTTGGAAGGCAATATACTGTGGAAAGTCAATATACTGTGGGAAAAGCAGATGACTTTCAATAAATACTGTTTATTTTTTTATTATGCGGTGGACTTATTAAAGCAGTGATATTTTAGATTTGAGGTTTCGCACGCTCAGGAATAAAGGAAGAGGAAGTATATGCATTGTGGGAGTGCAGTGATCGTTTGGGGATGGGGTTATATATTTTTATTTTATCAGTGAGGGATGGGAGAAGGAGAAAAATAAGAGAATGGGTATTAGTATAAGATATTGCGCGCTCTTTTTGTTCGGGTTTCATTCGGGAATTCGGGTCTCATTCGTGATGCGCGCTAGCGCGGAAGCATAATTCTATTAATCCGTCGTTGGCGTTTAACGGTACTTATCGGCATATCAATTGATTGCGCGGTGCTAACTAGGTAATATCGTTAAAGGGATTGGCAGAGCAAAATCTTAAATATTGTTATCGGGATATTTAAAAAATATCGATACTTGGGGATATATTGATAAATAATCCAGCCCTATTATAGATTTTGGTGTTTATTTGTTATAGGAAATACCATTCTAATACTACTATTGAATTATTACACTTTGATTTGTGTGATAATATCAAATAACCAATTAACCACACAGACAAGGGATACCTGTTACTAGGTGAAACTAAATATTTGTGATGAAACTTCATTACAATGAGTGTGTGTGTGTGGGGGGGGGGGATTGTAAATAAATATTTTATAAATTCTATTAAAACACAATTTTCAGTTGGTATGAGAAAGGGTAATTAGCATTTTAAAAAAGTAGTTTTTACAAATATAAAATAAAAATTGTTATAAATTATTTCATTATTATTTATTTATTATTATTATTATTATTAGGCCCATTGTGTTGACAGCAGACTTCCACAGAGAAATATCTCTTAAAACTTGTAATTCAAGAAAAATTAAAAAAAAAATATTTAAATATTTCAGCATATTATTCATCTGTATTTTTGTAACTCTGAATAATAAAAACTATTTTATTTGAATTTATCATTCTAATTATCGTAATTCTTTCTAGTATCTCTTCAATGATTTGTTATTTGGATTTCCTAAAGCGTGTTCCTTATTGAAAATGTTATAAATTGCACTTAATTTGCATACTGGGACTTACAAATGTATTCTAAAGTAATATTGTATACATTAATATTGTGATTGAATATAAAATATTATATATCGAGAATTTGAAAGGATGATTGTACACATGAAGAATTTTGTGAATTTTTAAATTAAAAAAAAAAAAAAAAAGTGTTTTGAATATAAAATGCTGTTAAACAGCATATTTTTATGAAATATTTCCAAACTTTTGCACTAGGCTGTATGTCTACACAATTAAGTTAATTGCTATATTTCAAACTTCCAGCTCAGTAGTTTACTCAAGCTATAATAATTCAAAACTTTTTCTTCATCATTCTTATATGCAAAATTATCGTGAGATAATTTTTAGGGAATTAAAATATTTCATGCATCTTATGTTTCAATATAGAATAAGAATATTAAAAAATACATTTTATCACCTAACCTAGAATTACCGAGGCGGGTCATCTGTGACCTAAGACATTATTTTTTGCTGATTTTATCGTTGTTTTTTAAAAGTTAATCTGATGTAAAGGAAATTTGTTAACCACTGCAGCATTTTAGAAGTAATTCTAATTATCAAAGATAAAAGCACATGTACGTGGTTTCTAAACATCTTTTTAGAAAAATCCCAAACTTAAAATTTAAGTTATTAAAAAGAAAAAATAACTTACATTAATAAACAAATTGAAAATTTGTATGTAACAATATGTAATTGTGTAAATATATTAAAAAGGCAAATAATTTTTTCTCTAAAAAAAGAGGTTGCCACATACATAATTATATAGCGAAATAATATAACATAACCTGATTATTATTATTGATGTTGTTCATGAATTTTGTTTTTCCTTAAACATGAGAAAATCTTTGGAGGATTAGGTTTTTTTTTTTTTTTTTTCCTATCAATATTTTAACTTCTAACAAGGAAACGTTCAAAAGGTGTAGTCTTCAAAAAATATTGAAAAAATATATATGTGATTCTACTCTTCATAAAACACCAGAAAGCGAAAAAAAAAAAAAAATTATTGGCTGAAATGAATTACAGCGACCACAAGAAATTATAAAAATTAAGCATATTTGTTAATTTCACACTGTTAGGCGATTGATTTTGAGTACTTAGCGGAGAATCAAAACATGGTTCTGTTCGTACGTGATAATCTCGGTGCTAGCGAACTTATTGCCTAACAGCGTTAAATCACCAAAAATGCTTAATTTTGATAACTTTTTGTGGTTGCTGTAATTTATTTCGGCCAATAATTTTTTCACTTTCTGGTGTTTTATGAAGAGTAGAATCACATATACAGTACGAAGCCGAAAATTGGACAATTACGTCTGCATTAATCATCATCAACAGCATTTTTTTTTTTTTTTTAAGTTTAAATATATCTAAATAAAGAACCTTAAAAGTATTTTATTTCTTATTAATCTTCAAAACTGGATTTTTTTTTTTTTTTTTTTCAATTTTCATATTTGAAAAGCTCACAACTGTTAAAATAATTTTTTCTCCCCTTCTTTCTTTCTTTTTTTTTTTTTTTTTTTTTTTCTTTTTAGGCTAAAATGTGAGAAAACACTGTAAATTAACAGATTTAAGTTTTCTGAATGTAAGGAGAAATCATTTATTTTAATGATAAGTCATTCAGTATATAAGAGAAAAATGGCCTCGTGCTGGTTCGCCAGAGCGAAAAAAGTCTTGTGTGCAAAAGGTTAATTACTGTAAAATTTTCACAACATTCCCATTTTCATTTCATTCCCCCTAGAATAACATAGGGTTTGGTTGCAGACAAGGAGAGATAGCGTGCTGCCTTAAGACTCCAGTGATGCAGGAAATCTTTAATTAAGTTTGAACTAGACAGCTCTTGATCTTGTATAACATTAGCTCTAATCGTCAATGAAGAACACTTGTAATTCGTCTTTGTCATTGTTCACCTCTGAAGTGCTGCTTTTGTGATGAGATAGTACATTAGTTATTTTAAACTAGTAACAGTTTTTCTGAATCATTTTAACTATGTACAGTCGGTAACAAAAGTCTCCGAACACTAGCGAAAATTCCTATATAAAAAATGTACACTTAGTACAGTTTTGTTAAACAAATACTTGTCAAACCCTGTTTTTAGACTGACTAAGAACAGGATTCCACAAGGATTTATTTAACAAAATTGTATTAAGTGTACTTTTTTTTCATAGGAATTTTTGCTAGTGTTTGGAGACTTTTTTACCGACTGTATAGCTTTTTATCAAGTTATTAGTTTTCATTTTAATGCCAGTTTTTATATGCGTGTAACAAAAGTAATTTTAGATATTTAGAGCCACATAAAAAATATATGATCTGGTGATTGAGATAACATATTACTGCCTTTGAGATAAATTACTTTATATAAAAATATGTCATTTATATCTAATGTATTATTCATTTAATTTCTTAAATATACAATAATTTTTATTCAGTTGTTCAGTTAAATAACACTGGCTGCAAAAAAAAAAAAAAAAAAAAAAAAAAAATCGGACCCAGATACCATTTTTACTGATTCTTATATAAAATCACTTCCTGAATCCGAATATAATCCAAATTTTGCCCAACCGCACTGCATCTTCTTCGGATGCTACCTCCCCCAATTTTTATTACTGTTTGGCAGTTTTATGGCTATGAATTTGATTTGGAGAATGGAAAAAAATTATTTTAACACTTAAAAACAGAAAAAGTATAATAATAATAATAATTGATTAATAAAATGTAATAATTTTAATTTGTAATTTCAATGGTAAATTTTCCCCTTGCTGCAAATATTCATGTTATAGAATTTTTCACTTCTATAGCCCCTCAGAAGATAATTAACCGTAAAAATAATCCTTTTCTGCCCTCCAAATCAAATTTACATCCATAAAATTCCAGAGAATTAACAAAAATAGGGAGGCGTCCCCTCAAAAAGGTGGATGTTAGAGCAAAATGGATTCAGGAAGTCATTTTACACAAGAATTTGTAAAAAATGGCGTTAGGGTGATTTTCATACAGAGCAGTGTAATTATAAATTATAATAAATCTATTTATTAAAATACATGAATTAAGTATTTCCAGTACTGTAAAAATATTTTCAGATTTCTACAAAAATTTTGAGTCTTTTCTTAAATATCTATAGGAATTTCATAAATATTAAATGGATAAATAAGCTTCTATATGAAATCTTCTGTAATGCCGAGTCCCTGTAAACTGTAATAAAGTAAAATAGCAAAAAAAAAAATTTGAGTATTATTATTTTTAATATTGAGTTTTCATGAAATTTCTTAATGTTATATTTCAGTGCAAGTGTTTGGAATTTTCATAACTCTAACAAGGAAACATTCAAGTGGTGTCGTCTTCAAAAAATATTGAAAAAAAGTTATGTGATTCTACTCTTCATAAAACACCAGAAAGTGAAAAAATTATCGGCTGAAATGAATTACAGTGATGACAAAAAATTATCAAAATTAAGCATATTTGGCGATTTCGCACTGTTAGGCGATTGATTTTGAGTACTTGGCGGAGAAGCAAAACACGGTTCTGTTCGTAAAAGGCAATCTCGGTGCTAGTGAACTTATCACCTAAAAGCGCTAAATCGCCAAAAATGCTTAATTTTGATAATTTTTTGTGGTCGCTGTAATTCATTTCAGCCGATAATTTTTTCACATTCTGGTGTTTTTATGAAGAGTAAAAACACATATATTTTTTTCAATATTTTTTGAAGATGACACCTTTTTGAATGTTTCCTTGTTAGATTGGCAATAGTCAATCCAGCATAGATCAGTATTTGCCACTATTCAGTTTTTAATATTGGGCAATGCTGGAAAAAAGGTGTACCATTAGACATCGGCCAATACAGATTTATTGACATTGGCCGGTCCGGCTTAGACCGACATTGGCCGGCCCGACTTAGATCGACATTGGCCGGTCCGGCTTAGATCGACATTGGCCAATGTTCAAATGACAACATTGGCTAATCTCGGCAAAAAGGTTTGCCATTCGTCGCTGGCCAATGTCGATAAATCGATATTGGCCAACGTTGTAAAATCTCATTATACGACATTGGCCAATATTGTTGTGCTACTGGGGTTATGGTTTGCTTGATGGATGTGCAAGAGTTTTCTTAGGTTTACAGCATACCCATACGTGAACAATCTTTGTTTTAAAAATGTCTGGTAAATGTGATAAACCAACTCCAACTCGATATTCTAATTCTGGTGGTGCTTCAAAGAGAAGAAAACAGAGAAAGAGAAGAAGTAAAAAGATTACCTAAAGTATATGATTATTTTAAGCGTCCAAAAATTAATAATGTGGAAAGTAAGGCTAAGGAGCAAGAAGAACAAAAGATTTATTCAATTGAAAACGTCCAAAGTAATGTCGGAACCAAAAGTAAGTTGCAGCTAATGTAGTTAATTCAATTGCAATTTTAATTCCTCCTAAGGATCCTGGAAACTGGCCGGAAATATTGACAAATGACTTTGTTGAAGCATGTTTGGAAAAAGGGGTTGAATATTTTCAAAATGAAGAGACAGAAAAATTTCTTTTCTCTGACCGGCAAATCAAAAATGAAACTCAAAAGCGATATTTGAACATTTTACTGTTTTCTAAGAACTTGTGCAATGGAGAAATCCAACAACGCTGATGGTTAATGTTTTCCGAGTCAAAGGGTTATGTTTATCGTTTCGTGTGCAAACTCTTTGCTAATTCAATGTCACCACCTATTCCACACGCATTCGTTTCCAGCTTTAATCACTGGAGAAAGGGAAATGAAAAAGTTTGCGAGCATGAAAACAGTAATGTTCATTGGTTAGCCATGATGACCTGGTTGTCTAGAGTTAATAAAAATGCTTCAGTGAATAAACAAATCGAGGACCAAATCGAAAAAGAAAAACAATATTGGATGGAAGTATTATGTCCAATTGTTGCTGTAATTAAATTTTTAGCTGTCAGAGGATTGGCTTTTGAAGGAGATGACAGTAAACTAGGATCAATTCATAATGGAAATTTTTTAGGAATAATTGAGCTTATCGCAGAATTTGATCCTTTTTAAAGAAACATTTGACTGATTATGGAAACAAAGGACACGGAAATGTTTCATATTTGTCCAATACTACATATAATGAGCTGATTGATTTGATGGGCCATGAAGTTTTGAAGAAAATTCTTGCTGATATTAAGGAAGCAAAATATTTTGCTGTTATCTTGGATTCAACACCAGCAAAGCTCATAGAGATCAATTCTCATTTGTAATAAGGTCCTGCCTAGAAGGTATAGTTTACGAAAGGTTTATTACTTTTCTTCAAATCAGTAGCCATACAGGAAAATTGATGGCAGAAGACAGGCCCCAATAGGCATGAGAAGCACGTGCTTCCCCTAGAAAATTTCGAAAAGGCCCCAGATTAAGCAAAAGATGGGCCCCGAATTGTAAACTTGTGGTCTAAAAGCATTGTTTGATTATAAAAAGTCACAGTATACCTGACTGCACAACTATCATTTCTAGATTATATAGGAAATATGCGAATGAAGCTTTTACTCATTCATTTATAATGGAATAATTTTATATATTGTGGTGAATATAGGCTTTCACCAGTTTACATTTTGGTACAAAAATTTAAGTAAATTTAATTGTTTACTTGTCTACATTTTAAACGATTTTACTTGTCCTAAATTCAAGGTAAATACAAACTTTAATGAAAAATTTATAAATTTTTCGAGATATTTGTATGAAGGGGGCCCCAAATGGATTTCTGCTTCTCCTCAGTTGTAAGGTTAATCAGGCCCTGGCAGAAGAAGTGTTTTCATAAGCATGATATTAACATTGAACTGTGCAGAGGGCAGTCTTACGATGTCAGCAACATGATTGGATATTACCAAGGTTTACAAACTCAAATTCGTAAAAAGAGCTGTTTAGCACTATTTTGTTTAAAGGGTTGAATGCAAATATTGCATCCTTCAGAGATCAATTTGATAAGTTAAAAGAAAGATCTCAATTGCTATCTCCACATGTAGTGACTTCACCTAAGGATCAGGGAAAAAGACCGAGAAGAAAAAAATTTACTGATGGTACTCTCGAATCCGAAACAACTAGCCATAAAACTCTTCAAGGATTTGAAAAACTTAAAGTTGAAACTTTATTTGTGATAGTCAATAGATTAAATTCAGAAATGATAAAACGAATTGATGCTTTAAACTCAGTATGCAGCATTTTCAATTTCATTAGTAAATTAGGTCTTGAACAAATAAATGAAGAATCAGTTAATAATTTTCTTGAAGTTTATGAAGCAGAAGTAGATTTTGAAGCCACAAAATCTGAAGTCATTCAATTTTCACAATATTTGTTAAGCTGTAGCTTAGAAAAATAATCTCCGATATATATTTATGATCATATGTTTAAAAACGAATTAAATGAGATTTTTCCAAACATGTTTATTGCATTACGTATTTATTTAACTCTACCGATATCAAATTGCGAAGCCGATAGAGCCAACTCCAAATTAGAGAGAGTTCTATCTCTTTGAAGAACAAAAATGCAGCAGAATAAGCTATAAGTGTGGTTTTGTTGTGCTCAGAGCACGATTCAACAAGCAACCTGGATTTTAAAGATGTAATTGAAACTTTCAGCGGGGCAAAGGCTAGGAAGAAGCCAATTTAATTTTTTTATTCTATAAAATATATTCATTAAAATTTTTGATGCAGCAACTTTTCTTTTGGTTGGTGAGTTAGATTCTTTTGTTGTTAATATATATATATTTTTTTTAAATTAATTTTTTGCAAACAGTTTCAGAGTTCATTTAAATAGTAATAAGAATCTTATTCTAATATGAGTATGATCATTGTAAAATTTTATCTAATGAGTAATGATGAACATTCATATTAAAGAAAAAGAAAAATGTGTGTGTGTGTGGAGGGGGGGGACTCCACTATTATCACAGCCACGGGCCCTTAAATGGGTAAACTGGGCTCTGGATGTAACCAATACTTAAGAGAAATGTCAGAATCGATATTTTCCAGATCGTTCAATTTTAAATCATAATAAATTTCCGCAGCTTCATGGATTTTCAAACAAATTGGAATAAGGCCAGAAAGGACGCACGAAGCCTCATGAGAAATGGTACAGAAACCCTTTATAACTCACATAGCAAATAATCTTTGGATTGTCATTAATTTATGTGTATTGTACTTAAAAGTTAAACCGTCAACCCAGGCAGGGGCAGCATAAGTTAACTAGGGCAGCATTGCACCATTGTAGATAGTTTTTAAAGTTTTTGATCCAATACCCCAATTAATCTTTGCAATTTTAGACAACACATTTAAAATAAAACTTTATTTTGTAAATAAATTATTAACATGTGCTTTCCACCGTAGTTTTCTATCGAAAGTTACTCCAAGATACCTCATTTCATTAACACCTTTAATAATATTACTATTCATATATATGTTTATCTCTTCTCTTTTTCGCTTCTTAGAAAAAAGTAGGAAATTAGATTTTTCAGTATTAAAACTAACCCTGTTTTTTGTAGACTAGTTAAAAATTTTTGACAAACTTATATTATCACAAATTTCAAGTTCAATTTCCGTCTTTGCACTTAGAATTAAAAGTAGATCATCAGCAAAAGCAATAATTTTGGTGTTTGAAGGTAAATCCAATTTCAATACAGCATTGTAAAAAAACATCCAAAATCCCGCACCACAGCATGAGCCTTGAGGGCAACCCACAGTTACTTTCCTTTTGATACAGTGAGTAGAAGTAGATAAACTGAAAAATAATCTCTAGTCAATAAAAATAAGTTTTGGGGACGGTTAAATTCTCTTAGTTGATTCATAATTGCTGGCCACCAAGCAGTGTCAAAAGCTCCTTTAATATCTAGTGCAATTAATAGAACTTGATAATTTCTTTTAAAGTTTTCTTCTACTATTTTAGTCATTTTTACAATAGCATCAGTAGTGTTTTTACCTGGTGTAAAACCAAATTGGTTTGAGCTTAGTTTATCATTAGACCTTAAAAAATGCCTTATCCTTTCGATCAATAATTTTTCAAGTATTTTGCCACTAACAGAAATTAAGCTGATAGGCCTGAATTTTGACGGTTCTAGTGAAATCTCCTTACCAGGTTCAGTAAGAAATCGAAGGCAAGAATGTTTTCACACACATGGGAACAAACTGACATTTTATTCATTATGTCAATATCTTGAAAAATTCTTTTGCAATTGACTATTATGAATAATTCATTTTACTTTCATAATTATTATTAAAATATAATTCTTTTTATGCACATTCATACGAAATTTTTCCTAATACCACTATATTAAAAATTTAGAAAAAGCAGGATGTTTATTAATTTGAATTTTAAATTAATATTTTGTGGTTATTATATTATTCTAAAGATTACATAAACAATATCTTTCAGGAAAAATAATAATTTTCAAATATTTCCTTATTTTTTTTTTTTTTCTTTTTTTTTTTTTAAGAAAATGCAAAGTTGCCTTATACATTTGGCTAAGGAAACTTGATAATGCTTGTGCAAGCGCAGTTAAAAATTTAGTAAAAATTTCAGATTTAATCAAGTTTTTGATATTTTTATATTCTAAATTGCAGTATGTTGTGTCTAATGTAATATACCAAGTTAAAGTGACATTGCTTTGGTTTTAAAATTCTGCATTCTATAAACAAAAACATTTTAAAAAATTGCCGATGTAATTAAAGAAACTTTTATATCTCTCTTAATATAAGTGCATTTCTCATACAAATTTACGTCTATAGTTAAATGAAGGCTCATAATTGTATACTATAGCGATAGCAACAACTCATTTCAAATATTTTTTACAAGGTGATACCCAATATTATATTTTCTGGTTAATTTGTAACTGATCCCCTTTGAGCCTTCGGAACAAAATTTTTGCTGGAATGTACGTAGTATAACATATTCTTTTTGTTCCTAATGTTTTAAGGGGATTCATGAAATATTTCTTTTAATATTGAACAAAATCATCTAGATACAAAAGTGTGCCTTTACTTATGTCAATGACTGTATAGAAAAGAAAAAAACTCTCTCTGATCCTAGCTTAATACATTATTCTAGTCATATCAAAGTGAAGGGTTGGTTGAGTGAGTAAAATGGGAAAGGGGTGTTTGGTTGCATAACATCCCCTAGCTAAGATTGAGGTACACAAAGTATACAAAAATCTGATAACTAGCAACCAGTTGACACATGCATAACATTTTAAATGAAAAGAACTCATAACAAATAAAGCCTTCATACAATACCCACACAAACATATAATAATCAGAGAAAATATATGGAAATTACTACAGAAGTAAAAAAAAAAAAAAAAAAAAGAAAGATCCTCCTCTGAAATAAAAAAGCAGAATATTATTATTAAAAAAAAAAAAAAAAAAAAAAACACAATTTCACTCCTATACTAAATTATGAGGTACATGAAAATAATACTGAACATTAAAATGTATGCAAAATAAAAATATGAAATTATTCAATAGTAGTAAATGGTTTTAATGAAGCCTACTTAATAAGTTCATTACATTAACAAACCTTTCTTACTTCAGACTTCATCTGTAGTAACATTCCCTGGAAGCCCCTTGGCTTTTTCAGTAGTCACCTCTGTGGTCAGTGTCTTCCTTGCAGAGTGATGTTTTCCTGCTTTTTCTGGTCCATCTTCAAAACAGGTGGCACCACACACACCCATCACCTCTTCGCTCATTATCATGGCAGGAATCTAAATTATGAATAATTTCTATTGTTTCTTGATGGAAAGCGTAAATGCGATTTTTATACTCTGTGATTCTTGTAGCATCCTTAAAATTAATATCTATTTCCTCATCATAAGCAGTTCTAGCCAGGCCAGTGGTAGTTTTACTGGACTTAACATCAACTATGTCTTCTTTTGTTCTGTTTTTTATTTTTCATTTAGACATTCCCATGCAGAATCCTTTAGTTTTATTTTGTTTAATAAACAGGATTTTGTATATTTTGGATGTTTCAAGTGAGTCTACTGAGTTCATTCTGGATCAATTGCTACACATTTTTATTTGGTTTAATCAGAAAATTAATATTTAATTTTTAACATCCAGTATATACAAAATCACATTTATTAAACTAAATAAAACCAAAGGGTGTCACATAGGAATGTCAAATGAAAAATTAAAAACAAAAGAAGATATAACAAATGTTATATTTAGTAAAACTGCCTTTACTAGAACAGTTTATGATGAGGAAATAGATATTAATTTTAAAGGTGCTACGAGAACCACCAAATAGGAAAATCTTATTTTGCACTTTCCATCAAGAAACAATGATTCATGCAATGGCAACAAGCCAAAGGTGAATACTGACTGTGTGTGGTGCCACCTATTAGAAGATGGGCCAAGAAAAGTAGAGCAACATCACTCTGCAAGGAAAACAATGACCACAGAGATGATTGCTGAAGAAACTGTTGGGGCGACAGTGAAAGTTATTACAGATAAAGCCTAAAGTAAGGTTTATTAATGCAATTAAATTAATTCTCAAATCCAGGTGAGATCTGTTCAAGTATAATTTTTGTTTTAGAACATCATTCTGGGCTTTTTTTTTTTTTTTTTTTTTTACTGTAGTCAACAATGCAAACATCTTTGTTGTTCTAAGAATTTAAGTTCTTCCCTACAGTTAAAACTTCATTAAACAGCATTTTTACTTCAATTACCGACTACCGTAGGTAATGGAAGTATTGTATTCACTACAAAAATTTGATATCGAGATTTCACCTGATTTACACGTTTTAACGTCTACCGAGTCCAAAAAAGTGGTTTTTGGCAATTGGTCATTGTGTGTGTGTGTGTGCAGGAAATCTTCTGACTGTTATATCTATGAAACTTCAAAATTGAGACAGGTCTGGTGTCCAGATGAATTTTCTAAATTTTGGTGAAAATTGGAAAACCGGAAGTGCATATCTCAAAATCGGCACTTACGGTTTTCTTCAAAATTACTGTATAAACACTCTGTTAGATGTCCTTTCGAATGATATAGTTGGTTAGTTCAGGAAAATTGATAGGCACCATGTATAAATAGCTGAATTTCAGGTACTGCGAGTGGATTCCTTTCACAACAGCTGTATGGATTTTTTTTTCAAACTTGCAATATTAACCCTCTTTTAAATATCCTTTTGTATGTAATTGTTGTTTTCCGGTCAACAACTGAATATACCAAGTTTTGGTAAAAATCGGTGTCTCAAAAACGGCTCTAATAACTTTCTTGGAAACAGTTACATAAACCCATTTTAGATATCTTTTCTCATGCTTTACATGATTATTACAGGAAAATTAACAGTCATCCTGATCAGATAGATCAGTTTTAGATCTCTGAAATTGGTGTATCAAAAAAAAAAAAAAAAAAAAACTACCTTTTTTTCTTTTCTTGCTATGTAAACTGTATTTTATGTCTTTACGTTTTCATGCGTTTACTGCAAACATGCATTAACTTTCTCTTATTGGAAAATTTTTAGTTGTCTATTTCATTAGCTCAATTCTATGTCTTCTGATCACATTATCTCCAAAAAAGTGCATAGTGGGTAATGGAAGTCTTGTGGTTGTTTCACACCAGATTTTTTAAAAATTAGTTTAGGGAAGTAAGAGTGATATAGTGATACCTTTGTTCTGTTTTTAATCCAGTTTTAGTAATATACTTTAATATTAATCAACATATGTAATATTAAAAGTTGCCATGTGAACTATGGCGATGTTAACAAATTTAAATGGATGTTCCATTTAATAAATTCCTTTATTAAAGTGATTGAAATTCTAATTATTTAAGCTTAGATGTCTATATATATATATACATATATGTGTGTGTGTGTATAAAATGTTCTTATTAATCTTTTATTCATTATATATATATATGTGTGTGTATACATACAATGTTCTGCAATTTTACAATATGGAATATAGTCTTAACTTTATCATTTGATTCAGTTGTTTACATTTCTCTTTTGTTCTTATTTGAACAGATATCTGATTATTAAGTTTCATTGGAGAAATATTTAGGAAAATGTTATGCATAACAATAAAATGGCATCCTGAATCTAATTTGCTTACAAAATATTAGCCATGTGTTCGGCGATTTTACCTACTGTGACGTCACAGGAATATTGTCCATTACATCCCAAGGGTAACAATTTAAAAAAAAAAAAAAAACATGAACAGTTACATCGTACATTTGCAACACTATATTCATTATACATATTTTAAAAACAGGCCCTTTTTGTCCAGAATTAATTTCTGTTTAGGGTACAAGAAAGGGTGCAGAAAATGTTCAGACCTTGGCAATCTGTTTACATTTTTATTTTATTTTAAGAAAATATTCAAGATTCACCCCCCCCCCCCCCCAGAACCTTATTCAGGTGTACTCTGCACCCTATGATAGAAGTAATAATAGAAGTTACTTTTTAATTATATTTGTTCAAATTAAAAGTACTTTATTTATAAATTATCTGAAAAAATCCTTTCTGTTAAATTATTATCAGGTATTCTTTTTATATAAAAATGCAGTTGACTAAACATATACATAAAAGAAAAGTAGTTCCTTGCAATCTTAAAATTATATATCCTTTGCACATAAACATAAAAAGATTTTCTTTTTTTTTTCAAAAATACCACAGTACACAATTGATTTTAACTGTAATATAATTATTTTTTACATACTGGACCAGATAAATGCTGGTTACAGGAAAAGTGTTGGTGAGTGTTTTTTCAAGTTATTGCCAACATGAACAATAGAAAACAATGGCAACATGAATATGGCAATATTATCTAATATGACAAAATAATATATTTAATTCATTTGTTAACATTAAAAATTGAATAATAATGGGTTTGATAAGCTTTTAAAAAATGTATTGTGATCGTTTACAATGAATAAGAATCAAAATTTAATACCAATTCTTTAATAAGAACTTAAATTATAACGTATTTAGATCAGCATAACTTGCCAAAAATGTGCTATTGAAATTCGTAATGGTCATTACTCAGCTATAACTGATAAAATTTTATTATCATAAAATGATAATAATGATAAACTTCATTTATTAGTACTGGCTATGCTTTGCCAAAGATATTATGTCCTACGCAATTGTGTAACAGGAATGGCACCGAATTCAAATAAACCACCTTTTAACACGCTTTTATTAGCTTCACCTGTATGTATGTTTGTAACCGCTCTGGGAGCAAACAAAAAATCTATATTGTAAAAAAAGACTTTCCCTACGTGAACGCTGTGGCTGTGAGGTAAAGCTCCGGGCTACGAACCTAAAGGTCCAACATTCGAGCCCAGTCAGGGGAGATTTTTTAAAAATGGTTTTTGTTTCTAAATTATTTATTTCTCATTCTTTTATTATGTTATTTATTCAGTTAATATTACATAATTTAACTTGTTTTTATGAACTTGATATGATGTTATGTATGTAACAGAATCTTGCAATTCAATTTTTGGCAACTTCTGTTCATTCGACTGACTTGAAATTTTGCGCATGACTTCATCATCGATGACAATACTATATACAAGTGTTTCAAGGCTCCTATCTCCTCCGGGGTAGGTTCTAGGGGCAAACAAAAAAACCCATAAGTATAAAACTCTATCTTATGTGGCACAGGATTTAGCCGTATTAGCAAAACGTCGAGTGGCAACAATTAATCAATTGTTATTTTCTTTTATTAAAGATTTAAAAATGTGCAAGTATTATGGTGTGTCACTCACACGACTTTTTCCTACCCTACATTGTAATACTATAAAGGTAAATATTTTGTGTTTTTAGTTCACATTTCAATAAAAGCGTGTTCTTTAATTTTTTAAAAGTAAGTGTCACATATTTGTAGTGTCAGAAACTATTGTAAACTAAAACTTAGCACTGTTTGTATGAATTGGCGATGATGGCTTTATGGTCCCTATAACTCACAAGTACTGGGGTGAAATTACCTAACATGCAACACCCCTGAAAACTGCTATTTTTATGTAGAAAGAATGGCAAGGAGAGGTTTATTGATGATATAACATATAGTTATTAGCAATTTTTAAAAAGTGTTTAGTTATAACTACAGTAACTGATATTTGGAGAATTTTCAATCTTTATGAGGTGATTATAATTAAAGTTATGATTCCAAAATGCTATCCCTAACAACACACTTGTCCATAATACATCCTGAAGATGTCCAAAAGATATCTTTTTCATACTTGCCAACCAATTTTAATAAAAAAAGGGAAGATTTTTGTTGAAAAACCAGAAGATTTCATAAAAAAAGGGAAGATTTTTTTTAAACTTTTTTTTTCTTTGACGTAATAAACAATACAGTTTTACAATTTTAATATTTAGAAGCAATGCATAAAAACGTTTTACTATAGATTGATTATACTAAATATATAAAAGTTTTAAATGAAGTTATTCCTCTTCAACATATAAATATCTACAAAACAGAATCTGAAAGAAATTTATTTAACAATAGACAAAAAACTTAGTTAAGTTAAAGTATAACTAATTTTTTAAATAAATAGAATATGATTTTTGTGTATGTACATTAATCATACATATAAAAAAAAGTAGTAGTAGCTAATTATCAGTTTTAAACGGGCATAAAACCAACTCAGTATTAATTTTTTTAAATTGATTTGGGAAAAATTTTCCTACCTGAAAAAATTATTTATTTTTTTCCCATGTTTACACATATGGTATAAATATGATAAACAAATGTTTAATTTAATTGAAGAAAAATAAACAGATTCATTAAACTCAGCAATAAAGATCTAAAAATAATTACATACGTGAGAAATATTGAGGACTTCCATTGCCTTATTGTTCCTAGAATTGATCATTGATCACAATCCGGGGAAGGGGGGGGGGATACAAAAATAATTACAGAGTAAGAAATATTAAACTCTTTCAACTCTACTTCTAGAATCTAATGAAAGAAGTTTAAAATTAATATTATTATTTATGTTGTTGATGGATAACGATTAGGAAACAAAAGACTTCTGCAGAACATTTGATTGCTGATCACTAGTTGGAGATAAATGAAAGGGAGGAGGGGGGGGGATATTTACATCAGCAAGAAATATTTAACAATTCTATTTCTTTACATGTTCTAGAATCTCATAAAGCAAGTTTGAAATGAATATTGACATTTATGTTATGGATGGAAAAAGATTGCGAATCAGGAGTTTTCGTAGAACATTTGGGTTTTCTATTTAAAACGAACGATATCCGCGACTTTTTAAAAAACGGAAGATTTCATCATCTGTCCGGAAGACCGGAAAATACGTTAAAAAACCGGAAGTCTTCCGAGAAAACCGGAAAAGTTGGCAAGTATGCTTTTTATTCATCGGACATCCTGAGGATGTCATTTGGAGAAGATGTGCTGTTAGGGATAATTTTAAAACTACTGCTTAGAATGACTTGATATTTTACCAGAACAACCGTGATGTGATGTTATTTTGTTTGGCAAAAGAAAGAAAAAATAGTTCCAAAATAGGTCGTTAATTATCTGTAAAGTGTTTGTTTCATGAAGCTCTCCTTTTTCTCTTTTTACTATGACAGTTTTCTCTGTAAACACATATTCTTGTCTTTTTGCTAAAAAAATTGTAATAAACACTTGAAATCAATTGTTGTCTCCTATTCCACTGTGTTGCGAACAACATTCCTGTATTTAATGAGCCAATAAAGGCATTTATCCTGACGTTACCCTGACAGCACCATCTGTAGATATATTTTGGAATTACTTTTTTCCCTTCCCCATACAAAATTACATTGCCTCGCGATTACTCTTGTAAAATATCAAATTGCTCTGTTGGGTAATTTTAAAATTATAGCATTTTGAAATCGTAACTTTAATTGCAATCACCCTGTATATATATAAGGCAGTGTCTGTGTGTGTGTCTGTAGATAGTGTAGAACAGAGGTGGCCAACCCGCGATCCTTGGGCTGCAGGATCGAGGGAAGGGCTGTTGATTGTTTTGAAACAATCAACAGCCATTTCAAGAATTAACAATACTAACCCAATTAACATTAACTATCAAAAAATAGCCCTATATAATTTTCATTATTATGCCCTCAAAAGAGAGGCTCTCGAAATACTAACATCTAACAATGCCATTAATGACATCGAACACAGCATTATACCACCCGAATGGCAACAGCTATACAGCCAAAACAAGCGAAGTGAAGAAAGTGATGAAGAAGAGCAAAGAAATAAACAAACCGCCCAGCTTTAGCATTTCAAGTCATTACTGAGTTTTCTGATGATGACTGGAGGCCGAAATATATTAAAAGCTTGGAACTATTAAGGATTTTAATAAGGTATTAATTAATAAATATAAACTATAATCCTTTTTTAAAAAACTTTTTAATATTAAAAAATACGTTCTGACTTTTCGAAGTGAAAATACTTTTCAAAGATTATGGTAGCTAAAGAACTGTGTTAATGAAATATTATAAGATCCATTATTCCTTTCTTTTATTACTAGCAAACCTATGCAAAATTTTTACAGTTTATTTCTTTGTTACTTTTAAAATTTGGAACTTATAAGTCTTATACTAATTTCACCATCCAATTAAAATTTTAATTCACCAGAAGCCAAATTATTATTAGTTTTTGTTAGATGAAATGCTAATGATAGTTAAACAAATTCATTCAAAGAAAAGTTTCAAAAGGAAATTCATATTTGATGACCCAGGCAAGACAGCTTTAATAAAGGACACATATGACGACTTTTAAATTTTTGCCACCATGTTGGTGAGATCCCTTTTATTTATTTTATTATTTATTCATTTTTGCATAATTTTTTGTTAAAAACACTTAGTACCTATTTTGATTATACTTTTTATCCCAGTGGCAGAAATTTTGTAGCTGTCTGCAACAGGCTTTTAAAATTTCTTAATCTGTCTGCAAAATTTGCATGTAATCAGAGGTGAAAATAGCTCACACTCAAAAAGCCTGAAAGCTGATTGGGGAGGGGGGGGGGGGAGGGGTGCTTAACATCAGTGATGATCTCGTGCAACAATACACGAATACAATTTTACTGCAGAACAATATAGTATAAACAATTGTGTGTATTCATTCATCTCATTCAATTAAATATTTTATAGCAATGTTTGACACAACACAATATAAATAGTTATAAATAATACAAGTATTAGTTTTAGTTTTGATACAGAAATTTTTTTTAAGTGAATTGTTATTCGAAAGTTGCAGACAAATTTTTTTATCCGTGCAGACAAAAACTGTCTGCAAGCCGTTTTTCTGTGTCCGCGACTATGTTGCCGTGTTTCTGCCACTGGGCTTTTTATTATTGCGTTTTTCAGTCAATTTATGACAAAAGTTGATATTTTGTTTATATCTTTAAAGTATCACTGAGTTTAAAATGACCCTTTCAAGGATTGTAAAGATGCAACTTTTAAAAGTAAATTTTTCTATAAAATAATCTTATCAGAAAAATGTATTTTTTTTTTTTTTTTTTCTATATGTAATATAGAGAAAGTATTGGATTCGGGAAAATTTTTGACCTCTGTTTTTTGATGGATTTAAACGTTTTGGAATGTCCTGAACACAAACTGATAGTTTTTAGAAAATGCCTGTCTGTCTGTGTGTGTATCAAGATTTTTGTGAACAATGTATCTCAAGAACCAATGAATGAAATTTAACCAAACTTGGTATTTAGTTGGACCCTGACATAAACTGGTACTGATTGGATTTGGGGATCAATCGCTCAACAGGTGGCGCTGTGATCACATTTTTTTCTAAACTTCTAACATGGCAGTATAGGACAAAATTTTGTATAAATGTGCATAATGAGAGTTATTTTAAACTTGTTATTGTAAAATTATTATGAATTATTGATAATAGTAGTAGTTAACTAGGAAACAAATTTTGTGCATGTGGGGTCATTGGTCCCCCTCCTGGGGGGGGGGGTAAATTTTCAAAATGGGTATCTTTTGTAAGGTCTTGTCAGTACCTTTAAGACGAATGGTTGAACTATAAGTCTGTGATAATTTAAAACAAAGTTATTGATTTTTTTTACTTTTAACAGAAAGAAAAACTTAGGAAAAAAAAAATCGTATTTTTTTTTTTTTTTAAATATTGAAAATAAAATGGACTTTTTTTTCGATATTTAGTGTTATACTACTTCTCTAATATGGAAATCGTCTGCATTATCATGGAAGATAATTTTTTTTAAATAATAATTTTAATAAATTATTTTTACTGAGTGAGTTTGTATAGAAAAATATAGAAGAAAGTCACGTGGTGGCCACACATACTAGTTTTTATTAGATTAATGAACTGAGTCCGTGTGCTTAAATATTAGTTGTACATTATTTTTTATACTCGCATATTTTATTGTCACTATCGTATCGTTTCTACAAAATATAATCGTAACTAGACCACGTTACAGAAATATTATATAGATAGTTTTAATTTATAATCATAAAATATTCACGATTCTATTGTTGATTTATGAATGAAAATGATTTAAATTAATGTATTCTGCTTCAAATTTTCGCTCTACCCTTCTCTGAAAAAAGTATATAAATACATGAATTATATACTCGCAAACAGATATGCACATATGCATATGTACAATCATAAAATAATAATGATAATAGTAATAATAATTTCCTTCCCCGACCAGCAGCTGATGCCTAACTTTTAGTAATGACATCTAATTTTTAATTCAATCACTAAATTTTGTTTAGGGTGTCACCTACATATTAAAACTTGCACTTTTTAATTTTTTTTTCGAAAAGTAACACCCATTTTTAATTACATATTCAAATTTCTGAGGTCAAGGCAGTTCGGAAAAAGATATATTTCATATACCTTATATCAAATCTGCATAGAGTTACAAGCAAAAATTGATCAGGGGTAAATCTCTATATTTTAAAAAATTAAGACATCACATCACAGTATTAGATCCATTTAGATAAGAATCGGAAAAGAAGTATAATAATTTTAAATATAAAATAAAGTAATGCTAATTAAGAAATGATGTGCACATCTAATCTTACTTGAATAATTATTTTAAATCATGCGCAAGCAAAGTAATATATGACACAAATGATAACAACTGACAGCCCACAAAGAACAATAAAAATTGAAATATCACTATAATTCGAAAAATAATTATTGGAATGAACTGTAAATTTAGAAACCCATATTTTTAATGTTGCCCATTCTATTCATGCAAAAATTAATGTATGTCGTAACTTATGATTTTTTGAAATACTAATATTAATAATTTTCATAGTTAAAAAAAAATTTTTTTTTAATCAAAATTATGCATAGAATATATTTAGCTTACTTCATTCTAACGCAAAAAAAAAAAAAAAAAGAAAGAAAGAAAAGAAAGAAATTTTAATATATTAATTTTTTTGGGAAGACATGAAGTAATGTTTATTAAACTCCTTTAACGTTACCATCTCCATATTTTTGTGAAAAATTGAGAGAAACATATAAACTATATCATTTTTTGGGCTGATTTGATCCAAATAATCCAAAAAGCTTGTCGAAATTGAGGGCTGTCTTTGAAAAAAATGAAGTTGATGCCAGTTTTAATATGTAAACACCCCTTAAGCAAAATCTAGTATTCTGAATTAGGCCTTTTTACTAATCGATTGGCACCAGCCACATGTTTCTACACTAATTTATGGTGAAATTAGTCGGGAAAGGAGGGGGGGAGACTTTTTTATGACTGTACATACGGTGCAGCCCGAATGAATAAAATAGATTTCCAATGCAGCCCACCAAGTATTTTGGGTTGGACAGGCCTGGTGTAGAGAAAAGATGATAGCTTGGACAGTCATGTGATGGGATGTCTTTGTGCACCTCAAAGACTAATTTTCGAATTTTTTTATGCTCTTTTTTAATTAACAAAAATATGAAAATAAATGTGTTGAGTCAGAAGTTTTAAGGTCTCCAGTCGGATCGAGTGTTAGATGATGATGCTTTCAGTCTGAAGGAAGTGTCAGGTTGAGCATAGAAGTGTTATGTTAGAAGTGTCAAGGTAACTAGCTCGATCCAGTGTTAGTTTTGATGAAAATGCCAGGTGTTGGGTTTAGGTAAAAGAAAGTGGATGTTGAGTTAAATATTGGTAATTTCGAGATGAGTATATTATGGAAAGTGAAGTGAATCATTTCATAAGCTATCTTCATATTTATATAAAAGGAAATGTCTGTATCTGTGGATAGCATAGTGCAAAGATGGTAGCTTGGACAATCATGTGATTTGACAAGAAGGTGCCCCACAAGGTTTCAAACTGGCACCACAAAGCCCAATCTTTGAATTTTTATAAATTTTTTTTATTAACAAAAATATCAAAATGAGATGTGTTGAGTTAGAAAAATGAAGGTCACTAGCTGGATCCAGTGTTACATGGTGATGGTTTCAGCAAAAGTGCCAGGTTGAGCATAAAAGTGATGGGTTGAGGTACAAAAAAGGTACATGTTCAGTTGAATATTGGCGATTTTAGGATGAGTATTTCATGAAAAATGAAAGGAATCATTTTATAAGCTATATATATGTATATATAAGGCAATGTCTGTGTATATGTGTGTGTGTCTTTGGATAGTGTAGCCTAAAGAGTAACTTGGAACGTCACGTGATTAGACATAAGCCCCCCCCCCCTCCCCCAGTGTTGGGCATAATTGATTAAAAAGTAATTGAATTACAATTATAATTATTTTACTGTCAATAAATTAACAAATAATTGATTACAAATGAAATTAATTACTTATTCAATTTATTTGTAATAATTAAATTTGTTTGTAATCAATTACTTGTTAATCGATTGACAAAAAAAAAAAAATTATAATTTAATTGTAATTCAATTATTTTTTAATCAATTATGCCCAACACTGCTCTTCCCCTTTCCCTCCGAGGTGTCCTTGCAGGGGTTAATACAGGTCAATTTTACTACCGTTTATGGGTACCTTCACAAAAACCAACCTGTGAAAAAAGGTACCTTCACAAAAATCAATATGTCAAAAAAGGTACCTTCACAGAAATCAACCTGGCAAAAAAGGTACCTTCACAAAAAATCTTACAACTAAAATCGGTACTTGCACAAAAATCTTAGTCATCCCAGGAAAATCTGACATTTTAAATGAGCACATCTTTGAAGAAAAGTAACTTTGTGCATTTTTGTTGATGCGATTCATGAAGCAAGAATCATGCAGAATGTTGGTTTTAATCTACACACAAGCGTTTGCTATGGGTGAGAAATGGTGTAGCATAATTAAACAAAATGATCCTTGCGTGTATTGATACAGACACGCTCTAGAGTTGTGGCCATAGTGTATTGTTTCCTGATTCGTCAGGTGGTTTGATGTTTTGATGACTGTATGGTGATGTGTCTGTCCTCCTTTGTATAATTATTCATGTATAGTGCAGTGATACTAGTACGAATAAAAACAACTTCTGCTCACACTCTCTCTACTGAAATGTTTATTTTAGAGAGAAGTGAGTGTTGGTTCCTGTTCTGCTATAAGCCTCACACTAACTACTGAGCGTTATTTTTATTATTTTACTTAGTTTTAACTCCCCCCCCCCCCCACACACATAAAAAAGAGTGTGCTACAATTTTTCACAAAAATAAAATATACTTAAGATTTTTCACAAAAATAGGTATTAGGTTTGAAATCCTGGATTGGCCCCTGCCTTGTGCACCTCAAAGCCTCCTTTTTGAATTTTTGATTAGTTTTTTTATTTATAAAAACACGAAAATAAGATGTGTTGAGTTGGAAGAATGAAGGTCACCAGTCAAATCATGCATTAGATAATGGTGGTTTTGGTGATAGTGTCAAGTTGAGTATAGATGTGTTGAGCTGAAAGTTTTAAGGTCACCAATCTGATCGAGTGTTAGATGGTGACTGTTTTATTGGAAGTGTCCGATTGAGCATAGAAGTGGGTCACCAGTTGGATCTAGTGTTAGATGGTGATGGTTTTGGTGAAAGTGTGCGGTTGAGCACAGAAATGTTGGGAAGAGGTCAAAGGAAGTGGATGTTCAGTTAAATATTGGTGATTTTAGAATTAGAATTATATAGAAAATGAAGTGAATCATTTCATAACCTATTTACTTTCAACTGACTTCTGAATTAACAGATAATGCTTTTTGATAGGAAATAACGTGAAAATAAATATTACATATAGTGCGTATAGTGCAGTTCATATGTAACTGGGATTTAAATATAAAAAGGCTACATCAATTTTTTCAATACTTTCCATTTTAAAACTGTCTTTCAACAGGGTCTGGTACGATTTCCCGACGGGTATGGTTTTCTGAAAACTCATTTTCCCGACAGCTCACTTTTTCCCGACAACTTACTTTCCTGACAGGTACAATTTCCCAACAGCCCACTTTCCTGACAGGTACATTTTCCCGACAACCCACTTTCCTGACAGGTAAGTTTTTCCAACAACTCACTTTCTTGGCAGGTACGTTTTCCCAACAACTCACTTTCCAGCCAGCTCACTTTCGTGACAGGTATGTTTTTCCAACAACTCACTTTCCAGACAGGTACATTTTCCCAACAACTCACTTTCCCGAAAGGTATGGTTTCCCGACAGCTCACTTTCGCGACAGGTACGTTTTCCAGACAACTCACTTTCTCAGCAGGTATGGTTTTCCGACAACTCACTTTCCCGACAGGTACGTTTTCCCAACAGCTCACTTTTCCCAATGACTTCTTTCTCGGCATTTCACTTGTTTCTTTTACCGGTTTTTTTAAATAAGAAAGAGAAGTGTTATGAAATTGATCAAAAAATAATAAAAATAGTGCTGAATACGTAATTCTATTTAATTATTATTATTTAAAATGAATTTTAAATAATACTTTACTTTTTTATTTAAAATGTAAAAAAAGAAAAAGAGAAAGAAAAGAAAAAGAAAAGAAAAAATAACCTTTCTAATTTCTTGCTTTTTAAAACAAAATTTGTATCCTTCAATGTATGCCTGACATACAAAAATAAGAATGGGTACTTTTGTAATGTATTTTTGAACCAGTATTTATTTCTTAATGCATGAAATTAAGAGATTTTCGCAGTCAAATTTAAAAATTCGAAAGGTTGTTTATTTTTGCTTTCTTCTATATTCAATAGAAGAACGTATTGGATTTATAAAAATTTTCGACCTCGGGTTTTTGATGGATTTACATGTTTAGGGATTTGTAGAACAGGAGTTGACCATTTTTAGAAAATGTCTGTCTGTCTCTGCGTGTGCGAACCGGAACTGTCACCTCTCTTACAAATTATATAATTACCGTATAATATTTCCAAATATAAGCCGAGAGTACATTATTCCCTGCAGAAATTGCCCAAAATTGCAAACCCGTGTATAAGCCGAATTGAAAAAATACTCTTTTTAAAGTTCGAGTATATCGCCAAAATGGAGAAAATATTGCCAATCTATACAACCTTCAGGATAATATGTCAAATGAAATTGCGCGAAATGCGTGCTTATCCAATAGAATTCCTTACCTTACTTAGCTACGACGTAAAACGTTGGCAGTGTGTTCGGCAACGGCAATAGTTTTAACTCTGGCAACCGTATCAGAAGGGAGGCAAACACAGACGTGAACGCAAGTCCCGGCAGCTGAAAACGATGGTTACCGTAATACCGGGCCGGCGCCGGAGACCTAACCCTAACGTGGATGATGCAATGCCGCCGCTGGATGTTTATATACATAAGCCGTTTAAAGATCGATTGCAGATTTTTTTTAATGACGTATCTAAATTATTTTGTATATTTCTATTTTTCAGTATTTTTATCAGTGCTTCAAGGCAATCTTCAAAAAAAAAAAAAGTACTTCTATAAAAAAAACGAAGCTTTGCCGCTTTTGCTAGTGTAAGCCTAGAAACATTTTAAACAGAGATGATTTAAATTTAATTGTATAAATTAAAAATATGATCGGGAGTCCTGCTTTTTAAAGTTTCTCTTATACTATTTCTGAATCAGACAGAGAAATTACTCCGTTCGTGCACTCTGCCGATGACTTCAGTTACCGGAGGTCATAAAGAAATGTAAACACACGTGACTACATCGAGCGTTTTGTAAAATAAATTTAAAATTGCTAATTTAAGAGTTTTATATGTGATAATTATTTAAAAATAAGGTTTAATATCACTATTTTACTTTATATATACTTTTTAAGCTTAAAATATATGTATTCAATCATTGTTTCTAAAGTACGTTTTTTGCTAGAAATGTAGATCCGTATATAAGCCGACCAATATAATTCAGCTTCCGAAAAATTTCCAAAAATTCTTGGCTTATACACGGAAATATACGGTAGATATACTTAACTGGTAAAAAAAAATTTTACATATATAGGAGCATCACCTTCCCCCCTCCCCCCCCTGGAGGAGAATAAATTTTCATGATGGGTATCTTTCAAAAGAGCTCACCAATACCTTTAAAATGAATGGTTGAACCATCGATCTGCAATAATTTAAAATAAAATTATTGATTTTCTTTTCAATTTTAACACACCCCCTCTCCCCCAATTTTTTTTTTTTTTTTTTTTTACCTGTAATATTGAGAATAAAATGAACTTTTTTTGGATGTTTACTGTTATACTACTTCTCTAATATAAAAATCGTACTGCATTATCATGGGAGATAATTTTATTAAATAATAATTTTAATAGATTATTTTTACTAAGTGAATTTGCAAAGGAAAATATAGAAAAAAGTCATGTGGTGGCTACAACATTCTAGTTATTTTTCAGAAAAATGGCACTAAATGTGCAATTTATTTTTTTATTTTAGGAATACAATATCCAGAGAAGAAATCAACTTCAGCAAGCAATTTATTCTTACTGACGAAGTAATCCTTTCTGCTTACTACACAATCATTTTATTTATTTTTATAGTAATATCAATAAATTACATGTATTTATGTTCTTAAAAAAAAAAAATCATAATAATAAATGACTGTTTTAAAATATCAAAACGTAACTTATAGAAGTTTTTTTTTTTTTTTTCATCTCATTTCATTCATTCATTCATTTCTTTTAAGTCTGATTTGTTTTAAACACATTAAAACAAACTTCAAATTATTTAAGTCTGTAGAACAATTCTGCATAGCATTAGAATTATATTAGTAGTTTTGGCAATTGGTCACTGTGTGCATGTATGTGTGAAATCTTCTGGCTATCATATCTCCGAAACTAATAAAGATAGAACTACGAAATTTCAGAATTGATACAGGTCTAGTGCACAGATGAATTTTCCAAATTTTGTTGAAAATTGGAAAACTGAAGTCATTGGAAACCAAAGTGGGACCATAAGTCTGTATCTTAAAAACAACTCTAATGACTCTAATGATTGTCTTCAAATTTGCTATATGAACACTCTATTAGATGTCCTTTTGAATGATATAGTTGGTCAGTTCAGGAAGATTGATAGGCGTTCTGTATAAAGAGCTCAATTTCAGGTCTCACAAGTGATCTCACATTCCTTTAAAAACTGTCGTACAGATTTTTTTTCAAACTCATCATATTAACTCCCTCTTAAATATCCTTTTGTATGTAATTATTGTTTTCTGGTCAATAATTGAGTATGCTAAGTTTTGGTAAAAGTTGGTATCTCAAGAACTGCTCTAATGATTTTCCTGAAGATTGTTACATTAATTAATTTTAGATATCCTTTCTTATATACTACGTGGTTATTAGAGGAAAATTACCTGCCATCCTGCTTAGGTAGGTTAATTTTAGATCATGGAAATTAGTGTTCCAAAAAGTAACTCTACCATTCTTTGAATGGTTGAGTTGAATACTTTATAAATCTTAACACGTGTATTAAGTTTCTTATACCAAAAAAATTTTAGGTTTCTCCTTCGTTATGTCAATTTTATGTCTTTTGATCATATTATCTCAAAAAAAAAAAAAGCATATAATAGATGTAATGGGGGGTAATAAAAGTTGTGTAATTGTTTCACACCAGATTTTTGTACTCAGGAGGCCTTAAAACGTGTAAATCAAGTGAAAACTCGATATAATGGGTGAGTGTGAAAGTTCTACCCGTTTTTGGATATGCAAATTTGCAATGAAATTGACGTCGCATATGACACTATAATGACGCAAATCGTCGGCCAATCAAACGTGTGGATGCCTCACATATAAATACATCGTGTCTCAAAGTTAATCATCTAAAAAAAATATATATATTAGAGCAGGGCCCGAAATTACAACTCAGATTACACTCGCCGAAAAATGTTTTACTCGCCACAAAACAGAGTTGTCATTTTTTTATTTTTTTATTTCTTTTTTGCGCATTTTGGATTCTTTTTTCTTTTTCTCCCTAACTATTTGAAATACTTTTACAAATATACTTAAAATTATATATATTAAAAGTGTGTCGTTTATCATCCTCTCTCATAATCATCTATAATCAAAAATCATTATAAACATAGGCAGTATCTTTAAAAGGGCTCGGGCTCATTTTCATGTGCCAATATAGCATAGGCAAACTTTCACATTTCTCTTCTGCCGGATAGTGGGTGACGGGCAAAGAGATTCTCTGCTCGTCTATTCTTCTGCTTGGAGAAATCATAGTGGGAGAAACGAAACTACCGAAGGGATTAAACATTTTAAGCATGCACTAAGCATTTTTCCTTTCCAGCTAAATATTAGGTTATAAGTTGCAAGATTTTACCATATTTAAATCTATAAAAAGAATGTTTTCTGTCACCATATCGTGTAAGAATTCTATCTATAACTAGACCAAATTTTTACTCGCCACAGTAAAAATTCCACTCGCCAATGGCGAGCTGGCGAGCGGAAATTTCGCGCCCTGTATTAGAGACTGTAACATGTAAAGCGAGGAGCATAAAAAACATTATTATACAAATTTGATAAAAAGAGTACGGCAGCCGCAGCACGTAGCAATATTTGTTAAGTTTATGGGAAGGATACAATAGACGAAAGCACATGTCGTCAACGATTTCATAAATTTAGGAAAGGAAACCTGCAGTTCAGGCTAGGAGTGGACAGCAATCACACATTGGAGATGACGATATTGACCAAGCCATTAGGAACAACCCGAACCCAACCCTGCAAGAATTAGCAGAGACTGTCAACGTACATCGAAGAACGGTCAAGAGACAGCTGGTTAAGTTGGGTTTTACGAGAAAGTTGGATCGTTGGGTTCCACATAACCTGACAGCTAATCAACGGGATCACCGAATCGCCACCTGTTTCCTTGTTTCCTGGTACAAAAATGACCCATTCTTGACATGAAGTGGGTTATGTAAAGTAACATAAAGCATCGGAGGAGTGTGTGGCCTTTCTGAATTGCCTGAATCGACTTCAAATGCTGAACTTCATCCCAAGAAGGTGTTATTGAGTGTGTGGTGGGATGTGCAGGGAAAAATTCACTGGGAGGTCCTGCCACTGAACATCAATGCTGCCTTCTACTGTCGACAGTTAGACAGGCTGCATTCAAATTTGGTAGCAAAGCGACCAGGTCTCATCAATCGTCGCTGTGTTATCCTTCATCACGATAACGCCAGGCCACATGCTAATGTCATCACTCGCCAAAAGTTATTTTTTCTTTAGTTGGGAGGTTTTACTCCACCCTCCCTATTCTCCTGACTTGGCACCAACTGACTATCACCTATTCCATGCGTTGAACAATTCCTTCTCTCAGAAAGTCTTTGATGATCTTGATGCTGTTAAAACTGCCATCCAAGAATTTTTTTTACTCGAAACCACCAGAATTTTACTGCCATGGGATTCATCTCCTACCAGAAAGATGGGAAGAAGTCATAGACGGCAATGGAGATTATGCACAATAATAGGTACTGTTCATTTTGCGTTTATTTGCTCTTATTTGTGGGTAATAAAAACAGGTAGAACTTTTGCACTCGCCCAATAGAATTTTTGGACGGAATATAATAACTTCCATTACTTACAGCAGTAGGATAATGGAAATAAAAATGTTTACATATGCAGTATGCAATTTTTACCCAAACACCACAAACGCACAAAATTTTATATAGAATATTACTTACAGTTTTCTGAAGATATTGCAAATTGTAATGAAATTTCTGTATATGTCTCACATAGACAATATTAATTGCTTTTCCAGATATAGTTTATTTATTTATTTTAAGGACAATAAGATTATTGCATTAAGACAAAATAGATTACTTGAAAGAAGTTATACTTTTGGTAACAAGTTAAAAAATATATATATACACTAAGCGACAAAAAAAAAGCCGCACTGCAGAAAAAAGGACTTATACCTTTTTTATTTGTAATAACTTTAAAATTAATGTTTGAAATAAAAAAAACTGTCTTGTTTGCATAATACCAAAGGCATGAAATGATACATATGTATATTTTCGATTTAATAATTCGCTTTATTGCACTTTACGAAGTACTTTTTAAAAATCTGCATAAAACTTTCTTTTTGAACATAATGCAATAAATACACACTTTGCATTCTATGATTGTGATTTATTATATGAAATAAACAAGTTATATTTTAATATAGAAATAAAACTATTTATTTGTTAGATCTAAGCAATTTTTTGTTAAAAATATGTATTCTGCACTGGGTTAATTCCACCTTTATATGGAATTACTGCATTAATGCGCAATGGCATAGTTTTATATAGTGTTTTAATATAAATCTCAGAAATTTCAATGTGCCAAATATCACAAATAAATTTTTCTAGTTCTGGCAGAGTTATAGGCTGCGAATTTTGAATCCTCTCCCCCGCCTTTTTATAGACGAAACATTTTCGAGCGGATCGCGATTTTGACCATTTCCATGTCTGGTAAAGAAGAAATTCTAGTATATCCTTTGTGGTATTTAACTTAAAGTGAAAAAAAGTATGATTACTTACATAATTATAGGTTCTCATGGGAATGTATAAGAAATTTTGACAATTTGAAGTGAATAAACTTACCACAGACGCCGTGTAGAAAGGTGCCTTATTATCTTCAAATGCTGTAAACGGAAATGTCTAAGATACCTCCAAAATAGCCGGTCAGGCACCCCTTTTATGCAGATTGTGTTTTATTTCGAGTTAATTGATCCCTTGAGCATAAAAATTTCCCCGAGTGTTTCAAAAGTTATGCACCTCCGTACCATAATGTACGGAGAATGTGTCACTGTTGTAAAAGTGTAATTTTCATTAAGTCAGTCACATTTTCGTCTTCATTCTAGCTTTTTTCAACTGCACGAAATAAAGAAAACTTGATTCATCAGAGAAAACCAGTTCAGCCTAATAATTAACTGATAATTTTTTTTAAATTTTGGTCAACTAAAGTATTCTAATTCTTTTCCTTAATAATGGTTTTTTTCGCAGATCTTCCGTTTTTTAACCCGCTTTGTTTAATTGTTCCCGCATTGTTTTTGGAGAAATTAATTTACTATACACTTTTTAAAAATCTTTTTTAAGTTCTGAACATGATACAAATCGATTTTTTAAACATTCGCATTTAAACTTGCGGTTATCTTGCTTGGATGAGCAACATGACCGCCTAAAGCCAAATTCCCAGTTTAAACGGCCAAAAAAATTTATATTTTGCTAAAATTCATTTTATCAATATTTCGTTAGCATTTAATTATTTTGCCATCTCACGTATTAAAATATTTTTTGATTTTCATTTAAAAATTAATACTTTTTGTGGCATCGTTAACTGCCTTATTCTTACCCTTTTTGAAATAAATTCTAAAATTACAATATTTCTGACAATCGCATTTTGTTTTTAACACTAGACAAAAAAAGCTAAAGTGTAGAAAGTGAAAGCTAAAGTGTATGTGGAGGACAACATAGTAAAATCTGTTTGAAAATTTGCTTTTTAAACAATAAAATTGGCGGTTGTAGAAGGCGAAAAGGAAAACATCCAAGTGCGGCTTTTTTTTTGTCGCTTAGTGTATATTAAAAACAAGTTAAAAATATATATCTATAATAATAAAAGAAGATGTCTGTCTGTCTGTACATCTATGCATTCAGCCCCTACTGAACGCAGAAGTACAAAATTTGACATACGGATGCTCCGAAGCCCTCCCGAGGGACTCCTGAAAACAGAATTTAAAAATTTTAATTAGTTCTGGAGATATTAATTAAAATGTCGACCCATGTCAAATCAAAAAACGATTCAAAATCGCAGCCGACCATCATTTTGTTATGGAACAGCCTACCTCAAAAGAAGAAGCAGAAAGAGAAAATTTCGTGGGTTTTTGTAATGCGATCCTGTTTGAACGGTTCGACATATCGAAAATACACCTGTACCAAAAGAAAGAGAATTTATTACCGATTCTTACAGTGCAATTTTTTTTTAAATACGAATTTTTTATATTTTTAAAAAAAGTTTTAAAAAGGGTCGAAAATTTCTCTTTTTTCTCGATCGTCTTTTTTTTAAATGCCCTGTACGACCGAGTAACTGTTCCATTTCTTAACAACTGGTATATTTGGAAAGGTCATTTAATACTCTTTCGAACCATATAAACATTTTTACAAATACGGATTAGCGATCCATATTTTTAGATTTTACAAAACATCGATTTT
The DNA here is from genome assembly GCA_963930645.1 of Salticus scenicus. Classification (NCBI taxonomy): domain Eukaryota; kingdom Metazoa; phylum Arthropoda; class Arachnida; order Araneae; family Salticidae; genus Salticus; species Salticus scenicus. Next base: position 4,519,021 of record OZ005662.1, read on the forward strand.
TTCCCAAAACTTTTTATAACTCAAAATCGTTTAGAGATTAATCTTTTCTTCTTATTATTTTTTTTTGTATATAGATCTCGCTTCCACAATTTACTTCCCAAAAGATTGAGAGAAATTTTCAAAAACTGAATGAGTTGTAATTTTAGGCATTAAACCATTGAAAATGGCGAACTTCATTCCATAATGAAATTCCGTAATCAAATCATGCAGCCGGCCATTGGCATCATCATGACAACCTGTTCAGAGAAGAAACATTTCTGGACGGAAGCGGGAAAAAAAGAAAAAAAAAAAAACAGCTGCCACTGAATGAGAATCGGAGGTATTTTGATAATGCCCGATAATTTGATTGTGAATATTTTTGAAAGAGTACAATTATCAGGGAAGGCTTGAGAAGGGGCAAAAAAAAAAAAAAAAGAGTTACAGCATTTGAAATTGGTTGGCATATTTAGATTTTAAGGCCAGGTAAATAGATTGCGAATATTTTTGAGTGTAAAATCATTATTAGCGACGGAAAGGGGGGGGGGGACAGCGAAGGGGCAAAGATGTAGAAAATGAACGGGAGTTTCAGAGAAAACAACGGAATGCCCAGAACACCTTTATTCTTTAATATTTTCAGAATTTTGAATTCCAATTTCTGCTCACATATCCTACTAAGTATTTTTAATGTTATATAGCCTGGAATTATGCAAGTTTCATAGAAAACCATGGATAAGTTGGATTACTGAGAGAAATTTCGGAGAATAAAAAAATAAAAAAAATTTAATTTTAATTTACATTTAATTGCAAATAAAATTTTATTCTAATATTCTAAGACGTGTATTTCAAATTCTAATTATGATTAAATTATTTTTAATACTTCATTCAAAAGACATTTTGAAATACTTTTATATTATCAAAAGTGGGATTCGAGATTTCACCCAATTTACACGTTTTGAGGTGTCCTCAATTGGTTTTCTTTTGCATCTCAGCTACTAATTAAAATAATTTCATAAGTAATACATCACTTGAAAGCTTTGTTGATTTGGAATTGAACAGTAGATTACAGAAATTTCTACCACGAGATAGCGCTGTAATATTTCAAAATTTCAATATTTCAAATTCAAATTATGATTATATTATTTTTAATGCATCATTCGAAAGATATTTTAAAGTACATTTATATTATCGAAAGTGGAATTCGAGATTTCACCTCATTTACACGTTTTGAGGTGTCCCGAATCAGTTTTCTTTTGTATCTCAGCTACTAATTAAAATAATTTCATAAGTAATACATCACTTGAAAGCTTTGTTGATTTGGAATTGAACAGCAGATTACAGAAATTTCTACCGTCAGATGGCACTGTAATATTTTAAAATTTCAATATTTCCAATTCTAATTATTATTAAATTATTTTTAATACATCATTCGAAAGAGATTTTAAAGTTCTTTTGTATTATTGAAAGTGGAATTTGAGATTTTACCCAATTTACGCATTTTAAAGTCTCCTGTTTAGGTTTTCTTTTGTATCTCAACTACTAATTAAAATATTTTCTTAAGTAATACATCATTTGAAAGGTTTGTTGATTTAGAATTGAATAGTAGATTACAGAAATTTCTACTGCCATATGGTGCTGTAATATTTTAAATTCTAATGAGTGAGGAAGGGGTTGTATGTTCTAAAACGGGGATAAGGCACCGCAGGCGCCACCGAGCGGAACTTTGCTAAAGTCAGAAATTTGAAAGATCATAACATGGTGAGTGGACAGGCTGTTTCAGATATTGAAAGTGGAAGAGGGCACCGCAGGCTACTAGGCAGGAATTTAATGCAATTAAATTTTTCAGTAAAGCTATTTTGTTACGTAAAGTATTAGGTTGTGATTTGTGGCAACAGTTTTGTAATAGCTGGAAATAAAACAAGAATAGAATTCCATGTTGGTGTAAGAGTTTAAGATTCTCTTTATCCTTTATTTAAAGTATTTTAAGATTATACAACAATATACGAAACATGGTGGCAGACGGAAATTTATAAAGTAGTACTGTGAAGCTGTGAACTGTGATTTTTTTTCTCAGAGAAGAAAAATACTCCTGATACGATGAGTACCGATGCTAAGCCTATCGCAGTCAAACCGCCAGAACCTTTGGTGTTCGATAATAATCTGTGTACGAACTGGAAATTGTTCAAACAAAAGTGGGCAAACTATGCTATTCTAACCAACTTAGAGAAACAAGATGTAAAATATCAAGTTGCTTTACTATTGCATACTCTTGGTGACGCTGCGTTGCAAAGGTATAACGGATTTTCGTTTTCTACAGCGGAAGATGCAAGAACAACTACGGATATAATCGATACGTTCGAGCAATATGTAGTAGGTGAAATTAATGAAACGTATGAACGCTTTATGTTCAATAATAGAAAGCAACAAGAAAACGAAACGTTTGATGAATTTTTATCTGCCATAAGAGTGCTAATTAAAACATGCAGCTACTGTACGGATTGCATTGACTCGTTACTTCGAGATAGAATTATTTTGGGTTTGAAAGATAACCAATTGCAAGAACTGCTCCTGAGAGAGAGAAAGTTAACATTAGAAAAATGCATTGACACATGTAGAGCTGCAGAATATGCACAAATTAAAAGAAAAGAATTTCGTCCAGAGATTGTGAACAAAATTAAAATTCATCATAACAAGAAATCTTTTGAAACGAAGAAAGAAGATGGCAAGAAAGAAAAATCATGTAAATATTGTGGAAAAAAGCACAAATTTACCAAAGAACTCTGTCCAGCATGGGGAAAAACATGTTCTAAATGCAAAAAAAGAAATCACTTTGCAATCAAGTGTTCATCATTCAAAATAAAGAAAGAAGATAGTATACATCAGCTGAATTCAGATGAAGAAGAATGGGTGAACAAAATAGGAGATCTAGGCAAGGATATAAAGGGTGTGATGATAATTAATGGAAAAGAGGTAACTTTTCAACTTGATACTGGAGCAACGGTTAATATCTTACCAAAACAGTATGCAACTGGTATAGAGCCATGCAAGAAAGTTTTGAAGATGTGGAACGGCAGCACTTTTGAACCAATAGGACTACATCGGGAACATGTAATCAACCCCAAAAACAATAAAAAATACAATATTGAATTTATTATCGTTGACAAAGAACATATTCAACCACTGCTTGGTTTGAAAGCTGTTCAAGCTATGAAGTTGATTACAATTCAAGAGAAAGAATTCCAATCTGTGAATATTGTCGACTTAACTGATTATAGTGGTGTTTTTGCTGAAGGCATTGGAGAATTGCCTGGTGTCGTTCATCTTCAGACTGACCATGATATACCTCCATCTACTATGCCAGTACACAGAGTGCCTATTGCTTTGAGAGATAAGCTAAAAGAAGAACTGGATCGACTTGAAAATAAAGGGGTCATCCGAAAAGTAACTGAACCAACTCTGTGGACCAGTAACATAGTGTGTGTAGAAAAACCAAATGGCAAGTTAAGACTGTGTTTGAATCCTCTTGAACTGAATAAAGCTCTTAAAAGACCAAGATATATTATGCCTAATTTAGAAGAAGTACTACATGAATTAAATGGTGCTACAGTATTTAGCAAATTTGATTTACAGAATGGGTATTGGCATATTTCACTTGACAAAGAATCGAGTTTACTCACAACGTTTCAAACTAATTTTGGTCGGTATTGCTTCCTACGTCTACCCTTTGGCCTAAATGTGGCTTCTGAAATATTTCAATTGAAGATGAAGCAATCATTTGAAGCTCTTCCTGGACTCATCAATATTGCTGATGATGTAGTAATTTTTGGAAAGGACATAAAAGAACATGATGAAAATGTAAAAATATTTTTACAGAAGTGCAAAGATCTAAAAGTGAAGCTCAATAAAGAAAAAATGGAACTACAATGTCAGGAAATCACTTTTATGGGTCATAAAATATCCAAAGATGGTGTGAAACCAGACTTTAAGAAAATTCAAGCAATTGTAGATTTAAAAGAGCCAAGCAACAAAGAAGAATTAAAAAGGTTCTTGGGAATGTGTAATTATCAAATGAAATTTGTGAAAGACTATGCTACAATTAGTGAGCCATTGTATACTCTTTTAAAGAATGACGTTCCATGGAATTGGACAGCTAGACAAGATGCAGCTCTGAAGAAATTGAAGAATCTACTTACAAAAGCACCGACTTTGAAAATCTTTGATTCTACAAAACCTGTTGAAATAGAGTGTGATTCAAGCAAATTCGGTCTTGGTGCAGTCTTAATGCAAGGTTCTAGCGCAATCGCCTATGCAAGTAGAACACTAAATGCTGCAGAGTGTAACTATGCTCAGATTGAAAAGGAGATGTTAGCTGTCATATGGAGCTTAGAGAAATTTCATCATTATGTATATGGAAGAAAAGTAACAGTGTACAATGACCACAAACCTCTAGAAGCTATAAGAAAAAAACCTTTATATAAAGCACCTAAACGTTTGCAAAATATGTTACTTAGAGCTCAAAGGTATAATTTTGATTTAATCTACAAGCCTGGAACAAAAATTCCTGTTTCAGATACTCTCTCCAGAGCACCATTAGAAACAACAGAACATGACGATAAGGAGATTGATATAGTTTGCAGTATCCATACTTTACCAATTAAAGGTACCATTCCAAAAACAATGAGAAAAGAAATGAAAGATAAAATTCACCTCGGACATCTAGGTATCAATTCATGTTTAAGAAGAGCAAGGGAACTCATATTTTGGCCTGGTATGTCAACAGAAATTAGACAATTCATTAGTGGATGCCATACATGCTTGTCATACAGTGATCATAGACCTCAAGATGCTATAAAGTGGCATGAAGTAGCTGAAAGACCTTGGCAGAAGGTTGGAATTGATTTATTTGTTTTAGAAGGTAGAAATTACTTAGTTACTGTGGACTATTTTAGTCAATTCATAGAAGTAGATTACCTGACAGACACAAAATCTACAACTGTGATAGGAAAAGTCAAACATCATTTTGCAAGGTATGGTATACCAGAAACAGTTGTAACTGGAGGTGATACTCAACTAAGATCTGATGAATTCAACAAATTTTGTGAAGCTTGGGATATTAAACACAAGCAAACCAGTCCTTACAACAGTAAATCAAATGGTCAAGTTGAGTCGGCTGTGAAAATTGTGAAGAAGATTATGAAAAAGAGCCTTTTTGCAAAAGAAGATCCCTACTTAGGTCTTTTAAATTATAGAAATACTCCAATTGAAAATGTTGGGAAAAGTCCAGCGCAACTACTTCTTGGTAAGCGGACAAGAACTCTAGTGCCAACTTCAAGTTCTTTATTCAAGCCGTCTTTCAACTCGTATCCTGAAATCACTCAACGTAAAGAAGATGTAAGACAGAAGAAGTCTGAATGTGATAATAAGAAAAATGCTCTGCCTGAATATAAACAAGGAGATGTAGTATACATGCAACCTCACAAAAGAAATGAAACCTGGAAGAAAGCTGTAGTTACAAAGACTTTAACACCGAAAAGATTTGAAGTCACTACAGATAATGGACAAACCTATGTGAGAAATAGAATGTTTCTTCGAGGAACGCCTCACCAAAAGAAGATTACAACACATGTACCGGATGTCTCGACTCCAACTAAGACAATTCGAAGGTCAACCAATGAAGTTGTACCAACACCAAATCCAGATGCCGAAGTGAATCAGAAAAATCCTTCTGTACCACAAGAAGTGAACACTGGTGTGATGCAAGAAAGACCTCAATATACCACTAAGTCAGGACGAGTTGTAAAAGTGCCTGCAAGATATAGAGACTAGAACTGTTGACTATTTTTTTATTCTAATATTGGGTTGTATTTTATTTCAGAGATGTTAAAAAAGGGAAAGGGATAAATGTATAATGTGAAAATTTGTATAACTAATGTATGGAAAATTATTAATCTAAATTTCTTAATAAGTAAAAGGGGAAGGATGTTACGTAAAGTATTAGGTTGTGATTTGTGGCAACAGTTTTGTAATAGCTGGAAATAAAACAAGAATAGAATTCCATGTTGGTGTAAGAGTTTAAGATTCTCTTTATCCTTTATTTAAAGTATTTTAAGATTATACAACAATATACGAAACATATTTTCACTATATGTCAATAAGCTGTTGCAAGATCTGAAACGGGAAAAAGGTGCCACAGGCGCCACCGAGCGGGAGTTTCGTAAAGTCGGATTTTTCAAGGATTGTGAACCAGTTGGTCAGTTAAAAATAAAAAAGAGAAAAATTGTGCAAAATAAATTTTTAAAAAGTTATATTTATTTATTGTTTTTTTTTGTTTTTCTTTTGTCACATCAAGTTAATATTTACAAATTTAAAGAAAACATGCGACAGAAATTTTAAGAAATGAATGTAATAACTGTTGCTGCAGAACACAACACAATTACCACATGTCTTTATACGGAAGAATAGAATAAAAGTAGACTGTCGACCTTAATTAAATTCTCTTTTGAAAATTAATTTATATTGATTACTTGGAGAACAAAAATTGGCTATTTTATTTTTTATTTATTTTTTAATAATGTGTTATTATGTATACTTACATTTTTTTTTTTTTTTTTTTTTTTTTTTTTTTAAGTGATTGTAACTGATTATAAAATTACAAACTTATACTTTTTTAGCCAAAATAAAATTCTACATAAGACAGAAATTGAATTTTTTTTTATTGTATAATTTATACTTTTTTTTTAAATTATCTTTTAGTTAAAAAGTAAAATATAGGCAAGATACAGACACAGAAAAAAAAAAAAAGAGAATGGCTTAACAGTTTATATTATGTCAGTGCCACTACAGGGGAAAATAATTTGTCTCCATAGTAGAGGGGAGGTATGGAGACAGAAAGAAAAAACCGCAGCCTATTTTGTTTCATAAGAAAGAGATATAAAATACTGTGCACATGAGTATTTCATTTAGGACAATAGAAATTTTTTAACAGTGTATTCTTCCATACAAAGTCATGCTGTAAGCTGTAAGTGTGTTACATCTCTTAGGATAGATTACTATATACAGTTTTTATGTTTTTTCTCACATTCTCTCTGTTTTCTTATATATATATAACTGAATGTGTCAATTGGAAAAAAAAAAGGGGGGGGAAGGTGGTTTAGTTGTTCTTAATATACAAACAGATTTTAAAAAGTACAAAGTTGTGTTTCTTAGCAACGTTACTATTTTAATTTCATAAATTTCTTTTTCACACTTTATCTTTTAAATAACTTTTATTTTTATTATATATATATATATATTTGTCAGTTTCAAGTTGTCTACTTTGTTTAAAAGCAATAGTAATGAGATATAGTAATTTAACTAGATAGACTGAGCAGTATGTCACAAAATCTAGTATAGTATTTAAACAAAAAAAAAAAAAAAAAGTTTTAGTATTTTTCTTAGGAAACTGATATCGGAATGTGCTTTATTTATACTGAATTTATACTACTTGAAAAACTGTCCAAATTAAAATCCCATTTGGTGATGCCCTCTCTTTAACAGTTTCAGAACCTACAACAGCCTGTTTGATCACCATACAAACACCTTTCAAATATTGGACTGTAGCAATCTCTCGCATAATGGTGCCTGCGAGCACTCATCCATTTCCTAACCTTGAAAAAACCTGTTCACCCACGATGCAAAAAAATTTGAAAATTCTGATCACTGGAAAGTCCCCGGTGGAGCTTGTGGCATTCTTATCAGCCTTACCAGTAACTTTGCAATTTTGTAAGTAAGCACAATCAATTTGTCACACCTCAAAACCCTAACACAGGGATTTTCAAGACTCTAGATGAATTTTATTTTATTTTTTAATTTGCCGTCTTCCTATCCACCCCATTACACATTTGAAACCGTACCTGGGGGTCTACCACGAGCTTAGCGGAATCGTTTCCATGTCGGAGTTTCTCCGATGTGACGTCATATTCCGACAGCCTCTCTTCTTTCGCTAGCACGAACATATCGGATTGCTTTTGCTATCGGAAAAGACCAGTGGAATCCCTCCCAAACTTTCCGTCAGACCTTTTCCGAGTGGAATCAGCATTCCGGTAGCAATGGCGTCGTCCATCTTTCTTTTTCTTTAGGTATTTAGTGTTTTGAAAGCTTCAAATTGAAGAGTTCGTCCATTTGCAACAAAATACTGCAGAAACGAAGGTATGTTTTATTTTTATTTGTAATGTTTAAAGTAGAATAAAAAACGATAAAGATATTTTTTGATCGCATAGCAGCATCAAATTTTAATGTATTGTTTTATCTATACTAAGTTTCGACTAATTTTTATTAATGTTATATTCTGCTTTAAGATACATCGCTGATTATTCAATTTTTAAGTATTAATACAAGGATAATACCAGTTTGGGTCAGATTTAGGTAGTGAATGTTTTTTCTGTTTAAAATACGTTTCTTAATGACATTGCTAATTTCATATACTTTCATATTTTAGATCATAATGTTACAACTGATACTGTAAATAAATTTAGTTTCTGAAAATAATAAAGCATCATTAAGTATTCATATTTTCACCAAAACAAGATTAAAAAAAAAAAAAAAAAAAAAAAAAGTTTTCTTAATGAAAAGCTGGAATTTACTATACAAAAAAGTCGATAATATTTTAAGTAAAAGGTGTGTATAGTCATTTTTCTTTACATGTTTAAAATACTTTAAACATTTTACTTCTGCATTTTGTAAACATTAAAAGGTGTTTGTTAAATGAAAAGTAATTTTTCTGATTTGAAAATTTTCAAACCTTTATTGTTTACTTCTTTATTTTGTAGTAAACATAAATAAAGAAGTGCTTGTTAAATGTTAAATGAAAAGTAATTTTTCTGATTCGAAAATTTTCAAACCTTTATTGTTTACTTCTGCATTTTGTAGTAAACATAAATAAAGAAGTGCTTGTTAAATGTTAAATGAAAAGTAATTTTTCTGATTTGAAAATTTTCAAACCTTTTATTGTTTACTTCTGCATTTTGTAGTAAACATAAATAAAGAAGTGCTTGTTAAATGAAAAGTAATTTTTCTGATTTGAAAATTTTCAAACCTTCATTGATTTAAAAGGCAGATAACTAGTATATGTATATTGCAAAAAATAATCTTCACCTCATTTTCCAGTATTAGTTTTGGCTAATATTTAATGTTTAAGGTGTTTGTTATACAGTGAATAAATTGTTATTACTGCTTATTTGAGAATTTTCATTTTTTTAACAATAAAATTAAGAGTGTCACATTGCATCTTTAAATTGCATGAAAAAAATATTATTAAAAAACTTAATTTTATGCATTTTGAAAGTTTATTTTATTTTATTTTATTTTTTCTAAATTGTACAACTAAAAAGTAACATTAATTTGTTATATAGTTTTTACATTTTTGGTGCTAGAATATATTTTCACAACTATACTCCCCCCACCAAATAAATAAATATGAGAATTAAGAGACCATTTACAAATTCTTAATCAGCCTTGTAAAAATATAACAAATGACAAATTTTACACAGTTACATTTTTTTGCTGTAATTATTTTGTTTGATTGCCATGAAGATGTTTAAAATTTTTACATAAAGCTGTCATTTTAATAGCTAAAAATATAAAACATTAGTTTTTAGCAATATTTGTAAATAACATTATGAAAAAGAAAATTGCATTTAAAACAATATTAGTATCTCTTTAAACCCTGAAGAGGTGAAGATTATTTTTTGCAATATACATATACTAGTTATCTGCCTTTTAAAATAAATAAAGGTTTGAAAATTTTCAAATCAGAAAAATTACTTTTCATTTAACAAGCACTTCTTTATTTACATTTACAACAGGCAGAAGTAAAATGCTTGAAGTATTTTAAACGTTTTAACAGTAATGACTTTTTCTTAAAATTAATCGACTTTATCCTATGATAAATTTCAGCTTTTCACATAAGAAAACAAGTCTTTTTTTAATTATTATTATTGTTTTGGTGAAAATATGAATACTTTATTATTATACTTATTATTTTCAGAAACTAAATTTATTTACAATATTAGTTGTAATAGTAACATTATGATCTAAATTCTAAAATATTAAAGTACATGAAAATAGCAATGTTATTAAGAAACTTATTTTAATCAGATAAAAAGTATTTACCATAAACCTAAACCTCAGACAAATAGGACAAACTAATATTACCAAAGTATTAATGCTTAAAAATTGAATAATGAGCGATGAATTTAAAGCGGAATATAACATTATTAAAAGTTAGTCAAAACCCAATATGTATATAAGACAATACAATAGCATTTCATGCAATTACACGATCAAAAAATATCTTTTTCGTTTTTTTTATTTCACTTTAAACATTACAAATAGAAGAAAAAAAAATAAAACATACCTTCGTCACACACATCACACTTTAGCAAAAAAAAGAAAAAAAAAAAAAAAAAGTGACACAAATCAAAAATACAGTATTTGAGAAAAATCAAGCACTCGCTATGCTATGATAAAGCTCACTCTGCTACGTCAAGTAGCAGACCATAGTACCGGGGCTGTTGTCAGAAAACATTTTTGGAGAGAGGTTCAAACTTTAATGCATACTGTTAATGATGCACAACTAAAAAAAAATTAGAAAAATTTTGAGGGGGGGGGGAGCTCTCAATACTCATTTAACTACAGCCTCACATAGTACCTGTTGTGTACCAGCCTACTATTGCTGGTATACTTATCAATCTTGCCAACACTGGCAAAAAAATAAACAGCCAAACAATATATCAATTCAACAGAACTGTTGTTTTCAAAAGCGTGGAAATTTTCAGTAGCCTACCTTGAATTAAGTATATATATAATGTGTAATATTACTTGTAATTCACTATTCAAAGCTACACCGTTCAACTAATTGCAACAAAAAATTAGTAAATATATTAATCAGGAAAAATTTTTAAGAAATGTAGTAGCGATTGCTAAGGAACGTAACACAATTACTGCATGCCTTTATGTGGAAGAACAAACTAAAGAAAGCAGTCCCGTTGTCCAAAATTAAAATCTTTTTTGTACAGAAACTTTAATATGCCGTCCTATTTTTTAAAACATTGGGGGGGGGGGGAGACTCCCTCCCCTCAAGCTCCGCCCCTGGTGCAAGATTTAGTTGTAAGATATGATAGGTGTTTAAACAAACTGGCAATTATGTTGAAAAATAGAGAAATGTATGTAGAGTCTGAAAATAAATTTGGTTTTTGAAATTTTTTTTTTTCGTTTGGTTTTTATTTTCAAACGGCCCTTACTTAAAAATACACGCCTCGTATAAGAGCGTTAGTTCGCCAATGTTTGCATGTTGTGAGTACAATGCTTCTACAATTTTACTTCCTTCAGGTGTAGTTTATTGTAATTCCGTTACGCCATTTGTTCATCAACGTACATAATGTTGGTTTGAGTTTTGTTAGAGTGCATGCATTTTGTTTTTGGAGTGAAAGGTTTAATTTGAAATAATGCAAGGTTGCTGGTTTTATAAGAGTGAGATTTTCAAAGTATTTTCTTCAAATATATTTATTTAACACATTCATGCCGGCGTGGTACACGGGTGGTTCACAGCAAAAGTATCCGAGCACTAGCAATAATCTTTGTCCAAAAAAAGTACACTTAATACTGCTTTTTAAAAAAAATCTTTGTCGAATCATGATCTTAGTCAGTCTAAACACATGATTCGACAAGGTTTTATTGAACAAAACAGTTTCAAGTATACTTTTTTGATATCGGAATTATTGGCTAGTGCTCATATACTTTTGAGAAGAATGCTCCGGCGTGAACGTGTTAAACAATGTAAGTGACTGTCCATGCTATTTTTGCAAGTCTGAATGGATATTTCAGCAAATATAATGAATCTGTGGAAAGGTTATTTGCCTGCTTGTGAAAGAAAGCCTTTTCACATTAAAAAAATAATTATGAACAGATTTGCTTAAAACTCCATATGTACATAACCCTCGCCAATATTTCCACCAAGTCCATTAATAGCCACCATTTTGTTCCAAAATGGTGTTTACTTCATAAAAAAAAAAAGTCCACCTACCCTTTCAGATGAGCCAAAAGGACTTTTTTTGTTTGTTTTATATACATAATACTAATTGCTGCAATTCAAAATTTCATGCAGTTTAAAATTACAGTCGACAACAGAATTATTGAAACGCTAGCAATAATTCCTATTTAAAAGATGGGCGTCGGCACAATGGGGCAAGGGGGGCACTTGCCCCCCCCCCCCCTGGAAAATTCTAATATGCATATTTTTTTTTTAACTTTAAAACTATGCTTTCAGAATTTTACTAAAAAACAACTTTTTTTTTCAGGTTGTGCCTCCCCTCCCCCCTTGAAATTTTGCAGTTTTTTTTTTTTTATTATTTATTTAAAAATTGATTAAGATTTGCTAATTTAACAATATAATAATTATATTCAAACTTACACATGAAAGAACTTTTTTAGAAAATTTAAGCTTATCTTTACAATTTTTGACAGCTTAAAACATTATTATACTCACTCTTGTCATGTCAAGAAATACTTAGTCAAAAACCCAATCACAAAGATGTTATATATTAAAAAAATATAAAATTACACATTACCTAATTGTTATTTTCATATTCTGAAAATACGCAACCATTAAATGAGTACTGGTTTTCCAAAATTTTTTTAATTTGAATTTTGAGTTTAAAAATGTGAATTTTCACTAAATGCAATTTTCTCATTTTTGAGCTGCAAAGTAAAATATTAAAAAAAAAAAAAAAAAATCACTTTTTGGGAAACGGGTACTCATTTAACAGTTGTCAATTTTCTGAATGTGAAAACGGAATTTAAAAATATCAATTAAGTAATGAGCAGTTCTATAAACAAATTTCACCATAGACTTGCATGGTATTTGATGACTTGAGACGGGGAAATCGTAAGAGTGAGTAAGCAGCCTTAATGATGCACAGCTAAAAAAAAATTTTGATAAATTTATAAATTTCAAGGGGGGAGTCTCAACACTCCCTAACATAGTACCTATATAACTACTACTGTTGTTATGCTTATTAATCTTGCTAACACTGACAAAAAAAAAAAAAAAAAAAAAAAAAAAATTGCTAAACAATACATTAGTAACAGAACTGTTTTGCAAGAATGGGTTTTAGCATAGAAATTTTCAGTAGCCTACCTTGAGTCAAGCCTATATATAATGTGTAATATTAATTATAATTAACTATAAAAAGCTACACCATTCAACCAATTGCTACAAAAATTAGTACGTACATTAATCAGGACAAAATTTAGCTTTCACAGTATCAACAGTACAGCTATGACAGTTCAACTGGATAACTGACTCAAAATACATTAAATAAAAAAAAAACTATTTTAACTTTAACACGTTCATGCTGGCGTGGTCCACCTGTGGCTCACAGCAAAAGTATCCGAGCACTAGCAATAATCCTTGTCCAAAAAACGTACACTTAATACTGCTTTGTTAAATAAATCCTTGTCGAATCATGATCTTAGTCAGTCTAAGAACATGTTTCGATAAGGATTTATTGAACAAAACAGTTTTAAGTATACTTTTTTGATATCGGAATTATTGGCTAGTGCTAGGACCCGGACTCCTCACGTTGAGAGCGAGAAAAAACTCTACCGAAACAGAGAGAATTTAGGTTATTAATAATGATATGCAATTTTGACAACTCATTTAAGTATAATGTCCAGCGAAGCGGGCAAAGCCAGCTAGTATATACATATAGAAGAAAGTAAAAACCCTGTTAATATTTTTACTTTTTTCTATATTCAATAGAAGAAAGTATTGGATTCGTAAAGATTTTAGACGTTGGGTTTTTGATGGATTTACACGTTTTGAGAGCTGTAGAACACGATTTAACCCTCTGTACCATACTGTAGACTGTAGGCAACATACCGTTCGATCGTGGTTCAAATTCAAAGAATCGGTTCTACAACGTAATCACACACTGTAGCCTGTCATATACACTCACAGTTAGAGAATCTAGTATCTAGAAACACAACTGGATGGCGCCGTATGTCGTAAGTTGAAGTTCATTACTCGACAGTGGGTAACTAACGACAAGTGCGGACCGGCTCTGATTCAAAAAATAATAAAAAATAGTTTTTCGTGTGTTTTGTGTTTTATATTGAAACAGTGAAGAGGTAAGTGTTTCAAATTCATTGTATAATATTGATTTTGACCCAATTTCACGTATTTTATAGGATTTTATGCTAAAAAGTGTTTGTTGCCTGTAGGTGTTTTTGTTTGTTTTTTCGAAATTTATGAGAAATAAAAAAAAAACCTGAAACACGTGTATTTTATTTTTTTCCAATTATTACGAAACAAATAAACACAAAAATATTAAAGGTCATGAGTTACAGAGGGTTAACCATTTTTAGAAAATGTCTGTCTGTGTGTGTGCGCCAAAATTTTTTGGCGACTGTATCTCAGGTACTACTGCACAGAATTTCATAAAATTGGTATGTAGTTACACATTGATATAAATTAGGGCCTATCAACTTTTGGTCAAAATTATCCAACAGCTTGCGTCACCATCCCTCTTTTTCTAAATTTTTAACATTGTGGTATAGGACAAAATTTTGTATAAATGTGCATAAAGAGAATTATTTTTTAATAATCATTATGATATTTAAAAGAATTATTTGTAATAGAGATAGTCAAATGGGGAAAAAAAATTGTGTATGTAGGAGCTTCGCCTCCCCCCTGGGAGAAATCTCCCTCGAGGGGAGTAAATTTTCATGATCGATGGGTATCTTTCAAAAGAGCTCACCAATACCTTTAAAACGAATGGCTGAACCATCAATCTGCGATAATTTAAAATAAAGTTATCGATTTGTTTCATATTTAAAAAAAGAAAAAAAAATGTAATATTGAGAATAAAATTGACTTTTTTTTTTAATATTTAATGTTATACTACTTCTCTTATATGGAAATCATCTACATTATCATGAAAGATAACTTTTAAAAATTATTTTAATAAATTAATTTTACTGACTGAATTTGTATAGGAAAATATAGAAGAAAGTCGTGGTGGCCACAACATACTAGTTTGTGATAGGTTATAACTTTGTAAATTTTAAATGAATTATTCTTTGAAAATTTTTATAATAATATAGTTAACTTTTGATATAATGTCTCGGATTGAATTGTTTATTTCTGATGTATTTAGATCACTAACTGCCCATAGTGTAGCGCTAGTGCAATGCAAAACACATTTAACTTTAATCTCGTATATTTATTAAATTTTGTGATTTTAAATGTACTATTCTTTTTAATTTTGTCCTCTAAAAATTTTTTTTTACCGTACACAGTAAATTGTTTGGTTCACTGAAAAATGTGCTTTTTTATGTAGACGATCTATGGTTGCAATTGAAATACAATGGAAAATATTGCCACTATGGCAAATTTTGAAAAATTTGCGAAATGGCACTCCTAAACTAGATTCTCCCCCAAATTATTTTTCTTTCTCAAACAAAATGCAAAAAAAAAAATAGATGTGTATTGCACATACATGTCGTGTTTATAACAAAATATAAATTACTATATAGCAGGGGCAAGGCATCGTTCAGGAAACTATGGAAGCGCTTCCAAAAGCAGAGGAAGAATCAATTCAGTCTTTTGACGAGCGACATTACCTGATTACTTTTTTAAAATCTTAAATAGGGAAAGCGCTTTTTCCATGGACGCTTCGCCACTGCTATATAGTTTACTATTTTTAAGAAAGGCAAAAAAACATTTATTGAAATGTTTATAACTTTCATTGTTTGATTCGATATCTCTTGAATAAACATTAAACCAAGTGAATTTACAAGTTCAAGACTTGCAAAAAACAATTACATTGTCATTAACATTGTTATATTAATGAGGTGATTAAAGAGCAATATATTATTACATAAGGACTGTTTTTATCAGTTTCAGTATAAGTTGTTAAAATTTCTTGTATTCCCATTAATTTATGTACTTAAGTTTATACCATGTGTTTAATTTTCATCAATAACCCCCCTAACACAATTTTTTTTTTTATTGAAGCTTCAGGAATATACTTTTAAAAAAATATGTTGATATGAAGATATTTTTTACTTTGGATTTTACGTTTTAAAAAAGTAAAAAAAATTCGTTGGAACTTGAAAGTATACTAAGTTTTGGCTCACAGAGGGCAATTCGATGTGATAGTTTTTGTTAACATTTAAAAAAATATGTAAACAAATGCTGAGTTATACAATTTCACTCAAGTTATTAAATTCCCCTTTATACAGATTGTTTATATATACATTTAAAGAGTATATTAAAGTAGTGTAAGTTAAAAAAAAAGTGGCCCTTAAATTTATACAAATAGGTTTAAAACTGAAAAATGAGATAAATTTTTCCATAAAATAAAATAAATCTTAACCTGAAATAGTGTTATGTGCAGTATTTCAATCGGTATTTAAAGGCGTTGAAGGAGTAATATTTTTAAACAAATAGGAATTGAAATATTCATAGTATTTAGTTGACTCAGCTGTTTACAAATTATAAAGTAATAGTTAATAAATCTAACAACAAATACATTTTACAGCTTCTTATCGACAGTCAAATCAAATGCTTTCTTTCTTTTTTCATTGTGTATTCTCACAATCTTACTTAAATATGATATATATATATATACATATATATTTAAAACGTACTGAATTGTATTATTATGTTATCTAAGAAAAGTTTAAAGGAAAAGTAACGAAAGAAATGTCAACAAAACATTGAAAAGATCGAAGAACGTACGCGAGAGAAAAATGTAAACATGAAGCTATGCAAGCTATGATGCCACACGCTCGCGTTATCAGAAAATATTTGCTTTTCTGTGATTGGTCGATTCAATCCGATGCCGACAGCTTTTCATTTCGCTCTATGAGAAATCCGAAGGCCATTTCCGATGGTGTGATGCTAGCGCTTAAAATGCATATCGGAATGTTGTTGGTGGAAACTCGCATTTCCGATGTCGGAAAGTTTCCACGTGGAATTCATTCCGATGTGTTGGTGCTAGACCCCCTGTTGGGAAAGTGGCGTCAGGAAGCTGACTTGTCGGGAAATTGACCTGATACGCTTCCAAGAAACACCTAAATTTAAATCCACAGATCACATTGCATAAGCAATAGGGACACATACTCAAGATTTTGTGGCTGAAGAAGACTCTGCCAAACACAATAGGTCCTTGAAACAAGATTTTGAATAATTTAAATTTTTATTCTTTTTATTTTATTTTTTTGTTTATACATTTTTATAAAAATGGATGATTCTGTTTTTAGTAATCAGCGAAACAGGCAAAACCTGCTAGTACATTATATGGCAAAGTGAAAATGAGAAATTTTTCAAAATAATTTAACATAAAATTCAGGGAGCAAAATTTTCAAAAACACTGAAGGTGGGTAGCCCCTGAAAAATTTCACCTCTGTAAGTGCAGTAAAATACTAGAAATCTGCTGACACCAAATCCACCAAAGTCGAAAATCAGTATAGTTTTTCAGATACAAACAATGAAATTCACTACTAATAAATTACAAAACTGCAAATCAGACATTTTAAAAAAGAACTGGAAAGCAAGATTTTGTGCTTGCATTTTATGATTACAAAATAAAAATAATATGAAACACTGCAAGAATCAAGTTGCTAATAATAAAATTATTGACAGTATATTAAATTCACCGAAAGAAAATTAAATTATGTTGACGGAATCAATAACAAATTAATTTTTTAAAAATGCTATCTGATGAAGGCTTAATTGTAAGATCTCAGTTAAATTCTTAGAAAAATAAATTTATGTTAAAACTATTTACAATAGATTAAAGAAAAAAAAAAAAATCTCAAAAATGTATGTATGCATATTCAATTAAAGTTTATAACAAAATACATGTGAACAGATTTTATCTAAATTTAAAAAGTATCTTTTCATTTAAAATGATTGTTTTTATAATATATATATAATTATTGTTCATGTTATTCTTATGTGCCTAATAATTTAATACTCAAGTGAAAATACTTTTTTTATAGGTCCCAAAATCTACATGTCTGGTCCAGAGCTGTGTGGATTTTTGATTCTCTATCATACCAACAATTGTAAGAATTTTATCTTGCATGTACATTATTCGTTGGTGAGCTTTTTCATCCTGTGAGTCTGCTTAAGGTGTCTTTTTAAATAGGTCTCAACAGGAAATCCTTTGTTGCATATCTCACATAAAAAAATTTTCTCATTCATATGAATTGGAAGATGCCTATTCAAATAGCACTTAAGGGCAAAACCTTTATGGCACACCTCACAAATGTGAGGCTTCTCTCTGTTATGAATACACTGACAGTGCCTAATTAAATCATTTTTATGTGAATATCCCTTATTGCACAGTTCACAAGTAAAAGGTTTTTCTTTAGTGTGTGTTCGAAGATGATTTTTACAATTAGAATGCAAGGAAAATCCTTTCTTGCATATTTCACAAGTGAAAGGCTTGACCTTCTTATGATTGAGAAGATGCTTGTTTAGATCCAATCTTGTAGAAAAACCTTTATGACATACTTCACAAATGAAAGGTTTTTCTGTACTGTGAGTATGAAGGTGTTTCCTTAAATTTGATGTTTGAGAAAATCTTTTATTACATATTACACAAACATAAGGTTTGTCTCCATTATGTATGCGATGGTGAACATTTAACTGAGATTTGCAAGAAAATTCTTTATTGCATATTTCACAAACAAAAGGTTTTTCTTTAGTATGTACTAAAAGGTGCCGATTCAAATAAGCTTTCTGTGCAAATCTTCCTTTACAAATCTCACAGCTGAAAGGCTTCTCTTTTGTATGGATACGAAAATGTACTTTGAGTTTAGATCGATCACAAAACCCTTTATTGCAGACATCACAAATAAAAGGCTTTTCTTTCGTATGAGTACGAAAATGAATAGTTAAATGAGCACGCTGGGAAAATGATTTGTTACATACCTGACAGATAAAAGGCTTTTCCTTTGTATGTACATGCATATGTACATTTAAACCATATTTTCGTGAAAACCTTTTGTTACATATTTCACATGGGAAAGGCTTTTTCTTGATATGAACTTGAAGATAGTGTCTCTTTAAAAGACCCTTCTCAAAAAATCTTTTATTGCATTCTTTACAACTGTATGGCTTTTCCGCATTTGAATGGATTCGAAGGTGTCTGTTTAAGCCACTTCTTTGAGTACATGTTATTTTACATATTTCACAAGTAAACATTTTTTTTGTTGTATGAATAAGCATACTTTCACCTGATTCATATCCTTGAGAAAGTTTTTCAGGACTTTTTTCACAAGTGGATGCCATTTTTGCTATATAAAGAAATATATGCCTGTTTTAGTTAGCATCACAGGTAATCCTTTATATTATACACTGCAGGTAAAAGATTACACATTATTTGGAACATATAATTCATTACATAGACAGAAAAAAAAAAGAGTAATTTTTTATTTAAAATTAACACTTTTTCTTAATTTTTGCATCTGATAAGATTCACCTAATTGAGATTTGTAATATTTAAAACAAAATTAGAATCAGCAGACTATAAAGATTTCTTAATTGTCCTTCAGAAATTGGATTTGGGGGTTGCATAAAACAACATCATCATTATACATGATACATTTTATATTGAAAAATATTTACTCAGGGTTTTTTTAATGTTTAAAAAAAAAAAACTAATACTGATTATTTCCTTTTATAATATAAATAATGATTGGAAACTACATCAAATTGAAAATATGAACAGAATACAAAAGAAAAAAAAAAGGTTGAAATTTCCAGAATAAGAAAACTATTTCTTAACACAACTGGTGGTTACTAACAGAAGAAATAATATATTAATGAAATATTTCAAATTTAGGTACTGCTTGTATATGAAAACATAATATCTAATACAACATACATATAAGTAGGGCTGGATTATTTATCAATATATCCCCAAGTATCGATATTTTTTAAATATCCCAATAACAATATTTAAGAGTTTGCTCTGCCAATATATCCCTTTAACGATATTCTGCGCGATCAATTGATATGCCGATACGTACCGTTAAACGCCAACGACGGATTAATAGAATTGTGCTTCCGCGCAAGCGCGCATCACGAATGAAACCCGAGCGAACGAACATTCCGAGCGAGCGAACGATCCCATCAGCGAACGGAAACCCGAACAAAAAGAGCGCGCAATATCTTATACTAATACCCATTCTCTTATTTTTCTCCCATCCCTCACTGATAAAATAAAAAAATATAACCCCACCCCCAAACGATCACTGCACTCACACAATGCATATACTTCCCCTTCCTTTATTCCTGCATGAGAAACCTCACATCTAAATTATCACTGCTTTAATAAGTCCACCGCATAATAAAAAAATAAACAGTATTTATTGAAAGCCATCTGCTTTTCCCGCAGTATATTGACTTATTTATTACTGACTCTAAACGATAATATGAAATAATTTATACTACCGTTAGTATTTGATAATATTCCACATCACCACTTATGGATCATAGGTGTAATACCAAATACCACAGTAACCAAACCACAGACAGGGCGATATGAAAACAAACGCTTATTATGACGAATGTATACAATATCTTTTGTTTTAGCTCATTTCCTGCTATTGGTTCATTGATATTGGTTTATTTCAAAGTGTGGATAACTTCTGGCCAATAAGATGCGACGTTCAATGTATTTAACTCGCTTTGGGCTCAGTGATGCCAGAGTGGGGATTTTTGAAGCTTCTGGGGACAATTTTGGGGAATTCTAAAATGTTTGGGGACAAATCTGGGGAGTTCAACTTTCTGTCAATGTTGGCAACGTAATGATTTATCCCTACGACTAGAGACTTTCAATAGCTTTATTGTTATTTGGGGATTTTTTTTCAAAAATTGAGTTCATTTGGGGAAAAATCTGAGCTCAAATCAGAAAAATCTGCTTGATATTCTTTTTTGAAAAAAAAATGTTTTTTTCCTCTTTTCAGTGGAAAACCTGTTGGGGATTTTTTCGAAAAAAAACCCCTTGATTTGGGGAAATTTAGGACCTGTTTGGGGAAATAATTTTCGATCATCTGGCATCACTGTTTGAGCTCCCTTTCTCCTTTCCCATGTTATCCAATGGGATTTTCGTTGCTTTGTTTTATAAAAATATCTCATTCAAAAATGAAGTTTTTCGAATTCTGTTTTTTGAATATTACTCTTTGAACGGGTCGCCTTTTAACTTGGTGAACAATTTTTCGAAAAAATTAGTTTAAATATTTTATTTCAATAAGTAAATTATGGACTCTTAAGTGTGGATCTCTAAGTAAAATATTTAAATTTATTTTTTCGAAAAATTGCTCACTAAGCTAAAAGACGACCTGTTCAAAGAGTAATATTCAATAAACAGAATTTAAGCTAAAAGACGACCTGTTCAAAGAGTAATATTCAAAAAACAGAATTCGAAAAAGTTCATTTTTTAATAAAATATTTTTATAAAACAACGCGACAAAAATCCCATTGGATAACATGGGAAGGGAGAAAGGGTGCTATCTGACTGATGTAAAATAAAGTTTTATCTTCAGTAATTTTACAGTGACAGTTTCTTTATAGAAATATATAATATTGGATAGTTTATTACTTTTTTTGTGTAGCGTTTATTTTTCTCTTTCCTTTTCCTTCTTTTTTTTTTTTTTTTTTTTTTAAGCCGTACATGTTAAATAAAATTGGTTTAAATGCAAAATGAGTTACTTTAAGTAACAAAATGAAACTTTAACATAATATTGTTTAAATAATATAATTTTTATACTGACAATGTATACATATATATATATATAATGTATACATATATATAATATATATATAATTCAATTTTCAATTGTTGTGAAACTATTATGAATGTGAATTGAACACATATACATTTAAAAAATATTGTAATGATTTGGTAAGCAGAAACAAAAATAAAAATGACAAGTAACTGACATTTAGGATGCATATAAGTGTTTTAAGCAAAAATTATTACTCTCTACGACCAAAAAAGGTGTATCCAATTCCAATGGCATTTCTTAACTATTTAAAATGATTTTCCTTTTTATTTAATACCTACATCTTAAGACAAATTTTCTTAAGCTTTATTTTTAGTAGAATTATGAATTTTGATATACTTGGTACAAATAAAACACAGATCACATATTAGCTGTGTTAAAATATGATTTTAAAATAATTAAAGCTTAAAATGGGAAGAATAGAGGATAAACTATACAGAGGTATACTAAAAAGCAATAGTATAAGTTATAAGAAACACAAAATATTGATTCACTTTTTATGATTTTTTTTTTTTTAATGATAAAGTTATGGTAGTAATATACCAGAAAATACATGGAAAACAATCTATACTTGTATACTTTAAAATTCGTGTGCATATGTTGTTAAAAAATAACAAATGTCTATTTTTTCCTATCTTGAAAGAAATATTGCAATATTTTACTAATATCGATATTAACTTGGTGATATATCGCGATATTTAATTTCTGATATCGTCCAGCACTACATATAAGCAATATACCAAAGAAGAGAATACCAAAAAATAAATGAAGTCTACAAAATAAGAAAAGTGTTCCTTAATGCAGCTGGTGGTTACTAAGAGAAGAAAATATATATTAACGAAATGTTTCAAATTTAGGTACAGGTTGTATAAGAAAATATATAGGAAAACATACATATAAGCAAAATATATATGTTATTTGCCATGAGCGTTGTATATAAATAATGATATACTAATGTATTATTTGTACTAGTAAATCATAAATACATCTTGAGAGTAAACTTCAGAAACTTCCATACCTATAAATAATAATAAAATAAACAGACTAATTTTTATAAAATGAAAAGTTATAAATTAAACAATTGTACACAACATTAAAAATATATATATATGTATATATATATATATATATATATATATATTTTTTTTTTTTTTCTTAAAGTACTTTTTTGTGTGCTTTCTGTTTAAATGAAATGAAATTTAAATAAAAGCAGTTGCTTGTCTATAAAGTTTACAGTCAATGACACAAATGAAGGTAATCATGTGAAATTGTAATGTCGAAAGTATAATAATTTCAACGACATAGATGAAAATTTTTTTAACACTTGACTTATAAGTTTATATATGATGTTAAAATTCATAATTAACTTTGAAATATCAGACTTTCAGAAATATTAATATGAATAAACATAAACATACAAAATATCTATGTCTATGCATGCTTTGTATATATATCTTAGATTTGAAAACTTTAATATTTACCTAATTTTTTATTATCATCTAAAAATAGTTTTAAGACCTGCTAATTTACAAACAGAGTAATGTTCAGATGTCAATTTATATACAGCAAATATTACTACTTTCTAACCAGATTCTAGCTCACCTACGGATTTTGGGTTTTGTCAATATATTTTTGATGGTAGAGATTTCTGACGGGTTTTTGACAGTTTAATCCAGTATTATACCAGGGTTCCCCTTTGAGAAGGGTGTCATGTCCTGCCTGCCCTTTAATTTTTTATGAGCTCCCTAATTGCCCTTTAAAGTACAAAAATGCAACCTGCTTGCCCAAAAAACACACCCTTTAT
This sequence comes from Salticus scenicus, assembly GCA_963930645.1. NCBI lineage: Eukaryota > Metazoa > Arthropoda > Arachnida > Araneae > Salticidae > Salticus > Salticus scenicus. Next base: position 4,542,641 of record OZ005662.1, read on the forward strand.
GCCTGAAAATCATGCCCTTCTTGCTCCCAAATTTAACTACCACAACTCAAAATAGCGCATTTTTCTCCCTTTTTAAATATTAGTGCTTTATTAATACAAATTTTCTTTCTAGAAGCTTTTTCACTTTTCTGTGTAGTCTACTTATTGCAACAGCGAGCTGACACTTAGCAGGTGTATAAACTATTTATCAGCGTAAATATAGTTGCCACGGAATTTCTTTAAATGACCCTGCCGCCTGCTGGCTATAAGGGTGGTGTGGGGAACAAACAAATAAGTGCCTCCCCATTGTTAGCAAAAAGAGAAGGGAAAATATTGCTCTTTCCTTTTCCAATAATCCTTTTGCGACCTTGTTTTTTCCCCCTTACCCCTCTGATTTTCCAGAAATTTAAAAAAGCTGGCAGTTTCCAATCCTTTTTTTTCTCTTTTTTTTTGCGCTGTATTTTTATTTCTTTAGCACAGACAAGTATATCTTTCTCTATCTGTGTTATTTAGTAAATAGTAAGAAACAGCCAGTAAGTAATCATGAAGTAAAGTGTATCAGGATGCCGTCAAATATTCGGAGGAAGCACAAAAAGGAAAAAGAAAATGCAAAAAAATAAGCATACTTTCTTACAAAATTTTGAGTAAGATTTCTATTTCGTACTTTTTATTTAATAAGTAGGACTTGATAAATTTTAAAATACTTGATAGCCAGGAAAAAAGCGTTCATAAACTGAGAATGTATAAGATGATATAACAATGAGTATCATAACTTTAATTATTTTAAAATTATTATATTTAATGCATTTCTCTTTAATTCATAATTTAACATAAAAAAAATCAATATAATCAAAATTCTTTACTAAAGATGACTTTTGTTGGATTGTGTCAATTTGTGAATGAAATTAATAAAATTTAAGTATTTATAATTAACTTTAAAACTTATACTTTTCTTTTTCTTTCCTTTAACGATTTTAAAAAATATGCGTAGTTTTTAAGGACATTAAAAACAATTTGAAAAATAGTTAATCTTACACAATCAATTTTTAAGAATTTTGAATAGAATTCTGACTTAAGGCCGATTTCCACTGCAAGCTCAAGACCAACGCTCAAAAAGTCATTAATCACGCTTCCGACACAAAGAGCCAAATGTCTTGTCATCAGTTGTAGCCCTTTTTTATCAGATTGCGCAGTTACTTCAAAGGAAAGCATGCAAAATTGACAAAGATATCTGCCTCCAGACCCCTCAATTATCTCAGCTGGGGGTCGGACCAGGCTCTTCCAAAGCCGTTCGAGGGTTTTGAGCTCGGCTGACCACATCAAAGGATTCTGATTAGAAGCCGTCAAATGAGCTAGCTCGCTGTGGAAATCGGCCTTTAAACAATATTTTTTTTTTAAAGGGGGAGACTATTTTTGGACAATAAGAAAAAATATATTATGAAACGAAAACATCAGCAATGAGTAAAAAGTTGCAGTCCGCATAGCTCCTACTTCCCCCCTCACACACACCTATTTTTCAGAAACTCTTAATCTATTTCTCAATTTTTCCCTCATCTGAACAGAGATTGTAGCATAATCTGATCTTTTTCTTTCTAAATTTTCAATCTTGCCTTTTACTAACCAACAGCTCTTTCATGAATCATGATTTTTTTTTTTTAATCTTTAAAATTGCATTAACAAAAATTACAAATCTAACTTTAAAAATTACAAATCTAATTACATTTATGATCTTGCTGAAGAACCACAAAAATCATCATTCAGTTCAATCTCATAAATTAGTTTTTTTTTTTTTTTTTTAAAGTCGTCAAGAAGCTTTTGTGTTATTTATAATTTTTTATCATTAAAATAACTGAACTTTTGTTACTGTCACAGATAAATAGAAGATCATTGTCTGTGGTTATCATGTAAATAAAAATTGAAGCACTGCAAAATCTAGATTTCCTTTTCATTCTCCCTTCTTTCAGCTTTTAATTCTAATTTAATGCAGTTTTTCAGTAATGTAAACAAACACTTCTCTTTTGTGAGTCAACAAACTATGATTATGCAATGAAATTTTTTAACACATTAATCGCCATGTCAGCCATATGTGCCCGACGCATTTTTAACTAGGAAATAACCCTAAAAGGAATATGATATACGCCGAGTACTTATTAACACGTTAATCGCCATGTCAGTCATATGTGCCTGATGCATTTTTAACTAGGAAATAACCCTAAAAGGAATATGATATACGCCGAGTAATTATTAACACGTTAATCGCCATGTCAGTCATATGTGCCTGATGCATTTTTAACTAGGAAATAACCCTAAAAGGAATATGATATACGCCGAGTAATTATTAACACGTTAATCGCCATGTCAGTCATATGTGCCTGACGCATTTTTAACTAAATTGTCTAATAAAGTTACCATGGCCCATGTGAAAATTTTTCTGATATTATCGTGGCGATTAACGTGTTAAACTTATTTATAAAATTGAACTTAACGATGATTTTTGTGGTTCTTCAGCTAGATAAAAGTAATTAGATTTGTTATTTTTCTTGATGTGATTTTAAAGATTAGAAAAAAAAATTGTGATTCATGAAGCAGATGGAAAAAATAGGAAATAGATTAATAAGAGTTTCTGAAAAATGGGGAAGGGGAAGGGGGGGGTAGGAGCTATGCAAACTCAGCAGCTTTTTACGTATTGTTAATGTCTTCATTTCATAATATATTTTTTCTTGTTGCCCAAACATAGTGTAACCCTTAAAAAAAAAAAAAAAAGTTACTGCTCAAGTCAGAATTCTATTCAAAATTTTTAAAAATTCATCTTGTAAGAATAACTATTTTTCTAACTGTTATTAATGCCCTTAAATATACGCGTACTTTTTAACTAGTAGTTAAAAAAAAAAAAAAAAAAAAAATTCAGTTAATTATGAACACTTAAATTTTATCAATTTTGTTCTCAGATTGATACAATCCAACAAAAATCATCTTTAGTAAAGAATATAGTTTATATTGATTTTTTTATATTGAATTATGAATTAAAGATAAATGCATTAAATATAATAATTTTAAAATGATTAAAGTTATGATACTCATTGTCACATCATCTTATCCATTCTCAGTTTATGAACACTTTTTTCCTGGCTACCCAGTATTTTAAAACTTATAAAGTCCTATTTATTAAATAAAAAGTACAAAATAGAAATCTTACTCAAAATTTTGTAAAATGTATGCTTTTTTTTTTTTTTTTCTCATTTTCTTCCTTCTTTAGATTTTTCTTTTTCCTTTTCGCTCTTCCTGCAAATAACTTGATGGCATCCTGATTACTTACTGGCTGTTCCTTACTATTTACTAAATAACACAGATAGAGGTCTCGTCTGTGCTAAAAAAATAAAAATACAGCAAGAAAAAAAGGGATTGGACACTGCCAGCTTTTTTTAATTTCTTTAAAACCAGAGGGTTCCCCCTCTGGTTTTAAGAAAAGAGCAATATCTTCCATATTTTATCTTTCCCTTTTTGATAACAACAAGGAGGCACTTATTTGTCTGTTCCCCTTCCCACTCCTATAGGGAAAGCGGCAGGGTCATTTAAAGAAGTACCGCGGCAACTATGTTTTACACTGATAAATAGTTTAGTTTCTTGTTACACCTGCTAAAGTATCAACTCACTGTTGCAATAAATAGACCACACAGATGCAGTGTTCTTGTTAAAGCAAAGTAAAAAAGCTTCTAGAAAGAAAATTTGGGTCATTCCATGCCAAATCAACCAAAAAATTTTAATTTTCAACCTGACCACCTCAGATGTCTATGAAACTTGCAGGAATCATTCTCCTTGATGATATAAATGATAATTATACGAGGGGTGATCTAAAATAAAGTTTACAAGGCAAATGAAAAAGTATTTATTAACAATAGAAACAAGATACAAATGGGAATCAAGAGACACATCTGGCCTTCACTTTCCCACATAGTCGCCAAACCTGTTTAGGCATTTGTCAGAACGTTCAACCAACTTGTTTATCCCGTCTTGATAGTAATCAGGGCCCTGCTCGTGCTCATTGACACATTTCTCGGCAGCTGTTTTCACTGCATCGTCCGAGGTGAACCGTGTTCCGGATAAGTTTTGCTTCAACGCCGGAAAAAAGAAATAGTCACTTTGAGCCAAATTGGGGCTGTATGGGGGGTGATTCCAGACCTCCCACTTGAACCTTTGCAGCAATTCCTGAGTCTGGCGAGCTGTATGGGGCCTGGAATTATCATGCAGAGGCTCATTGCTTTGTCCCCATATACCTCAACGATTTGTCTGTGAATTTCAGATGCGGCTAGATTCTTGGCCCATAAGAATCGAATTACGGCTCGCACCTCTATGCGAGACCACTTTTCTAGAGGTTGTGCTATTACTGTCGCCCTTAAGTGTCTGCGTATTGACGCTACTTACTCGTAGAACCGCTGTAGGACAACTAGCGCCATCTGTCAACCACCCTGGGTGGAAATATTCGCTCCACAATTATTATGTTTTTTAAACTCTTTTTTGGATCAACCCTCGTATTTTTAGAAAATTTTTATTTCTTTTGATTTGTTTTAATTAATTTTTTAAATTTTGAAAAATCAGCATTTTTTTAGCTTGTGTAAGCATTTTCAATTTCAAATTTCTCAAGTTTTATAAGGGATAGAGAAGTTTAGGACTCCTCATTTTAAAGAGTATTTTCTAAGGTTTAATATTTGATATGCAACATCATTATGTTAGGTAAAAATATTAACATTTTAAAGATAGTGTTTTTTAAAAAATTTGAAAAATAAATATGTTTTTGTTTATACTAAAAGCTATATAACCTGAAACTTTTAGAGTGGGATCTCTATGGGATCAGAAGTTATTACAAAAAGCTTAAAGTTACTCTACATGTTAAATTGCATTATAATTACAGTTGAATCTCGAAAATCCGGAATTGGCAGGACCATGGTGATTTCAGATTTTAGAGATTTATTGAAAACTAATTTTTTGTGATATTATAATTAATAACATACAAACTGCAATTTTGTGTTAATGAAAATAAAATACAAATCAAATTGGTTAATTAGAATATAAAATAGAAATATAATAAAACACTTATGTTAAATTAAAACAGATATATTACACTAAAATATAATAAGCAACTGATAAACTGATACTGCCTGCTAAATAACTGCTAATAAACTAAGGAAACAATTATTATTATTTATTTTTTTTTTTTTATAACCTACCTCTTTTTTAACATTTTTTAATTAACAATCAAACATATAAAAATATGTCAGATTATGTCCAAATTTATGTATTCAGTGTTCAATTAAATGAATTTTAAACTGCATTGCACAAGAAATATGGAAATAAGATACAGCTAAGTCTTATTTTAAAATTAAAATTGAAAAATCGTCTGGATTTCAGAGATTTTTGGATTTTGGATGTCTGGATTTTCGAGGTTCAATTGTACCATATAATATGCTTACGTGATAAAAGACATTATTTTGAAAGTTCATATTTATGACTAGTAAAATAGTAAAAAAAAGTTTTCTAAGATCATTAAAAATTTGATTTCTTTTTTAAATGTGTGTGTGTGTGTGTAATTCTACAAGTTTCAAATTTTTAAGATTAGATTCTTTAGTGATGATTTTAAAACTTATGCAGTTTTTTAAAGACAGATTACAAAATTATTACAATATAAGGTTATAAATTTATATCAGAAGCCATTCAGGTAATAAATTACTATGCTTACAAATTAATGACAGCATAAGTCATAGTAAGTAAATAATCAATTTATTTGCTAATTAGAGATGTTCTGGTTCAAAATTATCTTAATTTAAAGATTGCTTTATTTATGTTGTTGCTGGCATGTGACTCATCTCTACTGTAGTTTAATTTTTTATGTCTCTTCTGAGATCTCAATGTAGAAAAAGTTAGTTGTGATTTTGGGTTCATACCAGGGTTTCCAAGTCAATTTTAAAAATAAAATTCCTTGACTTTTCCAGGTCTATTTTTAGAAAATTCAAGTCATGAAATTTGGTTTGCAACATAAAAGATAAGCTCACAGCGTAAAACATAAAACAGCTTGCAACATAAAAGACAACATAGTCATGTGACTCGCAACATAAATTGAATGCTCAAAAAGCATTTTCTAGTTTCATATCATCATTTTTCCAGGTTTTTAGACAATATTTGTGATTTTCCCTGACTTTTCCAGATTCTCCCTGACCCATGGGAAACCTGCCATACTCTTTTTAGTAAATGTAAAATAAGCATTTTAATTTTTTTTAATCAAACATTTTTGGCATATTTGTTTTAAACAGTGAGGACTCTTTTCAGATAAAAAATTTAATCAATTCTATTTAGTTTTTACTTTTATTATGTAAGAAATTTTATTTCTTCTTACAACCTAACTTTAAATTTGTATGATTTTAATATTTTTATCGTTAAGACTTTGTGTAAAGATGAGTAAACCTAGCACATCAAAACATTTTTCTGTATATTGCTATAACCCATTCAAGAAGAAAGCTGGCCATGATTATTATAAAAAAAAGTTTGTGATTTGTAATTCTACTCTAAAACAAATTAATTTTTAAAAAATAGTGATTTTTTTTTTATATATATAATCTAAAAAAAATTTATCAAAAAAATTGTTATTTATTTTTTATTAAGCACATTATATTGAATATTGATTTTTTTTTTTTTTTATGTTTAATTGTATATTAGCATGCAATACTGTATGTGTGAATTTTAATAAACAGGTATTTTATAAAGTAAGCATATTATATGATAAATGTAGTATGATTTACCATGTAGAGTAGCTAAGTTATTGTCATAACTCCTGATCCCATTGAGATCCCACTCTAAAAGTTTCAGGTTATACAGCTTTTAGTCTAACCAAAAACATATATATATATTTTTTTCAGATTTTTAAAAAAACACTATCTTTAAATTTTAAAATTTCAATTTTTTTAAAATTTTTACCCAACATAATGATGTTGGATATCAAATTACACCTTGTAAAATACTCTTTAAAATGAGGGGTCATAAACTTTGTTATCCCTTATACAACTTAAGAAATTTAAGATTGAAAACGCTTATACAAGCTTAAAAAAAATGTTCATTTTTTTTTTATTAAAAAAAAGTTATTTGAAAAAAATTGAACGAGACAAAAAAACTTAAAAAATATATTCTCATTTATATCATCAAGGAGAAAGATTCCTGCAAGTTTCATAGAAATCTGAGGGGGTCAGGTTTAGTGAGTGGTTGATTTGACATGGAATGACCCATTTGTATTAATAAAACACTAAGAATATTTAAAAAGGGGATTGGATTGGATTTGGGAATAAGGTCGATTGATTGCTGAAGGTAATAGGCCTGAGGGGGGAGTCTTTCTAAGGGGTTATAGCTCGTATTTATGCAAGTTTCGGAAAAAACCATGGAAAACTCCAAACTGCTAGGCCAACGAATGCAATCCGGGATCGAACCTGGCACCTCACGTCTATCAGCTTTGAGCGCAGAACCGCTCGGCCGCTGGTGGACTATTTAAAAAGGAAGGAGGGGGGGGGATGCACTATTTTGGCTCGTGGTCGTTAAATTTGAAAGCAAGGAGGGTGTGATTTTCGGACATAAAGGGTATGTTTTGTGGGCAAGGAGGGCACATTTTTGTACTTTAAAGGGTATTTAGGGCACTTATAAAATTTTAAAGGGCAGGCACAGTGTGGCGCCCCTCTCAAAAGCTCTAAGAAGAACCCTTCTCATTATATATTCATAAATTCATATATGAAGAATTGTTTTATACATTGAAAAAATAAAGATAATGTCTAATTTACAACTCGCATGTAACTAATAGTGGACAAAAATGGATAAAATGGTATTTTGTCTGGGACGGTTTTAATCAAGTTTTTTTCAGTGCAGTTTTCCACTATAAAAAAAATCGAACACCCCAGAAACGAAGCATAATGCAGAGGACATGTTTAACTCGTTAGTAATCGCTATCAACAGCACCACCTATTATAGATTGCGAACTTTCTATTTAACTATCACCAATAATTTTAAGAAGTGATGTGATTGACGTTAAATCGATTTTATTCGTGTTTTATGTATATCAAATGCCACTTCTAAAAATTTTTGGTGGCTATTGAATAAAAAAATCTGGAAAAACTGTAGAATGGGCAGCAAATCGACCAACTAGCGACTACTAATGGGTTAATCAGTTAAAACCAATTGCTGCTGCATTATTATTTTAACTAAGTTTAAAAAAAAAAAAGTTTCAGACAAAGTTTAAAAAAAAAAAAAAAATGACTGCTTTGTTTTTGATTTCATTCTTATTTCGAAAAGACTGAGAAAAAAAATTCAAGATCATCAAAACAAAGAATTAAATCAAAAACACAAAAGTTGGTACAACATGGTTTTAACTCCAGCTCATTTCCTGATATACAATACTGGATCCAATAGGGAAAATTTCACCTCATGAACTTGCAAAAGCAGCATTGTAGTTTGCAATGATAAAATATACAGACTCTTTAGTTTCTCCAGTAATTAGTAGGGCTGTGCCGATTAATCGGTTCAGTTAATCGATCAATGCTTAGTCCCGATCAATCTTTTTAATCGAGTTAATCGAATTGATTAATTCGATTTAAAATTTTCAAAATCTGATTAAAATTTTCAAACTACGAATTAAAATGAAAATGCTGTTCTGCCTACAAAATATTTGTTCGCATATTTTGCTAACAAACATTCTAAGAAACATCCATCAAATAATGAAAAAGCAAAAAAATAAAACCTCTCAAAAGAAGTTGTCGCACTTTTGTTCATAGAGAAAAAGGAGAGGACAGTTATTAACCAAATTGCTACTCCATGTGCATGCAGGAGCAACATCACCTGTCTGTTGTAGCCTTCTACAGAAAGTGTTGGCTAGGGTAATAGCATTCTCAGAAACAAGAAGCTTTCAAAAAATAGAAATGCTAAAAATAAAAAATAAAAAAAGAGAAGGAATTGAGACTTTAGCTATCCCTCTGATGGGGGAAATGTCAACAGAGTTTCACAATATCTTCAAGCGTTTATTGTCTGTTCAGAATTGCTGATAGTAATTATTGAAGTAGAAACAGAAAATAACATTCTGCGTTCTATTAAAACCCGAATAAACTACTACGTCAGAAACACCAAAGAAAAATATTTGAGATGCATACAGCTGTTTCGGTAGCCTTAAGCATACCATCTTCAATGCATTCTTTTTGCGCTGAAGACGGTACGCTTAAGGCTACCGAAACAGCTGTATGCATCTCAAATATTTTTCTTTGGCGTTTCTGACGTAGTAGTTTATTCAGGTTTTAATATTCCAACGCCAAGTCTCCTGTTATTATTCTGTGTTCTAGTCCGAAGTGACAAAGAAGTACTAAAATATAAGAATTTGAGATTTTAATGATAATGATATGGAATTTTGAGAATTCATTTAAAAATAGTGACAAGCGAGATGGACAAGGCCTGCAAATATAAAACTAAAATATGTGTAAATTCATTTAACCCTTTGCGGCACAGGGTAATTTGGATCATTTAAATTACACTGCCACCAGAATTTTCGAACAAAATTAAAATAAAAGAAATTTTAAATTTTCAGGTTTAAAAAAAGGGTCTTTTCTGCTATGTTATACATGTAAATTTTTGCTAAAAAATTTCCAGTATGAGTTTTTGCACTTGAGAATTAAAATTAGGTGTTCCATCAGCAGGAACACTGCGACTGAAAGGGTTAATGTTTCTTTCAAAATTAGGTAATATATTAAAATAAATAAATAAATAAATAAATGAATAAGTGAAAATATTTATGTAAAATTAACACTTAAAGTCACCAATTATTACTCTGAAAATTGATTTAAATTTCATTTATGAAACAAATATAATTGATTAGGCAAAAACTTTTTTTTTTTCTCAGTCAAACTTATGAATAATATATATATATATATATATATACACAATATGAGAGTTTTATTCATCATTGAAATAAAATTATATAAAGAAAAATGAAAACCGATTAATGAACTACGATTAACCAGTTAAAACTCTTAATCGATTCCCACCCCTAGTAATTAGATTTCAAGCAAGGAGCCCACTTCAAGAAATATTTATTTTTTACTGAAAGTGTTGCATCTTCTGTAACAATGTACGAGTGATGGAAAAGCCAGGAAAAAGAAATTGAAAAACTTAATCCAACTGTGTTAAAAGTATTGAACAATTATTATCTGCTAAAGCCAGGGTTGGCAAGTTTCTTCCAAGGCAGAAAAAAACGGCCGGAAGAAATAGGTTTCTTCCAAGTGGAAGAAATGGAAGAAACTGTTTTTCTTAAAAATTTTTCCAATAAATTGCAGATTTGTAAGATACATTTGTATTATAAACAACTTTAAGTAACTTTAATTATATCTATGAAAATTTAATTGCATATTTAATTAATAATTACGGGATTTTTACGGAAGTGATCTTCCGTATCTGATGATCATGTTCCAAAATACTCAAAATCCAGTAAAAAAATCAATTTCAATTTAAACAGTGTAATGTTTTGTAATTTAGACAATTTTATTTCTTGAACTGGTAATAAATATTAGTTTGGATCACTTGCTTATACTTTCTGAAAAAACAACTCTTAACAAAGATCCAATTAATTAAAAGAACCAGTATTCAATAATTACTGTATTACAAAATGTCATAAAAAAAACATGAAAGAAATTCACATGTCATATTTAAAAAAAAAAAAAAAAAAAATCACATTTCGTCTTCCTTTTTTTTTTTTTTTTTTTTTTTTAAATCAAATTTTTGGCTTAATCCTTGCTTTGAAACACAATTGGCAGGGATGGGGGAGTAATATTCTTTTATTTATTATCAGGGATGAGATTAGCAAAAACAGAAAAAAAAGCTGAAACTGTATGCAAAGGCAAGACGTTGAAACGAAATACCAGAATTTTGATGACAAAATCTATTATATTAGAGTAATAAATATTTATTTTAATCTTCAATGTATAAAAAAAGAACAAATGCACATCAAAAATATAAAAAAAAAGCTGAAAAATCTCATCCCTGTTATTATCCTGCAATTCATACAGACTAGTGCTCATAAGAAACCACTATTACATCAGTGTTTTAACAGAATTAATCAGTGATGAATATTATTTCCAAACTTTCAAAAATACTTTGTTTCGTATTTTTTAAATATCTTTGTTTACATTTTATATGTTCATATTATTTAAATATGCTTAAGTTATTTACCATCATATATGAATGTGATAGATTAGTTTTATTAATAATGAAGAAATGTTTTATTCTAAAATTTATTAGAAATTGTCTTTCCATTTTGATGTCTATTTATGATTTAATAATAACTGACTTTGTATCTGCAACAGAAAACTGTGAACAAAGGCAATGATCTCTAATCTGCAAATTCTTATAATCCGCACAACCTCTGGACAAAACTTTTGAGAGTTAGGGGGAGTTGACTGTAAAACAAATTAATCATTTTTTAGGCTCAATACTGCACTTTATTTTTCAACTTAAAATAGATAAAACTATAGTTTTTTTTTTTTTTTTTTAATCCTAGAGAACTTGCAGGAGAATTTAAAAGTAGAGGTATCTTACGTATTGATACATTGATACAGTTCATTGGGTACCAGCTTCGAGTTTATACAAAAAATTGTATCTTTAAAAAAAAAAAAAAAAAAAAAAAAAAAAAAAAGTGCAAATATTATTGCTAAAAATTCCGTAATTATTATCACTTGTACTGTTTGAATGTATAATAATAATACGAGATAGTATCTATGCAAAAAGTTCTAAAAATGTTAGCATTGAAAAGTAAAAACCCGTCACTTGTATATATTTAGTATTTGTTATCAAATAACTTATTTTTCTAAAAATATTTTTAATATTAATTAGATTATAATTTAGATTTAATATTATATTTATGCGTTGAGTTTATATAGTTCATAAATTTTAATTTTGAACATATGTTTTGTCCTTTGGTTGGTTTCTTCCACTGTCCTGGAAGAAACTGGTTTCTTCCGGAAGAAACCCAACCCTGGCTAAAGCATATTCAGCAAGCACATAATATATTTTCATTGTTTGGATAGATTTGAATTCAAAGCTCAGAAATTGATAAGGCACCAAAAAAGCTTCAAAACATTTTTGTTTGTTTGTTTGAAGTATAGTCGAACCTCATTAACATGAATTATTTTTAACATGAACTGTTTTCACAATCCCCGTCAAAATGAAGATTAGTTTAGTTATATGAAGAATAGTTATTGATAGCATGAACTACTGATAACATGAACAAAATTTTTTATCCCCCTTGAGATTCACGATAACGAGGTTTGACTGTATTTACTACAAAATAGTTCATTAAAGATGCATACAACAAAACAGACTGTGAAGCCATATGTATCTAAAAAGAATGATTTTCCCCCAAGTCTGACAAGAAATTATTTTAAACAATAGGTACCTTCATTTTTCTTTTTTTAAATATATAGAGCAAATAATAATACTGTAATAATAAACAAAAGTTTCGGCAACTGTTGATATAAAAATTAAAATCAAAATAGGATATACATTATATCTAAATTACTAACCTGTATAAATTTAAATCATAGCATAAAGAAATGTGCTAGCAATTTCTAAAATGTGCACGCTAATTTATAAATAAAATTTAAATGTGTGCTTATAAGGTATAAGGATTAATTTTCAAAATATGCATTAAAAGAAGGTACAACTATAGTATTTCCCCACAGCTGAATTTGGTGATTTTTCTTTGGCGCTGATTTGAACGATAACTATGTCGTTCTGGACTGTTTGCGATATAATATGGCAGCCTGCATGCTGTTTATTTTGGATTTATGATTTATAATTTAGCTTATGATTTCATCATTTATGATTTAGCCATAATCGCCAAATTCAACTGTGGGGAGATACTATAGATGTTCCTAAAAGAATTTTAAATGTGCAGTGAGTAAGTGTAAAGTTAAATTAATATTAATGTACTAATTGTAAAAGTTAGTATTCTAGAGTTAAATTTACTGATTTTTAATATTTTAGCAACAACAACAATAATAAAGTAAAACAAACGAATGCATGATATACCTCTGATATGGATAATACTTCCATTCAATGTTTTATTAATTTTCAACCTCAAGAATTTAAAAATAATCTTATATATAACATATTAATATTATGCATCACGATAATCTGAAACAAATTATTTCTTAAAGAATCATAATTGAAACAGATGTTTCTTTAACATGCACAGACAAGTTAACATGGTCAATAACGTTATTGACAATCACGTACGATCTCACACGACTCGAGCCAAAAAGTAAAAGAAAAAGACGCGCCAAAAAGTAAAAGATGCGGCTTGCTGGCTTCGCTTTGAATGGTTGGTTGAAAAGTTGGTTGGTACGGTGGTTGGTTGCGGTTACATAATACTTTAGTGTGTCTTTCACCATTGAGTTATGAACGAGTTATGATCATGAACGAACAACGCAATGAGACCACATTTTAAATCATCCTAGCTTGGAGTGTTTCGTAAATTGCTGGCTGCGATGCCTCTATGGTCACCCTCTTGATGATGATGATGATGATGAATGATATCAATGCCCCTATCGCACAGGCAATCAACCAGCCAAAAGAAAATCCGAAAGACTCCTTCTCCCCTCTCCCTCCTTGCTTGATCCGAAAATCTGAATCTGAAAAGAAAAGTCAGAGTCAATCAGAGTCTGTCATGTCTCAAGTTTTGTATTTACTATGTATCTCAGACGTTTGTTGCAAATTTGAATATTTGAAGAAATTTTCGACGCAAATTTTCATGATTGATATCTGTAATATGTGTTGTACAAAGTGAATGTAAAATTCTAGAACTAAACAAAACAAAAAGATCGATATCTGAAATTCAGGTAATTGATAACACTGTTTTGTGTGTTGGTTTTTTTTTTTTTTTTTTTTTTTTTAATTGTTATTATTTTTGGTATTTTAATCAAACGCGATTTACATGACACATCAAGTGATTATATGAATAAAATTTATTTATGTTCTAGTTAGCAAATTGGAATATTCGGAGCAGTCTATATTTCCTACACATGCAGAAGTTACTGTAAATATTGGGAAAAGGAAATCTTTTTATTAAAGATACAGGAAAAATTTTTATCATGCATAAATTAAAAAAAAAAAAAATAATAATACCTAATAATAATAATTTTTAGAAACACGTTATGTTGTATTTAGTATGGAGAGAACGATTTCTATCAAAATATCAATAGACATTTAGTTCACATATGAAAACTTCGTTAATAGGGATTATTAAATAAGTATCAGAATGTTACCTTGAGAATTTGATATTGCATCTTTTTTAAACACAACTTTAAATCCATTCTCTTTCTTTGAGCTTGGCTTTCTTATACTTTCTAAATGTCTTTTTCGTAGATATATTGTAATACCATCAATCCTTCTTAATGTGAATCTCAAGGGGAATAAAGAATTTCTTCATGTTATCAGTATAGTTCATACTATTAGTAACTCAGAAACTAATCTTCATTTTGATGGGGATTGGGGGAAAAGTTCATGTTAAAAGTAATTCCCGTTAAGCATGTCATGTTAACCAGGCATAAAAACAGTGAGGATCTCTTCTTTTGCAACAATACACAAATACAATTTTTCTACAGAACAATATAGTATAAACAATTATAAAATAATAATAAGTTGAACGCATTCAATTAAATATTTTATAGCAATGTTTGACACAACACAATAAAAGTATTAGTTTTAGTTTTGATTAGAGCTGTACCGAGTGCTCGGTATATACTCGGCACTCGGCTTACTCGGCCTATTTGCCGAGTACTCGGTACTCGGCCAAATTTAGGCTATGTATTCGGCCAATACCGAATAGTTGTGGGAATTTCACTATTTTTATGCATTATTGAAAAAAATGTGTTAATGAGAGATATTTATTTTATAACTAAACTAAAAAAATATGAAAATATAAATACATAGTCATTATAATTAAAATTTTTGCTATAACAGCTTTCTGCAGTTAAAACGGGCTGTTACCAAACTTAGTATAGAGATGATTCATGATATGAGCTTTTAATTATAACTATCTTGTATGAATGTAATATGCATTATTTTATAAAAACTTAGTACATAAAATTGTATCTATAAATCAGACAAAATTAAAATATTTTAGAAAAAAAAAGAACCTATATGTAATATTAACACAAACTTTTCGTTATACATTTGTGCAAATAAAAGTAAGACACTTTCAAATCGGTAAGAAAAGATTGATTTTGAATTTTATACTATAAAATAAGGTAAAAAACTATCACCTATTCGGATACAGTATACTGTTGAGCAAAAGGTGCGTTTATTTAGTATTTTAAGAACAAAATAATAATAATAATAATGTGAAAAGAGGAGAAAGCATTTACCGAGTAAAGGCTTTTATGGCATTTTACGTTATATATAAAAATGGTAAATACACTCAGGGGTCGATCCAGGCAAACTTTGGGTCCCTTTTGCGGCCCCTTCACAAAATTCCCCATAGTAAAAAGGGACCCTTCACAAAATTTAAATTCATAAAAAGGGATCCTTCACAAAATTCAAATCCATAAAAAGGGACCCTTCACAAAATTCAAATTCATAAAATGAGTCCCTTCAGAAGATTTTTTTTATAAAAATGATCCTTTTATTAAATGTTTTCAGTATTATTTTTAATTAATGCCTTAATTTGGCTCAACAAAACTATTAACTTGATATTGAACATTACATAAAGTGATTGTAAAAACGAAAAATTTTACACAATATTTTACTTTTTCACAAAAATATTTTATATTTCACAAAAATAAATAAAAATTTCACAAAAATATTTTGTTTTTCACAAAAAAGGGACCCAAAAATTAAAACCTGGATCGACCCCTGACACTAAAACATTATTTAAAACGTATTTTCATAATCAAATCTGTTGTTGTGCCAATTATGGCCCAAAACCACCTGTCATTTTACATTTCTACGATCTGAAGATTAATGAAGTTTGAAATTATAAAATATTTTAATGTTCCCCTTTCATATCTGTGAATTTCAGGTATCTTAAATTAAGCCTTAGTGCCTAGTAACTTTTATATTCTCTAAGAATTATCTGAGGATGATAATTTTGCATCTAAAAAAGACGTTAAGAATAAAGTTATCAGTTATCCCACACAGCACACTTCCTTGAAACAAGGTTGGCTTTCAAGTGAATTTACCATGACAGAGCAAAGTTGCTAATTCAAGGATATCTCAGACCAACTTCAAGTTTGGAAAATTACACATGCCAAATCAAGCATATTACTGGCTTAAAATTTCCTTGACGTCAAGTAACGGTCTGCGCATGCTCTTCTTATTTGCATATAGTAGCCTTGCTGGAAGGGTTGTATCATATTGTTGTCATCTCGCGAAATACGACGCAAGTGCGGGTGACATTAAAGTGAAGGTAAATGATTTATTTTTATAATAATTTGTCTAAATAAAATAAAGCAAGCAGTAACGTTTCAATGTGTACACCATTTCCCAAAAGTTTAGACAATCAATAAAATTTGCATTAACATAAAAAGTAATAAGGTACAATTAAAATTTGTGAGATAAGCAACAAATAAAAACAGTTTTGCTGATATAAACATATGAATTATGATCAAATGTTTGAAATTATAAAATGTATATTAAATGATATAAAAATGTGCTACCACAAAAGTATAGACACAATACAGCATTGCATGTTTTCTTTTACATTCTTGTTCACAAAATAAAATATTTTTATTGTCGTCTGCTTCTATAAAGGCAGAATAATTTTTTCCCTTTAATTGAAATATCGTCTGCTATATAATTAGCATTATAATTTAATGAGTTCAATGTATTGTTTTGTTTGTGATTCGGAAAAGAGGTTTCCTGCGTATTCTGATAAAAAATGCCACGTTGTAAAGAAATTTCTAAAGATGAAATTATTAAGATTTTACAATTAAAAGCGCAAGGACAAAATCCTGTACAAATATTGAGAAGAACAAACAGATCCTTGAGCAGTATTTATAGAGTCAAAAGATCAGGTGGAACATGGAATACTCGAAAGCGAGTCGGAAACCAAAGAAAACCACGTTACGTGATGATAGAATGTTATTAAATAAAGCTTCAGTTGATAATTTATCTGTGCGTGCAATTGCATCAACTTCCAGAATTTCAAAAATCTTATCTCGTAAAATATATGAAAATGGAAAGCAATATACATGCGTAAATGACTTAAAAACTGCAATTGACAGAATGTGGTATGAAATATCTCCTTCTGTAATTCAATGCTTAATTAATTCTATGGAACAACGTGTATTTCATGTTATAAAGTGTCGTGGCAATACAGTTCAATATTAAAAGTAAGTTTTTAGTTACTTTTATAAATGTAAAGCCGAAAACACTTACAGGTGTCTATACTTTTGGAACAGCACATTTTTATATAATTAATGTACATTTTATAATTTCAAGCCTTTGATCATAATTTATATGTGTATATCAGCAAAACTGTTTTTGTTTATTACCTATCCCACGAATTTTAATTGTATCTTATTACTTTTTATGTTAATGCGAATTTTATTGATTGTCTAAATTTTTGGGACACAGTGTATAGTGTATTTCGAGGAATCAAATATTACAGTTTTACTTTACTTTTACGTTAACAGATGCCATTTTATTAAATGTATTCCTTTTAGGGTGGTTTTTAATAGTTTACAAATAATTTTAACTCAACTTAATTATTCATAAGATAAAAAAAGGGGAGGGGGGATAGAGAGATTCTGTTTAAAATAAGAGAGAAAAATCTTCGTGTGTCCGGCAGGTTCTGAATTAGAAATAATTGTTTAAATGTCAATTTATTGTTGGATCCTTAATACATTCTTTAATTTTAAATTAATTTCTTTCAGGCATGCCCCCCCCCCCCCTTTCGGTAAGTAAGAAGGTAAACGTTTTTCTGATGCACAGGTGAGTTTTCCCCATAGAAACCTTTTTGAATTAAAAAAAAAGACTAAATTTTCTTTAGTAACGGAGAGAAGAAGGGAGGGGCAGAATCATGAATCGTGAATACGCAATTACCGGGACGTTACCCCTCGAAAATTCTATCTCTTCTTACTCTATATAAATAAAACTCTACAGAATTATAACTTTTGTAGTGTACTGAATGAAAATTTAATTTTACACTTCCCAACATTGTTGAATATTTTTTATCAATTCATTTTATTTGTGATTCTTCGCTCATTCCACTGTCCCATCCAGCTTTTGTTTGTATATATACAGAGTTCTGCTGCCCTTACTCCTTCCGCTACTATTTTAGTAAAAAAATCTGACATTTTCAATAGAATAAACATATTACAAAAGATATGTAATCTATTGATAGTAAATATATGTAAATTTATAAATTGTAGTGGTGAAAAGTAGGGCAACGTCAACTCTGAATATGTTTGAATTGTCATAAAATTCTAATACATTATGAAGATTCAGAACAGAACTCTCCTATATATCACTTACTTTTTTTTTTTTTAGCACCAATAAAATAGCCTGATTTATATAGCAGGGATGGAACGCTGGCTCAGAATTCATGCCGGTATTTGTTCAAGAAATTTCTATGCCTATAATATAGTTGATTTACGAAGTAGAAAATTTTATTTCATTGATAGTGGTAGGAATTCTGCACCCGTGTTCCATCCCTGATATAATGGTCAACATTTAGTACGTTTTTGAATTGTGCTTTGATAAACTAAAACATAAACATACAGAAAGAAAATCAAACATATTTTTGAAACTTGCAACAATATAATACTTGTGGAAAAAAGTGTACACTTACGAATATATTATATATATTTAACAGAAAAAAAAAAAAAAATACAATATGAAGTACAATATGAAATGCGAACTTTAAGTATTTTTTATTTTTCAAAATGGTGTTTTAGTTTTTAGAAATTTATAAATGTACGCTATTCATCCCTTTCTTTTTCTAGATTAAAGCGAAATGAAATGACGACCAAGAGTTGTGAACTATTTTCTTTCTCTGTATCAAGTCCGGTACATGAGATTAAAATTCTAAAAATACTGAGGGATTTCAATTTTATACATTTTATTGTGCTATTAAAATGTATTTTTAATTATAAAGTCTATGCAATGTCATTAATATGGAAATATAATTTTACACAAACTTAAATAACTTGAACTAATTAATTGCTAATTTCTTAACACCCAGAAATATTGAAACAGTAAAGTTGTTATGTAAAACTATTAATAACACTGCTCTGAAAAAAAAAAAAAAAAAAAAAAAGAATTCTGATACCATTCTTTCTGATTTTTATGTAAAATGACCTCCTGAATCCGAATATGACTCCCATTCTGTCCAGTCACCGTTTTCTAGAAATACCATCCCCTCCCTCAATTTCTTTCCCTCTTCAATAATTTTATGACCATGAATTTGATTTAAAGAATGAAAAATAATTAATTGAACACCTAAAAACAAAAAATATATATGTAAAGTTAAAAAAATAACATTAATAATAGATTAAAAAAAAAAAAAAAAAAAAAATGTGATACATAATGCATAATTTCATTGGTGGTGGTGGTGGTGGGGGGGGGGGGTTACCAATGAAATTATGCATTATGTATCACATTTATAGCCATAAAATCACCGAAAAACGATAAAAATAGGGGGCCATTCCTAAACATCGGTGGGTGATAGGGTAAAATGGCGTCCTATTCGGATTCAGGAGGTCATTTTACATAAGAATATGTTGAAATGGTGTTAAAGGCAATTTTCATGCCAAGCAATGTAATCTTTAGATAATATTGTATCATCTTAAATTCTCATTTAAAATTACTGATTTTATATTAAGGATACAAGTAAAAGCGTGCGTGTTAATTTTTTAAGGAAGAAAAGATGACCTTAATGCAGTTTTTACTTCAAACAAAAGGAAATTTTTTCTTTAAGTTGACGTTAAAACCTATTCAAAGTGCAAAAATTACCTTGGATTGAGATATTGGCAAGAAAAGGGACATAGTAAGACAAAAATAACAAAATTGAGTTCCTTTAACTGAAAAATGTGTATGAGGTACCCCAATGGGCACGAAAAGCATCATATCTTTATCTCGCAATTTACCCACATGAGATACATTTATGTCAGTTTTATTGTAGGCTAATCAATGCTTTATTCTTATCCTTAGGCTGATTTTTCGATGCAACTTCTCCGATGTGCGATGTAATGTAATCCTGAGCAAATACAAATAATCTGATAGCCATTTTCCCTATGCAGGGTTCTCAGCAGTCACTATTTTGATTACCACTTTTTTTTTTTTTTTTTTTTTTTTTTTAAGTAATTATTATTAATCATTTGTATTAGGCTGACCGGAAAATAATGTCGTTTTGAATTAAAATACTGACATCGGAAATTTATCCTGGATAAAATTTAAGATATTCTTAGGTAACTTATAAGATGGTTATTTGTAAAGTATCATGTAAACACTGTTAAACAAAAATTTCCGGTTTCATTTTATTAATTCAAAACGACATAACTTTCCGGTACCCGTAATAGTATATATATCTTCGCATAGATTGCCTTATAGAAAAAAGGTATTCAAAATAGTGATTGCTGAGAACCCTGCTGTATGCTTCATTCATAGAAACTACGATTAGAATATCAACTAAAAGAGTAAAACATGAATTACAAAAAAAAAAAAAAAAAAAAAAGGATAGTAATTAAAAAACTAGTAAAGGTATGAATCCAGTAAAATTTATTATAAATACTAGCTAATTTGTCTTATAACTCCTGAAAAAATACAATATATACTACATATAATCCTTTTGATAATAAAAGGATATATTCAGTGATTTTGTTTCTGTTCCTCGGCTTTCACTATGTTTTAAAATCACAAACTGGTGTGCAACCAATATTTAAATTTTAAAACTTCTTCACACACTATGAATTTTAAGCCAGCACAACCGGTTTCGAAAGAATGTAGCCTTTCTTCATCAGGTGCAAAAAAACACGTGCTACTGCTTTGGAGGCAAAAGCAACGGTTATTCTGGCTTAAAATTTATGGTGTGTGAAGAGGTTTTGAAATTTAAATATGTTTTAAAATATTATTTTTATATTGTATAGATATTTCTCGGCTTTTACTATTAATATATATATATATATATATATAATAAAGATGATCTATTAAGCATAGTAGAAGCCAAGCAACAGATACAAGGTCACTGAAACACCAATGACCAATAAGATTTAAAAAAATTTATTAGTGGATAAAATACACTAATGTAAAGAAACCAGATCCACTAATCAACAGCCTGCAAAACATATGAATCAATAAAGTAACACAACAAATCCCATATATATATAGGGGAGAGTACGGACAGATGAGGGACTTTTGACAAACATAATTTTACGAATTTACTTTTACTGGTACAACACTATAAGTTTCCGTGAAACAAATTGAAACACTTTAACCCTTTGCGGCGCAAGACAATTCGGATCATTTAAATTATACTGCCACCGGAATTCACGAACTAAATTAAACTAAAAGAAATTTTAAATTTTAAGGCTAAAAAAACCTGCTGTTTCTGATATGTTATAAACGTAATTTTTTGTTAAAAAAATTCCGGGATGAATTTTTGCAGCTGGATCTTAAATTTTGCGTCCTCGCAGCGAGGACAGCGCGCGTTAAGGGGTTAACATATTTTAAAAATATAAATTTGATGATAATTATTATTTCATAAGCCAATTAACATAGACAAAATTTTCCCATCCTTCCCTTATGGCAGGTTTATAAAGTTAAAATAAGTACATCATATACAGGCATACTATGAAAAATGACAAAAACAGTGGGTCACTATGTATGTAAGATTAATTAATTATTAATAACATCTACTTTATCCAACATTAGAATCAGGGCCCGACTTAGACTACCTGGAGCCCCGGGGCAAGCCTATTCTGGGGGGCCCCCTTCCAGTGGCATAAGAGCTCTTTAGGTTGCAGAATTTCTGCATATGCCTGTAGGGGGGCCCCTTCCAGAAGGGAGGGAAAGGGCATTTGCCCCGTATGCCCTGCCATTAGTCAGGGCCTGATTAGAATATAATGTACCACTTAAATAAAATTTTCAAATGCTCGATTAGGTCATCATTTTTTTTTTTTTTTTTTTTTTTTTTTACTTCTAGCAGAGAAAGTATTGTTTTTAGTTCAAATATTCAAAATTAAGTTTTTGTTATATTTACATGTTTTGTGGTTCCCTGAACATTAACAAGGTTTTTAGTGGCCAGTCTGCGTGTGTTATCAGCATATCTCAAGAACAAATATTACCAAGAAATCCTAACTGTAATTGATGAATGTAATTTCTTTTCTATGTTTTACCATATCCAGGAAAACTGCTCAGGAATGAAAATTAATTCCTCATACATATATGGTAAATAAAGTATTTTTAAAAGTTAAAAAGGTAGACAAAACTCGTGTGAGTGCCACACCAGTAATTTTCCATGATTTTGAATTTGTTTCGTTGCATTTTCTCTTCCATCTATTCATAAATTTGCCTATTGATATTCTCTGTTTATGGAGTATCAGAATCTTCATTCTTCTTCCTTTTCTTACATGTCCCATCCCTCCATGAACTGCTCTGTCCCATCACTCTCTTTTCATTATTAAAATATATATATATATATATATATTAGACACATGCAACTTTTAGGTTTAATTTGGCTACTAATTCATAAAATTTATATTATTAGGTATATAAAATATGAAAAGTAATTATGTTAACATCAGTGAGTGACGTTAAAAACTTTAATCTAGAAGTTCAACTTAAATTTATGTTGCCAGGCCAGTCCAACTACTATGATAACTTCGACAATTTATGCAATAGGTTTTTAATGGATTTATCTAATTAAAATTTACGAGAATGAATGGCGTCTAGGTCCGGATTTGAATCTAAGACTTTTGCATTAACGATTCAAACGCTGTACCAACTGAAGAATCGTGAATGCATCCATGCGTGAATGAGAACTGACCTGCATGATTTGCTGATAAGACAGTTGATTTTATTTACTTATTTATTTTTCTACATTTGTTCTGCCAATACAAACACAGTACCATGATAGAAATTCATTTAATTTTGATTCCATAATTACTGGATAGTAATAAATAACACTGCTCTGAAAAAAAAAAAAAAATCGAGATCTGATACCATTTTTGCTGATTCTTATGTAAAATGACCTCCTGAATCCGAATATGACCCCCATTTTGCCCAATCACCCACAGTTTTCTAAATACATGACTCCCCCCTCAATTTCTTTCCCTGTTTGATAATTTTATGACCATGAATTTGATTTGAAGAATGAAAAAGAATTAATTTAACACCTAAAAACGAAAAATATATAAAGTTTAAAAAATAACATTAATAACAGATTAAAAAAATATAAGATATGTAATACATAATTTCAGTGGCAAATCCCCCCCCCCCCCAAAAAAAAAAAAAAAAAAAAAAAAAAACCCTTGTCGCAAATGTCCATGATTTAGAATTTTCCAACTCTGTAGCCCCTCAGAAGATATTTAACGGTTAAAATAATGCTCCCACCTCCTAAAAATCAAATTTATAGCCACAAAATCATCAAAAATCATAAAAATAGGGGTCCATTCCTAAAAAATTGTGGGTGATAGGGCAAAATGGGCGTCTTATTCTTATTCAGGAGGTCATTTTGCATAAGAATATGCTGAAATGGTGCCAGAGGCAATTTTCCTGCCGAGCAGTGTAATTAGAAAAATAACTTTGATCATTTATGCAATAAATTTTTAATATATTGGTCGATGTTTTACAACAACGAAAAGGGATTAGGCCAAGTTCAGACCTAGATCCTCTTAGTTAACGTCCTAACGCTGTCTCACTTTTCGCTCCTGTAAAAATTTATTTATTCAATACACCAAAAAATTATTGTATAAATGGTGGAAATTATTATCCTAAATACCTAATTGCCATCAAACAGCTATGGAGTTAAAATAAATAATTTTCTTCTAAGACTGAGTTCATATTCCCAGAACAGATAAATTGAAAATTTTTAACTTTCACATGAACGAGCCATGTGAGTTATCATCCTAGAACTGAGTTGAAAGAGGGTTGGAAGTTAACATAAGTGCCCAAGTTCAAATTCTGGACAAAATCATTTTCTGTTCTTGTAAAAATTAATTTGGATAACTCACCAAAAATCTTCATAAAATGTGATTGATCGTCCCAGAAATAAGAATGTATTAAGTTATCTACATCAAGTTAAGAGCGTCGAATAACTATCTTTCTTCTCCGACAGCCAAAACCCATATTTTATGGGGAAATTTATTTTTAGAATTAATCATTACTTTATGCATTTTTTTTTTTTTAATCCATTTTAATAGTGGAAATATTCACAATATTTAAATTTGTATATGTTTTCTAAAAGTAGTTTCATAAAGTATTTATTTTTGATTTTAAAAATACGAAAAATTAAGCAACTGCATTTTTCGCTTCTTTTTTCTGTACGAGGAGTTATTGAAATTTAAAAGATAAATTTTTGGAAAACGAGAATGTATTTAACGGTTGTGTTTTTTCCAAAAGTGAAAAATCGAATTTAAATAAATACATTAGGTTATGAGTCATTCTGTAAATAAATTTCTGTATAGAATAACATGAGCTTTAGCTGTCAGCGAGGAATGCATGCCATTAAAAGCATGCTTGATAAACAATATTTGCTTCATGTATGCTGTAGAGTAGAGAAGAGAATTATTTCTCCGCAGCTGGCTTCCGGCGACGATAAGTAGAAAGTTCCTTTGCGTTTGATGTACAGTCGGCTGTAAAAGTGTCCGAGCACTACCAAAAATTCCTATGTAAAAAAAATGACACTTAATACAGTTTTGTTAAATAAATCCTTGTTGAGTTCTGTTCTTAGTCTGTCTATGAACATGATTCGACAAGAATTTATTTAACAAAACAGTATTAAGTGAATTTTTTTTTTTTTTTTTTTTTTACATAGGAATTTTTGCTAGTGCTCGGACACTTTTGCTGCCGACTGTATCATGTTAAAAACATGCTTGGCAAGTAAAATTTGATTAACTTTTGCAGCATCAAGTATAATTCATATTTGATGCAGCAAGTATAATTCATACTTTGTGCAGCAAGTATAATTCATACTTGATGTGTATTACTTGATTCGTATGAGCTGTGGCAAACTTAGTTCATGCTTGATACATATTACTTGATTCATGATTGAACTATCAAGTCAAAAGCAAGTGGGACAAGTGTAAACTAGGATTCTTGATCTTGACTTGCATTAAACTTACAGGCTTGAGATGTCAAGCTCAATGCAAGTTTCTTGACTTGAGTTGTCAATGTTGACGATAGCTTAATGCAAGTTCTCTGTGCTGTCTGGGATGGTTTTAATAATCCACTATGCTGAAAGTATCAAAATATAGCAATGAACCTAATTATGTATATACACTACAGAAGTTCTGCATTAAAACATGCTGTTTACCATTTAACTAAATTTTATGTTCAATGCAAATTTCTTCATATATGCGTCAATTATTCTTTCTTACAACTACTCGGTAATCAGCTACTCGGCCAAAGTGCTACTCGGTGCAGCACTAGTTTTGATACAGAAATTTTTATAAGTGAATTTTGAAGTGGAGGAGAAGTTTTGGAGCAGTTTTAAATGAAATTAGCACTTTGTTCCCGTAGAATCTCAGTAACAGGAGAAAAGAATATACACAAAACGTTGCCTATCAAGGGAGATCTAGGTTCCCTAGGTCACCGTTGTTAAGCACTGTTTTGTGTGTTCATTACAAGGCACCTATGAGGGGGCTCTAGAGTTTCTACCAGAGAGCGTCTAAGATGTCATGCATCGGTATCACATTGCCACGGGTAAAAAATGTCCGTAAATTGCAGACAATTTTTTATGACTGTAGAGAAAGAATGTCCAAAAGTTCCGTGCAATTTTTTTTATTAGTACAGACAAAGAGTGTCCAAAAGTTTCGGACTAATTTTTTTATTAGTGCAGACAAAAACTGTCTGCAAGCTGTTTTTCTGTGTCCGCGACTATGTCGTAGTGTTTCTGCCACTGGGTAATTACAGTCGGTAACAAAAGTCTCTGAACACTAGCGAAAATTCCTAGAAAAAAAAGTACATTTAATACAGTTTTGCTAAATAAATCCTTGTCGAATCCTGTTCTTAGTCAATCTAAAAACAGGATTTGACAAGGATTTAAGTGTAATGTTTTTATATAGGAATTTTTGCTAGTGTTCAGAGACTTTGTTACCGACTGTATTAATCTGTTATATGAGTTACAAAAAAAATTTAATCTTGAAAATAGTCTCTTTAACTTTTTTTTCTTTTAAAGGTATATAGGTTATAGCATGAAGTTACTTTTTTCCCTCTGCTCTGTCTTAAGAAGACTCTTCATCCTCAATGAAGTGTCCCATGTTAACCAATGGAAAAAATTACATTCCTTTTTTAGAGAAAAATATCTTAATGGATTAAAAATTTTGGCAATCGTTAAAACAGAAGTTTATTCACTGCTTTTCTTTCCAGTGTTATTTTTAAATCATTTAGAAATATTTTTAATTTTAGCTTAAAGTTGGTCAAAAATGTCAAAATCTAAAGTTTTGACTTTAAAAAATTATAGAAAATCAATGAACCATGCCATAGAGACATGAAAGAAAATACATACCATACCCAAGGAATTCCTCTTTCTCAGGACTGTAAAAAAAAAAAAAAAAAAAAAATGTGTAACTATACATTAGTGTAACTCAACAAAAATGTTATAAAATGATAAAAGACAATAAAAAAGGTGGTGCATTGGGTGGGCAGATATTTGATTACGGAGGATGGTTGGTGTTGTTTGGTTGGATGGGATTGTGAAAGTTAATTTTAAAAAATATATAAAAAGCAGAAGGCTTGTTGCATTTAAACATTAAAAATTTAAAACTTTCAAACCGAGCATTTAACTTATTTAATTTATAAAAATTACCTTTGATTAAGCTCTGTTAAAATTATAGACCTTACAGGGCAAATCCGCACCCTCTTCAGTAGCTCCTACATGGTCTGCTTTGGTTGAAACTGGTCTTGTCTTCTTTCCTCTGTGTTGATCTTCTATGAGGTGGCGCCACGCACGATCCAAATCGGCGCATGACTTGTGCCCATTACACGCTAATTGGTCTTTTATTATCTGTATGGTTTCCTGGTAAAAAGCATAGTCAGGGTTATTATAATGGGCTATTTTTCTTGTTTCGTTAAAATTGATGTTTATATCATTTTCGTTATTGACTTTAGTGAGGGCTGTGGTTATTTCTCCATATTTAATGTCACTTTAGTGTTCTTTAATCCTGGTTGATATTTTCCTTTTTGTTACTCCAATGTAGTGGCCTCTTTTTTTCATTTGCATAATTAAAAGGGATCTGGTATATTCCAGCAGTTTCAAGTGTGGGGGGGGGGGGTTGTATCTTTATCATTTACTTTGTATTAATCTTTTTACAGCAAAACGAATTTTTTTTTCTTCATTCATAAGGCAAATAGAATTTTTAAAATTAAACTAAATTTAAATTCAGCTTAAGAGCTACTTGTAAAAAAAAAAATTGATTGAAAAAGTTAAATATTTTTTAAACAGCGCTCATTTGAAAATGAAGTTCTTTTTCAATTTTCAGAAAATGCTCAATTTTAGACTAAGTTTTACTGTAAACAGAGAAAAATTATTGTGGGATATTTTGTATTTCACTTAGTTCTTAATACTCTATTTTTTTTTTTAAATAATCTGTGATGGTCATTTGACACATTTTGTTACTGCCTGCCTGAATTGAGATGGAATGACTCCTGATAAAACTGTAAAAATTTAGAAATTTATCAAGTTGATCATTTTTAGTTTTTAGGAAAACAGTATTTGGCGCCCCCTAAAATTTCGTGCCCGGGGCAAGCGCACCCCTTGCCCCCTGCACGCTACGCCACTGGGTGTTAATTGATAGTAGAGAAGGTGTTAATAGATTAGTAGAAAAGGTGTTAATTGATACAAGAAAACTTTTCATTGCTTACACAGTACCCTAAGAATTTTTTGAGGAGTTATTTTAAGAAACTTTTTTTTTTATGTATTAGAAATCACAAAATATTTTTTATAGTAAAAAAAAGCTCCAAATAAAAAGTTTTAACTAAAAAATAAATAAATATTTTTTTAGAAGCTTTTTATATGAAATTGACTTTGTCATTGTATCTTCGTGTCACGCTTGTAGCTAGTATACAAGGCTCCTTCATTTGAAAGTGAATATAAGCCATTCCATTTGTCGCTCCTTGGTTCAGTTGGTTAGAGCGTTAATAACGCAGTGGATGAGAGTTCGATCCTCGGAAGGTGCAGCGTGTTCATTTTTACAAATAATTAGTACAAAAAGTGTCAATTGATACAAGAAAATTTTTTGTTGCTTACACAGTATCCTAAGAATTTTTGAGTTTTTTTTTAAATATTAAAAATCACAAAATATTTTTGATAGTAAATAAAAGCACCAAATAAAAAGTCTTAAAAGTAAAAAATTCATAAATAAATATTTTTTTAGAAACTTCTTATTTTTGAAACTGGATTTTGTCATCACATCTTAGTGTCATGCTAAAAAAAAACAAAGCGTTTCCACTTTAAAGTACATGTAAGGAATTTTTACATCGTTCAATGGCTCAGTTGGTTAAAGCGTCATGTTGATAACGCGATGGTGGTGGGTAGGTTCAGTCTTCAAAGACCGATGTGTTAGTTTTTTGTAGATAATTAATAAAAAAGCTGTCATTTGTTAAAAACAAAACCTTTCATAGCCTACACAGTATCCTAAAAAATTATTAGTTTTTTTAAGCTTTTTTTTAGTAACTAAAAAGAACAAAAAAAAAAAAAATCTGGTGTGAAACAACCACACGACTTCCATTACCCGCTATTACATGTATTATATGCATTTTTGAGATATAATGTGATCAGAAAACATAAAAGTGACCAAAGAAGAAAATCGTTAGAGCCGTTTTTGAGATACCAACTTTCACAAAAAATCAATTATTGACCGGGAAACAATAATTACATACAAAAGCATATTTAAAAGTGAGTTAAAATGGCGAGTTTGAAAAAAATCCGTACAACCGTTTTTAAAGGAACGCCTTTGCGAGGCCTGAAATTGAGCTATTTATACAGGACGCCTATCAATTTTCATGAACTAACCAACTATATCATTCGAAAGGATATCTGATAGAGTGTTTATATAGCAAATTTGAAGAAAATCGTTACAGCCGTTTTTGAGATACGGACTTACGGTCCCACTTCCGGTTTCCGATGTCCCATTTCCGGTTAAACTCAATTATTGACAGGAAAACAATAATTACATACAAAAGCATATTTAAAATTGAGTTAAAATGGCGAGTTTGAAAAAAATCCGTACAACCGTTTTTAAAGGAACGCCCTTGGGAGGCCTGAAATTGAGCTATTTATACAGGACGCCTATCAATTTTCTTGAACTAACCAACTATATCATTCGAAAGGGCATCTAATAGAGTGTTTATATAGCAAGTTTGAAGAAAATCGTTAGAGCCGTTTTTGAGATACGGACTTACGGTCCAACTTCCGGTTTCCGATGTCCCACTTCCGGTTTTTCAATTTTCACCAAAATTTGGAAATTTCATCTGTACGCCAGACGTATTTGAATTCTAAAGTTTCGTAGCTCTATCTTTATTAGTTTCTGAGCTATAATAGCCAGAAGATTCTCCACATACATACACACACACATACATACACACTGACCAATTGCCAAAAAACCACTTTTTTGGACTCAGGGGACCTTAAAACGTGTAAATCAGGTGAAAACCCGATATCGAATTTTCAGACCGAATACAATACTTCCATTACCTACGGTAGTAGGGTAATGGAAGTAAAAAATGCTGAAAACTTTTTGTTGTGGAGCCTTAAAAAAGCATAAAATAAAATTTTATTCTTTCAGAGACATGCTATAAAAAATAAAAGTTTCAACAATAAGAAAATTTTAAAGAAGAATGTAGATATTTCACTTTTACACGAAATGAAAATTCTTGAATATTCAAAGTATTTCGTAAAGTATTCAAGACCAATATTTTTTTTATTAGATATTAGACCAATATTAGATTTTTCTAGCATGTTCTATGACTTTTGGTTAGAATGTCATGCTGATAACACGTTGGTCGTGGGCTCGATTGTCGAAGGCCGACATGCTTTGCTTTTTTTTTTTTTTGCAGATAATTTTTAAAAAAATGTCACCATCTAAAAGAAAATCTTTTGTTTTCTACACAGTATCCTAAGAAATTTTGATTAGATTTTTAAGAAGCTTTATTTATAACTAAAAAGCACAAAATACAAATTTAAGTAAAAAATCATTTTTTAAGATTAGAAGCTTTTTATTGTGAAGCCCTCAAAAGCATAAAATAAAAAAATTTTGAGGTAAAGACATGCTATAAAGAAATGAAAGTTTTAACACTAATGAAATTTTAGAGAAAAATATAGATATTTCCCTTTTGCAAGAGATGAAAATTTTTAAATATTCAAAGTATTTTAAAAAGTTTTCGAGACCTTTGAAATTTATGGCGTAATGAATAATTATACAAAAAGCTAGTAACTAAGAATATCGGTCTCGAATGCTTTTTAAAATATTTTGAATATTTAAAAATTTTCATCTCTTGCAAAAGGGAAATATCTGTATTTTTCTCTAAAATTTCCTTAGTGTTAAAACTTTCATTTCTTCATAGCATGTCTTTACCTCAATAATTTTTTATTTTATGCTTTTTAGGGCTTCACAATAAAAAGCTTCTAATCTTAAAAAATGATTTCTTACTTAAATTTTTACTTTGGGCTTTTCTTGATTTTGTTTTTACTTAACTATTCAAACAGCCAAATTCTGAATTCCATAATCAAACGAAATTGTTTGTGAAATGCAAAAAATAATGCATAATTCACAAATCCAAGTGGAGAAAAAAAATATAATTAATTAATCAAAAATTGCAGTTTTTGGTAGTTGTCTCATAGATTTCAATATTAAAAAATGAAAATTTTTAATATAAAAAGGAGGTCAGAAATGATTGTAAAAAAAAAAGGGGGAGGGGGGGAATGTTTGCTAGTTAGAAAATATAGATTGACTGTGGTGATTTTGTTAGTAGTATATTTGGTAAGCAATGAATAGTTGTATAAAAGAATATCTTATTTTCTTTACCAAATAAAAAGAAATAGTTTTATTTTATAGAAATAATTCTATTGTTTTTGTTGTTATTTTTACAGGCATGGAAGTTTCTGAAATTGTTCGTCAAGAAATACTTCTTATTTATGAAGCAGATAATATTCAATAAGTGTCCAAGGTTGATAATTAAGTATTTTTCTAATATATATATATCTATGCTCAAATGTTCCGATTTTATAAAAAAGCAGCAATACAATTTACGATTTTTTTTTCTGAAAATATTTTATATTATTCTGAAAGAGTTTCACAGTTACCTTTTAGAACACAGTCGTTATCACATTCTCATTATTATATTTCTGCGACAAGTATCAGAATATTGGCATGTTTACTTTCATGTAATTTACAAATAGAAATCTTAATAATTAGGTGTATTTTAAATGTAAAAGTAATATTGAAAC
The DNA here is from genome assembly GCA_963930645.1 of Salticus scenicus. NCBI lineage: Eukaryota > Metazoa > Arthropoda > Arachnida > Araneae > Salticidae > Salticus > Salticus scenicus. The sequence goes on from OZ005662.1 coordinate 4,574,289, forward strand.
AAAACATGTTTCAACAAAGTGTTGAATAATATATTGAATTGGTATTTATCACTTTTGCTCTAAACCCATTTTGTGAACTGCAGTAAGGCATCTTTTTATAGCTTATATCTTATTTTAATGTGTACTTTAAAAGTAATAATATGGAAAAGCCTTTTCATTTTGACTTTTTCGTATATGATGCATTTTATATTCTTATAACAATGTGATTACACTTATCTACAAAATATAATTTGAAAGATTTCCTGTTATGTTAACTTAAACAGAATTCTGCCTATTTACTAACAAGAATGACTTCCACTTGTTACACAGACACTGAAAAAATTTCTCAGCCATATGATTCGGATGAAAACTTGCTTATTCATGCAAAGAAAAAAATTTTTACTTGTGAAATATGCAGTATAAAATGTAGTCAAAAAGGGGCTTTAAACAGGCATCTCTGCATTCATTCAAATGCAAAGCCATTCAGTTGTAAAGAATGCAATAAAACATTTTCACAGAAGGGGTCTTTAAAGAGACACTACCTTAATGTTCATTCGAAGGAAAAGCTTTTCTCATGTGACACATGCAATAAGAAATTTGCATGCAAATTTGCATTAAATGTACACATTCGTATACATACGAAGGAAAAACCTTTTATTTGTAAGGTATGCAGCCAAACATTTTCTCAAAGAGCTCATTTAACTATGCATCTTCGTACTCATACAGCAGAGAAGCCATCTGTTTGTGAAGTATGCAATAAAGGATTCCTTAACAGTACTCAATTGAAGGAGCATTTTCGTATCCATACAACTGAGAAGCCGTATAACTGTGAGATATGTAATAAAAGATTCACTTTTCGGCAAAGTTTGAATAAGCACATTTTAGTGCATACTAAAGAAAAATCTTTTGTTTGTGAAGTATGTAATAAAGGATTTGCTAGAAAAATCAATTTAAATGATCATTACCGTGTTCATGATAAAGACAAACCTTATACATGTGAAATATGCAATAAAAGATTTTCTCAAAAATCGAATTTAATAACACACCATCATACTCATAATACAGAAAAACGTTTCATTTGTGAAATGTGCAATAAAAGTTTTACTACAAAATCTAATTTAAACAAGCATTTTTTGATTCATAAAGAGGTCAAATCTTTCACTTGTTAAATATGTAATAAATGATTTTCCCAAAGATCTCATTATGAAAGTCACTTTGTAATACACTAAAGAAAAACCCTTCTTTACTTGCGAAATATGCAATAAGGATTTTCATATAAGGATAATTTAGTTTGGCGCCATCATTGTATTCATATGAAAGAAAAACCATATATTTGTGATATATATGCCACACATAAATGTTTTGCTCTAGAATACTTTTTGAATAGCCATCATTCAATTGATAATAATGAGAATTTTGTTTGTAAAATATGCAGCCTGCATATTTTTAAGTCTTAAGATATGTCTTTTTTTAAAGTCTGTACAAAAAATATAGCCTGCATGTTTTTTAAAGTCTGTAAGATATGTAGTATGCATGTCTTTAAAAAAAAAAAAAAAATCCTGTTGAAACTTTTTTTTTAAAGACACCTGTAAATCATATAAATGCAAGTTAAAATCCTTGAGTTTGTATTGTTTTATATGTAATAAACTGTATTAGAGTTCAAATCAAGGTTTTTTTTTTTTTTTTCTTTTCTTTCTTTTATTGTTGTACTTGTGTGGGAAGAGGGGGTGGGGGAGAGAAAAAGATGTGGTATGCAATGGAGATTTTGTAAAAAAATTAAGTTAAGAGTGAATTGTTTTTTAATTGTGGTATTTGCAGAAAAAGAAATCTCTTGCAGTTATACACATTTTAAATTTTAAAGTAACGTTTAATTGAACATTTATAAGTTTGTAAGGAGTTTCTCTTTTTATATATGTTCTATCAACTTCATCTTCATATAAAGAGAAAGACATTTGTTTGATTTAAATTATGTTTTCACATGCTTTACTAGTCAAATACCTTTAAATTGAGCAATAATAGTTATACTTTTCTTATTAAAATTATTTATTAAAATTTTCTTCCATGATGAGTGTACATGATTTTTATTCTAGAGAAGTATTGCACTAAATATCCAAGGAAAGTCAATTTTATTCTTGATATAGCGTCTTAAAAAGATGCAGGTTTTTTTTATTTCTTGTTATTGTTAAAAAATTAAGAAAATTAGTTATTTTAAATTATCAGAGATTGGTGGTTTGACCATTCATTTGAAAGGTATTGACAAGCTTTTTTAAAAGATACTCACAATGAAAATTTGCCCCCCTCGGGAAAAAACGATGCTCCTACATATCCCAAAAAAAAAAAAAAAATCTAATTGAGTATCACTATTATACACTGTTAAAAAAATGCAGAAAAAATACAGAAATTCTCTGTAATTTCAGAAAAAAAGGCGTAAATTACGGAAAAATTACGTAGACAAAACGTATTTTACGACTTTTTTCTGAAATTACAGAGAATTTATGTATTTTTTCTGCATTTTTTTAACAGTGTAAATTATTCTTTCTTAAATTCATAATGATTATTAAAAAATAATTCTCTTTATGCACATTTATACAAAATTTTGTCCTATATTGCTATGTTAAAAATTTAGAAAAAGCAGGATGGCATGCAAACACTCTAGAAATTTTTTTCAAATTAATATATATATATTTCATCCAACAAGATCATTAAACATAACTGCATAATCGTATCTTTAAAAGTAACTGAATTGTGATACAGAATAAAAGTTACTTTTGCCATTTTTCTTATCTCATAAAAGGTTTTTAGCACAACAAATCATACTACTTCTTTCAATTTGTGATGTTGTCATTTGTAGCATTACACCAGTAATTTTATATTTCTTTTTATGTCAAAATAAATAAATAAACATCCAAGTATATATATTTTTAAATAATTAAAATAAAATTTTGAAAAATTGTTCCAAAGAAATGGAACAGCTTCAGTATAGAATTTATTATATACTAGCAGACCCGGCCACGCGTTGCTGTGACTAAGTTATACGTTGAATTATACGGCTGTAAACTATTTAGTACAGTCAAATTATTATTTACGAACAAAGACGAAAACGTTGTAGCCGATGTAAAAACCCACAGGGTTGAGATTTGAAACTTAGGTCAAAATTTGGAAGCGATTGATAAAAATTTTCGTAGTGTTGATATTAAGCACAAATTAATTTTATTATAGGGTCCTATAAATTTTAATGGAGAAGTGATATATATTATTTCTAATGCTACTTTGGATAAAATTGCTAAAATGACTAATATATAAATTAAATTCTATTAAAATTCTATTAATATAAAAGTATAAAAGAAACAGACGATTTTATGGAGGAGTGAAATATAATATATGCTATAATGGATAATTTTACTATAAAATGTCCTCATCATTTTAAATATTTTAAAGAGGGCAACAGCTGTAGAGCGTGTTCAGTAGAGCGCCCGAGATGGATCAATTCGACCGGGCGATGACGTCACTGATCCTGGACCGGTCTTGGATCGGGCCAGGAATCTACTGAACGCTTTGGAAAAATTTTGACGTGATAGGAGCAGCGCCATCTATCTAATTTGACCTGTATTAGCAATTAGCAAGTTATTGTATTTCTGTTTATTTTGTCTGGACTTTTAATACGTAATTCCATAAAATGCTAAACTATATTACGTTTTTTCTTTAAAAAAAAAAAAAAAAAAAAAAGAAAGAAAGATCTTTTATGTAATAACAGTTTTACTTCTTTCTTATTAATGTAGAATTCTGTACTCTGCTAACAAAAAATAAGAAGCTATTAATTGATTGTACTGACAAATTACTAATATACATTACTTTGGTTATGATTTTTCTAAATTCACGTATAAATTTTAATCATGAAAATGTTAAGAATGTTACGTTACATTTATTTTTAAAGGAGCAGAGTAGATTTATCTTAAATGAGCACTTAAAACACCTTTCTTTCTCTTCAAATTTTATTATGAACAGAAATGTACAACAAAAACGTTTTTGAAAAAAAAAAAAAAATTATATAAAATATGAAATATGCTGTTCAGTAATGGATTTATATAAAAAATAATCTTACTTTCTTCTTCGATTTATGAATCAATATAAAGAGCTTTTTCTCTTATTACCGACTGAATATTAAAATAAACTAGCAATGTAAACAACACTGCATAATTTTATAGCTACTTTTTTTACAGTCTGTTTGGTTTATTAAATTTAATAATTGACATCTTAAACTTATTTTTACCTAAATTAAAAATATGTGGAAGGATTTTAATTTATTTACTTATAGTTAACTTATTGTTTTAAAGGTAAAAAATACAATCGTTTACAAACTTTTCTATTTGTAAACAAAAAACAATCGCATGAATGAAAAGCTTTGTCTGAAAAAAAAAAAGAAATATAATTCTTCCCAGCTTATTTTTATATATTAAATTAACAAAATATGATAGCGTCCGAATTAAAAAAAAAAATATTTTTTTTTTTTTTTTTTTGTTTCAATTAAAATTGTGTAAATTTTTGTTTTAATTTTATGTTTGAATGTTACGTTCATCAATTCGCGAGTGTAATGACCGATAGATGGCGTTCTTCTTTTGGGGGGGTGGAAGCGATAGTACTGCTTCTTTCTTGTTTACGTTGCACTGTTGCGAGCGATCAAAACATATGTTTCTAAAATCTTAATTAATTTTATTACTTATTAGCAAATATGAACGAGAAATTAAAGATTTCGACTATTTTTGATTTTCTGGGTTCCAAAGCAACAAATAATTGTATGAAAAAAGCCGAATCAATCTTGGCTTCTAAGCGATTAATTACGTGTGGTAAGAAGAATGCTAATGCTAGCTGTGATACAGAAATAGAAGTCATCAGATCTTGCATGCAGATTTCTTCATCAAAAGGAAATCCACACAGCATTTCAGGATTATTTTACAAAGAGAAAGAAGAATGGGAAATAAAAAAACATCTCTTCATGCAAGGCTGGAGCAAGTCAACTTTGTAAGCATTGTGTTGCTATACTGCAATGAGTAAGTGAAATGTTTTTTTTTTTCAAGTAACTTTAAAATCAACGTAAGATCTTCCCGTATTGTTACAAATTGAGAATTTTTTACCTTCCCCCCAAATATGATCATTAAATTTTATTAATTAAAATAATTTTTATTTTTCACGTGTTACTTATTTGAAACGAGATTTTATGCGATTAGCATTTTTTTTTTTTTTTTTTTTTTTTTTAATGTGCTATGTTTATGAAATGCAACTTTATGATTTTTCATATGGTATTTGTAATAACACTGTTGTACTTATCGAAATATATATATATATACATATATATATATATAATGAAAATACACTAAAATGACATTTCAGATATGATTCTGTTCAGTTAATTTACATGAAATCATCTTTCAATATCCGAGTTCCGGTTTTTCTGACAGTCATGTAAAATTGATATTTTATTTTATGAATTCTTGAACAACCCTGAATAACCATACTTGAAAAAGATAAACTATATTTTTGTATACCCCAACTGTTATTTAATGTATATTAGTTTGCTTTATAGATCTGCAAGTAATGCTAATAAAGGCAAATAGCCTGGTGAGCATCCTTTGTGTGTAGTTTTTTGTTTCTAAGACACCCACTAAAGGTTGCTCTCCCTGGCTTAGTTTTTAATTTGCAAATGAGCATCCTATTTACTTTGTCTGAGAAGTTGACTTGCAAGAATCAGTAAAGTCCATTGTCCATTCCAATTGATGCTGCAGTGAAGCAAGATCTGATTTAGATGAGGCACTGCATTCTTCACTTAATAGCTGATGCACCTAATTGTTCTGAGTAAGTAGAGCAGCATTCATTTTTTAAGAAGTTGAACATATATAAATATATTAATTTTATTTATAGTGTGTATTAATTAATTTTAATTGAATGGGTAATTAATTATCTTAAAACTTAATCTTGTTCATTAATCATTACATTTTAAAGTTTCTTCACAGTTTTGTGGGATGAATAGGCTTTTAAGTTCAGGGAAGTTTGCTGATTATGAAAATCAGCCACTTATTAAAATCACTTTGACTCGGAAAAAGTATTCTTTTTTTTTTTTTTTTAACAGCAAGTCCTGTATGTATTTTTTAGTTTAAAAAAAGAAAAGTATTAAAGAATAGTTTTTTCAATATTTTGGCACAATTTTAATCAACTAATTTGCTGTTTAAAAATTTATCGTTTTTTTATTATTATTATTATTATTATTAATATTATTCTTAATATGGCATACACAAATTTTTAATTTCTACACAGATTTTTTTTTTTTTTTTTTCAAATTAAATTTTTAAAACGTTGGCATGTCTGATACTGTACTGTACCATACTATAGATAAAACATAATTCTTTATATTAACATATTTTTCTTTCCGAACACTATAGTGAGGAAAGTATTGTAATCATTTTAAAAATCAGAGTTTCAGATTTTGGTGTTTCTACACGTTTTAAGGTACCCTGAATTCATGTTTAATTTTTTTTACGACATGTGTTTTCATGTATGAGAACATGACAGTATCAAAACGCTTTGTTTGAATGAGCTGAAAGTTGGTATCTATGTTATAAGTCACCATAACACAAATTTCATTCATATTGGTAAATATCAAGCCCTTATAATTTTTTATACAGGAACACAAAGAATAACTATTTATTACTGTGGCTTATAAGCTCATATTAAAAATGTGATAATATCTAAACAGCTCATCCAGTCAGCTGAAAATTTGTGTACATAATACCAGGGTTGCTGATTTTTTTTTTTTTTCTTTTTTAATTGATTTTTATGATTTAAATCAGATTTTTTTTTTATCAAGATTTATTTGATTTTGATGATTTTTATCATGTATTCATACATTATTGTACAACAATTGTATTTTATTATGTGTATGTGTGTGTATATTCATAATATCCACACCGTCAATCATTTTACTTAAATTATAAAAATGTAAATAATATTCTATTCCATAGAAAAAATCTATGTAGACATTTATTACCAATGTTTTTATTCAACATAGTATCTTTATAATAAGTTAAGTAATTTAATAACAATCATAAATGCAGTAGTATGAGCCACTCAACTTAAGACTTTGGCTTTGTAACTACAGTAACATATTGAAATAAAGTAAAATCTTACCCATGGTATTGAACACATGACATAATTTTGGAAAAGGATAATTTAATAGGAAAAATCGCATATAACTGAAGCAATGTATTAAGAGAAAGAAATTTTTACTCATAGTTTCTAATGAAAAATTAAATAAGGAATTAAGGGGGGGGGGGAGAGATTGTAAAAAATTCTTACTGGGATTTAACAAATATAATTTGAATCAAGAAAATTTTTCACACTTGACCCATTAACAAAATTCATATTTTCATTACCATCTTAATACTTTCACTTATTATTTTACCTTTTTTTACATTTAGTGGATACAATTCATTAAAGAAGCAGTGATAGCAGCCTCGAACTGTATTTAACTGATTACTCAGTGACAGAAAATTTTGTAGATGTCTGCGACAGGTTTTTAAAATTTCATAATCTGTCTGTGAAATTTGCATGTAATCAGGGGTGAAAATGGCTTACACTAAAAAAGCCTGAAAGATGATAGCAGCAATCTGGGAGGAGGGGGGGGGGGCTTAACAACAGTGGTGATCTCTTGCAACAATAAACAATACGATTTTACTACAGAACAATATAGTATAAACATAAACAATTACAGCTAATAAAATGCCGCGTATATTTTTGGGAGTTTTTTGGAATGATTTCTGCTTTTTAGAGACAGTTTATAGCATCAAAGAGATTTTTATGTGTCTACTATTATTATTTCACTAGCCGCCTTCGGCAACCAGCTGGTTCACAATCCTTGAAAAATCCGACTTTACAAAACTCCCGCTCGGTGGTGCCTTTTTCCTGTTTCAGGTATTACAACAGCTTATTGACATATAGTGAAAATAGGTTTATTGAAAAATTTAATCGCAGTAAATTCCCGCTTGGTAGCACCTTCTTCCAGTTTCAATATCTGAAACAGCCTGTTCACTCACCAGGTTATGATTTTTCAAATTTCTGACTTTAGCAAAGTCCCGTTCGGTGGCACCTTATCCCCATTTTAGAACTTACAACACCTTCCTTACCCATTAGAATTTAAAATATTACAGTGCCATCTGGCAGTACAAATTTCTGTAATCTACTGTTCGATTCTAAATCAACAAAGCTTTCAAATATGCATTACTTATGAAATTATTTTAATTAGTAACCGAGATACAAAAGAAAACCTAATCAGGACACCTCAAAATGTGTAAATAAGGTGAAATCTCGAATTCCACTTTCGATAATATAAAAACTTTAAAATATCTTTTGAATAATGTATTAATTAAAAATAATTTAATCATAATTTGAAATACGTGTATTAGAATACAATTTAATTTGCAATTAAAATGTAAATTTTTACTTTCTCTTACCCATAAGGTAGAGAAAGTATTATTTTTGGGTCAAATTTTCGAACACGAGTTTTTGTTATATTTACATGTTCCAAAGTCCCCTGAATACGAAAATCATGTTTTTAGCAAATGGTCTGTGTGTGTGTCTGTCTGTAATCAGCATATCTCAAAAACAAATTACGGCAGAGAGTTCAAACTTGGTATTCTAAATGTGAATCATATAGGGATGAAACAGTAAGCTTTTTGTTAAGATCAAGCAAATGGTTCGTGTACAGGGACAATCAAGAAAATTCTAATACATTACGTCTATGGGGGAAATTGCAGGTAAGTAGAGTTTAACATCTATAGACTGCACTAAACCAAATGAAACGAATATATATTTTTTGTAATAGAGATAGTCAACTGGGAAAAAAAATTTGTGTATGTAGGAGCCTCGCCTGCCCCCCCTGGGGGGGGGGGGAAGTCCCACCTCGAGGGGAGTAAATTTATTAATCGAGGGGAGTAAATAAATTATTTTTTAAAAACTGAATTATGTTTTAATAACCGAATTAAATTCTATATAAATGTAGGTGCATTAATGAAACGGGGGGTTGACGGGGGCTGCCGCCCCCTCACACACAACTGATTATCATATAAAACTCTCCTGAAGCCTAATTTGAATTGTTTAACATAGGTTTACATAACATCGTTATCTTACCTCTTAATCTCCAACCTGTATTTATAGTATTAAATTTCAGGGCAAGAGAAAGTCGTGTGAGTGACACACCAGATTATGTTTATATATATATATTTTTAAATATAAATGTATTCATGTTTTAAATTTTGTGTTTGTATTTATTATTTAAATATAATAAAGAAATAAAACTTAATTTTTTTATCCTGTTGTGATTCCAATAAAAAATTTAAATATCATGCAAGAGTACATTATTTTGGCAACTAAGAAAAAATAATTAGGTGCCACTGATGCCTGACTTTCACATTCTAATTTCTAACCCTGCTTATAATGCATCTGTGTTCTACACCATTGAGTTCAGCGTCAATTGAAGAGAAACTTTTCCAGTTTCATAAAGCGATTCTAAATTAAGAAAGACATCATGCAGAAGTGTGTTTTGGGCGATATTTAATCTAGTATGCTCCTTCTATTTGGTGCATAGTACCAAATAGAGTACTTTTCTTAACATGGCACTTTTAATTACTTTGTTAAGATGACAAATTTTTAACTGAACGAAATATCTTTGGAGTATTCAGCACACATTAACACCTTTCCTTACGTGGTGAACACCGCGAGAATTATTTCTAAAAAAAAATTGCAAGAACAGAAAAATACTTAAATTCTATTCCAGAATTTAAGTTTTTTTCGCTAGTTTACATTATTCTAATGTAAATTGCTAATTATGTCCAAATTTTCAGCTCACTGGTATAACTCAGTATAGTTGTATTTAATTACTTAAATATGTCAATTGTTTTCGCTGCTGATCACTGAAATACTATTGCACTGCAAATTGATGAAATTTTCTTTATAAATGGTCAATAAAAAATTACTTACCTAATTCCAGTTTTTTTTTTTTTTTTTTTTTTTTTTTCGCATTTCATTGTAGAAATATAACTTTTTACAGCTGATCAGCAAAATATGAATTTTCTTATCAATTTTTTTTTTTTTTTTTTTTTTTTAATTGTTAAAATGTGAAAAGTTGTGTGAAAAGTTCAGGGTTTTTCATTTTTATGAATAACATGTTTTCTGATCAAAAATTTCAATGGATTGGCCCAAAAAGAGTGCATGAATTTCTAACAATGTTTAAAATAAAGAAAATTCCACTTTAGTGGGTACCCTGCCACCATTTAAAAAACAAAACAAACAACAACAAAAAAGTATAATATGTATGCAGTTAATGACAGAAAAGCTAATTTTGCTTTTATGCATTTTTTTTTCTCCCAAAAAACAATCCTTTACCTAGATTTTTTTTGTGTATTTACTGAAGTATATACAGTTAGCAGCGAAATGACTGAAGCACATATCCATACTTTTTATATTTTTATTTAGTCTGATTGCTAGTTTTTATCATAAACTTACTTTTTTATAAACAGTATAGAACTAAGATCATGACTCTACAAATATTTACTTAATAAAACAATATTAGGTGCACGTCTTTTAAGTAGGAATTATTGCTAGCACTTTAAAAATTTTGCTGCTGACTGTATTACATACTTAAAGTCAAAAATTTTCAAACGATCTTAAAAAATGTGAAAATTTTCATCAAGATACAATTGAGCGTGGTTTTATTAGGGTTTCTTCAAAGAAAACTGCTTAAGGTTTTATGGTTGAATCAAAAACCCTTGTACAAATAATGGTTTTACTTATTAAATACAATAAAGAGTCAAAAGTTCATCTTCAAAAAATTTTTATTACAATAACTTACAAAAGAAGTTTTTACAAGGAAATCTTTTCTAGCTGTGTCTTAACTATTTTTATAATATTAAGACAGCAGTTAATAAAGTCAATCTTCCAAAATAAGTCTTATTAGTAATTAAAAAAAAAAAAAAAATTACATGCATATGTAAGTAAAAAAGTATGACATTAAAAAGAAAAAAAAAGGGGGGGGGGGGCAGATACAAATGCTTACAAAAATAATTTCACATTTAAAATATTGTCAATATGAAAAAAAGATAATTTTATTTTTAAATGAAACAAGTAGAAACTTATGAAGATGACATACATGTAGCTAAAAGGTTTAGGCATCTCTTCTAATAGCAGATTTACAATTCCGTAAATACGACAATAAGTACTTTTTATGTTATAACACTGCTTTCTGTTGAACTGCCATAAAAAGACCCACTCTGTTCGCATGACAAACGGTCATGTCTTCTTTCAACCCAAAATAATTGTTGTCAGTTCCTGCATTTTATGGTGCTTATTCAAAGTTTTGTGCTTATTACTTTTAAATAACAGTTCTGCTCTCAAAACTCTGCTCAGATTCGGAACAGCAGACATCTCCTTTACTTCCATTGTTTCTTCATCAGAATAATCTATTAATTTGCTTCCAGATGAAACAGCTTTTTTTCTGGAAAGAAAAATTTCTTGTTGTCAAATATTAAATAGAAGACATTATGAAAATAAATAATTATATGATAAAAAAAAAACTTTTTATATACCATGTTTTTAAGTTTTCTGATGAATCATTAATAGAATACACGAGGATAAAAAAAATATATATAAGCAATATTTAAGCTTGCGGACTCAGTTTAGTGAACTAATAATAATAATGAAAAAAAAAAAAAAAAAAAAAATGGTTTTAGAAATAAAATATTACTCCTTTTAGAACAACGTATCATGAACTACATTTTAGATATAGAGTTTAGTGCAATTTTAATCAAAAGATTTTGAGATGTAGCCCTGTGGAGAATCATAGAAGGTGAGGAACAGCTGCAACACCTGTTGGTCGATATACACTAAAATTTAAGCCAGCTTTCGCTCTCATATTATTTATCTTGCATATCAAGTTAAGTGCAGGTAAATATTATAAATGCAATTTAGCCTATTTATGCATGCAATTCAGCTTTCCTATTCACAGAGTAAATTACAGCATAGTATAGCCACCTATTGACCAGCATGCACCAAATTTTCTGCAATTATACACAAATGAATCTGAGATATAACTTTCCCAATTACGGGAAAACTGCAGCATAGCAGCACCACCTATTGGCTGATATGCACAGAAATTAAATAAACGTGTTTCATAATAGCCCTGTGACATATTTTGTTCAATTATACACAGTAGAAGCTGAGATATAGTCTTCCTTTAAATAGAAGAAATCACAGTATAGCAGCACCACCTGTTAAGTGATTTGCACAAAAAGTTCATGGACACTTTTTTTTAATTTAGAAATTTTTATTCATGAATTCATCAACCATGAATATTTATTTAAATCAAATTGGAGTGTAAAGGTTGATATTTTTTTATTTATTACCAACTATGCGAAAAATACCAGAGCCGGGAATCGAACCCAGGCACCTCAGCTTAACGCACGGATGCTCTACTTTTTTTTTTTTTTTTTTTTTTTTTTACGGTGTAACTATGTATAAATTTATATGAAATTCTGTGCTTTAACTCTTGAGCTAGAGCTGCTACACAAAATTTTTGTCACACAGACATTTTCTAAAAATGGTCAAATTGTGTTCTGGTTCCCCAAAAATGCGTAAATCCACTGAAAACTGGAAGTTGAAAATTTTTACGAATCTAATACTTCCCTCTATTTAACATAGAAGAAAATAATAATTCAAAATGAATTTATGTTTTTTTTTTTTTGTATAAATTTTTCTTATTTTACATTTTTATATTCTTTACAGATAAGAAAGAAAAGTTTATATTATTTATTAAAATTCTTTAATTAAAAGTTAAGTTTTTCCAATGTTCAAAATCAAAAACTTTAAATAATTGAACATTTAAAAAAATATTTTTTTCTTCTCCTTTAACAATCTGAAAGTCAAAGTACAGACTTTCTGAAAACTTAAATATGTACTTTTATTTGAAGTAATTTTTATTTTGGGGAATATATCTATGCAATGTAATGGGAATTCTTAATTCAGGTGCTTTAGCAAGATATTCTATTAAAAGCGTAAATTTATATAGTTTTTTTTTTTTTTTTTTTAAATGCAAATTGAATAGGTAGATGGCGAAGGCAATATAGATGCTCTGCTAGAATAAATATACGGTCACAAAAACAAGAACTTTTTTATGTATGAAACAGTGGGTTGTAAATAAACAGGCAGGTTCTAGTCAATAAATGCGCATTATTTGACTCATTTTCGAAACAATCTAACAACTTTTATTTCCAATACTAACAATATTACTAAACAATCTAACAACATGTTAAACAAAAGTCATAAAAACAGAGTTATATGCACTGCACAGATTGAATATCATTTGTTTAGGAACAGCTCTTTTTATTGTTATGGAAAAGATTAGGGGGAAAGCTACAGATCACTCTGGAAAAACCTAGCTAACTCTCTATAAAATTAAAATAGGGCTTCTATATTTCTTAGACCTGAAGCTACTTTTGGCTAAATTTGTTTGCTAAAGAGGCTAATTTAAAATTTCACAAAGGCTTACTTTTTTTCTTCTTTAAAAAAAAAAAAAAAAGAAAAAAAAAACCTTTATGCTACAACGTATCTAAAAAATAATAATAATAATAATTGTCGCAAAATTTTCATTTTAAGCCTGAATATTCTGCTTCGGATATCTGTATCCTGAGTGCTGATATCCGGTACCCCGTCGGATATTTAAAACTCAGCCGGACAGTTACCGGATATCCGTTTCATCCCTAATTATAACTAATATTTTAATGGCTATTTTTACCATGCTTTTATTAACTTCTATTCTTGTTTGTTTGTGTGTTTGTCTGGTACAAATTTTGCAATCTATTATTAACTAACTTCCCCATTAGCTAGACATTTGAAACTTTCACAGTAGTTCAGAACCCGATGACAACACAATACTTCGAAGACAGATTTTCGAATAGTTTTCTTTTAATTAATTAAAATATGAAAATAATAAGCTCCTAATAGCAATAAAAATAGCCATTAAAATATTAGCTATAATTTAATTGTTGCTAAAAAAAAATTATGAGTTTTTCGACATAAAAATAAATACATTTAATTCAACATGAACGTTAAAAAATTATAAAAAGTTAAATTATGCATCTCACAAAAATTGACGTCATTTTATTTTTAAAACCAATTTTTTTTTTCATTATTATTATTAGTTTACTGAGCTGAGCCCGCATGTTTAAATATTGCTTATATATTATTTTTTATCCTCGCATATTTTATTAATGATTCATCACTCATCAGAAAATTTAAAAACATGGTATATAAAAAGTTTTTTTTTTTTTAAATCTTATAATTATTATTGCTATTAGGAGCTTATTTTCATATTTTAATTAATTAAAGGAAAACCATTTGAAATATTGTGTTGTCACCGGGTTCTGGGCTATGCTAAAAGTTTCAAATGTCTAGCTAGTAGGGAAGCTGGTTAAAAATAGGTTGTAAGATTTGTACTCGGACAAGCAAACAAGAATAGAAGTTAATAAAAACATGATAATAAAGCACATGCAACATATTGACACATTATGATTAATTTTATAGATGGACAAAAGACAAATATATACTATATTAATTCATAATTAATATTAAGCATTATTGGAAAGTGTTAAAACTGCTTAACACGTCTATAAATTCAATTTCTAATTACAGCCCTTATATGCCTGAATATTTTAGTGCAACCTTGTAAATCTGGTTTAACATACCATATTCCATACAGATATATATATATTTAACGTATTAACAATAAATATAGATTTCATTATTTTGCAGTAGAAAGTTATTTAAATATGATTTAATGTATCTAATTTTATGTGGCTCTGTAAATCTTAATGCTAATTATATTAGACAAAGCACTTTTTGTGCATAGTAATAAATATCAATTTCACTAATATTTATGCAAATTAAAGGTATTAAGATGTCAGTTTTAAGAAATTTCATTAATATTTACAAGAGTTAAAGTGTGGACAGGCAGAATAACTTTTGAAGTTATAAACCCTTTTCAATTTTTTGGATAGTGTTAAAAAACAACATAAAACAAAAGCATTATCCGAAAACAATTTAATGGGATAAAATACAGAATGATATAGTTTCGAGACTGTCACTTTTTGTACATACAATCAGGTTCTTTAGAATAAAATCACAGCTTAAGATAAAATTGCAGTGAATGACTCAAATCAACTTTTCCAAATACATATACTGGAAACTTAAATTTCTTTGGACAGCCTCTCATTCAGGGCTGTGGCTTGGGGGTAGGGGTAACCGAGCAATGAACCAGGAAGGTTAATAATTACAAAATGCAGCTGAAATTAAAGTCTACTAAAATTAGCTGCCAGATAAAAGTTAAAGATTTAAGGCAATTATATATATTCTTCATTGGATCAATAAAATAAGAATATTTTAAAAAATATTAAAATAAATTTTAAAATATTAAGTTTAAAATTCCTACTAAAGTCTGAGGAATGTCATCCCTGACCTTACCATCTGATCTAAGTGATCAGCTAATTTTATAAACCAGATAATGGATAAGTATGACTTAAAGTAGAAATTTATTGAATAAATATTAGATGTGCAACTGAAAAAAGCATTTTACGCCATAGAGGAGAGAGACAGGTATCCAATTCATTTAATGCATTTTACATTTCTAACAACACTATCACTATCTCTTGGAATAGAATGAATTTATGAAATACATAGTACAAAGAAATTTGTTAGTAGAAAGAAGTCATAAACAAATATTTGATATTATGTTTGCAATTGTGGGTGAATATTTAATTTTGAAAAATACTTCTGTGACACACAAACACAACAAAGGAAATAAGCAGAAGAAATATAAGCAATAATGAAAAACATTAAACAGTTAACTGCATGAAAATAATTACCTACTTATTTTTTCATATCATGCCAATCTTTCCCCAGATTTGATTTGTTTTCTTTGGATATTTTCAGATTAATAAGTTGAACTTTTAGGTAGACAGAGGCTTGGTAGAGCTGATGATTTCAATTGTGGTTTTACATTTTTCTGCTGAAAACAGAAAAACAGCCAGCTTAAAAGATTGCTTTAGATTCTTTCAACAATACATGTACAGTAAAGTCCTTTTTCCCAAAACTGCATTTCAACTATTTTCATATTAAATTCATCAGAAAGTTTAATATTATTGTTAATAATAAACTTATGTTAATATTCTGAACAGAAATATTTGTAATGCTATTACAATCTAAATGTAACATTAAATTAGTCCGTATATTTTTAAGCATGTATTAAGTTTAAATAACTGCAATTTAATACTAGTTAAACGTTAAAATTAACATTTATAATTATATATTTTCAATATAAGTTAATGCCAGTAATTATAATTTTTTAAGGATTTGTCAGAAAAGCAGAACAACATTATAGCATAAATATATTATGGCAATAAGCATTTATTATAGAAAAAATTATAACAGCTGTATAAGGATTAAAATGAAAGAAATATAGATGCTGATACAGTAATAGATTCTTTAACAAAAAGTACAATCAGCTATATATAAATAAATCTGGTTGAAGCATAGAAACAAACTGTCAGCTTTGAAATTAGTTTTTACGAAATACAGTAGAATTAAATAGGGCGTTCGTAAATACTGATGAATATACTAAATTTCGTTATTGACACTTATCATATTCATCAATTTTGCATTTCAATTACTTTATAGCAAATACCTCTGTTTTCAGAATAAGCTCAGATACAAATAAAAGCTCTACTTACGTGGGAAAGTAATCTAAATGCTTGGTATAACTTCTTTTCCGATTTTCAAAAGTCTAATCCTTCTTTCCTCTGGTTAACGATGAGACGGCAGCCATTTGGTGATGATTTTTTGATTAGTCTTTTGGGATTGGGAAATTTGAAAAACCTGATATTGGGAGCTTTAGAACTTCTGTTATTACACTGGGGCACATAGCAATATATATTATCTCTTTTTTAAAAAAATAATTTTGGGGCTTTTAGGCTCCATTAATGCAATAGCATTCACGCACAACGAAACTTACACGAACCCGACATGTCGTGTTTACAGTACTATGCGAGTTTCAGCTTTTATACACTAGAGGGCGTCGATTTCATTTCACTCGCGAATAAAAAAAATTACGTATCGAAAATCGTTATTACGTAAAAAATCTTTTTTACACAATAAATAAATAAACATAATATAGTTTAGCATTTTATGGAATTACTTACCTTATTTTCTACAGCACAAACAATGCATATAAATAGGTACATCTGTATTAATCCTCAGCTAATCAAACAAATAAACAATCATTGTCAAAAACAGGTGTTCATTGTTCAGGTTTTCACTGCGTAATGTCAATCAGAGCCTGATTTTCAACCTATTGCGCATTTGATCCATCACGTGACCCAATGGATCAAGAAATTTTTCTGGGCTTTCTGATCCACGACCGGTCGAGATCGGTCCATTCCACTGAACGATGTGACTCTGGATCGCTCTCGATCGGTCGACACCACTGAACGCTTTGGCTCGGAATCTTTCGACCGGTCGTGGATCGGGCGCTCTACTGAACACGCCCGTAGTTATAAAAAGGAAAACAATAAGGCTAAACCAGAAAAATAAGTAAATTTGATAAATATTTTAAAACTTTAAAATTTGGAAATCTTATGAAATATTGGACATTTAAAGTAAATACATGTATCATTTCAAATAGAAAAAGATTTTGGAAAAGTTTAGTGTATTTTAACGAAGTGATGAGAAGTTTTTGAGTATGCTAAAATTTTAATAGTAAATTCAAGTTAATAAAGATGGGAAACATTGAGGATTAAGATAAGAATAATTATAAGATTTAAAAAAAAAAAAAAAAAACTTTTTATATACCATTTTTTTTTAAATTTTAATATACTAATAATATACTAATTAAAAGGAAAATGATAAATATTCTATCATAGTTTGAAGTCAAATTTGTTTTCAAAAGTCTAAATAAAATATCTGATGTAAGATACTAATATTTTGCAGCGGAATAGATTTCATTTCTGTCATCCTTGGCGAAAAAAAAAGAATATCGCCAAATTATCTGGCGAAAATATTTAATTCCTTTCAAAAATCATGGTTATTTTAACAACTTATATTAAAAGAGTAATGAATAATATGAAACAATATTTCGTACAACACATATTACATGTCATACATACGTACAATGAATAATACGTATTACATTTCGTACAATGTATACATCTGGCATGTACATTTTCGTGTTACGCTTTTGATCGCCAAATAATAATAATAATAATAAAAAAAGCCAAGGGCGACAGAGTTTTGAAATTTAAAATTAAAATTTTGTCAATTTGACAGCAAAATAATTCAATCTAACACCCGCGATAACTAATACATATCTATACCCAAATATAAGGATTAAAATCGGGAAATAAATTTCCTCGATTTTTAATAATTTCTTACAAAAAATCCAGTGGGCAATTAACATAGGAAATCTTTTTCTTGGCTGCACAGACGGTCAGTGAGTCACACTTCGCTTGCGTATAGAACTCATAGATATAGTATAGCATATATAGAATAGAGTGATCATTGGGGAGAAAAAAGTTATTCCTTTTCATTTGGGAAAAGACGACGCGTCTTTACCAAAATATGGCCGTTTTTCCCCGAGTGAATACACACGGGAATACATACTAATATTTTAGCAAATAAAGTTTATGAATAATTTATTTGCTAAAGGGGAATGGAAGACTCCAGATACAGTTTCAAATTCATATTTCTTTCTTTCTTTTCTTTCTTTTTTTTTTTTTTTCAGTACCACTTAATGGCTGTTTCCAAAGCTTTTTTTTTTTTTTTTTTTTTTTTTCTTTCGGCATCAAAAATCTTTGTACGATAACATGGGTATGAGAGATCTATATATATTACTATATCTATGATAGAACTACATTAGCACTTTATCAATGTGTATAAAATCTTTAAATTGATTATGACGTCAATTTTCGTGAGATGCATAATTTAACTTTTTATAATTTTTTAACGTTCACGTTTGATTAAATGTATTTATTTTTATGTCGAAAGAAAATGAACTCGTATTTTTTTTTTTTTTTTTGGCAACAATTAAATTAATGGAACTCACAGATATTTTGGAGCAACTTTAATAAAGGTCTATAATTAACAAATAATTGCAATAAAACAATATTGTGACAATAAATTGAGATAAAAACTATCCTATCTCTCAAGTTGGACCAAACTGCACACAGTGTGCAAAATTTCATTAAAATCGGTTCCTTAGTTTAGGAGTTTACCCCGGACAAACATCGTGACACGTAATTTATATATATATACAGATATATATAATGATTATACAATATATATTATGCATTATTATTATTATTTATGTATGTTTAAAAAAAAATAACAAGAAAAGTTAACTTGCATGCATTTATTATGATTTTAGAGTATATGAGTCCATTATTATGCATTTAAGAAATTTATTTGAAAATATTTATTAATTACCATTTTGAAAATTAAGTTAAAGTTTCTAAAATAATGATGTCAATTTCTAATAAATTAAACATGGATTAAAAACACAGATTAAAAAAAACCTTAAACATTACTTCATGTGTCGGCGTTGTTTAAATTTTTCAACCGGGCACCCGGTCCTCTTCAGAACGACATCTTCTGTGGAAGACTTGAGCTTGACTGATCTTGAACATGTTTTGCCAAAAGGTGACGCCATACACGATCTGGGGCTACTGCGCCGCTGTCATTGCATGCATCATTATTGGTTGAAATTTCTATTGATTCTCTAACCATCACGTAATATCATAATTGGCTATTTTAGTGGCTTTATCAAAATCTATTTTAATATCTTGTTTATTGAAAGTTTTAGCTAAGGCTGTATTATATTTTCCCGTTTTTAAATCATTTTTATGTTCATTAATTCTTGTTTTAATTTTTCTTTTTGTAACTCCTATATAAGATCCTGGTTTATTTTCTTCATTGGTAAACGGTATTTTATAAATTCCTGCAGTTTCTAAAGGGGGGATGGGTTCGAATAATCGATAGAAATTTCAACCAATAATGATACATGTAACAACAGCGACCCATTAACCCTAGACCGTGTATGGCGCCACCTTTTGGCAAAATACGTTCAAGATCAGTCAAGCTCAAGTCTTCCACAGAAGATGTCGTTCTGAAGAGGACCAGGTACCCGGTTGAAAAATTTAAACAACAACGACGCACAGAGTAATGTTTAAGGTTTTTTATCTATGTTTTTAATTAATGTTTATACTTGGTTTTTATCTATATATTTAAAAATTAAACATTTTAACATTAAATATAAAGCCTTTAAACTATATTAAAAATAAAAAATTTTACACTGAAGGCTTTATTCCTATTCCTGAACAACCTTTGCACAATGACCCTAGGCGTCACTTGAGGAAATAACTTCAAGTTCAGCGTTGGCTCTGCTTCTAATGTTTTTCTTTAATCTGTTCTTATTTTTGATAAGGTGGCAGTGGTAGATCCAAGGGGGAGGGGGGGTGACTAGTGGGCTGAAGCCCCCCCCTCTTCCCCAAAACCATTGACATTCACAAAAGTTACAGTTAAAGGAAAACAACTTAATTCATATTCGAATGATTGTAGCATTTTCTGTTATATCATTTTAAGTAATTATCTGTTATAGTTCAATAAACATCAGCAATCTAAAATTTTTCTAAAATTCCACCTCTGTTTAAGAGCTACCTCCTATAAGAGCCAATTTTTCTCATTTTTAAAGTTTCCTTTTTGGCTTTAATACTGATTGAACTTGAACGGGCATTGTTCATTGTTGATTTACCGGGCACTTCTTCAATTCCCATGTACAAATGTATATATATCTCTGTTAATTGTTAAGTTTTGTTAGAGCAGGTAATATTGTTGTACTCTCGTGAACTGGACACTTTCCGTAAGTTACTACTTTAAAGAACTCTATTATTCAAGGGCGTAGCCAAAAAGAATTTCGAGGGGGGTGGAGAGGTCGAGTTTTAGTACATAGTTTTGAGTATTAAGAGTGTGTTAAGTTTTTCAAAAAATTTCAACAAATCTGCAAAATTTCGGGGATTGCTTTTAACCTTGCCTCTCCTTCTTGGCCACGGCCTAGATCTTATTGCTCTCCAATTTTGAAATTATAGCAGATATTTCCTATGAATATGTCGATAGAGAAAGGTGTGTTTAATAAGACTTTACGGTTTTGAATGTGTGTATTATAGTAGAGATTCAGAGTTGAAAAGGGGCTTTTTTGTGTCCTACCAGTATTCAGCTCATAATTAAAAAGGCTTTTGAGAGAGTAGTGGGGAATTTAAATAGCTAAATTTAAGTATTAAACTCAGTTTAAATTAAAAATTACAAGCTAAAACTTTTTTTTTTTTTTTCAAATACCAAGAATTTCCAGTAAGCATAATTTAACTAAGTTAATGTCATGTCTAAGTTAATGTCCAAACCTAGTAGGGGTTGTCATTACAAATTGTTGGCTAGAAGCAGGGGTCTGTCCAGGTTTTTTTTTTTTTTCCAGGGTCCTGTTTTTGTGAAAAAATTTCTTATTTTTGTGAAGTTTTTTTCTAACATAGTTAATATTTTTATTTTTGTGAAAATTCATTTCACAAATTTTATCTGCACACACACACACACACATATGTATATATGTATCATCTAGACAATTTCAGGAGGGTGCTGTGCCCTGCCTGCCCTTTGACTGAAAAAATGGCACCCTTCATGCCC
This sequence comes from Salticus scenicus, assembly GCA_963930645.1. NCBI lineage: Eukaryota > Metazoa > Arthropoda > Arachnida > Araneae > Salticidae > Salticus > Salticus scenicus. Next base: position 4,596,081 of record OZ005662.1, read on the forward strand.
TTAATCTAAAAAAGTTTCACCCTTGCCTTTTATTGAAAATAACCTTCAAATTGAAGATAAGTTATAAATAAATGTAATGTATTGTGCATAACAATCAACAGTCGTTCATATATCAGTAACAAGCAAAATTAAGTTGTAAAGAAAGTTAAAGTTTTTCTTTTATTTGCGCTTAAATAAATGTCTGGATTTTAAGTATTAAATGAGCCCTTATGAATCCAAAACTGCCCACGTGAATCTAGAAAATACCTTTTCATTAGCAGCACATTGCTCTTTTTATAAACCTGGGGGACAACTCTGATATTATATATGCTTATGCTTTTAATAGATGATTACGGCTCATAGGTAAAACCCCCCAAAAAACTAGAGTTTCAGAAAAAAAAAAAAAAAAAAAAAACCTCTGAATTTCAAATGATACTCAAATCATTTAGACAGAAGCCGTAATTTTTCTGTATCTTGTTATCAGCCAATCAAGAAAAGAGAAGCAACGTAATTTGAACATATTTTTTTAACGTAATAGTCCGAATTATGGGAATTTCCTCCCATAACTGGCCGGCCTCACTTCATCTTTACTAAATGGAAGCGATCAAATTACTGACAAAATTACGAAAATACAAAATCACACATCTATAGCTATGCTACTCTACAAACCACATACTAAAGGTTCGGTTCGGTTCGGTTCGGTTCGATGAGTACTGAGATTTATTGCTTGCCTCTAGGACCGCTTATATCTCGAAAAATCCACACCACAAGGGTTTACAAGTTTTATTAGAAGAAACAGACAAATACAATATTTTTGAAGACATAAGACATCACAAACATCCATGCCCGCACCAGGATTCGAACCTGGGACCATTAGATTCGGAAGGCAGCGTCCTACCGACCGAACCACCTGCCCAGACAACACAAATTCGTTCAGATTAAGTCAAAATACGTAATCTGGATGTATAGACATGTCCATATTACAGCCAGATTCAGTCTATATTTCATCAGATTTTGTAGATATTAAGTAGAAATGTCCTCACCTGTTACGTCATAAGTACGTCTTTTAGCTGAAAAAAATAACGTAAAATAGATGTATAGTGAACATAATATAGACATGTCCATATTACAGCCAGATTCAGTCTATATTTCATCAGATTTTGTAGATATTATGTTGAAATGTCCCCACCTTTTACGTAATAAATACGTCTTTTAGCTGAACAAAATAACGTAAAATGGACATATGTGAACATAATATAAACATGTCCATTTTCATTCACATTACATCCAAAAATTACCCATGTTATTTTTAGATTTATGCAAACATAGATGCTGGCAGAATGAAATCCTTAGTGAGTGCAATGTTTTTTTTTTTGTTTTTTTTTTAACTTAATACTAGTGTCATATGTCCGTCTAAGCAAAATCAAATCTACATAAAGGGTTTTTTGTGAAATCCACAGAAAGAGTTCAAAAAATTATTTTAAAACTGTAGATTATTTTATATATATAATTCAATAATTAAAAAGCTTTAAAATATTTTTAAAGTTATCTGGAGTACGGCACAAAGAGAAAAAAAATCTTCCCCTATGATTTATTTTTTCACACAAAATATTTTATATTTTTTAATTTCATTCATTGCCAGCACCCATGTATGTAAATCAGTTTTTTATGGAATCTAGCTTTCAAACTTAGGTCCTTTGGCCCAATGAACTATTATTCCACTAAGTGATGTCCTCATTCAATATTTGACTTGCCTTCATACTCCTATGAAATAGATTTCATATTTTCTTTATGTGAATAGATGCAGAATTACAAGTGATCTTTTTTTTAAAAATATAATCACATTATGATGGTATAGAAAAGTTTAAAGTTGTTCACTCCTTTTGTGATTTTCCCATCTCTAGTCACCAAATCCCATGCAAGTTATGGCGAAACTTGTTTATAGAATTATTTTTTACCAAATTGAAATTTTTAAATTTTGTTTTCACATTCAGAAAATCCACAACTGTTAAATCAGTACTCGTTCCCCCAAAACAGTACACAGTCAATTTGATAAAATTTATGAATGTATTAGGCTAAAATTTACAATGCATATGGGAATGTAAATAGGATTTTTTAGTTAACTGTTAAACTATATAAAAACAATATAATTTTCTCAACTGACAACTTTTAAAAAAGTTAAATTACAAGATGTTTGATGCATTTTTATCTTTCCAACACTTATTACAATTACTCAGCGGGCGAAAAAATAAAAGAAAAACAAGCATTTGTCAAACAGATATATGTGTAAATACAGTTTATAACTTATTAATAAAGGAAAAACAAAAACATAATAACGATCAAATCAGAAGTAAACATGTTTTCATTAGTATTTAATACATTTGAAAATAATCTACTTTTTATTTTAATCTAAGAATAAAGGCTTAATATTATAGTGTTTATTTAAAAATTTTTACTTATTATTTCAAGGACTAACATTTTCACAAATACAGAAAAAAGATATTAATACAGCAAAAGTTAGTTATTTTGTCACGAAGTATATATATATATTTAATTAGTTTTTCATAGATAGACTTCAATGAAATTAAAATCTTTTCAGATTATTAGAAAGAATTACAGAAACAACCACGCAACACAAATACAGACGAAAAAGCGATACAAACGTAAATAATAGCACGGAGTGATATTAATAGGAGTTGAAGGTCCAATGGGAGAAAGCTACGAAACTGTGATCTAAATTTTTGGTAAATACTGAGGGCGCCACTTGTCATTCCTCCCTACTTCGGCGCGGTTATACTGTTGTTTTCAATAGAATTTTGCTGAAGTACATTTAAAATTATTTATTTTAAGCAATTTAATTTCTTTGTAAGTTCTTAAAACTGCATAATTCAGATGTTTCAAATAAATGCTTCGTTCCTAGTTGTAAAACAGGCTATGATAGTGATAAGAAAAACAAAAAAAAGCCCTTGGAGAAAAATAAAGTCCGAGTTCGTGTTTTCTGCACCTAAAGTAAGTTTTTTTTTTTTTTTTTCTTTACAAAATTTCATCCATTCTCCTTCCTCCCAATTGTCTGTTTTAGCTAGCTTCGGTTCATAAGAATCGTCATTTTTTAAAAGCTTTCTTTCAAAGTAAAATTAGTATAAAATGGCTCTTAAAAAAAACATGTTGGTTAGAATACTCTATTTAATGAAATTTGCTTTCAATCGAAATTTTTCCAGCTTGATATTATTTTTTAAAAAATAATTAAAACGAGACATTTCCCCATTGAATAACATTGCGGAAGCTGGAGAGAAGGAAGGATTGCACGCTGGCGCCATCTGTAAACATTAGAAAACAACATCACAAAATTTCAGCGTTACCTTCTTCTCCTGTCTTTTTACTCCGTGATAATAGGCAGAAGCAGCTAGAGAAAGTTGAGAGAGCAGCAGTCTGAACAATAAATGAGATAAAAAAAGAAATTTGTAGAAGATAAAACTTTCTTATATTTGATTACAACATCCACATTAATAAAATGGCGGCATGCAGGTGCAGTTTTAGCTCAAGTATTTACGTAAACTGGATTAATTCAATTTTCATTCAATTTATGTGCCTAAACTGACGTCCATATTTTGTACGTTTTTCGTAGATACGTCTACGTTCGGAATTTCACATATTCTGAACATACTGGAGCTGGAGATCTATGTTCAGAACTCGTCTATAAACGTAACTCGGACGCGATAGATGAAATATGAACATAATATGGACGTATGTGTTATGTGGGTTTACAAGTTTTATTAGAAGAAACAGACAAGTACAATATTTTTAAGACATAAGACATCACAAACATCCATGCCCGCACCAGGATTCGAACCTGGGACCATTAGATTCGGAAGGCAGCGTCCTACCGACCGAACCACCTGGCCGGCCATACTAAAGAATTACAAACTAAACAAAAACAAACACGGCAAAAAGATGTTGCCAAAATATTTATGTAATTTTCCACAGAAAAATTTTGTCACATCAAGGAAAGGTACGCCACACCCACTATCGTGTTTGACATCATTCCCTTGCTAATCAGCACGAGAAATGAAGGCGTGGTTTTATTGTCATGTAGTAGCGGTAGTGACTACTTGGAGAACATAAGAGAAAATTGATGGGATGCAATGTTTATATATTGCTGAGCAGATTTTTTTGCTTGGAATTATTTTATAAATGCCTTGTTTTTCCAAAAAAAATTTGGGAAAAGTTTGTTTATCTCCGAATTGAATTTTGTGAGGGGTCCATTTTATGAATATGGAATTTTGTGAAGGGTCCGTTTTTTTAGCCTGGAATTTTGTGAAAGGTCCGTAAACGGACCCAGTTTCCCCCCTAGACAGACCCCTGAGAAGCTTCAATTAAAATCAGAAATACAACTTGAAAATCCCAAAGCTTTGCAGAGTAAGCTTGTTCATTTATTCTTAAAAAATATCGCAAAGTAAACTCGATGTTTGTGCTTCTTGGTGCTCTGTCATGCAGTGGCTGCGGTACCCAAATAAAAGCTGTGAAAAACCTGCCCCTATTGTGCTTACTTTAAAAATGTTATCTCTTATGTTTTAAGTGAAAACAAGAATTAATTCACTATAGATGTGATTATTTATTTGAAATTATTACTGTACATTTCATTTTAAATACAAAATATGTTAGATGTTAGCTAATAATCTCAAGTAAACAATCACTTTATTAGCTAATATCTTATATATTTCATATTTAAAGTCAAATGCAGTACGAAGCTGAAAATCCGGATTCCAAAAATCCAGAATCGCCAAAAATTCGGACAATTTCGGTGGCGTTAATCCTCATCATCAACAGCATTTTTTTTTTTTTTTAGTATTAAATATATCTAAATAAAGAACCGAAAAAGTATTTCATTTCTTATTAATCTTCAAAACCAGAATTTGCAAAGTCTGAAAGAGGAGGGAGAAGAATATAATAATAGTAACTATTCTTAAACATTTATCTAATTGAGAGTTAAATTCTATTATAATTTCAATTATACTCAAACTTTTAAATTAAAGAACCTAAAATACTAAAAAAAAAAAAAAAATTGCAGAAATGGTATGTTTTTCTTATTTTTTTTCTTACATTGTAACTTGTACTGATTTTTGTATGCAAATATTTCAATAAATCTGTTTTGTTTTTCAAGTTTAATTTTTAATTTTGTTTTTTAATTGTTAAAGTTTTAAAAAAATATTACAGAATATATTTAAAAATCGTAATATATATATATATATATATATATATATATATATATATTTTATTTGAATTTGCATATTATCCAAGTACTTAAACCAAAATATTATAATTTTTAGACATGACCAAAAATCTGGAAAATCCAGAATCGCCACGCACCCGACAATTGCGGATTTTCAGCTTTGTAGTGTATATGCTAATAATTTCAAGTAAATAATCACACCTTCGGTGTTCACTTAGAGCCAGAATTAATTAGTATAAAATATAATTTTTTAAATCAATCTTCTAATGGTGCAAATTGTATTGTAAATACAGAAAAATTCATGTATTTGTTAGTAATTCAAAAGAAAACGTTAATGTATGTATGCAATTTTTGAAATTAAAATTTTGGTTAAAAAAAAAAAAAAATTGAAGAGGAATCACTTATAAAGTCCATTGATTCATAGCTATTTATTACTAGTATTATTTCATATACTTATACTATGCAACTGCAATTAGATTTCTTTTAAATTATATAAAAAGCTGTTATACTTAATTATTACATATACAGACACTATTAAATATAATTTGTCAATACAATACATTTTTGTTTGAAAAATTAAAAACTTGTTACAAACATATACATGTATTTTATTAGGTAAAACATAAAAAGTATCAGATATTGCTGAATGAAAACTGATTTTCTTACTTTAGCACTAACAGAATATGCAAGCGAAGTGTGACGTCACTGACCGTTTGTGGAGCCCAGAAAAAGATTTCCTATGTTAATCATCCATTGGATTTTTTGTAAAAAATTATTAAAAATTAAGGAAAATTATTTCCCAATTTTAATCCCCATATTTGGATATAATTACAAATTAGTTATCATGCACAGTGTGTTAGATTAAGTTATTTTGCCGTCAAACTGACAAAATTTAATTTTAAATTTCAAAACTCTGTTGTCCTCGGCATTTCTTGTATTTGGTGATCAAAAACGTAATACGAAAATATACATTCCAGATGTATAGTTTCGTAATACCCAGAAGCAGAATTTTTTTAAACAGTCTGCAAAGTAAATCAACAAATTAGCAACAAAATTTATATCATATCAACACCAACATCAAACAGAGTTGTAAACAGGCCCGGACTGGCCAGGTCGGCTGGTCGGCGATTGCCGAGGGCCCCCGGCCCAAGGGGGCCCCCAAAACTCCCCTCAAAACATACTACTTTATAACTAGTTATATCAGAGTAATTTGACTATTTGTTTTCCTATAATTTTACGGATTTACAATCAGTTTTGACTCATCGCGTGTTGTGCAGTGTTCATAATTTCAGATAAGTTCACGGCCAAAGAACTTAAATGCAAACAAGTATTGAAGCGTTGTGTTGAAAACGTTGTCTTTCTTGATTATTTTCATCTAGAAAGCGTGCACAAGTGAAATCGAGAATGTTTCATTCATGGTGCACGATGCTTTATGCTTCATTTCATCTTGCCACGAAATTTTAAATGTAGCGTCTAGATTTCGGTAATTACGTCTCTTCGGAGCTGCAATTATTGTTCTTACCTAATATAACTAACTTCTTTGTCGCAATGCTCACTCAGTATGTCTCGTAGTAAGGTTGTATGTAAGGCAGTGCCAGAGCTATGTCAACATGAAACATGTCTATGAATGTGGCGCATCGAAAGGAAAAGAAGAAAAAATCTTTAGATGTTGAAAAAAATTCCAAATGTCTAAATACTTGATTAACTAGTTCACTTCTGCGTCACAAAGTCGGCCTTTGACGGACGACAATGATACATTAAATACAGGTAAATCGAATTAGTTTTTCTTAACCCTTTCCGAACCGAAACATTTTTACCTTAAAACTTTACATTCTTCTGTTTTCGCAAACTGAAAGAAAAATATGGACTACAACCGACATTTGTTGATTGAAAATTGTACTTTACACTTTCTGCTAATTAACTCGATCGTTCATTTCCTGATTTTATTACGTACGATTGTTCCAGATGCAAACATGTAAGTGGATGTCTAACCCACATGATCGTACGGCCTGGGTCAGAAAGGGATAAGAACGTTCTTTAGTTAACTCATAAGTTCAAGCAAAACAATTCTATGATTTAAATTTATAAAATTAATTTTTTTAATTAAAGGTTATTCGGTAATTTGAGACAAGATTTCTGTTTCTTGGTGTGCTTCATTTTTGCCTTTAAAACAAGCCTTTAAAGTACAAATTTGCCTTTAAAGTACAAATCAACAATCAGGTGACTGTCATCAATGCTTTTCATATGCCTAGCGGAGCGGCTATTCTCAATCACAATTATTTATTCGAATAAAACTGCATTAAATAATGTTTTTTTTTTTTTTTTTCTTGTGTGTGTGTGTGGGGGGGGGGGGGGCTATTGTTTTAGAATATAATCTAGGAAGTTAAGGTATTACACTAAGTTTTCATTTAACTACCGGAAAAAAACAGTAGCTAAACAATTCTATTATTTAATTTTCTAATATGAATTTTTAAAATTGGAGGTTTTTTATTTTGGGTTAAAATTAGACATTTTATTTAAAAACTAACTGAATCCAGCCACGCATTGCTGTGGTTTTAGTAAGCTTTACCCGTTTCGCTATTCGCTGGTCGTTATATTTAAATGATCATAAAAGTCCTATATCAGTTATCAGTAATAAAATCACACATACGAAAAAAAAGAACAACATTGAAATCAGTCAGTTTCGATTTGGATTCCATCTGCCCTTAGCAGGTGCTTTTACACCCGCACAATGCTGATCCAACAGCCTTTCTTTTTTTTTCTGTAAAATTCTGTACGAAACGGATTTAGTACGACAGGACCTTTTTTTTTCATCTATTTTTCCATATAAAAGCATGCAGTAATAGTTTCGTTCCTTAGGAGCGGTTACTATATTCGTTTCTTAAAAATGTTTCGGTACAGCTTCAGTATAAGACCCCCCCCCCCGGCGACATTTAAACTTTCGTTGTCATTTTGGCGATGAATTAAAGAAGCTGTCGCAATTGCGTAAGTAAAGATCTTGACGAGAGTTGCTTAATTGCACTATATTTATACCAAGGTTTTTCAGAGCTTTTTTACTTTTTGTTATAATATATATTTTACAATTTGTATCAACTAAATCACAGTTATATAATACTTTTCTTTTTCAATATACTTGGTAATTTATTACCATTGTTCCCTTTTTATAATTATTTAGGTATTACTTTAGGATTTAGATTATTATAGTTTCTTCAACAATGTGATTTGGTTGCCTAAAAATAAAAATATTTCACATTCTCATTTTTAAAAAATAAACCACTCGTAATTAAATATTAGGGGAGACCCGTGTACCTAGGGCCGCTTTTTTTCAATGCCCGAAAACAGAGCCCTTGACCTGTTTAAAATTATGAAACTGATATTTACGTATCCTTAGGATTATTTACTTCCAATTATGATTAATATAAATACGTAAAATAATATATCCTGACAAACAATAGGTTTTAAAATAAACTTCACTCATTGCCCTAGGTACAACACCCTCATTGTACCTAGGGCCGCTTTTTTTCATTTCCCAAAAACAGCCCCAGACCTGCTAAAAATCATGAAACTGATATGTACATATCTTTAGACTAATTTCTTTTAATTGAGATTAATATAAACACTTAAAACAATAAATTCCGACAAACAGAAAGTTCTTAAATAAATTTCGCATATGGCCCTAGGTGCAACACGCTTATTGTACCTAGGGTCAGACCACATTGTACCTAGGGCCATTCCTTAAAATTAGATTTCACTTTGTAAAGAATAGAAAATAAACATATATTTTATAAAAGAAACAATATCAAGTAACACATTTATTTAAAACCCGAATAAACTACTACGTCAGAAACTCCTTTTTGCACTGAAGACGGTACGCTTTAGGCTACCGAAACAGCTGTATGCATTTCCAATATTTTTCTTTGGCGTTTCTGACGTAGTAGTTTATTCGGGTTTTAATATTCCAACGCCAAGTCTCCTGTTATTATTTAACACATTTATTTATCATATGATAATCATCATAATGTGGCCTTAATTTGAAAAACAGAATTTTTCACTCTTTTTTGGGGTGGGGTGGGGGGGGGGATATATTCTAAAAGCATACTTTTTTTTTTTTTTTTTTTTTTTTGACTGTTTTTTAAATTTCTAGATCTTCCTGGTTTACGGCCACATCTTTTCTTTGAGTAGTTTTTATACGAGGTTTTGCTTCATAAAAAGTTGTACCTGTTCAAGCATGACACACGAAAATATGTTAGATGATGAAGGTTTCGAAATTTCAACAGGACATGAAACAGAGACATACAGTTCCATCATTATTGGTTAACTTTCTTTCTGAAGAAAATCTTTTTTTTTTTTTTTTTTTTTTTTTTGGAAATTTATGGAGGGAGCTAGTCTCTCAGCCACATTTGAATTTAAATATTCGCTCTCACCAGGAAACCATCAAAATAGTGTAATAATAGAAATATAAATTAAATTATGTTCATTCAAGAGGGTATAATATAACATGATTTTTGATGCACAAACTGTTACCCCTCATAAGTCCGTTCTCGAGAAATCTATATTTAAGTTTGAGTAAAAATTTAGTTATGAGAAAGAAGTGGGAGGAGTCTCATCAAAATCTGCTCGAACCATGACTTTTATCAATATTTAGATTCTATTTTAGCGAATTTTTAGGCATTATATCTCAATTGAATATATCTCAAAGCTGAAATAGGCAACTGATGAATGCATCAAAGAACAAGTGTGTATGTTCTATCAATTTCTGCTTGTTTTGGATTTCATTCATTATTTCACTAAGGCGTGGTGTTATCAATTTAGGCGTGGTTTCACCGATTATTAGCGAACTTTCAGAATTTATAATTTGAAAACGAGCTGACGAGGGCTAATGTTTTATACGTCAAGAAACATATTTATATTATGCTTTTTGTATGAATGCTTGTTTGGATTTCTTTTTTTATGATTACAGAATGGGATGGTTTCCTGGTCAGTGAATATGTTTAGATTCGCTGGCTATATGCCAGTTACACGAAAACCAGAATATTCACAGGTGTAAAGACCGACTACGACGGATAGGACTTGCCAACATTTTCAGCAACGTCATATATAGTGATTGGCTTGCCAGGGTTTGCCAGCATCCAATTACAACAGGCTGTACTGTAGTATATCTTATAAGGTCCAAACACACATCTGTCCAACGGTTGAAGCTTATGACTGGTGGTGGGTTGAAGCAATGTCCCTCATACAACATTATCCTTCATTTAATTATAAAAGTTTTTCAATTAAATTGTAACAACATGAAGAATAAGATTGCAATTGTACCTAGGGACACGGATGGCCCTAGGTACAATTCAGCTATGTGGCCCTAGGTACAAGTTTCGGTAACTTCATTCAAAATACCTTCCACTAAAAAACCCACACACAGAGAGGGCTAATTAAGTATCTCATTTCTTACTCAATATAACAAGAAAAATTATGCACAAGAAACAAAAGAAAATTATTTGACTGACTTTTGTAAAATAGCAAAAGAGATGAGCTGCAAAATTTTACTTTAAACCATGTAAATTCTTTTTGTACATTTAACTTGCAAACACTTTCTCCTGAATGGTTTCAAAGTGATTGTAAAGGTAGCAACTGGTGTTGTTACTCGCCCAACTGAATATTAAAACTTAAAACTAAATATTATTCAAATAAAGTGGGGTGGACCTAGGCACATGATGACTCTAGGTACACGGGTCTCCCCTATACTTATTTTTTTCAGCATGGAACTAGTTTATGTATGGTATATAAAAATTATGTAAATATTTATTGTTAGAATAAATAAACAACATCAGAAAAATGCTTGCATTTTTGCTGAACTGTTTTCCCAATAGCAAGAAAGGTAAATGTGGTTTAGGCATGTAAGCTGAATTTTCAAATATTACATGTTTTAATATCATATATATATATAAGAGTACTTCCACTGACTCATCAACGCACAGCAAAATCTACTGGAGCCAAGCCACTGACATGAACCTGGGTCATATTATAGAAAATATAGTGTAATCACCCCCTAAGAAGCGATTTTATCAGTAAAATTTTTGTTTTAAAACACAAACACCTAAAAATGTATTTCTGGAATTTTATAAATTTGGCCATCAAAGGGAGAAGGAACAAAACGGAATTTCACATAACCCTTCATATCTCAAACAAAAAGACGAAATATTTAAAAACCAATTTCTGGAATTTTAAAAATTCATTCCCCAAAGGAGGGAGGAGGGAGCAAAACGTAATTCACATAATCCTACATAACTCAAACAAACCAATAAGCAACAACAACAATAAAAACAGATATCTGTGAGATTTTTGTTTTAAAATATAGCGAACAAAATACCTAAAACTCAATTTCTGGAATTTTGTAAATTCAGTGTCCAAGACGGGGGCGGGGGGCGGGTCGAGCTGACACTGTTGCGATGGGGTTTCGTAAAATTTCCCCTTCCCCATCCCCCCTTGGCGGGTGGCAACAAAAGCCTGTTTAGGGGTATAACTCGGCTCCATATTACTTCACATTTAAGAAACAGCGCAAGAAGAGAGTAGATTTGTGTACAAAAAGAAAAAATATATATCGATTTTCGAATTCTTGACTTTAAGGGGGAGGGGAAGTATTTCGCAAAATTTAGGTATTCCAGTAAAACTCTGCGAAAAATGGCACATAGAAGTAGTATATTTCCAAGAACCCATTTTGGGAGTTTTGCGATTTTTGATTTGGGAGAGGCATTTATAATATTTATAAGAAGGGCAAATTTCAGAGCCGCCTTTTTGCATTAAATTTTTCCTGGGATATCTATGGGAGCTACGTTCACGAATTTTGCTGTGTGATGAATATTTTCATCAAAAATTAACTGTGGCGGGATTTGATAAATTTCACCATGGGAGTGGCGAGGGAAAAAAAATTTGCAAGCGTAATTCTGTTCCAAATTATCTCAGGACAACAATCTTTTGGTATGTGGGCTTGCTATGTGTACACAACATTCAATATAAATTGATTTTGCGAACAGTTTTCATTCCCTCCCTAATAGTCGGGAAAGCAAAAACACGTTTCAAGTTGTAACCTTCATCTAAATTACCTCAGAAAGGCAATTTCTGAATGCAGGGATTGCTTATATGTTCCTAAAAATACATTTTGCGAAACACCTCCTTTACCCTTTTGGCGGAGGCCGGGAGCACAAAATACATATCCAAGCGTAATTCTCTTCCAATTACCTCAGGAAGGTGATTTTTTGGTGTGTGTGTGCTTTCTGCGTACCTAACACACACAATAAAGAAATTATCTTAGGAAATCTATATTTTGATGTAAGTTGGCTATATGAGTGCAACACACTATAAAAGGATTTTGTCAAATTTCCCCCTTTTCTATTTGCCGGGTGGGGCGTAGGGGGGGGGGAATACTTTTCCAAACGTAACTTTATTTACAGTTATCTCAGGAAGTATTTTTTTCCTTCTTGTTATGGGGCTGTAACGTATGTACAGAACACGCACTATAGGGGGATTTTAGGAAAGATCCCCTTTCACCTTTTGAGGTCTGGTGGGTAAAAGACATGTTTCGAATTGTAACTCTGCTCTAAATCATATAAGAAAGACGATTTTGTTTGGTGTGTGTGTTGGTTATGTGTACCAATACACACTATAATGAAATTTCGCAAAATTTCTCCCCTTTGGTGGGGAGGGTAAAAACTGAAGTTTTAATCGATTTCAATGAATTTTTATTATATTTTTTTCATTTTATGAGATTTTTTAGCATTAATAAGTTGCATGTAATTTTGAGACTTCATTTAAATATAGTGGCCAGCAAAGCCTGCTAGTTTCCTTTAAATTCCTCAGTAAGGGGCCCCTTTTCGAGTTCTAGCCGAGGGCCCCCAAAGGAGCCAGTCCGGGACTGGTTGTAAACTAAGATATTCAACTTGAAAATAAGACGTAAGACACAATATATTTCAAGATACGATGATAAACTTTAATTAATAGATTATTATTATTTATTTATTTATTTTTATTTTTTTTTAAACATGGCAAACAATCAGCTGAATTGTCCAGAATTCGAGCGATAACTTTTGAAGTAATGTATTTCTGTTTAACAGAAGAAGTTGATAAGAACTTGAAATGTTTATAATATGATATTCCATATTGTTTTATTAAAGCTGCTTCGAATGTTTCTATAGCCTGGTGGGGGACCATTAAGCATGATATACACTCTCATGTCTGAAATACCAATTTCATCGTAATGTAAAAAAAAGGGGGGTACCTATATATATATGTGTGTGTGTGTGTGTGTATTTTTCTTTTGAAGCACATTTGATCCTTTTGATAAATAAAAGCAGTAAATTTTATACAAGAATTCATTTATTTCAAATTATTCGTGATATCTGTACTGATAAGTGTAAAGGATTTAAGTCCATATTCTTGATTTTTCAGGAAACGAAAAATAAAGTTAAAAAAATTCTGTATAAAAACTTATCCGTTCAATGCAGTTTTAACCAGGATATTATCATAATGTAGAGTTTTGTGAATAAACTACATACATTTAATTTTGAAGTTTGTTTATTTTTAACAGATTTATATAGTTTTGAAAAAATTCACTGCAGGACTTTGTATCACTCAACCCAGGACTTAACTCCTTTTTATCACTTTGACTTGTACATTCATTTAACAATTTGATTATGCTGACAGTCCAAATACTTGGCTGCAGCATCAAGAAATACTGAATTTATGACCTCAGTGGATGTTCAAAAGATTTTGAACCTAATAAAAATAAGGTATTACCAATTCAAATTTCCTCAACGTTATTGATTCATAACTTTAATAAGATATACGAACAGAGTGATGCAGGATTACCAAATGCTTTCATCTTAGAAATCTAAGGTTAATGGAAGGTTATTAGGTAAGTGGTTAATCCATGGTAAATCCTGATTATTAAAACAGGAACGATCAATTTATTACCTTAACGATTTATTACCTTAAACAAGAAATTGAATACAATAGACTATCATACTAAATATGGGAATTATTACACAATTATTGAAAATTAATGCTCAAATGCCTTCAATGACTGTGAAGTAATTAAATAAAGATAATATGCACTTGATAACATATTCCAAATAAAAAAATATCTGATGTACAATATTACTCAAGCTAAAATGATTAGATATTTTTGTACTTTACCTCCAGAAGCCATTTTTAAAAAATTTCATTGTCCTTTTCTGTTATAAAACTTTTGAAGATTAGAAGAATATAAATCATAATAAATGATATACTGTAGTTAATAATAATGATAAGCAAAAAAAAAAAAACATAATAGATTAAAAAACAAAAATATGTATCACCCCATTAAATGGCAACAACATACGACATTAATAATCTACAAGCAAAACAACTAAAGTTAAAACACAATATACAAAGTAGAGCCCATAAATAAAATAATAGGCCGGCGCATCACCGCCATTTTTTTGCCTCCGAAGAGGACAGCATTCCCGCTTGGCGTCCTTATCGCTTCCCTAATGATTTTAAGAAATCTTGATCTGAAGCTAATCCGGTCAAAATAAGAGCAATAAGCAACGATAATATTCCCCAAAACACATTTTTTTCACAGTACATTCTCAGGATGTCATTTTATTCTGAGGATATCCCATGGATGTACTGTAAGATATGTTGTTAGGGCGGTTTCTGTTACAAAATGTCGCCAAAACTCAAATACACAGTAATAGAAGGTCTGTGAACACTTTATATTCACTTCTTGAATGATTATAGCAGTTTATTGTTAAACAAACGTCCATATCATAGTTTACTTAGCTAAAATTATGAAATATAATAAAACAGAATACTCTAAAGTAAAGTAAGACGATAAAAAAAATGTTTTTCGTTTGTTTATCAGGGAAACGCGCTGGGTACATGTGGCAACCCTAAGGCAAAAAAATGTCGGATGCGCCAGCTCGTATATATAGGAGCCTTAATACAAAGCATTAGGATTAATAGAATATTGACCATCACAGTATTATATTCGTGTTTCCTTCCACTGAATCGTGGGTCATGGTCATTAATGGTCATTTTCATCAGTATCACTAAATTGTAAGTCAGGATCAATGTTCTCTGTGCGAGCTGATGTTCGTAAAGTTTTGTAGAAGTCATGGAATACTAGAGGCACAAGAGAAAGCAAAGTAAGTAGATCTCTCTTCTCCACTGAGATTGGAACAGATTTGTTATATCGTTTTTGGACTTAAATCTTATATACCAAACATGAATGCTAAATTTCTGACTTGAATCTTTTTTACCAAGGGATTTTCTCAAAGTCTAAATGACATGAACTTTAATCCTTTGTACCAATTGATAGAGAATGTTTTTCTAAGTCTGACTATGTATTTAACTCAAAATTGACATTTTTGGACTTAAATCCTATATACTTATCTGGTACAGATATATACTCTAATTGATAATGAGATAACTTAATCCTTTGTGTGCATTTTATGTAACAGGACAATATGCATTTTGTTGGTTATGACACCATGATGTGGCAGATGTAACCAAAGTGTTAATTATTAGAGTACTGTACTAATTTAATTGCCTTCAATGACCAACTTGCTGATGACTTTTGAAAATTCAGACGATAAAAAATTCTCACTGGATGACACCTATGGCACCCTCCTCTTGGATCAAAAATGTGTTCGCTTAACATAAAAATACCTGACAAGTTGAGAAATTTTATGTAGCTGATGGAGGACGAATAAAAGCTTTTTAATGGTGTATTTCAAAAGCAGGTGATCTTAACCAATGTGGAGTAATTAGCAGAAACAAAAGTAATGTAAGGTAATAATAGAAAAATTAAAATCACTTCATAATTTTGGACTACTACTGGGGATTCTGTAGATGTTTTAAATTTTAAGAATCCGTTTTACAGAAGTTGGTGTAACGAGAGAAAAAGAAGCATGCAAGCAGCAATGGAATTTTAAAATGGAACTAGAAGATCTAAAAGTTGTATTATGATGTTTTAAGGGATAGAAAATTCCAAGATACTTTTGAGGCTCTAAAATAAATATGAACAAAAATAGCAAACAACAAGAGAAGGGGAGTAGGAAAAGGGGCACTTTCTGCATTTTTATTTTTCACTGTAATTCAAATTTGTATTATACATGCATAAATATACATAATTAAATTAAAATTGTGTACAAAAAATAACCAGAATATTGGGGTAAATGAGTAAATCGAAAATAAAGCTCACCCTCTGTCAGAGGGGATATTTTCAAAAATGTTTAAAAAGTGTCTCTTAGCAGTAGAAGACATTTCATAATGTTGGGTTATTTCTGGGGGCTCTGTAGATGTTAAAACTTTGATTTTTTTTAAATATCATCTTGTTTTAGTCAAAGAACATATAATAAAATAACTTGTGTAAAAATATCTTCATTTTCTTAAAATCAATCTTTGTTTTATAATTTTTCATTTTATGTAACTATTTCTGATTTTTTATATTTTCATTATTTTTACAGGTCTCTCAAATTTCCTCTCAAGAAATATTTCTTATTAACCAGAACAGATAGTATTCAACAATATCAAAGTCTAATAGAAAAACACTATGCTTATTTTTGTGTGCTTGTTCAAATGATATTTCATTAATAGACAAGGGCACAATATAAGAGACTATTTTATTCTGAGAATATTTTTATCATGCTAGTAATTTACAATTTTTTTAAGAAACAATTTTTTTTTCTTTCTGAGACGTTTCATACTTTTTTATCTGATATTGTTTTCCTTCTATAAATAAGTAGTAGTAGTTGGCCTCGTCGATTTCATGTCATTTACAATCATGTTTACTCTTCAGGAAGAAATCTTTCTGTAATTTAAACATAAGAGAAACCATATTTAACTGTAAAATGTACTAAAATATATTATTTTACTCCTGCTCAAATCCTAATTTCCAAAGTGTTATTACAGCATGCTCTTACGTTTGCTATCTGCTTTTAATGTGTACTCAGATTTACTAATTGTGGAAAAGTCTGTTACTCAAGAAATAAAGATTACACTTTTATTTATGTGATGAATTTTATGTTTCTAAGATTATGAAAACATTCATCTACCAAATATAATGTGATTGATTCCATTTAATGTTAACTTAAACTTGCGTTTTTTTATTTTGCTTCGTAAAAAATGACTTCAACTTGTGACATACGCATTGAAAAACCTTCTAATAAACATGATACAGATGAAAACTTGCTTACTCATATAAAGAAAAAAATGTTCAGCTGTCATATATGTAATAAAAAATGTACTCAAAAAAGTAATTTAAACACACACCTTCGTGTTCATTCAGATGTGAAGCCTTACGAATGTATAGAATGCAATAAGAAATTTTCTTTGAAAAGTAATTTAAAGAGTCATCACCTTCGTATTCATGTCAAAGAAAAGTCTTTCTCGTGTAAAACGTGCAATAAGAAATTTTCACGAAAATGCGATTTAAATGTACATACTCGCATACATACTAATGAAAAACCTTTTATTTGTGAGGTATGTAGCAAGGCATTTTCTCAGAGAGGTCATTTAACTATACATCTTCGTATTCATACAGAAGAAAAACCTTTCTTTTGTGATGTATGCAATAAAGGATACTCTGATAAATCTAAAATGAATGAGCACTATCGTATCCATTCAAAAGAAAAGCCTTACAGTTGTGAGATATGTAATAAAAGATTTACTTTCCTGAGTAATTTGAAAGCACACTTTTTCGTACATACCAAAGAAAAACCTTTTATTTGTGAATTATGCAATAAAGGATTTTCTTGCAGATCTCATTTAAAAGTTCACCATCGCATTCATACTAACGACAAGCCTTATATTTGTGAAATATGTAATAAATCTTTTTCACAATCATCAAATTTCAGGAAACACCTTCATACTCACAGTACAGAAAAACCTTTCATTTGTGAAGTATGCCATAAAGGTTTTTCTACAAGATTGGATCTAAACAAGCATCTTCTTAATCATAAGAAGGTCAAGCCTTTCACTTGTGAAATATGCAAGAAAGGATTTTCCTTGCATTCTAATTGTAAAAATCATCTTCGAACACACACTAAAGAAAAACCCTTTACTTGTGAACTGTGCAATAAGGGATATTCACATAAAAATGATTTAATTAGGCACTGTCATACTGCTCATACCGAAAAAAAGCCTTACATCTGCAAAGTGTGCCATAAAAGTTTTGCTCTTAAGACCTATTTAAATAGGCATCTTCCTATTCATGTGAATTAGAAGATTTTTTTTTTTTTCGGGTGAGATATGTAACAGCTTCATGCTCAAATATATCTTAAAAAACACCTCAGAGAGAGAACACAACAAACTCATAAAGAGAAAAAAACACCGACAAATTAAACAGTTTGACTTAAAAAACTTTCTAGTACAGAATTATATTAGGGTTAACATTACTTGTTTATTGTGATATTAATAAAATAAAAAAGAAACCTTATTATAGTGATATGCATAGGAGATTTTTTTGTAAGTTTATCCTTAGTTAATAGCTTATCAGACACAACAACATTACAGGCGATTTTAGAGGCAACCACTAAGTAGCACTGATTTCCCAGAAGAAATTGTCTCTATTCCCAGTGTGATAGTGCATACTGGATTTGCCCAACTTATTCATTGCTGCGATTGCTGCCTTGATAAAGTTGCAGTGTTGCCAGATAGGAATTACAAAATTTCCCCAAAATAGATTTTATTTTTCCCCAAAATGACGTTTTTTTCAAAATTTTTCCCCAAACACACACACCAAAAAAAAAAAAAAAAAGAGAATAAATTACTTTTTTATCAACAAAGCATGTATAAAACTTGTGTGATGTGGCTACCACAAGACTTTCTTCTGTATACTTTTACACAAAATTCATGCAATACAAATTATTAAATAATTTATTTTCCGCAGATGATTTTTATCTGACAGAATAATATATCACTAAGTGATGAAAAAAAGTGAAATTTTTGCCAATATCAGATTTTTTTTTCCGTTCGATAACTTTGTTTTAAATTATCACCTATCTATGATTCAACCATTCGTTTTAAAAATGATGATGCTATCTTTTGAAAAATACACATATTGAAAATTTACACGTCACGGAAGATATTCTTCCCAGAGGGGAAGCGATGCTCCCGTATGCACAGACTTTTTCTCTAGTTTACTACTCCTATTATCAATAATTCCTATCAATTTTACAATCGCACGTTAAAAACAACTCATTATGTACATTCATATGAAATTTTGTCCGACACTGTCATGTTAAAAATTTAGAAGAATATGGGATCGCAGCGTTACCTGTTCAGCGATTGATCCTCAAATCTAAGCAGCACCAGTTTATGTCAGGGTCCAACTAAATACAACTTTGGTTAAATTTCGTTCGTTGGTTGGTGAGATGCAGCGTCCACAAATTTTGTGATACACACTCATACGCAGACAGACATTTTTTAAAAAGAGTCAAATTCGGATGGGACATCCTAAATCGTGAAAATCCATCGAAAACTGAAGTTCGAAAAATTAAAAAATGCATTGTTATCATCTTTTGAGCTATTCTAAAAGTTTCAAATGTCTAGCTAGTCGAGAAGTTATACAATCGTTGAATCCTATAAATGACACCGAAGGCAGCGGGGACTCGAAATAATTGGCTAAAAGTATTAAAAGCATGCATTGTCATCATGTTCTGAGCTATTCTAAAAGTTTCAAATGTCTAGCTAGTCGAGAAGTCAGTTAAATAAAATTTCTATTGAATTATATAAACACTACCGAAGGCAGCAGGCACCCAAAACAATTCGCTATAAGTATTTTTAAAAAATACACTGTCATCGTGTTCTGAGTTATTCTAAAAGTTTCAAATGTCTAGCTAATCGGGAAGTTAGTTAAAAATATATTGCAAGATTTGTACTGAAGAAACAAACAAACAAACAACATAGCGAGCCAATAAAAACATGATAAAAATATCAGTATAGTAGCAGCACCCTCAGGGCTATATATGGCAGAATCAAATTGGCATGAATTCATATCCTCAGGTCCTTATATGTATACCTTATAATATTTTCTGCGGTTCGGTAAAATGTTTCGCAAGATACAACTTTCAATATGTTTTACTAACGTACATATATGCACACACAGACAGAGACAACGCGCTCAGGACGTATCAAACATGTAAATCAATCACAAACCGAAAGTCAAAAAATTTCACGAATCCAATACCTTTTCTCCATGTATATGGAAAAGTAAAAACTACTATGCTGTGGCCATCACAAAGCTATCTTCTGTAACATTCTTACTGTATGTATACAATAGAAGATTAATAAAGTACAATATGAATAATATAGAAGTTGATAGCTATAGCTTTCCCATAAATGAAAGAAATTTTAATATATACCAGCAATCACCATGGGTTGATATGCACCAAAATTTATCCAACGTACTTTTTATAACAACTAATATATCAAGTTGAATGCATTTATACACTATCGAAGTTAAGGTATACCATTTTTGTAAGCGGAGAAAATATCAGCATAGCATCGCCCTCTTTCATGCAATATGCGCTCAAACTGAATCAGTAAAAAGTTTCATGATATTCATCTTACATATCTAGTATGATGCTCTAATTTACTAAAGAAAGTGAGATTTTCCTGAAAATTGTGGTTATCTCAGTATAGCAGCACCATCTACAGACACTATATGTCACATATATAATCAGCACCGCCGCTTTACATCATGATCAAACTAAATATATAAAAGGCTTTGTGGAATTAGGATTAATTCTTCATTTGGCGTGTATTTATTTGTAAAGTTAAATAAGTACAAAATTTTACTAACACCCAAACACTCTCAAAAACAGATACACAGGCAGACAGACAACTTCTAATTATGGTCAAATAGTGCATAGGACATCTCAATGCCTAAAAATTCTTGAAAAAATGGATTTTTTTTTTTTTTTTTCAAACCGGTACTTTTTAAGAAGCTTTATGATTTTCTCCCCAAATTTTCACGCAAAATAAAATTTTTCCCCAAACATTTTCCCCACACTTTCATTCTCCCCAAAATTTCCCCACGGGCAAAAGTTTTCCCCAAAATCGCGAAAAATTTCCCCAATCTGGCAACACTGTAAAGTTGTCTCTATACTCAATTTCTCCTCTGATTCATACAATTAGGTCATGCTAAAGCCCCTTAAATATATTCGCAACTCTAGAGCTCGAATACGCCCTCTGGTGGACAAAAGTCTAAGTTATTGTGTCGGATGTCAATTTAAAGTCCCATTGATACACATTCGTTAAGTGATTAAATTGAAAATCATTTTTTAGTAAATATTTAAAATTTTGATTCATTTTAACCATAAATAATAGTTATTAACAGGTTCTTAAGTGCAATTCATGAGGATTTTATTGATTTTGTACTAGCATCGATTAATTTCCATGAGTTATATATGTCTATCATTGCAATGTTGTAAACAGTGGATACGTATTTTTCATTATCGTGTGAAAAATTTAAAATACCTCAAGCAAGCTCAATGAAGTTATTTTCTGAATCGGCTGTGTAAATGTGTAATCTGTTACGAAAATCTTAAGACATATGTTAGTAATTAATACAGTAAAATATTGCAATTCGATGCATAAAAGGTTGTTTACATATTCGCAATGTAAACAAAACCTACGGTACTGGCTTGAAAATTTGGCATCCAAAAGATTTTCTAAAGCAATATGGAAACCTTTTAATCATATTTATGAGTTATACCTTCCTATTATGCTATTTGTTTTTAATGTTATCTTTTCACATATATAATACAACTGAAAATAGATGAGACTAATTTTTTTTCATTGAAACTCCAAAGTATTCTGAAAATATGTAAATTGTATTGTTGTTTGTCATATTTTACACATTTTTTGTTTAATTAATTGGATAATTATTATTTTTACTCGCAAAAATCAACATTTTTAATAAAATTATATTTTTTATTTACATTTTGAATTTACTAGAATACATAAGTTTATTCTTTAAAAAAACTTTGTGAAATATTACTTTCATACTTTCACAATATATAAGTTACTTTCTTCAAAATAAAATCCGTGACCCTTTATTTTTTTATCCACACCAGAAATATTCTTTGTGTTGTGGATATGCAATATAAATGAATTTATAAAATATGGAAATTCAGGTTTTGTTATGAGTTGAATTATCTAAATAAAGAGTATATATCTATGTTGCTGAGTTAGCATCCAATTTGAAAGGCTTCAATAACTCCATCGAGAAAACACACAGTAAAACTTTATTGTTGGATGGCTGTTGAAATAAATATAATTATTGATTATAATTTTATGTTAGAAATAGAACATTTTTTCCCTATTTCTTTAGATTTGTTATTCAGCAATCCACAAGAGTTAGCTCAACACCGCTCTTCGAGCGGTGAGCTGGGGCTGTACCGCTGTTCAATCCACAAGAGTGACTTAAGCAAATCTTTTTTTTTTTTTTTTTTTTTTTTTTTTTTTTTTATTAACAGTATTTGAAAAAGAAGATTTGGTTAAGTGAAAGTGTATTTTGTGAGGTAGTAACTCATTCTTAATTTTGATTTTACAATTTATAATATCACTTGGCATGCAACTGATTTTCAACAAAAAAAAAAAAAAAAAAAAAAAAATATTCACTCTAAATGTAATGTCACTCTATGTAAAAATTCTTTAAAAATTTTATATTAGAAGTATTTTCAATGTAATATTTCTTATAAGAATTAAGGTAACATCATAGGATGCATCTATTACCATTTCTAACAAGTAAAACTTGATTCTTTTTAAACAAGTTTTCAGATTTTTAAAATTTGATACTTTGCACAATTTTGTAACTATTTTTCACGAAAAATTCGATAATTTTACCTTTAAGTAAAATTACATCTTCTCTTAAGATTTTTATATTTTACTTAATTTTACATTACTTGAATTTTCTAATTAAAACTCATCATCATAAAAGAAATTTTTAGGTTTGGGCTCATAAAATAAAATCTTCTTTCCTTAAGAAAATCATAGAAAAATAATTACTAAGGGAATTTATTCAATGGTAAAAGAAATCTTTTCAAATATATAAGAACTTTTATCACATATCTAGTTTTAGAAGGAACATTCCGAGTTAATAATTCTAAAATTAACATTTTCCAACAGATGGTAGCATGTTTTTCTACCATTTTATTAGAACTAAACTATCCCATTATGCAACATTCATTATTAGCAAACTAAATAATATTTGTGAAATTAAGTAGTCTAATTCATATTTATAGCTTTGACCATGTTTTTTGTTACATTGGAAGAATCTTAGCACATGCTAACTCAATGAGTACAATGTTAAAACAGGGGTAATATTTTTTGTATATTTTCTCTTGTGGTCGAGAGAAAATAAGTGATAGGGAAGGCAGAATGACTGTATGATTACCAAAAACCAACCTGTCAGTCAATTTGATACCCTTCCAAGCCTTTAGAATCGTCCTCTATGCTAGGTGCATCAAACATGGTCATCATTCATAGCAGCATCAAATACTCGTTATTCAGGTAAACATCCCTATCCTAACCCTTAACACTTTGGATGATCAGTAAATCCTTCTCTTACTATAAATAAAATTTCATTTTTAAACTGCAGCTTATTTAAATAAATTATAGTTATCTATTTACCAATACTTTACTCATTAAAATAAAATTCCCATTCCTATACTTAATTTAATTCATTTTACAGCAATTATTAATGTTCACTCAAGTTTCAAGTAAATTAACATATTACATTATGACACAATTACATCCACAATCTTTTAGTGCATAATGCTAATTTGATATCAGATTATGTGATGGTCTGCGAACAGAAGCTAACCACCTTCATGCATGTATTAGATAGAATCCACGATCTATAATATAATATTTAGAAAGTCTGAATTTATCAACCTTAATTAATTTAGAAAATTTGGAGTGGAAGGATGATTTTTATACCAACTATGTGAAAAATACCAGATCCAGGAATCGGCCCGGTTCGATTCCTGGATCTGGTATTTTTCACATAGTTGGTATAAAAATCATCCTTCCACTCCAAATTTTCTAAATATAATATAATATGTTATTTTGCTTACATTTGAGTTATTTACTTCTGTTAACATATTGTAGTTAGATTTGTTAAACTCTTCATTATCAAATGAACATATATGCTTCAAAAATTCTCCTGCATTACACAAAGTCTGAATAGAAATTGAATTCACTGAGATTTTTTTTAGTAGTTTATAGAAATTTTGAGTGAGTTCTGCACTAGAAACAAATAAACACATTCGCTGTCGATCTCATGGGACTGACATTTGAAACATTTCACATTACGTACTGGCATGAGATCGGCAGCGAATGTGTTAATCATTCTGGAAAATTCCATAACTCAACTAGTGATTTGGGGTGAAACATTTTCCACTATGTTTATCCGAAAAATTTTCAAAGCCTAAAAAATAATTTGATAAATTAATGCACTACTGTACTTGTATCTGTTTTTCAAAATATTCTTTTGATAAATAATAATACAGCAATGCTTTTCAAAGTCAGGCAGCAATTCTGATTTAAGTCACTTTATGGTCTCTGGTTTTAAGAGTGACGTGGAAAGTCTGAATTTTGTCATAATCTTCATGAAATATTCGATCAAATAATAATAATAATTTTTAAAAAAAAAAGGGGGGGGAGGGGGGCGGCAAAACATTTTAAGAAATACCTTTAATCACAAAATTGGCATTTTTAAAAATTTTAGAGAAAACCTTATGTATAAAAATACAATTTTGTTGTTTTAAATCACTCTTTATGCAAGCAACAGGAAATACAATAAATTGTCTATATAAATAAAGAGCTCAATTCTGAATAAAATTTAAGGAAGTTTAATAGATAAAATGAATGATGTCATAACTTGTAACTGGAGATCCTGTTGAAACAATTCAATATTTCTTTATTTGCTTAAAATATCTAAAATTGAATTGAACTTGAAAAATCTCATAGTAGGTGTTACATTTAAAGTAAAAAAAAAAAAAAAACCTCCAGATTAATTTTTTTTTTTTGTCTTTTTTTTTTAAAAAAAAAAATAGAGGATTAGTATATCGTATCACCCAGTATTATCAACTGTTAAAAATAGAGCAAATTAAAAAAAGCAAAGATGAATAAAAATCAAAAGAATTTTAATGGAATTAACCCTTACATGATCCAAGCCATACCTTGCTAATTATCTTGTACAACTTCTCTACTATTTGGTTGCCAAATCCCACGTTATTCTATGGAAAAAATTGTGATGAGATTTTTTTTTTTTTTTTTTTTTTAATATTAAATTCACTATTGTGAAATTTGTTCTTGTTTTCCAAAAACAGTTTTTTAAATATTTCATTTTGAAGTAAACTGCAAAAAGGCACTTTGTTGATTTTTTTTTTTTTTTTTCCAATTTATAGCTTCAAAAGGAAATATTAAAAATTCAAGAAATAATTTTGAGAAAAACAAAGGCAAATTTAAATATTCTATATATTTTAATAATGAAAATAGAATTAAAAAAAAAAAAAAAAATCATTAATACTTATAACATTTTTCCTTATACAATAATGTGGGATTCAGATGTTGGCAATGAGGGTCTCTGACTTTGATTCGTTATTATTTTTAACTGAAATTTTCATAAAAAGTATATTTCATGCTTTTTTTTTTTTTCTGACTTATTTAGACAGAAAGTTAACTGTTTTTTTTTTTTTTTTTTTTTTTAAGAAAAAAGGGGGAAGTTATATTTTTTTTTTTTTTTTTTTTGTTAAAAAAAAAAAAAAAAAAAAAAAAATCTGTTTGAAAACTTATTTTTGGAAAAATAGTTTTCATTAGTAACTTGCTCTTCATACAATCAAAAAGTTATACAGTCTAACCTCATTAATGTGAACTGCTTCCACAATCTTTGTCAAAATGAAGATTATTTTAGTTATATGAAGGTTAGTTACTGATAGCATGAACAAATTTTTTATCCTCCTTCAGATTTGCATTAACGAGGTTTGAATGTAGTATACATAAACTGTTTCGATTAGTTGACAGAAAATCAAAGATTAGAGGGTTTTTTGTGCATTGAAATTGATCTGATATTACGGTGAAATCCTAATCTATCATTCCTGCATTGATCGTTTTATTTCTATGGTCCCTGCACAAATATATTTAAATAATGTTAACGAAACCCGCATGTATCATGAATCAAAAAGTCATTTTCCTGCATTCATTGTTATAAAATTTTTCTCCTGACCTTGTAGAAATTTTCCTCGGAAGGTCAAGCAGTTCCATATGGCATGCAAATTGGAATTGCTTCTTTCATCCTAAAAACTCTTTTCCCCATATATATATGGAGGATTAAAATTGCGATGCCATGTCTCTAGATCATCTATTCATTTTGTAATTTCAACATGGCAGGATGTAGCCTCTTCAGTAATCCACAAAATTGTTTCGTGAAATGCGGTTACATGCGAAAAAATTATGAAAAATATCAAACCGAAGTGCAAGAAAATGATGATGATGATAATACAGATGAAGAGTGGTTGCATGTAGCAGAGGCAGAGAATGCGTCGGGTACGGAATTTGGTGATATTTGCGTTAATCAAGACGACATGTGGTATCCTAAAGCATAGAAGAAATGTGTGATTTCAAAAACTGAAAATAATAGTGAAGAAACAGAGTTTAATTTTCACACCGATAACGGAATTATGGCATTTGAAAATGTACAAACTTTTATATATTACAGAAAAGGATCAGAAAAATGTTCCTAATTTATAAACATTGTTTTTTTCGTGTTTTGACAACCTGCATTCATCGTTTTACTGCTTTCATAGTTTTTTTTCATGCACCTCAACAACAAAAAAAAAAGGATGGATCGAGGTTCTACTGCGATTGTTACAGTGCAAGAGATGTTGTATAATTCCTCCTTTATTGCAATCAATATGCCCTTAGCCCCCCCCCCCCCCACCCTGCCGTATTTTGTTTTGCTTATGCTTATTTACAAACCTATAAATTTGAAAAAACCTGCAACAAACATTTCTGGTCAAAATAATGGAGCACGACCCTTTATTAGGTGGAGCAACGTAAGTGCAAATGCAGTGTGAAAGCATCAAGTATGTTGTTGCTTTTATACTTCATTTGTGCCTACTTTCTGTTTAAAGATGATGGGTCAAGGTTAATTATTTTGATCCAAAGCAATTATTACAAGTTTTATCTATTTATGAAGTTTGCTTACTAAGCTTTCTTTCATATTAACTCAACAGCACTGATTTGGTACATTTTTTCCCCTTTGAGAATTAATATGTATATATTTTAAAAACAGATTTCATAAAGAAAAGATTTAACTGCAAATCAATGAAATTTCTGTTTTTTTAATGTATAATTTAAGAAATATGCCATATTTTTGCTGACTGATTCCGAAATATAGGATATTTTGATGTCACTTGACTAAATTTATTTTTAATTTCAGAAATGCACAATGTTTACATAGAAAATGGAATGATATTAATTTTTATGATGGTCATGAGAGGGTAGCAAATTGTTAAAGTCACCACTTTATCTTGTTTAGCCGCTATGTGGCAAGCGGATATTTTTAAGTAGTTCATTCAATTGTACATTAACCTCCAGAATACAGTTAACATAAATTTTGATAATGTGACATTTAAAAAAAAAAATCTACTTAC
Organism: Salticus scenicus; assembly: GCA_963930645.1. Lineage (NCBI taxonomy): Eukaryota > Metazoa > Arthropoda > Arachnida > Araneae > Salticidae > Salticus > Salticus scenicus. The sequence goes on from OZ005662.1 coordinate 4,623,990, forward strand.
CTGGATACTGTAAGAGGTACATTCCCTCTTACAATTTCTCTGTCTTCAGTCATAAAATCGCATGCAACTGTGTGGCAAAATTTGTTTATAGGATAACTCACTACCTAATGTATTTTTAAAGACTTTTTTTAGCTTACATTCTCTGTCATAAACCGTCTGCCGAATCTTGGTTAAAAACGAAAATGGGGAGAAATAAATTTGGAATATCAGTTCTATCGTTACACATTCGGTACTAAATGAAAAAAAAAAAAAAAAAAATGATTTTTCTGAATCAAGGGGTGCGAACAATTTTTTGACACAGATTTTTTAAAATTAATTAAAGTATGAAATTTAGGTGGAAACACTTCATTTTAATTCATTTCAGTCATTTAAAAAAGTATGTGGCTCGTTACAAATTCGGTACCAAATGGAAGGGGCGATTTTTCTGAATCCAGGGATGTAAACAGTTTTTCGACATGACAATTAAATTTTTTAAAATTAACTAAAGTATGAAATTTAGGTGGCAACACTTGATTTTTTCCATACATTTCAGCGTGAATCAAACTAATAGAAAAAGTCATTAATTCTTTTATTTTATTTCATTTTAAATTCAGTTTTCACATTCAGAAGGTTTACACTGGTACTCATTTTCCAAAAATTGAATTTTTTTTAATTTTAGTATTTTATCTTTCAGCTAGAAATAAGAAAAATGCAATTAGTTATTTTGCATTTTTAAAGTAAAAATTGTAATTTTTTTTTTTTTTTTTTTTTTTTTTTTTTTTGAAAATGATTATTAATTTAACGATGTGAATTTTCAGGATGAGAATGTGGAATTAAAAAGGAAAAAATAAGAATTTCTTGGAAAATATATATATCTTCTGTGGCAGAATTTTTTCCTGTTTCCTGCAACAAACTTCACTAGAAAGCTAATTCCTATCTGCAAGATGATATTATTCACTATCAATAATAAATATATGCATCACTAACTGGCAGTAACACAAGCTTTTTTGTTTTTAAAAATTTTAATATGCTATTATTCAGCTGTTAATCGATAAACGTTGCATTTTCTTAAAAGCTGACAGATAACATGAGTGACACAAAAATTCTTCAGCATTGTGGCACATGGGCACAAATTATTTAAAGTGTAATAGACTTTGAATGCCTCATTCAATTTAGCTGAAAATTTATATAATTGTTATAGGTGACCGTCGCATGATCTGCATATATTTTAGTGAGTTTAGCAATAATAGATTTTTACAGGGACACAACAAAAATTTCTTTTATCATCATGATCTATGCTCAAAATATTTGAAGGGTAATTACGTTAATTTAAAGAACATACTACATAGAGAAAAATACTTACACACCCTTTAATTTTCTCTTTTGTTTATTTAATGACACCTCTTAATTTATTTAAACAATTATTAATTACTTTATGTTTGGAAAGTCGAGTGGAGTCACTCCAGATTTTAAGAGGGAAAAAAAATGCTATACTGCTAAGTACAAAACTTTGAATAAACACCATAAAATGCAGTAAACTCGCAACAATTATTTCGGGTTGAATGAAAACACTACCCTACGTCAGGAGAACAAAGTAATCAAAGTTGCATATATGTACACACAAAGTAAATGTAGTTTTATATGCTGTCACAATTTCCCCTTCATTAAACTATAATAAGTGACTATTTTGAAATATACAGACATGTTACTTTTCAGCCTTTTTAAGCTTGAAAATTTTATTAATCTTGGGATCAATGCAAATCCGCATTAAAACTTTTTGGACATGTGTAGGGGTAGGGGGGGGGGTCAGCCTGAATTTGTGCAATATATTAGCAATTTCTATGTGATTGGCTTTCAAGAAATGTTAAATTCGAACTTGGCGAAAATGAAAAAGAAATAGCACTTTAACTGCATTTTCCTAATGAACCTGAACTACATTATTTTGTTAATGAATTGCCCCAGCAAGCAATGCTTCTATAGAGTAAACTTATTTTCAAGTATATGTAATAATTTTGTCTGTTTTTTAAGCACTTACAACTATTTTAATTATAATTAATATGATATTTAATGTAAGATTTATTGTTCTGATTTTGTTTATTATTGTGTGTACATGTATGCAATCAGGTATAACATTATTTTTATTATTGAAAAATTTATACTCTGTTAGTTGCATGATACCACTTTTGAGAGGGAAGGGGGGGGGTTCGTGAAAAGTTCAGCCTTTTTTTCTGTAAGCTTGTATCATGTCTGAATATATTACATTTTAATGCAGACTATTTTTTATTTAGATTAGAAATTTTATTAGACTGGCATTTTTTACTTATTTAATATCATAATATTGATGAATAATAATTAAAGAAAGAAAAAAAAAAAAAAAAAAAAAAAGGAAAACAGTTTAATTTTATATGATAAATATTTTTACCAATTTCAATATTCTAATTTAATTTAAAATTTAACTCGACCTCGACTATTCGGTTGTCGAATATCAAGATATTCGCTCGAACCGAATATTCGGTGCAACTCTAGTTATTGCCATAACAAATTTTCAACTAGCAGCCTGACTTTAAGTGACCTTTACCTGGAAATAAAATGACAGAGCGAGTTTCTCACTTTATTAATCCAAAATAAATTCACTGTCCAACTTTTGTGCAAAACAGTTCAGTATTTCCAAATTTGTTGTGATGAAAAATTTTCAGGTAGAAGTCTTAAAGTACACCTAATACCTTTGTTAAATAAATCCTTGTCGAGTCATGTTCATAGTGACTGAGAAAATGACTCGGCAAGGATTCGTTTAACAAAGCAGTATTAAGTGTACTTTTTTACATATGAATTATTGCTAGCGCTTTAAAAATTTTGCTGCCGATTGTAAGTTCACTGTCCAACTTTGGTTCGAATTGATTCAGTGTTTCAAAAATTATCTAGATAATAAATTTTCAAGTGGTAGCCTGATTTCAAGTGGCCCCGCTACAGTCAGCAGCAAAATTATTGAAGCACACATCCACATTTTTTATTTATATTTTTTAGTTTGATCGCTAATTTTTATCAACTTACTTTTTTATAAGCAGCATAAGACTAAGATCATGACTCGACAAATATTTACGTAACAAAACAGTATTAAGTGCTTTTCTTTTAAATAGGAATTATTGCTAGTGCTTCAATAATTTTGCTGCCGACTATATGGATTGGAATTTATAAATAAACATATATATATTGTTGGATAATTTCTGTGAAATTGTAACTCTCTCACTACGATATACTGAAAAAGAGTTTATTCATTTAACTGTTGATTTCTTTACAAAACACTTTCAAGAAATTATTGTGGCTGTTAAATGGCAGTCTTTTATACTTGAAAATGCAATAACTGGTCATGAATAATTTATTAAAACTTTGGTTGGTAATAAGAAGTAAGAATAATTTGCTTGGCTTTTACTGGAATAAAATAAATTAATGCACTATATAAGGATGAATGCAAGAATAAGCTTAAATTCATGCATTTATCTTCATTCTATAAAAAATGAGATATGCAATATTTTTAAACAGAGTGTTAAAACTCTTGGTATAAATTAAAAAGTAAGATAAAGGCAACAATACAAGACTTTATACAAAACCTATTCATGCAGTGATGCACTATTATTTATTTTCTGATTTTGAATAAGTACATGTTTATTAAAAAATGAAAAATCTGGAGTGACTCTGCTGTACTTTTAAAACATTATGTAATTAACGGTTGTGTAGATAAAATAAGAAATGTCGTTAAATAATAAAACAAAAAATAATAGGGTGTTCAAGTAATTATATACACTATACAAAAGGTACTATACACTATACAAAGTACTATATACAAAAAGGTATAGTTCTATTTAATTTCAAGATACTTTATAAAACAATGAAGATTTTTCCTGCCAGGTTAATTCAAACAAATTTGATTAAAATATTTTATTTGGATTTACTTATGAAGTTCAAGAAATTATTTTACAGCTTTAAGCTTGCTTTTTTCATATATCAAAAGAGAATTAATGTCTCAAAAAAAAATAAAAAAATATATTTTATTTTAAATATTTATGCATGAAAGATTAATATAGGGACTCTGAAAAGAATTTGAATACAGTGTGGTTTAAAGCATATTTTAATATATTTCCATACTGTACAATACAATGAAAGTAACATTATTTAGATGCAAAAAAACGTATTGCTTATGATTGGTTTGCAGAGCGCAAAAAAATTTTCAGGTACGTTGTGGAATGAAAATAGAAGGTTAAATGATGATTTTTTTTTTTTTTTTTTTTCAGTAAAATGTAATTGTTTATTCATTCACATAGATTAAATATATGTACAGAAAACTCTTAATTGGAATATGAATTAATACATATAAACTAGCAAGCGTTTCGCATTTTCCCATGAAAAAGCTGTGGAACATATTAAATGTAGAAAATTAAACTCATGTACTTTGTTAAAAGAATATTACAAAGCGTAAATTTTTTAAAAAACATTTTTAAAGGAAAAGCCTCATTAATTTTTACAAAAATGACCTGGCCTGTGTTCAAACCAGAGCTTTAAAAAAAAAAAAAAAAAAAAAAAAAAGCTAATGCTCTACCATCTGTTCTGTTAACTTCATTATTAAAAATTAAGTAATGAATAATTTCATATGTAACTTATGTCGATTTTTGCTGAACAAGAATAAAAAGTGAGCAGGCCAGTATTAAAGCTTAGGGCACAAGCACAACTTCATCTAGTTATTTTTCATTCTTGTAAAAATTTGTTTGGCCTTTATTAATTATTGTGTAAAGTATATAAACAAAGTTATGACTCAAGGGATCACAGACCGTCAAGGTCACCCAAAGCCCCTGTTATTCTATGGGTAAAATTGTTTATAGAATTGCACATTACCTAATTATTATTTCTAAATTCCATTTTCACATTCTAAAAATACACAACCATTAAATTAGTACTCCCTTTCTAAAAATTTACTTTTTTAAAATTTGAATTTTGAGTTCAAAAATGCGTTTCACTAAATACATTTTCCTCATTTTTTAGCCGTAAAATAAAAATTTAAAAATTTAAAAAATCAATTTTGGGGAACGAGTACTGATTTATTTAACAGTTGTGGATTTTCTAAATGTGAAAACAAAATTTAAAAATTTCAATTTGGTAAAAAATAATTCTATAAACAAATTTCGCCATAACTTGCATGGGATTTGGTGACTAGAGATGGGAAAATCACAAAAGGAGTGAACAACTTTAAACTTTTCTATACCATCATAATGTGATTATATTTTTAAAAAAAAGATCACTTGTAATTCTGCATCTATTCACATAAAGAAAATATTAAATCTATTTCATAGGAGTATGAAGGCAAGTCAAATATTGAATGAGGACATCACTTAGTGGAATAATAGTTCATTGGGCCAAAGGACCTAAGTTTGAAAGCTAGATTCCATAAAAAACTGATTTACATACATGGGTGCTGGCAATGAATGAAATTTAAAAATATAAAATATTTTGTGTGAAAAAATAAATCACAGGGGAAGTTTTTTTTTCTCTTTGTGCCGTACTCCAGATAACTTTAAAAATATTTTAAAGCTTTTTAATTATTGAATTATATATATAAAATAATCTACAGTTTTAAAATAATTTTTTGAACTCTTTCTGTGGATTTCACAAAAAACCCTTTATGTAGATTTGATTTTGCTTAGACGGACATATGACACTAGTATTAAGTTAAAAAAAAAAAAAAAAAAAACATTGCACTCACTAAGGATTTCATTCTGCCAGCGTCTATGTTTGCATAAATCTAAAAATAACATGGGTAATTTTTGGATGTAATGTGAATGAAAATGGACATGTTTATATTATGTTCACATATGTCCATTTTACGTTATTTTGTTCAGCTAAAAGACGTATTTATTACGTAAAAGGTGGGGACATTTCAACATAATATCTACAAAATCTGATGAAATATAGACTGAATCTGGCTGTAATATGGACATGTCTATATTATGTTCACTATACATCTATTTTACGTTATTTTTTTCAGCTAAAAGACGTACTTATGACGTAACAGGTGAGGACATTTCTACTTAATATCTACAAAATCTGATGAAATATAGACTGAATCTGGCTGTAATATGGACATGTCTATACATCCAGATTACGTATTTTGACTTAATCTGGACGAATTTGTGTTGTCTGGGCTACTGCTCTTGTGGATCCTTCTGTTTTGGATTCCTCAGAGTCTGCTGAGCCCCCGGCTTACTTTCAGCCTCCTTTTTCTCAGGTGTCATCTGCTTTTTGAGGTGGCTCCGTCCCCTTCGGCTTCTCAGGTGAGTACCTTTAGTGATGCTCGACTTATCTGATCTTGCACTGGACTCTGGGTTAGAGGGCACTTTGCTAGCTGGCTCGCCGCAGTCTTTGTGTGGGATTGATAAGCCTTTGGAGCTGTTGCAGAAGGACTCTTCACCTGAGTCAGGCCATGATGGGTAATTTCCACATGGCTGTTGCTTCTCTGTTATGGATGAGATTAGAGTTGGTCAGTTGAATCTCCATTATAGCAAGGCTGCTTCGGCTCTTCTCTCCAAGAGGCTGGTTGATGGAGATTTTGACATTGTTCTTATTCAAGACCCTTGGACCTATGATGGTAAAATCATCGGCCTTAGCGTTAAAGGTTTCAATATTTTCTATGACACCTTTTGCGATACGCCCAGGGCTTGCATTATTGCTAGGTCTGAACTTAATGCCTTTAATCTTGTCAACTTCCTGAATAAGGATATGGTTGCGGTTAAAGTCAAACTCAATGACAGGGCTGCAAATGTTGATTTTATCTTTCTCTCTGCCTATCTCCCTTATGAGGAGATAGACCCATTGTCTGACTTGGCTAAGTCTATTCTTAGCTATTGTTGTTCAAGCTTTAGGATCATCTTTGGCTGTGATGCAAATGCTCACCACACTTTGTGGGGAAGTAGTGATTGCAACAAGCATGGAGATGTGCTGATGGATCATATTTTATTTTATAACTTGTGTATCCTTAACAGAGGCAATGAACCTACTTTTGTTACAGTTAATAGACCCTAACAGCACAAAATATTCCAGAAACGTAACAATCATATAACATTGAAACATTATGAAACCTTCCGAAACGTTTAAAACCGTTCAGATTACTTTCCGATTAGTTTCAAAAACGTAGAAATGTCCGCGATCGTAACAAAAAATCAGATACGTAACAGAAACGTTACAATCACTTAACAGATAGAAAATAAAAAAGGGCGAATGTTTCAGAAAGGTATCAGAGAGCATACTGAAACGTGTTACGTTTTTGAAAGATTGTAAGCTTTTTGCAACATAACTGAAACATTCTGTGCTGTATGGGGAAGAGAGGTTATTGACCTGACTCTGTGTAACTCTTTATGTTTAGGGTACATCTCTGATTGGAAGGTGTGTCTGATGCAGTTACAGCTTGTGATCATCAACTGATCACTTTTTCTGTTAAAGGCCTTTACTATGTAAAGGTTGCTAGGATGAACCCGAGATCTACTGACTGGGGTTCTTTTGAAAAACTTCTTGGAAAAGGCTTTTCCACCTTTTCTGGTAAGTTCAATTCTACTGATGATATCGAGTTGACTGTTGACCAGTTGCAACAGATTATTCTCAATTCTTATCATAGTAGCTGTAAGCTTACGGTTACTAGCTCCCCAAGGCGCGTTCTTTGGTGGTCTTCTGAGCTTAGTTCTTTACGTAAGAAATGAAGGAAGCTCTTTAATAGAGCTAGGAAATCTGGTGCATGGCAAGCCTATCGGGATGCCCTCACTACTTACAATAAGGCCATTAGAACTGCTAAGCAACGTTCTTGGCAGTATTTTCTGTGATAGTATTAATGGTATTTCTGCTACTGCTGAGGTAGCAAAAATTCTGACTAGAGATTATAGTTCTAGTTTGAATGCTATTCGTCTTCCTATTGGTAGATACAGTGAGTTGAGTGAAGAGATTCTAGCTGAGCTGCTGCGAGTTCCTTTTCCCAGCTCTGGTACGACTGATTGTGATACGCATAGCTCTGTCTCTTCACATACTTGCAGTAACGACAGTTGGGAAGTTACTAAAATGGTGGTTACCCATGACAAGGTCATCTAGGCTATTAAGTCTTTTGAACCCTTTAAGTCACCAGGGATGGATGACATCATTCCTGTGCTTCTTATCAAGGGTATTAATTTTCTTGCTCCCTTTCTTTGCAGAATTTTTTGTTCTTGCATTGCTTATGGGTATATACCTCTAGTCTTGGAGGAAAACTAGGGTGGTTTTCATTCCTAAGCCTGGGAAGGATAACTACTTTGATGCCAAGTCCTTTAGGCCTATTAGTCTTTCTTCTTTTTTGTTGAAAGGAATGGAGAAGCTTATTGACAGATACCTTAGGGATTCTGTTATTTTTGATAGGCCACTGTCTTCCTCACAGCATGCCTATCAACCTGGAAGATCTACTAATACTGCATTGTATGAACTTTCCTTTGTTTTGGAAAAGTGCATTAATGATAAAGAAATTGCCCTTGTTGCTTTTCTTGATATCAAAGGGGCGTTCGATAAGATCTCTTTTGACTCTTTTTGTTCGATAAGATCTCTTGACTCTTTTTGTTCGATAAGGTCCCTTTTGACATCATTCGTGCTCTTGACTGGAGGTAATTCTATTATTACCAGATAGATTGCTAATTTGCTATCCTCTAGGTATGTTTGTGCCTCTTTTATGGGTACTTGCATGAAGGTTCATGCTAGCTCTGGTTGTCCACATTGGGGAGTGCTCTCTCCTATTCTGTGGTGCATTGTTGTTGACTCTTTGTTAGTCCATTTTGCCAACCTTGGTATTCCATGTGTTGTTTATGCTGATGATGTTGTCAGGGGGCATTGTTGTCAGGGGCAAGTTTGGTAACTCTGTCTCTGATGTTATGAATGGTGCTCTTCAGCATGTTGCCCGTTGGTGCTCTGATTCAGGCTTATCTGTTAATCCATCTAAGGTAAACCTTGTTCCTTTTTCTAGTAGAAGATATCCAAATCTTGGTGATGTCTACTTTCTGGGTAATAGGCTGTTGCCTTCATGTGAGGTCAAGTTCTTGGGTGTATTCTTTGACACTAAGTTGAACTGGAGTAAGCATATTGAGTATTGCTTACGTATGGCCACAAAGGTCTTTTGGGCATGTAAGAGTTCCATTGGAAGAACCTGGGGTTTATGTCCCAGGGCTGTCCATTGGATCTACTCAATGATTATCTGTCCTATCATCACCTATGGCTGTATTGTCTGGTGCTCTCAGTCTAGACTGACTACTGTTAGAACTAGCTTTATTAGGTTGCAGAGGATGGTCTGTGTTGCTCTTTCAGGCTGTATTAGGACTACTCCAATTGCTGCCCTTGAGTGTTTGCTTAGGCTTCTTCTGCTTTATTTGCGTATTGAAGCTGACGCTTTAACCTGTATGAAGTGTTTCATGTGTCTGGGCTTGTGGAATGATTATTCTAGACATCTGTCTTGGGGTTCCCTCATTTCATTTGTTGCTGATCTTCCTTCATTCATTATGCCTAGTGACTACATGGTTATGAAAATTGCCTTTCATAAGCCTTTTAAAAAATCTTTTTCCCTTTCAGGGAGAATTGGCTTTTGTCTCCTAGTTAGCTTGATGACAACTGTTTGGCTTGGTATACTGATGGCTCTAAGCTTGGTTCTCATTCTGGCTTAGATTTTTACTGTTCTGGGGATGGAACTCGGCTTTCCTTTCCTCTTGGAAGGTTTGCCACAGTTTTCCAGGCTGAAATCTTTGTTATCATCTTATGCTGTAAGGTGTGCTTAGAAAGAGGTTATCATAATTTAACCATCCGTATCTGTTCTGACAGTCAAGCGGCTCTCCTTTCACTGGTGAGTGTTAAGTTCACCTCTCTTCTCGTATGGGAGTGCTACAAGGCACTTTGTGAGCTTTATTCCTATAATAAGTTTAGTCTTCACTGGGTACCTGGTCATATGGGTATACCTGGTAATGAGTTGACTAGATCTGGTTCCAGCACACTCTTTTGTGGCCCTGAGCCTGTTCTGGGTATTTCTCCCACTATTTTAGGGCTCCTATCTTCAAGCTCTTTGGTAACGTGCACTATAGGCTATGGCGTATTCTGATGGTCAAAGGCAAGCAAAAGAGCTTAATCGAGACTATCCTGGTCTTCGTCATAAGGAGCTTCTAAAGCTTAACAGGAATGGTTTGAGGAAGGATATTGGCCTTCCTACTGGTCACTGTACCCTTAAGAGACATCTGAACATTATGGGTATCAGTTCTGATCCCATCTGTCGTGGTTGTTGTCTGGTAGAGGAGACTGCTCGGCACATTTTATGTGACTGTGAGGCCTTTTCTGCTTACAGGTTTGAGCATCTTGGTCGGCATCTCATTGAGGCTTGGGAGCTGCAGGATATTCCTGTCAGGTGTCTGCCGAGCTTTGCTTCAGCTACGAGGCTTTTCTCTTAAGAAGGATGTGTTTGGGTCTGGGCACAATAGACCTCTGGTTGATGTGTCCTAGCTCTCAGTGTCCTGCTGAGGGCTGCCCTCCTTAATAAGTCATACTATGCGTATTCTTGCTTGAACTGGGATTTGAACAAAGAATCTGTCAACTGAGGGTGAATCATCTGGCTACCAGAAGGGCTAATTAACAAATAAACTTTAAAAGGATAAAGAAAATGATATGCAACAGATCAGTGTATAATATTAAACATACTAAATATGAAAATTAAATATTTATTTTTGCTTAAAAATATACATTCTTCACATTTCTAAGCCATTACATTTCATTCAGCTTGTTCTATTACAATGTTTCCATACATTCTATTATAGATTCCAAACCAATACAAATATCCATGCTAGAACTGGAGCATAGACATAAGGCCTTTTATTTGTATAAAATACAGTTACTTGAACACTTATGTAAAAAAGAGTGGATACTTGTAAATTCACGAATATTTAAAAGGCTTATCAGACACAACAACTTTTAAAATAACCAATTTTAGAGACAATTTTAGCAGCGATTTATCTTCGACAAAAACGCCATAGGGGTTACAACAGACGGGTGAAAAGTTCGGAGAAAGAAGGCTGACTTTTGACACTTATCACTTTTCTTAGCACCAATAAAATACACTATTATTAGTGTTAAGATTAACTTTTGTTTGTGTAGTATACCACACTATTATTTCTATTATGATCTTTGTTACAGGTATTGCCATACAAAAATAACAATGTTTAATTCAAAATTCTTATTAAACGATAGAATAAATGTTCTTAGTGATAATATTTCTTGCTCAAGTGTTCACTTTAAACGATTTCCGTGTTCTGCCATCTAGGAAACTGGCGTATCAAAATAGCACGACATAAGGCTAAGGCTCCTATATATACGAGCTGGCGCATCAGGCATTTTGTTGCCTTAGGGTTGCCACATGTACCCAGGGCATTTCATTGATAAATAAACTGCAGTCATTTCTTTTATCGTCTTACGTTACTTTAAATTGCTACTTCTATTATATTTCATAATTCTAACTAAGTAAAGTACGATATGGTAGTTTGTTTAACGATAAACTGCTATAATCACTCAAGAAAAGAACATAAAGTGTTGAGATTTCAAAAAGATAATTTAAGAAGAAAAAAACAATATTACTTACATTTTTCTTTTATATTTCTGACATATGTTAATGTAAAAATATAGAAAAGTGTGTTATTTTAATCATATTATTTATATTAATATTGATAAATCGATTTAAGGAGACATTTTATTACTGTGTATTTGAGTTTTGGCGATATTTTTGCTATGAAACAGAAACAGCCTTAATAACACATCTTATTTCAAACACATCCATAGGATATCCTGATAATATAATTTGGAAAAAATGTGTTGCTAAGAACATTATTGTTGCTTACTGCTTTTGTTAACCAATAGTAGCTTCAGATCAAGGTTTCTTAAAATCACAGGAAAGTAATAAGGACGCCAAGCGGGAATGCTGTCCTCCTCTGAGGCAAAAAAATGGCGGCGATGCGTCGGCCTGTATATTTATTTAAGGGGCTCTACTTAAGGCTCCTATATATATGAGCTGGCGCATCAAGCATTTTATTGTCTTAGGGTTGCCACATGTACCCAGATCATTCCACTGATAAACAAATGACAGCCATTAATTTTTTCGACTTATGATACTTTGGAGTTACTTCTTTTATTATTTTTCATAATTTTAGCTAAGTAAACTACGATATGGGAATTTATTGACCGATAAACTGCTATAATCACTCAAGAAAAGAACATAAAATATTCAGATTTCCATAAGATAATTTAAGAAAAATAAAATAGTATTACTTTTATTTACTTATATTTTTCTCTGTATTTCTGACATGTGTAAATCTAAAAATACAAAAATATGTGTTATTTTAAACATAATATTTATATTAAAACCACAAATTAATTTAAGATAGTTTATTACTGTGTGTTTGAGTTTTGGCGACATTTTGTCGGATCACCAAAGTTGTTTTGTTTCCGAATCCTAAATTACATTTATTTTAATGTTTGTATTTTGTAAATAAATAGTATATGCTAGAAATAGCAGAACAAAATATATAGATAACTTCTTTCTACAAACGTCGGTAAGCTCATTTCCCCGCTAAAAATTTATGATTTGTATTAAAAACAAAGACAGTCATATCATAACAACACATCTTATCCCCAGTACATCCACAAAATATCATGAGGATGAAAGGACATCCTGAGAATGAACTGTAATACTGTAAAATAATGTGTTGTTAAGAATATTAATGTTGCTTATAGCTCTGGACTGATCCTAGCTTCAGATCGAGATTTTTTAAAATCGCTAGTGAAGCAATAAAAATGCCAAGCTGGAATAGCATCTTCTTCTGAGGCAACAGAATGACGGCGATGCGCCAGCCTATATGTAATATATTTAAGGGGCTTTAGCATGACCTAATTGTATGAATCTGTAGGGTCCCGGACAAAAGCCCCACCGGACAAAATCCCCATCGGACAAAAACCCCACTAAAGCTCAAATATACATGGGGGGGGGAGGCTAAAGGGGACCACAATGAGTATAGCAAGATAAAAAAAATATATATATATTTAAGATATTAATGAAACTTTGTTTAATTATCATTAGAGTTTTAATTAATATATACTGAGAGTTACATATATCTGATAGGGAGGGGTTTCTGCTAAAATTTAGCCATCATTGCTACTCGTTGTATGTGTAGATGAATGTATATGGATGCTTTTAATTTCTGTCAAAATACTTTGTGTGTGTGTATATATATATATATATATATATATATATATATAATATTATGTGAAAGATTATACACAAAAAATTAAAAAAATAAATATATATTAAAAACATCTTTATTTATTAAAAGTGAAAATTTTTAATGTTTAAATTAATTTGTTTAATAGAACTATTTGAGCTTTTAAATAGAAAACCTATTTTTTTTTAAATTAATATATATATATATATATTTTTTTTTTTCTATGAATGATTAAAAAGTAAAATAAAATAAATAAATAAATAAATAAAAATAAGTTTTAAAAAATTAACTAAAAATTTTAGAAAACTAATTTAACTAATATACATATAATATATACATATAATGAATTAGTCGAGATTATTTAATACTATTGTTTTGGGTTTTAATATTAATTTTAAGAAAAACTGTTTTAAAATACTTTTAATAATAAAAGATTATATATATATATATATATATATATATATATGAAATGGATAAAAAATAGTTAAATTTAAATAATTAAAACCCCATTTTAAAATCTAGAAATCGCTAATAATTCGTAAGTGCGCCTTTAAACTTTGTTTCACAGCAGAGGACTTCATAACGCGAAAGTCAGAAAAATTGAATAACTTTCAGAATATAAAGTGCTGAATAAGTGCAATCTTCCTTTTCTTGTGGTTAAGTAATGCATGTTAATTAATCCTGAGGATCCAGGCCTGAGCTGGAATGTCAATCATAAAGTTAATAGTCAATGATTAAGCAGGGCAGGACTAAATATTCCCGCCAAAATAGACGGTATTTAAGCTGAGACACACGAGAAATCGTGGCTTTTCCGATATTGACTTGCTTAGTAAATCTACGCTAAATATTAATCTTATCATGTAACAGCTCGCTAACGAATTGCGGGCCCGATGGGGCGCCGCTACGGAGAAGGGCCGACTTTCGGCGTAGTTACGGGACTTATGACGCTCAGGATGTCTAACATTCAGGCCAAGACTGCATCTTGAATATAATAAAGGATTATTAGTGAACCTAATGGACTCCTCGTCCTTTCTAAGATACTCACATGACTGGAATACCGACCCACGCAATAATACGACACCCCGTTTTACGTTACAGAAGCCGGCAGGTATGTATACCTAGTGTATGGAAACCCTAGAATAGTTATAAAAATATTTAATTACATATTCTAAGTAAAACACTTATTAATTAAAAATAAAATTTTTAAGATTTCAATTAAGTGAGATTGTTTAATACTGTTGTCTGGACTTTCAGTTAAAAAGTTTATTTAAACATCCGAGCGGTAATCGATGCTAGTAGAATGGAATGTGTTAAGTTCGATCCGAAGTCGCGTTCGTCGACCAAGCCGTTGAGAGTTTCCCGTGGTTTTCTTCGAAACTTTCGCAAGTATAGGCTAAGGCTCCCGCCCCCTATTCCCACCCCTGAGCATTTCACGCAGGTGTAGGGCACTCAAGTTATCAACCGGCTGTAACACTACAACAATCAACACGAAGATTTTTTTTTTTTTAAATATAAAATGATTCTTTTACTATAAATGATTATTTATTTATATATATATATATATACATAATTTATAGCAATATATTTTAATTAAAAATTAATTTAATTATTATTATTTTTTTTTTTTTTTAATAATTCAATTAGTTCAGATTGCTTAATACTATTGTTTGGTCGTTTAAATAAAAATACTATTTCAAAATGTTCTTAAACATCAAAAGATTTTTTACTATCCTTCATCATAGAAATAAGGAGCTAATTAAAATTATTTAATTTAAAAGACCTAATTGAAAAACTAATTTAATTATTAAAAATATACATTTCAATTAAAAAAAAAAAAAAGAGAGAGAGAGAGAGAGAGAGAGAGAGAGATTGCTTGAATAATAATGTTTCAGATTTTAATTGTGAATCTTATTGTAAAATAGTTTTAATAAAAAAGATTTAAAAGAAAAAAGAATGCTTATATATTTATATATTACTTTTCTTTCTTTTTTTTTAAGGTTAAAATTCATTTAATAAAATATTTTAATTGATAATACGTAATTTAATTATTAAAAATAGATTTTTTTTAATTATTGAATTATTTAAGAAAATTCAATATTGTATTATATATAATATTACTGTTTGGATTTAATAGAAAAAAAAAATTAAAAATTTTTTTTAATATAAAAATGTTTCCTACTAATAATTATCGAAAAAGGAAGTAATTAAAATAATTTGTATATTCTATGCGAAGTACATATTTAAAGCACAATTTGGTACCTTTATACTAAATACGATGTAACAAAATTAATATACAGATATTTGATGTATACAAAATAATTTTTCCTGTAAAATAAGGGCCCGCTAGCACTCGAGAGGTTCTGTCCTGTAAACTGGTCGCTCTCGTCAACCGAGCCGTTCGGTGTTTTCCGTGGTTTTCACCAAAACTTGTGTAAAGGCGCGCTAGAACCCCTCAGAAAGACCCCACGGAAGACACTCTCCTTCAGGTCTAGGACCTTAGTGCAATCTTTCGCCTTTACTCCCAATACCAATATCTGTGAAATAAGATATGATTAGCGTAATTGATTGACTAACAGGGTGTCACAAAGTATTTCTGATTCATTGTGAAGTATATAAATGGGAAAACTACTTAATATTAATTTTCAGTGTTGTACGAATTTTTTTTACTACATCACATGGTGTGCATGTACAGTTTACACGATATATATTCGACATAAAAAGTAATCTGTTTAATGCTTCCTATTATATATGCATATGTATTATGAATGCGGTTTCATACATGCATAAATATACACGTTTCACACACCATGAAAGCCGAAAATTATTTCAGCAAATTTTGTCTGTGTGTGTATTTGTGTGTGTGTGTTAGCATGTCTGTATGCGTACAACGCCGCTATTTTCATTACTATAAAATAGTGTTGCAAAAAACCTACAGTTTTTGAAAGATGGGAATAAATCCGGGAATTTTGGAAAATATTGGGAATTTTAAAAGTAAACAAAAGAAGTCACTTTCGAAATGGAAATTAGGACTTTAACACACCACAGATTAAGAGTTTAATCCGAGAGTTTAATACAATCTTCTTCCGTGTCTAAGCTCTACCCTGCAGTAAGCGGACATTATTTTTGAGCCGCATAATAATGTATGCGCATTGCGTCCTCTTTTGTTATCGTATCGTAATAACATTCTCTTACAATTATGATAATTTATTTCTTTAATATATGTTTTTTATAGTATAAATTATTCTCATTAACGCCAAAACTCATAAAGGTGGTCGCTATCTTTCATCGAACTAGTCTTTATATAGAGTGGATTTTGTGTATTAAAAAAAAAAATTCTGATTATTTAAGTTGAAATTTTGTTTAAAAAAGGCAAAAATTGGAATATTTTGGTAACCTATTTGTTTACTTCTGTTAGTTTTATCTTGAGAGGACTCTAGATATTTATCTACACATTCATTCAAAGGAAACACAAATAATTTGTTCCAAATTTCACAATTTAATTATTGAAAATATGAATATACATCTACCCATAAATGCTGCAGAAAAGCCGTATGTGTGTAAAGAATGCTTTAAAGGATATTCTAATAAAGGTTATCTGATGAGACATCTGCTTATTCATACAGGAGAAAAACCTTATGCATGTAAAGAATGTTCAAAAACATTTTCTGTAAAAGATAAATTAAAAAGACATTTTTGCAGTCATGCAGGGGAAAAACCATATATGTGTGAAGAATGTTTTAAAGGATTTTCTCAAAAGAGCAATTTAATTGCACATCTTCGCATTCATACAGGAGAAAAACCATATGTGTGTCAAGAATGTTCCAAAGGATTTTCTCAGAAGAGTCATTTAAAAGAACATCTTAGAATTCATACAGAAGAAAAACCATACGTTTGTGAAGAATGTTTTAAAGGATTTTCTCATAAAAGTCATTTAACGGTACATATTCGTGTTCATACCGAAGAAAAACCATATGTGTGTGAAGAATGTTCTAAAAGATTTTCCCAAATAAGTGATCTAAAGCGTCATCTTAGAATTCATACAGGAGAAAAACCATATGTGTGTGAAGAATGTTCCAAAACATTTTCTGATAAGAGCAGTCTAATGGCACATCTTCGCATTCATACAGGAGAAAAACCTTATGCGTGTAAAGAATTTTCTGAAATAGGTAATCTGAAAAAACATCATCGTGTTCATATAGGAGAAAAACCATATGTGTGTGAAGAATGTTCCAAAGCATTTTCTGTTAAGAGCTGTCTAATGACACATCTTCGACTTCATACAGGAGAAAAACCCTATGTGTGTAAAGAATGCTCTAAAGAATTTTCCTATAAGAGAAGTTTACAGAAACATTTTCGTGAAGAATGTTCGAAAGGATTTTCTACAAATAATCATTTAAATGAACATCTTAGAGTTCACACAGAAGAGAAACCATATATGTGTGAAAAATGTTCTAAAGGATTTTCTCGAATAAGTGATCTAAAGAGGCATGTTCTAATTCATACAGAAGAAAAGCCGTAGTGTTTTAAGATTTTTCTAAAACATTTTCTCATTCGTACCGCAGAAAATTTATACGTGCGTGAAGTATTTTCTATTTCATATCCTCAAAAGAGTAGTTTAAAAAATCATCTTCGCATTCGTATAGGGGAAAAAGGAAAAACAAAGGTGTGTCGTAATTGGTGAGCGAGTTGTTATCAATAGTTACACCTTCAGGAAGATAATCATTTAACATTAATTTAAGTAACTGATTAGGATTGATTACAAATATAGAATTTTATAAAAGATTGCAATTATTATAAATTAAGATGCTGTCCATCGAAATAAGTAATATTACATTAAAAAGCCAGCCATGCGATATAACTTGTACCCAGTGTTGGGCATAACTGATTAAAAAGTAATTGAAGTACAATTATAATTATTTTACTGTCAATCAATTAGCAAGTAATTGAATTACTTATTCAATTTACTTGTAATAATTAAATTTAATTGTAATCAATTACTAGTTAATCGATTGACAAAAAAAGAATTATAATTGTAATTTAATTACTTTTTAATCAGTTATGCCCAACTACTTGTACCACACCAAGAATGTATCGTTGTCATTTGGTTTGGTTTGGTTTGGTTTGATAAGTACTGAGATTTTTTGCTTGCCTCGAAGGCCGCTTATATCTCGAAATATCCACACCACAAGGGTTTACAAGTTTGAGTACATAAGACAACACAAACATCCATGCCCGCACCAGGATTCGAACCTGGGACCAAT
This sequence comes from Salticus scenicus, assembly GCA_963930645.1. Classification (NCBI taxonomy): domain Eukaryota; kingdom Metazoa; phylum Arthropoda; class Arachnida; order Araneae; family Salticidae; genus Salticus; species Salticus scenicus. Next base: position 4,642,522 of record OZ005662.1, read on the forward strand.
GGATTCGGAAGGCAGCGTCCTACCGACCGAACCACCTGGCCGGCGTATCGTTGTCATCTAAAAGAAATTTCAGTGAATGTTCTTGTTGCCACAACTGTAAAAAGTTTAAACCAAAAAGGAAAAGTTACAGTTTAATGTTTATGTTGCCACATCTCTAAAAAGATAAAACAATGGAGAAGTTATATAGTTCACCACAGTACTTCCCCCCAACCCCAAGTGCTAGTGTTGGGTACAGGGTTGCCAGTTCATATTTTTCATACGAGGCCAAACTTTCCCTGAAATAGAGCCTAATGGAGCCAAATGCTAATTAAATAAATCCAAAAAAGAGCCAACATTAATATTGCCAACTGTAGGTGTTTGTCTCTACACGTATGTTTATCAGTTTTCTGTAGCATGTAGGGACGCATTAGGGACTTTTTCGATGTAATCTTTCTCCCCAGCACATCTTCTGGATATCCTGAGAATAAAAGTACATCGTACGGACATCATCAGCACAAAAATAGGGACTTTTATCGTTAATGAAGGGATATTGAGCTGTCCGTAGGGAACTCGGCAAAGTTTAAACTGTTATGTTGGTAACACCGGTCTACTATATTCGAAGATTCAAATTCGAAGTACTGTCGGGCGACATTGTATTCTTGCTTTATGAACTTTAATTGTTCATGCAATACATCTTTTTGAAGAATGAAACATCGGTTTAATTTTTTTATAAAACTTCTTGAATATTCCATTTTGAAGACTTCGAAATCATTTCGTTTTTAGTGCAAATTGAAGGGGAAGCTTATTATGTTGAGCATGAGATTTAAAGATTCGAACAGAAAAGTAAATCTTGGAACAGGAGATGTTGCAAGCATTGATCTAATTTAAATGTAGAAAGTAAAATGTTTACAATAAACCAAAAAATAAGAAAAAATAATTTAAAATATAATATATATTATTTAATGTAGTTACACGAGTCATATAATGTCGTGTTCCAACTAAATATACGAACACACGTGAAAACGTATTATAAAAATATTTGTTATTTTGAAAATTTCTTTACTAAATAAAAAAAAATTAAAAAAACAAAAACAAAATCTCTAACTACTGAACGAATACTATATATATACATACTGGGAATATTAAAGACATTAGTGGAAAGGAGAATGTCATTCGTGAGTAATTTTTACACTCATTTTGGAGAAAATTTTAGTATTTGCGCATTTTCTTCTTATTTTTTTTTCCATTTCCAAAAAAAAAAAAAAAAAAAAAAGCGTTAGCGTTTTAATAGATATGTTCTTATTTGAATGAAAGAAATAGTTTCAGTAAGCAAATTAAAAAAAAAAAAAACAATAATAATAATAATAATAATTTTTTTTTTTTTTTAAAATCTAAATTAGACATATTATGTAAACTCACTTACAAAAGGAAAATTAATTTTAAGACTGTTTTACTTTTTCTTACTTTGAAGAGAGATAATTTTTTACGGTGCTTAAAGGTTTAAAATTATACAGCATATTTTATGGTATATTGTAAATGCTAAAAGAAATTCTAGAAACAGTACATACAAGCATGCAAATTACAAAAAAAAAAAAAGAAAAAACTGATAAGTATTCAATTATGTAATTGATTTCAAAATTATCTCTTAAATAAACAATATTTTAATATCCATTGCTTTTATATATTTTTTAAATATACAATGCATTTTTAGTTATCTAAAGCTTTAGAATAGATTAATAATAAAATCGAAAACACCAAATTTGCATACAGATAAGTGAATGATACATCATATTTTAATATAAAATTGCATCACAAAAGTACTAAATGAAAAGTAAGTGTGCCCAACATGTTCAAAAGACTTTGTATAAAATAATGATTACAAGAATTAGTAAAATTTTCAGAAGCAAATATATCGATTGAGATAAATTATTTCACTACTTTCGAGAAATACAAATGTAAACACATTTTGTAATCATAAAAATTTTAAACTAGAAACAATTTACACAACATTAATATTTCATCATCTTAGATTAAGAAATAATATTATCATCAAATTGCAGTTTTTTATTTGCTTCCTACAGTTGAATATTCCAAAAATTAATATTCGAAAAACTCTGATATTAAATCTTTTAAAAAAAATGCAGGAAAGTTAAAACCCTCTTTTTTTTTTTTTTTTTTTTTTTTTTTTTTTTTAGGGGGGGGGTGATTTGCATATCATAAATTCTTTGAAAAGTAAAATGAAAACAAAAATATATACTATTACGTTTAAGACATGTTAATACAATAAATCATTTATAATAATACATGTACAAAAATAAATAAATAAAATAAAATAAATAATAATAATAATAATAATTAAGGAAATTTAAAAAAAAATAATGATGTTAATGTTTATATGGACAAAGTAAAAACATATTGCCTGAATAACATCCAACGCTTTTTTATCCATAGTAAATAATTCCTCGTTCGTAATTGTGTAAAAAATTAATGCTAGCAACTGACACTTTAAGGCGTAAAATCATTTACATTCACGGCCTTAAAATGCTAGTAACTGACAAAGATTAAATTTCGATAATAACACTCGTTTAACATATAGAAAATACATACGATATTTATATATATATTTTTAAAAAATGAAGCTAAATACTCTTCTCTTATTAAATAAAATAGAAACACACGTTCACACTCTCGCAAGGAGAAGAAGCCATCTTTGTTTATCTAAAAAATCGAAGTGGAATCTCGCGGGGAGAATGAAATGATCCTTGTCTGTGATTGGTAAACTTAAACCGATTTCGAAAGCATTTTGGGTGCTTTGGAAGAAATTTCTATTCACCTTTCCGATAAGGTGGTTCTAGGGCATAAATTGCATGTCGGGATGATTTGGGTTGCAAGCCAAAGATCCCGATATCGGGATGTTTCCGCGTCGAATTCTTTCTGATGGGTTCGTTCTAGATCCCCAGGATGCACCTCTGGATATCGAAGTGAGAAAAAACAAGGAAATAGGTGAAAAGAACCCAAGTTTATTTCGTCACCCTAATCTAAGCTTTGATTTTAATGTTTTATTGAATGATAAAATTGTTGTCTAAAAAATATTCTATTACTATACAAATCTGTTATAATAGCTTTTATCTAAAAACGTATTAACCGATAAATGGACAGAAAACATTTTAATGTAATTTGTAATTAAACGCTATTAAAAATTTTAACTTCAATAAATTTATGACATTGAGTTTCAACATAAGAACTTGAGAAAAAAACAAAGTTTAATAAATGACATTAAAAAACGTAAATTGTATCAGTCTTCATTAATGTTTTAACAAACTTGGTTATCATTTTAATGCCATTGGTAAATGTATTTTTTTTTATTTATTTTTTTTTATTTTAGGAAAGATAATTTTTGAGCTTCATAATTGAATTTGTACCTTTGTAAATTTTGCAGTTGTAGCGTTTATAAAATTTAGTAAATACTGTTTATAATTCATTATTTTGTTCGTGTAACTTTTTTTTTTCTTTTAATTTAATAAAACTCTGTGTAACTTGTTTTTCATTCCTTTATTATGTTAATTTTCTTATATAATAAAAGATTTTTTACATGATTGCTTGTCTTTTCTTTTGAAAACAGAGTAAAAGAAAATCATCGTATGAATTTACTTACAAAAAAAAATCCACACTAAATTTCAACTAGTACAGATAACATATTTCAAAGAAATAAATATTTTTTCAATGATGCGTTTTAAAATCTGGAGTAATAGTAATGTACTTCTTATGTTTACTATCGAGTAGAATCTAAATTCCTTAAATCCTGTGAGCATTAGCGATTCATGTCAATTCAATGATTTATAAAATTCATACTATGCACATATAACCAGAAAAATTTGATACTGTATGCTACACATGCATATTAATCTTATTGAATGGGGGGAGCAATTTATGTCCAATAACTGTTTATTTCGCTATGCAAAATGGAAAAGATCTATAATAATGTTTAAATGGCTATATATATATATATGTATATACAGTTGAACCTTGTTAACGAGAATCTCAAGGGGGATAAAAAATTTATTCATGCTATCACTAACTAATGTTCATATTACTAAAGTAATCTTCATTTTTACGGGGATCGTGGAAACAGTTCATGTTAAAAGTAATTCATGGATTGGATTGGATTTCAGAATTAGGCTGATTGACTGCTGTAAGCCCAAGGTCTGAGAGGGAGTGCCCTCCGTGAGGTCTTTCTAAGGGGTCTTAGCCTGTATTTACGCAAGTTTCTGAGAAAAACTCTGAACGGCGAGGCAGACGAGCGTGACCTGGGATTGAACCCGACACCTCACGTCTACCAGCTACAGTCGGCAGAAGAATTCTTCGAGCGATTCCACCCCGTCAGAATTTTTCGATTTAGTTGTCGGTTTGAATAATAAATTTTTAGAATTTAAATATATTATTTAAATATTTTATTTTAATAATAAAATATTTAGTATTTAAATATTTTATTTTAATAATAAAATTTTTAGTATTTAAATATTTTATTTAAATATTTTATTTGTTTATCGAATCGATAAAAAACATATTCAATATTGGTACAACATTCATTTAACAAATGTCCCTATCGATATTTAACAAATGTCCCTATCCATTTAAATTTTTATCGTTTCAAATTTTATTCAATATTGTAAATTTCTATCTCAGATACAAACCGATTGACATTAGCATTTTCCATCTTAGATTAGAATAATTTATCGTATCAATATTGGTATCTCAGATTATTATCTATCTCAGAGGTTCCCAAATTCAAAGTCTCAATTTGTACAGGTAAAAAAATATTTTATTATATTCTATAAAAACCCATGATATCATTCTGATTTCATGAAAACGTACATCTTGCTCAAAACACATTACGAGACATAATGACTAGACAACTGTTGCTGGCAAATGTCGAGATAGAATGGTGGAGTGGGTACGTTGGCAATCCCAGTTATAGATGAGCCACACCCACTCTTGAAAAAAAATTTTTTTTTTTTTTTTTTTCACGGTTAAGATTTTTTTTTTTTTTTTTTTTTTGCAAGGGTGGGTGTGGCTCATCTATATATAGGATTGCTAATGTGCACACTCCATCATTCTATTTCGACATCTACCTGCAACAGTAATATCTCTCACCATATTAATGAATCTGTTAAGTAATCTTTTAATTTTTTAAATTATATTAATGAATCTGCTAAAAAATTAAGTATTTAAAATATAATGTGCCAATGTTGGGTTTGTCATGTGTAGATTGTTACATTAAGTAAAGGTTATAACAAAATGTAATAATTGTTTAATAATATAGCTATTTCCATAAAAATTTTTATCTCATCCTGTTTCCGAATCCAACGTTTATAATTCTAATGACTAGACAACTGTTGTTGGCAAATGTCGAGATAGAAGGATGTAGTGGGTACGTTAGCAATTCCATATATAGATGAGCCACACCCACTCTTGAAAAAAAAAAAAAAAAATTTTTTTTTTCCTAGGCTGTTAAGATTTTTTTTTTCAAGAGTGGGTGTGGCTCATCTATATATAGGATTGCTAATGTGCCCACTCCATCATTCTATTTCGACCTCTACCTGCAACAGTAATATCTCTCACCATATTAATGAATCTGTTAAGTAATCTTTTAATTTTTTAAATTATATTAATGAATCTGCTAAAAAATTAAGTATTTAAAATATAATGTGCCAATGTTGGGTTTGAAATGTGTAGATTGTTACATTAAGTAAAGGCTATAACAAAATTTAATAATTGTTTAATAATATAGCTATTTCTATAAAATTTTTTATCTCATCCTCTTTCCGCGTCCAGCGACAATAATTCTATAAAAAGTCTTATCTCATCCGCTTTTCATAGAAAATGAGTGATGCAACATCCTGTATCCTGCCTTCAGATTGACTATATCAGCTCTGCCATTCGATCGAATAGCCATTCTCTCTTCGGAACTTTGATCTATCAACAAGTTTAAAAATCAATGCTCTGTTAAGAAACTTAAATCGGCTAACGCACTTCGTAACCGTTTTGGAGTGAATGAACCTTTTCCAAAAATTCTTTCGACTTTGGTCAAAAAGCTGAAGAAATATCCTCATTTCCAAACGATCATGGGAGAAGGCAAAACCCATATGTTCTGCCTATATTTGACAACTGATCATAAAATTTCGTTTAAAAAACGCAGCTTAACTGACAAGATCCGGAATACGATTCCAGCATTGGGCAGAGAGGCCAAAATAATCTATCCGCTGAGACCTCAAGAAATTAAATGGAGCACTCTCATGAACAGATTTAAAAGACGCCCGAACGAGGCCAACAGAGTCAACGCTGATATGCGTATTGGATTCAAGTGCCCCAATAACCAATTTCTGGTGAAAGGCCATTTCACGTTTGGACAGAGAACCGTTGGGCAAGGATGCGCACATATCATCCAGACGTTGAACGTGCCATTGCTGTTCTATGTGAGGCCTCCCAACGAGACACGAGTGAGAGCTGACAGCAGATATTTCGTAGGGGACAAGCTTCATTTCTACGACAGGTTCATATTAATTGCTGACTCGAGCTCAGTGGCGCACCCACGGAGGGGGCTTAGGGGGCTGAAGCCCCCTCCAGAACGAGCTGACATAGTAAAAAATTTCAGATGTGCATGAAAAAAAAAATACTACTCAAACACAGATATTGTAAGCAGAAATAGTTTATAAATTATACATTAAAAATTAGGAATTTTTGAAATCCTTACTGTCAAAAACAAAAACAATGAACTAGTTCTTTGATTTTTAGTTGAAAGAAGTTGCAATTTTTAGGGATGGGCTTCTAAGGTCCTAAACTAGAGAATATACTGTTATCTCGAAATCGAGTAAGTATCTAAAAAGTCAGACAGAAGAAGCAATCAGACGTGGAAATAAGCTGGGATGTATTTTTCAGGAAAAGGGGATACCAAGCTCATGCAGTTATTGTATCTTAATTTATGAGTATTTATAGCCTCTTTGTGGAAGTGTGTTTTGTCCCTGGGCAAAATTAACACATTCACATCGGCAAATGAAAATTCTCGTTTGATATGAAATAAAAATTAGCTTTGCTCTTATAGTCGTTCCTCTAAAACTAAATTTTAAATTAAAAATGGACTTTGCATATTCGTGTTAAACCCTTTAAATGCATCTAGTACAAATACATGTTAGTGAAATTTCGCATCAATTGCTGAAGATAAAATTTAATTGATCTGATCACAAATGAGTAAAATATTTTTCTAAAAATATACCGATTTAGAGAAATGCCACAAAGCGTAGTTTACTGTTCAAAATAGGAAAATACCCTGATAATAATATTTTGAGATATTTTACAGATGCTTGGGAGGATGGGGTTAATTATTATTATTATTATTTTTTTTTTTTGTAACAGTATGTAGAAAATACAGTAGGGTCCAAGCACAATTTTCATTTTTGCTTCTGATGTCACTGAGATCTAAGCTCCGTTCTTGGATGATAAAATTTTTGCCTGTTATAAAAATTCAAATTTCATAAATATATATTATATTATTGGAATACAATATCCTGTAATGATATTACTCAGAAAGGTAACGCTTGAAATATTTACCAACTGAACAAACTACTCTAAGTAATATATGTTTTAGGATATTAAGAGGTTCTGCCCCCTGCTTGCTGTGTTGGCTTACCCCCACGAAGACTGCACGTCCGATTTGTTTCTGTTAATCGAACCTTGAAAGAGCATCGCCCCACACTCCAGATAATTAAATAAAAATAGCCATGTAAAAATTTACACTGAAATTCTGTTCTAATTCATACTTATAACAACTGCAGCTTTTATTTGGCTATAATTATTAAGATTTCTTAATTACTTAAGTGTTACTGCATATACAAATAAAGCATCACAAAAGGGTATTAAAATTGATCAAATTTTATTTTCAATGGAAATATTTGGGTGGGGGCATTTCATTTCGAGTAAATTTTATGTTCACCAGCTTGTCATATTCTTTTGATCGTACATGGACCTAGAAGATTTTGATCGTAGACAGTTTTTGATCATAGTTGAATCTACAACTTTATGTTCGAAAGTTCAATTTCAACCCCAACTGACCGAATTACTTGCACATTATATACGGAGATAAATTGCACAATTGTGCTATTCAACTTAAATTCAGTTTCATTCATTCATTCATTATTTCAAAAGAAACATTTAAAACAGATTCTTTACTATGCATATGTCTGCGTACCAGTGGCGGCTCATGGACCGAAAATAGGTGAAGAGCCATTTCACCTAATATTTTACATTGTATTCATTTATAGAGTATAAATTTACATTTAAATAAAATGAGTATTTTTAATTAAAATTATGCATTAAAACTACTTAAATGTTATTTCTCAGCTCTTCATCTATTTTCGGTTCATGAGCCGCCGTTGCTGCATATATGGACATAAACCTATTACTATACTGTAGGACCCAATTACTCTTCAGCCCCCTCCAGACAGAAATTCTGGGTGCGCCACTGCTCGAGCTACAAGATACCTGCTGGCACTACATACATTTTATTTTCAACGCAAAAGAATTTCTTCAGTCTAGATGTTGTGCAGGAGAGCTTGAAACTGGGTTTCAAGGTAAAAAACCCGTTGGTAGAAGGAATCATGAAAATAGATGGGATGTATGAGGTACCTGTGCCAACACCTATGACATCTCATATAGATGATGATGACGAGAAAGCCACTGAACATATTCAAACAGCTCCAATCTCAGAGCCAGAATCATCCCAAGAGCTAGAATCGTCCAAAGAGCCAGAACCAGTAACCGATTTCCCAGAAATCTATTTGCCGACGAACCCTCCTGTTGTGTTATACAAAACAATAACAGTGGTAACTACAAATTTTGCAGATCAATATAAGGCTCTGATCTTGAAAGTATTCACACACCCCCTTAAGAACAACTTCGTACGCACCTACGGGCCTGATCTACCTGGAATTGATATGAGAAGCGCATCGGTAAAACGTAAGGCCGAAAAGAATCCCACACAGCACACTTCCTTGAAACAAGGTTGGCTTTCAAGTGAATTTACCATGACAGAGCAAAGTTGCTAATTCAAGGATATCTCAGACCAACTTCAAGTTTGGAAAATTACACATGCCAAATCAAGCATATTACTGGCTTAAAATTTCCTTGACGTCAAGTAACGGTCTGCGCATGCTCTTCTTATTTGCATATAGTAGCCTTGCTGGAAGGGTTGTATCATATTGTTGTCATCTCGCGAAATACGACGCAAGTGCGGGTGACATTAAAGTGAAGGTAAATGATTTATTTTTATAATAATTTGTCTAAATAAAATAAAGCAAGCAGTAACGTTTCAATGTGTACACCATTTCCCAAAAGTTTAGACAATCAATAAAATTTGCATTAACATAAAAAGTAATAAGGTACAATTAAAATTTGTGAGATAAGCAACAAATAAAAACAGTTTTGCTGATATAAACATATGAATTATGATCAAATGTTTGAAATTATAAAATGTATATTAAATGATATAAAAATGTGCTACCACAAAAGTATAGACACAATACAGCATTGCATGTTTTCTTTTACATTCTTGTTCACAAAATAAAATATTTTTATTGTCGTCTGCTTCTATAAAGGCAGAATAATTTTTTCCCTTTAATTGAAATATCGTCTGCTATATAATTAGCATTATAATTTAATGAGTTCAATGTATTGTTTTGTTTGTGATTCGGAAAAGAGGTTTCCTGCGTATTCTGATAAAAAATGCCACGTTGTAAAGAAATTTCTAAAGATGAAATTATTAAGATTTTACAATTAAAAGCGCAAGGACAAAATCCTGTACAAATATTGAGAAGAACAAACAGATCCTTGAGCAGTATTTATAGAGTCAAAAGATCAGGTGGAACATGGAATACTCGAAAGCGAGTCGGAAACCAAAGAAAACCACGTTACGTGATGATAGAATGTTATTAAATAAAGCTTCAGTTGATAATTTATCTGTGCGTGCAATTGCATCAACTTCCAGAATTTCAAAAATCTTATCTCGTAAAATATATGAAAATGGAAAGCAATATACATGCGTAAATGACTTAAAAACTGCAATTGACAGAATGTGGTATGAAATATCTCCTTCTGTAATTCAATGCTTAATTAATTCTATGGAACAACGTGTATTTCATGTTATAAAGTGTCGTGGCAATACAGTTCAATATTAAAAGTAAGTTTTTAGTTACTTTTATAAATGTAAAGCCGAAAACACTTACAGGTGTCTATACTTTTGGAACAGCACATTTTTATATAATTAATGTACATTTTATAATTTCAAGCCTTTGATCATAATTTATATGTGTATATCAGCAAAACTGTTTTTGTTTATTACCTATCCCACGAATTTTAATTGTATCTTATTACTTTTTATGTTAATGCGAATTTTATTGATTGTCTAAATTTTTGGGACACAGTGTATAGTGTATTTCGAGGAATCAAATATTACAGTTTTACTTTACTTTTACGTTAACAGATGCCATTTTATTAAATGTATTCCTTTTAGGGTGGTTTTTAATAGTTTACAAATAATTTTAACTCAACTTAATTATTCATAAGATAAAAAAAAGGGAGGGGGGATAGAGAGATTCTGTTTAAAATAAGAGAGAAAAATCTTCGTGTGTCCGGCAGGTTCTGAATTAGAAATAATTGTTTAAATGTCAATTTATTGTTGGATCCTTAATACATTCTTTAATTTTAAATTAATTTCTTTCAGGCATGCCCCCCCCCCCCCTTTCGGTAAGTAAGAAGGTAAACGTTTTTCTGATGCACAGGTGAGTTTTCCCCATAGAAACCTTTTTGAATTAAAAAAAAAAGACTAAATTTTCTTTAGTAACGGAGAGAAGAAGGGAGGGGCAGAATCATGAATCGTGAATACGCAATTACCGGGACGTTACCCCTCGAAAATTCTCTCTCTTCTTACTCTATATAAATAAAACTCTACAGAATTATAACTTTTGTAGTGTACTGAATGAAAATTTAATTTTACACTTCCCAACATTGTTGAATATTTTTTATCAATTCATTTTATTTGTGATTCTTCGCTCATTCCACTGTCCCATCCAGCTTTTGTTTGTATATATACAGAGTTCTGCTGCCCTTACTCCTTCCGCTACTATTTTAGTAAAAAAATCTGACATTTTCAATAGAATAAACATATTACAAAAGATATGTAATCTATTGATAGTAAATATATGTAAATTTATAAATTGTAGTGGTGAAAAGTAGGGCAACGTCAACTCTGAATATGTTTGAATTGTCATAAAATTCTAATACATTATGAAGATTCAGAACAGAACTCTCCTATATATCACTTACTTTTTTTTTTTTAGCACCAATAAAATAGCCTGATTTATATAGCAGGGATGGAACGCTGGCTCAGAATTCATGCCGGTATTTGTTCAAGAAATTTCTATGCCTATAATATAGTTGATTTACGAAGTAGAAAATTTTATTTCATTGATAGTGGTAGGAATTCTGCACCCGTGTTCCATCCCTGATATAATGGTCAACATTTAGTACGTTTTTGAATTGTGCTTTGATAAACTAAAACATAAACATACAGAAAGAAAATCAAACATATTTTTGAAACTTGCAACAATATAATACTTGTGGAAAAAAGTGTACACTTACGAATATATTATATATATTTAACAGAAAAAAAAAAAAAAATACAATATGAAGTACAATATGAAATGCGAACTTTAAGTATTTTTTATTTTTCAAAATGGTGTTTTAGTTTTTAGAAATTTATAAATGTACGCTATTCATCCCTTTCTTTTTCTAGATTAAAGCGAAATGAAATGACGACCAAGAGTTGTGAACTATTTTCTTTCTCTGTATCAAGTCCGGTACATGAGATTAAAATTCTAAAAATACTGAGGGATTTCAATTTTATACATTTTATTGTGCTATTAAAATGTATTTTTAATTATAAAGTCTATGCAATGTCATTAATATGGAAATATAATTTTACACAAACTTAAATAACTTGAACTAATTAATTGCTAATTTCTTAACACCCAGAAATATTGAAACAGTAAAGTTGTTATGTAAAACTATTAATAACACTGCTCTGAAAAAAAAAAAAAAAAAAAAAAGAATTCTGATACCATTCTTTCTGATTTTTATGTAAAATGACCTCCTGAATCCGAATATGACTCCCATTCTGTCCAGTCACCGTTTTCTAGAAATACCATCCCCTCCCTCAATTTCTTTCCCTCTTCAATAATTTTATGACCATGAATTTGATTTAAAGAATGAAAAATAATTAATTGAACACCTAAAAACAAAAAATATATATGTAAAGTTAAAAAAATAACATTAATAATAGATTTAAAAAAAAAAAAAAAAAAAATGTGATACATAATGCATAATTTCATTGGTGGTGGTGGTGGGGGGGGGGGTTACCAATGAAATTATGCATTATGTATCACATTTATAGCCATAAAATCACCGAAAAACGATAAAAATAGGGGGCCATTCCTAAACATCGGTGGGTGATAGGGTAAAATGGCGTCCTATTCGGATTCAGGAGGTCATTTTACATAAGAATATGTTGAAATGGTGTTAAAGGCAATTTTCATGCCAAGCAATGTAATCTTTAGATAATATTGTATCATCTTAAATTCTCATTTAAAATTACTGATTTTATATTAAGGATACAAGTAAAAGCGTGCGTGTTAATTTTTTAAGGAAGAAAAGATGACCTTAATGCAGTTTTTACTTCAAACAAAAGGAAATTTTTTCTTTAAGTTGACGTTAAAACCTATTCAAAGTGCAAAAATTACCTTGGATTGAGATATTGGCATGAAAAGGGACATAGTAAGACAAAAATAACAAAATTGAGTTCCTTTAACTGAAAAATGTGTATGAGGTACCCCAATGGGCACGAAAAGCATCATATCTTTATCTCGCAATTTACCCACATGAGATACATTTATGTCAGTTTTATTGTAGGCTAATCAATGCTTTATTCTTATCCTTAGGCTGATTTTTCGATGCAACTTCTCCGATGTGCGATGTAATGTAATCCTGAGCAAATACAAATAATCTGATAGCCATTTTCCCTATGCAGGGTTCTCAGCAGTCACTATTTTGATTACCACTTTTTTTTTTTTTTTTTTTTTTTTTAAGTAATTATTATTAATCATTTGTATTAGGCTGACCGGAAAATAATGTCGTTTTGAATTAAAATACTGACATCGGAAATTTATCCTGGATAAAATTTAAGATATTCTTAGGTAACTTATAAGATGGTTATTTGTAAAGTATCATGTAAACACTGTTAAACAAAAATTTCCGGTTTCATTTTATTAATTCAAAACGACATAACTTTCCGGTACCCGTAATAGTATATATATCTTCGCATAGATTGCCTTATAGAAAAAAGGTATTCAAAATAGTGATTGCTGAGAACCCTGCTGTATGCTTCATTCATAGAAACTACGATTAGAATATCAACTAAAAGAGTAAAACATGAATTACAAAAAAAAAAAAAAAAAAAAAAAGGATAGTAATTAAAAAACTAGTAAAGGTATGAATCCAGTAAAATTTATTATAAATACTAGCTAATTTGTCTTATAACTCCTGAAAAAATACAATATATACTACATATAATCCTTTTGATAATAAAAGGATATATTCAGTGATTTTGTTTCTGTTCCTCGGCTTTCACTATGTTTTAAAATCACAAACTGGTGTGCAACCAATATTTAAATTTTAAAACTTCTTCACACACTATGAATTTTAAGCCAGCACAACCGGTTTCGAAAGAATGTAGCCTTTCTTCATCAGGTGCAAAAAAACACGTGCTACTGCTTTGGAGGCAAAAGCAACGGTTATTCTGGCTTAAAATTTATGGTGTGTGAAGAGGTTTTGAAATTTAAATATGTTTTAAAATATTATTTTTATATTGTATAGATATTTCTCGGCTTTTACTATTAATATATATATATATATATATATATATATATATATATATATATATATATAATAAAGATGATCTATTAAGCATAGTAGAAGCCAAGCAACAGATACAAGGTCACTGAAACACCAATGACCAATAAGATTTAAAAAAATTTATTAGTGGATAAAATACACTAATGTAAAGAAACCAGATCCACTAATCAACAGCCTGCAAAACATATGAATCAATAAAGTAACACAACAAATCCCATATATATATAGGGGAGAGTACGGACAGATGAGGGACTTTTGACAAACATAATTTTACGAATTTACTTTTACTGGTACAACACTATAAGTTTCCGTGAAACAAATTGAAACACTTTAACCCTTTGCGGCGCAAGACAATTCGGATCATTTAAATTATACTGCCACCGGAATTCACGAACTAAATTAAACTAAAAGAAATTTTAAATTTTAAGGCTAAAAAAACCTGCTGTTTCTGATATGTTATAAACGTAATTTTTTGTTAAAAAAATTCCGGGATGAATTTTTGCAGCTGGATCTTAAATTTTGCGTCCTCGCAGCGAGGACAGCGCGCGTTAAGGGGTTAACATATTTTAAAAATATAAATTTGATGATAATTATTATTTCATAAGCCAATTAACATAGACAAAATTTTCCCATCCTTCCCTTATGGCAGGTTTATAAAGTTAAAATAAGTACATCATATACAGGCATACTATGAAAAATGACAAAAACAGTGGGTCACTATGTATGTAAGATTAATTAATTATTAATAACATCTACTTTATCCAACATTAGAATCAGGGCCCGACTTAGACTACCTGGAGCCCCGGGGCAAGCCTATTCTGGGGGGCCCCCTTCCAGTGGCATAAGAGCTCTTTAGGTTGCAGAATTTCTGCATATGCCTGTAGGGGGGCCCCTTCCAGAAGGGAGGGAAAGGGCATTTGCCCCGTATGCCCTGCCATTAGTCAGGGCCTGATTAGAATATAATGTACCACTTAAATAAAATTTTCAAATGCTCGATTAGGTCATCATTTTTTTTTTTTTTTTTTTTTTTTTTTACTTCTAGCAGAGAAAGTATTGTTTTTAGTTCAAATATTCAAAATTAAGTTTTTGTTATATTTACATGTTTTGTGGTTCCCTGAACATTAACAAGGTTTTTAGTGGCCAGTCTGCGTGTGTTATCAGCATATCTCAAGAACAAATATTACCAAGAAATCCTAACTGTAATTGATGAATGTAATTTCTTTTCTATGTTTTACCATATCCAGGAAAACTGCTCAGGAATGAAAATTAATTCCTCATACATATATGGTAAATAAAGTATTTTTAAAAGTTAAAAAGGTAGACAAAACTCGTGTGAGTGCCACACCAGTAATTTTCCATGATTTTGAATTTGTTTCGTTGCATTTTCTCTTCCATCTATTCATAAATTTGCCTATTGATATTCTCTGTTTATGGAGTATCAGAATCTTCATTCTTCTTCCTTTTCTTACATGTCCCATCCCTCCATGAACTGCTCTGTCCCATCACTCTCTTTTCATTATTAAAATATATATATATATATATATATTAGACACATGCAACTTTTAGGTTTAATTTGGCTACTAATTCATAAAATTTATATTATTAGGTATATAAAATATGAAAAGTAATTATGTTAACATCAGTGAGTGACGTTAAAAACTTTAATCTAGAAGTTCAACTTAAATTTATGTTGCCAGGCCAGTCCAACTACTATGATAACTTCGACAATTTATGCAATAGGTTTTTAATGGATTTATCTAATTAAAATTTACGAGAATGAATGGCGTCTAGGTCCGGATTTGAATCTAAGACTTTTGCATTAACGATTCAAACGCTGTACCAACTGAAGAATCGTGAATGCATCCATGCGTGAATGAGAACTGACCTGCATGATTTGCTGATAAGACAGTTGATTTTATTTACTTATTTATTTTTCTACATTTGTTCTGCCAATACAAACACAGTACCATGATAGAAATTCATTTAATTTTGATTCCATAATTACTGGATAGTAATAAATAACACTGCTCTGAAAAAAAAAAAAAAAAATCGAGATCTGATACCATTTTTGCTGATTCTTATGTAAAATGACCTCCTGAATCCGAATATGACCCCCATTTTGCCCAATCACCCACAGTTTTCTAAATACATGACTCCCCCCTCAATTTCTTTCCCTGTTTGATAATTTTATGACCATGAATTTGATTTGAAGAATGAAAAAGAATTAATTTAACACCTAAAAACGAAAAATATATAAAGTTTAAAAAATAACATTAATAACAGATTAAAAAAATATAAGATATGTAATACATAATTTCAGTGGCAAATCCCCCCCCCCCAAAAAAAAAAAAAAAAAAAAAAAAAAAAAAAACCTTGTCGCAAATGTCCATGATTTAGAATTTTCCAACTCTGTAGCCCCTCAGAAGATATTTAACGGTTAAAATAATGCTCCCACCTCCTAAAAATCAAATTTATAGCCACAAAATCACCAAAAATCATAAAAATAGGGGTCCATTCCTAAAAAATTGTGGGTGATAGGGCAAAATGGGCGTCTTATTCTTATTCAGGAGGTCATTTTGCATAAGAATATGCTGAAATGGTGCCAGAGGCAATTTTCCTGCCGAGCAGTGTAATTAGAAAAATAACTTTGATCATTTATGCAATAAATTTTTAATATATTGGTCGATGTTTTACAACAACGAAAAGGGATTAGGCCAAGTTCAGACCTAGATCCTCTTAGTTAACGTCCTAACGCTGTCTCACTTTTCGCTCCTGTAAAAATTTATTTATTCAATACACCAAAAAATTATTGTATAAATGGTGGAAATTATTATCCTAAATACCTAATTGCCATCAAACAGCTATGGAGTTAAAATAAATAATTTTCTTCTAAGACTGAGTTCATATTCCCAGAACAGATAAATTGAAAATTTTTAACTTTCACATGAACGAGCCATGTGAGTTATCATCCTAGAACTGAGTTGAAAGAGGGTTGGAAGTTAACATAAGTGCCCAAGTTCAAATTCTGGACAAAATCATTTTCTGTTCTTGTAAAAATTAATTTGGATAACTCACCAAAAATCTTCATAAAATGTGATTGATCGTCCCAGAAATAAGAATGTATTAAGTTATCTACATCAAGTTAAGAGCGTCGAATAACTATCTTTCTTCTCCGACAGCCAAAACCCATATTTTATGGGGAAATTTATTTTTAGAATTAATCATTACTTTATGCATTTTTTTTTTTTTTTTAATCCATTTTAATAGTGGAAAAATTCACAATATTTAAATTTGTATATGTTTTCTAAAAGTAGTTTCATAAAGTATTTATTTTTGATTTTAAAAATACGAAAAATTAAGCAACTGCATTTTTCGCTTCTTTTTTCTGTACGAGGAGTTATTGAAATTTAAAAGATAAATTTTTGGAAAACGAGAATGTATTTAACGGTTGTGTTTTTTCCAAAAGTGAAAAATCGAATTTAAATAAATACATTAGGTTATGAGTCATTCTGTAAATAAATTTCTGTATAGAATAACATGAGCTTTAGCTGTCAGCGAGGAATGCATGCCATTAAAAGCATGCTTGATAAACAATATTTGCTTCATGTATGCTGTAGAGTAGAGAAGAGAATTATTTCTCCGCAGCTGGCTTCCGGCGACGATAAGTAGAAAGTTCCTTTGCGTTTGATGTACAGTCGGCTGTAAAAGTGTCCGAGCACTACCAAAAATTCCTATGTAAAAAAAATGACACTTAATACAGTTTTGTTAAATAAATCCTTGTTGAGTTCTGTTCTTAGTCTGTCTATGTATGAGCTGTGGCAAACTTAGTTCATGCTTGATACATATTACTTGATTCATGATTGAACTATCAAGTCTAAAGCAAGTGGGACAAGTGTAAACTAGGATTCTTGATCTTGACTTGCATTAAACTTACAGGCTTGAGATGTCAAGCTCAATGCAAGTTTCTTGACTTGAGTTGTCAATGTTGACGATAGCTTAATGCAAGTTCTCTGTGCTGTCTGGGGCATTATCATTGGTGTCTGATCCGTTTTTTGCCAACAACTATATGGATTCGATAATCGTTGTTTAAGCTCAACGATATCTACCTTTAAGTTAGAATATGCATCTTTTAATTAAGTATTTTCTGCCTTCAGACATTTAACGTTTATTGTTAAGGTGACGTTTTCTTTTCTCAGATTGAGATTTTCTGTCTTGAAATGTTTAATGTTTATTTTTTAACTGCTATTTTCTAATTTTAGTTTGACAATTTTAGTGACACCAAACGCATTTCACCAAAGAGTCTATGTTGTGCTGTTCATGGCAATGCTTTTCATACATTTTGGGTAAGATTAGGACTTGGCAATGGGGACATTTAAACTTAAATTTACCCACGTGAGAAGATTCCTATATTTTTTCATTGCTTCACGAGCCACCATAATTATGTTAAGCTGAGTAATGAAAAAAAATAATAGTTGATAAATTCATTTGTCAAGGATATTTATAGTCTATGTTCAAGGTCACACGAAAAAAAAAATTTTTTTTTCATGTGACCTTGAAACTTGATTGGCTATTTTTTCAAGGTTAACTTTCTAATTGGGTGTGGCTTAGCTTAGCTCTATATAATCAGCTTGAAAATTTTCAATCCAGCATAATTCTTTTAGATTGCTACACGACGGCTGTTTAATCTTTGGTCTCAAGCTATATTGTATCTATTACCACATGGCAGCTAAGTATAATTTAAAACGTGTGGTTTCATGCTATATCGAGATGCCGTTCCTTTCTATTGTCCGCTCTGCGAGGGCAAATTATTAATTTTAGCGAAAGACTATCAGAGGCATTGTACCGATAAGCATAAAATGAATGCCTGGCTTTGTTGACGCAATGGTAAAATCAAATTTGGTAGAAGCACCTTCATGCAGACCATATCATCAATTGCTATAAGCAATTAAAGGTTCGTGTAGCCAAACCCGTTCCAGAAGAAGATGTCTCCTTTTCAGATGGATCGTACATAGAATTCAATTTCAACCCTATGTAAATTTTATTTAATTGATTTTTCCAGACGGTGCCTATGAGCCCATTTGGCCGATCGAGTTAGAGAGACCGCCTGTTTATTTTCAAGACGAAACGCTCAATTTGGCAGCCGCATGTATCTTAAAGTATCTCAGCGGCGAGGGAATATGGTTTCATGGAATGTTTAGGGCTATAGCCTTTAACAGCTTTCTCATGGACGAAGACGCTGGTAACATTAAACCGCTACCTTTTTCATGTTGGTGCGACGGCGGAACCGAAAAATATCCAAAACATTTGCCACAAATAATATTGAATTTGGTCGAATTGTGGGAGCCCTGCAGGTTGCAGCAAGCCTGTTTTATATGCGCGACATGCAGACATGCGACGAGCTGAAACTCGAAATCAGCGAGATGAAAACTCTTTACGATACACAGTACGTCGACAAAAAACTTACGTTGGGTTCGGCAAGACAATAAAGAACGTAATCTCATGTTTGATATCGTGGAACTGGCTTAGACAACGACACTATAATTGACATACAAAATCCGGACTACAAACTTACGTTGGGTTTGGCAAGATAATAAAGAACATAATCTCAGGCTGATATCATGAAACTGGCTGAGACAACGACACTATAATTGACATACAAAATCCAGACTACAAATTTACGTTGGGTTTGGCAAGATAATAAAGAACATAATCTCAGGCTGATATCATGAAACTGGCTGAGACAACGACACTATAATTGACATACAAAATCCAGACTACAAACTTATAATCACTTAATTTAAAAGATGTTTTACAGTAATTTCTAAGTATACAAGTATATATATATATAAGTACATATATAAGTACATATATAAGTATATATAATACTAAGAGTATTATAAACTATTTATCCTACCTATAATCGAGTTTGAAATAAAATATTTTTTTATCTGCATGTTTAAATACAGATAAAAAAATATTTTATTTTATTTAGTTTATTAAATTATATTCAATAAACCCATGATATCATTCTGATGTCATGAAAACGTACAACTTGCTCAAACCACATTACGAGGCATAGTGACTAGACGACCGTTGCTGGCAAATGTCGAGACACAATCAGGGTGTGGTCACGTTAGCCATATTAAATATAGACCAGTTTCAAGGTCACCCCCCCCCCAAAAAAAATTTTTTTTTTCGTGTGACCTTGAAGCTTGACTCGTGTGACCTTGACTGGTTATATATAATTATTTATTTATCCCTTCCTATAATGTGTTGTCCATTTGATTAATACTATTTTCATAATTACGTTTCAATTTTTATGGATCCAATATATGCTGCTACTCTATAGATTGAGGTTTTACTCTTGCAAATTGAATTTTCTATTATCCAGGTCAAAAAAAATTTTCAATTCAGCCTGACCAACTGTAACAAATTGCCAAGTTCAGTTTAAGGTTCAAGCGTAAAATGTCTAATTGCAATCGAGTCAATCTGCTACTCTTTACGTGTTCAGTTTTCCTACTATTCACTGGCCCAGCGTATGCAATTCAATTCAATGGTTACGTTTCTCCCTCAGCAAAATGATATTTCTATTAGCCAGAAATTTTTTTTAATTCGGCCTGACAAAATTTGCTGATTGCCAAGTTCAAGCGATACGCCATCGTTTTGACGTGGTCAGCCTGACTCAGTTTTATCATGGTCTCTTGGATGGGCAAGCGATCCACGATCAATATTAACAGGTTTCATTTAAAACGAGTCTTGGGGGAGCGACCTTAATACCATAGCCTAGCATTTGGACACGAAAAATATTGGATGTGACACGGATCGCTACGTTAAAGATCTATGAACAGACGTGGTTAGGAGATTGTCGAACCACAACACATTACGTAGGACGCGACAAATAAATAATTATATATAGCCAGTAAAGTTTCAAGGTCACACTTGAAGCTTGACTCGTGTGACCTTAACTGGTTATATATAATTATTTATTTGTCCCTTCGTATAATGTGTTGTCCATTTGGTTAATACTATTTTCATAATTACATTTCAATTTTTATGGATCCAATATGGGCCGCTACACTTTCCATTTCTCATGCTAATCCTAGTCACTACGCTTTTCATTTGTCATTGGATCTCGTTAATACTATTTTCATAATTACGTTTAAATTTTTACAATATGGGCTGCTAATCTCTACGCGTTCAGTTTTTCTGGCTCAGCATCTGCAATTCAATTCAAAAGCTACGTTTGTCCCTCAGCACGTTTCAATTTTATCGAGGTTAAATTTTTATGGGTTCTCTCTACGCAACAATGTTGGCTGTCCCGTTTGCAGGTCCAATCGATAGGGTTTCGTTTTGCTACGGCACCTGTTTCAGATGCAGCTGACTCAATTTTGTCATGGCATAGCTGAAGCCGGAATCATGTTTAA
Source organism: Salticus scenicus (assembly GCA_963930645.1). Taxonomy (NCBI): domain Eukaryota; kingdom Metazoa; phylum Arthropoda; class Arachnida; order Araneae; family Salticidae; genus Salticus; species Salticus scenicus. The sequence goes on from OZ005662.1 coordinate 4,663,944, forward strand.
AGGATCCTTTTGAACGGCCTATAGCTTAGCATCTGGACAATTCTCATTTGGTCACTTTCTAATCAATTCTGATAAAATTTATAAGTTATTTTTTTTACAAATTCAATATTGGTAGCAGATCGATTTAAAAAAAATGGGTCAAACGAGGCTTCCATCGTCAAGATAAGTCATAATGACAAATCTGACATGAAAAAGCCTCGTTTGACCCAAATTTTTTAAATTTTTAATATTTTAATAGTGATATGTAACCTGGTAGTTCGAATTGTGGCTGTTCGAACTGAGTGTATTGGTCCCCGTCAAACTCATTTACTATATATTCTAGAGTGCCAGGTGTCATGAGATCTTTCATCATAGAGTCTAGTAGTAGCTGATCTGGCATGGGAGTGCATACTATATTATCAAGATCTTCAGGCACCGCTGGGCTTTGAATAGTAGGCCATCAACTATGAAACCCTGGATTTTCGACAAAAGGTATTGAATTTTCAATAGAAAATTGTAGATTTTCAATAGGCGCTGGACATATAAAAACATGCTCAGGATTTTCAACGGGGCATTTAAAAACTGGCTCAGTCTCCGGATTTTCAACAGGCATTGAATTTTCAACGGGGCATTTAAAAACTGGCTCAGGTTCTCTATTTTCAGGCTCTGGCTCTGTATTCGTAGCAGTGTCCTTGAAAGTGAGCTTAGATTTCTTTATACGCTTGGCATCCCAGACAGCACAGAGAACTTGCATTAAGCTATCGTCAACATTGACAACTCAAGTCAAGAAACTTGCATTGAGCTTGACATCTCAAGCCTGTAAGTTTAATGCAAGTCAAGATCAAGAATCCTAGTTTACACTTGTCCCACTTGCTTTAGACTTGATAGTTCAATCATGAATCAAGTAATATGTATCAAGCATGAACTAAGTTTGCCACAGCTCATACGAATCAAGTAATACACATCAAGTATGAATTATACTTGCTGCACAAAGTATGAATTATACTTGCTGCATCAAATATGAATTATACTTGATGCTGCAAAAGTTAATCAAATTTTACTTGCCAAGCATGTTTTTAACATGATACAGTCGGCAGCAAAAGTGTCCGAGCACTAGCAAAAATTCCTATGTAAAAAAAAAAAAAAAAAAAAAAATTCACTTAATACTGTTTTGTTAAATAAATTCTTGTCGAATCATGTTCATAGACAGACTAAGAACAGAACTCAACAAGGATTTATTTAACAAAACTGTATTAAGTGTAATTTTTTTTACATAGGAATTTTTGGTAGTGCTCGGACACTTTTACAGCCGACTGTACATCAAACGCAAAGGAACTTTCTACTTATCGTCGCCGGAAGCCAGCTGCGGAGAAATAATTCTCTTCTCTACTCTACAGCATACATGAAGCAAATATTGTTTATCAAGCATGCTTTTAATGGCATGCATTCCTCGCTGACAGCTAAAGCTCATGTTATTCTATACAGAAATTTATTTACAGAATGACTCATAACCTAATGTATTTATTTAAATTCGATTTTTCACTTTTGGAAAAAACACAACCGTTAAATACATTCTCGTTTTCCAAAAATTTATCTTTTAAATTTCAATAACTCCTCGTACAGAAAAAAGAAGCGAAAAATGCAGTTGCTTAATTTTTCGTATTTTTAAAATCAAAAATAAATACTTTATGAAACTACTTTTAGAAAACATATACAAATTTAAATATTGTGAATTTTTCCACTATTAAAATGGATTAAAAAAAAAAAAATGCATAAAGTAATGATTAATTCTAAAAATAAATTTCCCCATAAAATATGGGTTTTGGCTGTCGGAGAAGAAAGATAGTTATTCGACGCTCTTAACTTGATGTAGATAACTTAATACATTCTTATTTCTGGGACGATCAATCACATTTTATGAAGATTTTTGGTGAGTTATCCAAATTAATTTTTACAAGAACAGAAAATGATTTTGTCCAGAATTTGAACTTGGGCACTTATGTTAACTTCCAACCCTCTTTCAACTCAGTTCTAGGATGATAACTCACATGGCTCGTTCATGTGAAAGTTAAAAATTTTCAATTTATCTGTTCTGGGAATATGAACTCAGTCTTAGAAGAAAATTATTTATTTTAACTCCATAGCTGTTTGATGGCAATTAGGTATTTAGGATAATAATTTCCACCATTTATACAATAATTTTTTGGTGTATTGAATAAATAAATTTTTACAGGAGCGAAAAGTGAGACAGCGTTAGGACGTTAACTAAGAGGATCTAGGTCTGAACTTGGCCTAATCCCTTTTCGTTGTTGTAAAACATCGACCAATATATTAAAAATTTATTGCATAAATGATCAAAGTTATTTTTCTAATTACACTGCTCGGCAGGAAAATTGCCTCTGGCACCATTTCAGCATATTCTTATGCAAAATGACCTCCTGAATAAGAATAAGACGCCCATTTTGCCCTATCACCCACAATTTTTTAGGAATGGACCCCTATTTTTATGATTTTTGGTGATTTTGTGGCTATAAATTTGATTTTTAGGAGGTGGGAGCATTATTTTAACCGTTAAATATCTTCTGAGGGGCTACAGAGTTGGAAAATTCTAAATCATGGACATTTGCGACAAGGGTTTTTTTTTTTTTTTTTTTTTTTTTTTTTTTGGGGGGGGGGGGGGATTTGCCACTGAAATTATGTATTACATATCTTATATTTTTTTAATCTGTTATTAATGTTATTTTTTAAACTTTATATATTTTTCGTTTTTAGGTGTTAAATTAATTCTTTTTCATTCTTCAAATCAAATTCATGGTCATAAAATTATCAAACAGGGAAAGAAATTGAGGGGGGAGTCATGTATTTAGAAAACTGTGGGTGATTGGGCAAAATGGGGGTCATATTCGGATTCAGGAGGTCATTTTACATAAGAATCAGCAAAAATGGTATCAGATCTCGATTTTTTTTTTTTTTTTTCAGAGCAGTGTTATTTATTACTATCCAGTAATTATGGAATCAAAATTAAATGAATTTCTATCATGGTACTGTGTTTGTATTGGCAGAACAAATGTAGAAAAATAAATAAGTAAATAAAATCAACTGTCTTATCAGCAAATCATGCAGGTCAGTTCTCATTCACGCATGGATGCATTCACGATTCTTCAGTTGGTACAGCGTTTGAATCGTTAATGCAAAAGTCTTAGATTCAAATCCGGACCTAGACGCCATTCATTCTCGTAAATTTTAATTAGATAAATCCATTAAAAACCTATTGCATAAATTGTCGAAGTTATCATAGTAGTTGGACTGGCCTGGCAACATAAATTTAAGTTGAACTTCTAGATTAAAGTTTTTAACGTCACTCACTGATGTTAACATAATTACTTTTCATATTTTATATACCTAATAATATAAATTTTATGAATTAGTAGCCAAATTAAACCTAAAAGTTGCATGTGTCTAATATATATATATATATATATATTTTAATAATGAAAAGAGAGTGATGGGACAGAGCAGTTCATGGAGGGATGGGACATGTAAGAAAAGGAAGAAGAATGAAGATTCTGATACTCCATAAACAGAGAATATCAATAGGCAAATTTATGAATAGATGGAAGAGAAAATGCAACGAAACAAATTCAAAATCATGGAAAATTACTGGTGTGGCACTCACACGAGTTTTGTCTACCTTTTTAACTTTTAAAAATACTTTATTTACCATATATGTATGAGGAATTAATTTTCATTCCTGAGCAGTTTTCCTGGATATGGTAAAACATAGAAAAGAAATTACATTCATCAATTACAGTTAGGATTTCTTGGTAATATTTGTTCTTGAGATATGCTGATAACACACGCAGACTGGCCACTAAAAACCTTGTTAATGTTCAGGGAACCACAAAACATGTAAATATAACAAAAACTTAATTTTGAATATTTGAACTAAAAACAATACTTTCTCTGCTAGAAGTAAAAAAAAAAAAAAAAAAAAAAAAAAAATGATGACCTAATCGAGCATTTGAAAATTTTATTTAAGTGGTACATTATATTCTAATCAGGCCCTGACTAATGGCAGGGCATACGGGGCAAATGCCCTTTCCCTCCCTTCTGGAAGGGGCCCCCCTACAGGCATATGCAGAAATTCTGCAACCTAAAGAGCTCTTATGCCACTGGAAGGGGGCCCCCCAGAATAGGCTTGCCCCGGGGCTCCAGGTAGTCTAAGTCGGGCCCTGATTCTAATGTTGGATAAAGTAGATGTTATTAATAATTAATTAATCTTACATACATAGTGACCCACTGTTTTTGTCATTTTTCATAGTATGCCTGTATATGATGTACTTATTTTAACTTTATAAACCTGCCATAAGGGAAGGATGGGAAAATTTTGTCTATGTTAATTGGCTTATGAAATAATAATTATCATCAAATTTATATTTTTAAAATATGTTAACCCCTTAACGCGCGCTGTCCTCGCTGCGAGGACGCAAAATTTAAGATCCAGCTGCAAAAATTCATCCCGGAATTTTTTTAACAAAAAATTACGTTTATAACATATCAGAAACAGCAGGTTTTTTTAGCCTTAAAATTTAAAATTTCTTTTAGTTTAATTTAGTTCGTGAATTCCGGTGGCAGTATAATTTAAATGATCCGAATTGTCTTGCGCCGCAAAGGGTTAAAGTGTTTCAATTTGTTTCACGGAAACTTATAGTGTTGTACCAGTAAAAGTAAATTCGTAAAATTATGTTTGTCAAAAGTCCCTCATCTGTCCGTACTCTCCCCTATATATATATGGGATTTGTTGTGTTACTTTATTGATTCATATGTTTTGCAGGCTGTTGATTAGTGGATCTGGTTTCTTTACATTAGTGTATTTTATCCACTAATAAATTTTTTTAAATCTTATTGGTCATTGGTGTTTCAGTGACCTTGTATCTGTTGCTTGGCTTCTACTATGCTTAATAGATCATCTTTATTATATATATATATATATATATATATATATATATATATATATATATTAATAGTAAAAGCCGAGAAATATCTATACAATATAAAAATAATATTTTAAAACATATTTAAATTTCAAAACCTCTTCACACACCATAAATTTTAAGCCAGAATAACCGTTGCTTTTGCCTCCAAAGCAGTAGCACGTGTTTTTTTGCACCTGATGAAGAAAGGCTACATTCTTTCGAAACCGGTTGTGCTGGCTTAAAATTCATAGTGTGTGAAGAAGTTTTAAAATTTAAATATTGGTTGCACACCAGTTTGTGATTTTAAAACATAGTGAAAGCCGAGGAACAGAAACAAAATCACTGAATATATCCTTTTATTATCAAAAGGATTATATGTAGTATATATTGTATTTTTTCAGGAGTTATAAGACAAATTAGCTAGTATTTATAATAAATTTTACTGGATTCATACCTTTACTAGTTTTTTAATTACTATTCTTTTTTTTTTTTTTTTTTTTTTGTAATTCATGTTTTACTCTTTTAGTTGATATTCTAATCGTAGTTTCTATGAATGAAGCATACAGCAGGGTTCTCAGCAATCACTATTTTGAATACCTTTTTTCTATAAGGCAATCTATGCGAAGATATATATACTATTACGGGTACCGGAAAGTTATGTCGTTTTGAATTAATAAAATGAAACCGGAAATTTTTGTTTAACAGTGTTTACATGATACTTTACAAATAACCATCTTATAAGTTACCTAAGAATATCTTAAATTTTATCCAGGATAAATTTCCGATGTCAGTATTTTAATTCAAAACGACATTATTTTCCGGTCAGCCTAATACAAATGATTAATAATAATTACTTAAAAAAAAAAAAAAAAAAAAAAAAAAAAAAAGTGGTAATCAAAATAGTGACTGCTGAGAACCCTGCATAGGGAAAATGGCTATCAGATTATTTGTATTTGCTCAGGATTACATTACATCGCACATCGGAGAAGTTGCATCGAAAAATCAGCCTAAGGATAAGAATAAAGCATTGATTAGCCTACAATAAAACTGACATAAATGTATCTCATGTGGGTAAATTGCGAGATAAAGATATGATGCTTTTCGTGCCCATTGGGGTACCTCATACACATTTTTCAGTTAAAGGAACTCAATTTTGTTATTTTTGTCTTACTATGTCCCTTTTCTTGCCAATATCTCAATCCAAGGTAATTTTTGCACTTTGAATAGGTTTTAACGTCAACTTAAAGAAAAAATTTCCTTTTGTTTGAAGTAAAAACTGCATTAAGGTCATCTTTTCTTCCTTAAAAAATTAACACGCACGCTTTTACTTGTATCCTTAATATAAAATCAGTAATTTTAAATGAGAATTTAAGATGATACAATATTATCTAAAGATTACATTGCTTGGCATGAAAATTGCCTTTAACACCATTTCAACATATTCTTATGTAAAATGACCTCCTGAATCCGAATAGGACGCCATTTTACCCTATCACCCACCGATGTTTAGGAATGGCCCCCTATTTTTATCGTTTTTCAGTGATTTTATGGCTATAAATGTGATACATAATGCATAATTTCATTGGTAACCCCCCCCCACCACCACCACCAATGAAATTATGCATTATGTATCACATTTTTTTTTTTTTTTTTTTTTTTTTAATCTATTATTAATGTTATTTTTTTAACTTTACATATATATTTTTTGTTTTTAGGTGTTCAATTAATTATTTTTCATTCTTTAAATCAAATTCATGGTCATAAAATTATTGAAGAGGGAAAGAAATTGAGGGAGGGGATGGTATTTCTAGAAAACGGTGACTGGACAGAATGGGAGTCATATTCGGATTCAGGAGGTCATTTTACATAAAAATCAGAAAGAATGGTATCAGAATTCTTTTTTTTTTTTTTTTTTTTTCAGAGCAGTGTTATTAATAGTTTTACATAACAACTTTACTGTTTCAATATTTCTGGGTGTTAAGAAATTAGCAATTAATTAGTTCAAGTTATTTAAGTTTGTGTAAAATTATATTTCCATATTAATGACATTGCATAGACTTTATAATTAAAAATACATTTTAATAGCACAATAAAATGTATAAAATTGAAATCCCTCAGTATTTTTAGAATTTTAATCTCATGTACCGGACTTGATACAGAGAAAGAAAATAGTTCACAACTCTTGGTCGTCATTTCATTTCGCTTTAATCTAGAAAAAGAAAGGGATGAATAGCGTACATTTATAAATTTCTAAAAACTAAAACACCATTTTGAAAAATAAAAAATACTTAAAGTTCGCATTTCATATTGTACTTCATATTGTATTTTTTTTTTTTTTCTGTTAAATATATATAATATATTCGTAAGTGTACACTTTTTTCCACAAGTATTATATTGTTGCAAGTTTCAAAAATATGTTTGATTTTCTTTCTGTATGTTTATGTTTTAGTTTATCAAAGCACAATTCAAAAACGTACTAAATGTTGACCATTATATCAGGGATGGAACACGGGTGCAGAATTCCTACCACTATCAATGAAATAAAATTTTCTACTTCGTAAATCAATTATATTATAGGCATAGAAATTTCTTGAACAAATACCGGCATGAATTCTGAGCCAGCGTTCCATCCCTGCTATATAAATCAGGCTATTTTATTGGTGCTAAAAAAAAAAAAAGTAAGTGATATATAGGAGAGTTCTGTTCTGAATCTTCATAATGTATTAGAATTTTATGACAATTCAAACATATTCAGAGTTGACGTTGCCCTACTTTTCACCACTACAATTTATAAATTTACATATATTTACTATCAATAGATTACATATCTTTTGTAATATGTTTATTCTATTGAAAATGTCAGATTTTTTTACTAAAATAGTAGCGGAAGGAGTAAGGGCAGCAGAACTCTGTATATATACAAACAAAAGCTGGATGGGACAGTGGAATGAGCGAAGAATCACAAATAAAATGAATTGATAAAAAATATTCAACAATGTTGGGAAGTGTAAAATTAAATTTTCATTCAGTACACTACAAAAGTTATAATTCTGTAGAGTTTTATTTATATAGAGTAAGAAGAGAGAGAATTTTCGAGGGGTAACGTCCCGGTAATTGCGTATTCACGATTCATGATTCTGCCCCTCCCTTCTTCTCTCCGTTACTAAAGAAAATTTAGTCTTTTTTTTTAATTCAAAAAGGTTTCTATGGGGAAAACTCACCTGTGCATCAGAAAAACGTTTACCTTCTTACTTACCGAAAGGGGGGGGGGGGGCATGCCTGAAAGAAATTAATTTAAAATTAAAGAATGTATTAAGGATCCAACAATAAATTGACATTTAAACAATTATTTCTAATTCAGAACCTGCCGGACACACGAAGATTTTTCTCTCTTATTTTAAACAGAATCTCTCTATCCCCCCTCCCCTTTTTTTATCTTATGAATAATTAAGTTGAGTTAAAATTATTTGTAAACTATTAAAAACCACCCTAAAAGGAATACATTTAATAAAATGGCATCTGTTAACGTAAAAGTAAAGTAAAACTGTAATATTTGATTCCTCGAAATACACTATACACTGTGTCCCAAAAATTTAGACAATCAATAAAATTCGCATTAACATAAAAAGTAATAAGATACAATTAAAATTCGTGGGATAGGTAATAAACAAAAACAGTTTTGCTGATATACACATATAAATTATGATCAAAGGCTTGAAATTATAAAATGTACATTAATTATATAAAAATGTGCTGTTCCAAAAGTATAGACACCTGTAAGTGTTTTCGGCTTTACATTTATAAAAGTAACTAAAAACTTACTTTTAATATTGAACTGTATTGCCACGACACTTTATAACATGAAATACACGTTGTTCCATAGAATTAATTAAGCATTGAATTACAGAAGGAGATATTTCATACCACATTCTGTCAATTGCAGTTTTTAAGTCATTTACGCATGTATATTGCTTTCCATTTTCATATATTTTACGAGATAAGATTTTTGAAATTCTGGAAGTTGATGCAATTGCACGCACAGATAAATTATCAACTGAAGCTTTATTTAATAACATTCTATCATCACGTAACGTGGTTTTCTTTGGTTTCCGACTCGCTTTCGAGTATTCCATGTTCCACCTGATCTTTTGACTCTATAAATACTGCTCAAGGATCTGTTTGTTCTTCTCAATATTTGTACAGGATTTTGTCCTTGCGCTTTTAATTGTAAAATCTTAATAATTTCATCTTTAGAAATTTCTTTACAACGTGGCATTTTTTATCAGAATACGCAGGAAACCTCTTTTCCGAATCACAAACAAAACAATACATTGAACTCATTAAATTATAATGCTAATTATATAGCAGACGATATTTCAATTAAAGGGAAAAAATTATTCTGCCTTTATAGAAGCAGACGACAATAAAAATATTTTATTTTGTGAACAAGAATGTAAAAGAAAACATGCAATGCTGTATTGTGTCTATACTTTTGTGGTAGCACATTTTTATATCATTTAATATACATTTTATAATTTCAAACATTTGATCATAATTCATATGTTTATATCAGCAAAACTGTTTTTATTTGTTGCTTATCTCACAAATTTTAATTGTACCTTATTACTTTTTATGTTAATGCAAATTTTATTGATTGTCTAAACTTTTGGGAAATGGTGTACACATTGAAACGTTACTGCTTGCTTTATTTTATTTAGACAAATTATTATAAAAATAAATCATTTACCTTCACTTTAATGTCACCCGCACTTGCGTCGTATTTCGCGAGATGACAACAATATGATACAACCCTTCCAGCAAGGCTACTATATGCAAATAAGAAGAGCATGCGCAGACCGTTACTTGACGTCAAGGAAATTTTAAGCCAGTAATATGCTTGATTTGGCATGTGTAATTTTCCAAACTTGAAGTTGGTCTGAGATATCCTTGAATTAGCAACTTTGCTCTGTCATGGTAAATTCACTTGAAAGCCAACCTTGTTTCAAGGAAGTGTGCTGTGTGGGGCGAGTATAATATTCATTATTTATACAGCCAAACGTTTTAAATTATACTTAGCTGCCATGTTGTAACAGATACGATATAGCTTGAGACCAAAGATTAAACAGCCGTCGTGTAGCAATCTAAAAAAATTATGCTGGATTGAAAATTTTCAAGCTGCTTATATAGAGTTAAGCTAAGCCACACCCAATTAAAAAGATAACTTTGAAAAAATAGCCAGTCAAGTTTCAAGGTCACACGAGAAAGAAAAAAAAAAAAAAAAAAAAAAAAATTCGTGTGACCTTGAAACTTAACTGGCTATATATAATTATTTATTTGTCACCACACTCTCATTGTGTCTCAACATTTGTCAGCAACGGTTGTCTAGTCATTATGTCTCGTAATGTGTTTGAGCAAGATTTTCATGAAATCAGATCATGCGTTTTTATAGAATATGATAAAATAAACTAAATAAAATATTAGAAATAAAATATTTTTTTTATCTGTATTTAAACATGCAGACATTTCCGCGTTATGGTATCGTTTAACGTGACCCACCTAACTAATTTTGTCCCTTTACAATTTGTATTGAATTCAATTTGTCGTGGCACAAGTTGCCTGTATCTGGTTTCCATGTCAAAACGAAGTCCTATCGATTGGACAGATGGCATCGCTTAGCAGGCCAACATTGTCCATTAAAATTTAACAAGAGGCCTCGATAAATTGAAACAGGCCAACATTGTCCGTAAAAAATTAACAAGAGGCCTCCATAAATTGAAACAGGCATAACAAACGTAGCAATTGAATTGAGAAACGCTGGGCCATGCTTAGCAGGAACGCGTAGCAGCCCATATTGTAAAAATTGAAATGTAATTATGAAAATAGTATTAACGAGATCCATGACAAAACGAAGCCGTGGGGCCAGGATTAGCATGACAAATGAGAATGCGGCCCATAAAAATTGAAACGTAATTATGAAAATAGTATTAATGAAATGGACAACACATTATACGAAGGGACAAATAAATAATTATGTATAGCCAGTCAAGCGAGTTAAGTCACCACGCTTCAGCTATGGCCTCGATAAAATTGAAACAGGCTGACCTGTATTTGAAACATTATTCCATCCAATCGTGTTCAAATGCTAGGCTATGGCATCTTCCCATTTTAAATGAAACCTGTTAATATTGATCGTCTGAAACGTGAATCGCCTGGCCATCCAAGAGGCCTTAATGAAAATTGAAACCGGCTGAGTGCTGTCTGAAACAGGCGCCATTGCAATAAGACGTTTTACGCTTGACCTTAAACTGAACTTGGCAATTTGTTTTGTCCATAACCCTTTACCATTTGTATTGAATTCAATTTGTCCAGATGCTAGGCTATAGTCGTCCGTTCAAAAGTATCGTTTACACGTGGATCAGCTATGAAAGAGGCCATGATGAAATTGAGTCACGCTGACCTGTATCTGAAACAGGTGCCATGTCAAAACGGGCATTGCTTAGCAAGACCCCTGAAAACGGGGCATCGCTTAGCAGGCGTATCCGTAAAAATTCAAAATTGAAACTGGAGGCCTCGATAAAATTGAAACAGACTAATATCAACATTGTTGCGTAGAGAGAATCCGTAAAAATTTAACCTCGAAAAAATTCATATTGCTGAGGGTTGTCACGACAAATGTAGCAATGGACGCTGGGCCAGGCTTAGCAGGCGAGAGTAGCAACCCATATTGTAAAAATTTAAATGTAATTATGAAAATAGTATTAACGAGATGCTTTGCCATGACAAATGAAAAGCGTAGAGGCTGTTAGAGAATGTATATTAATCATAATTAAACACTCAGATACGATCCAGATTAAATATATTATTGAGCATCAATGAGAAATCACATAGCGAAAAAATATGCACCCGCTAGCAAGCGAGGTAAACGACTTCAACTGTTGCCAAAACTACACACTTAACTCTGCTAAAAAAGGCGGTTGCCATACAACAAACTTAATGCAATACATAGGTTAAAGGATACAGTTAACATATAATTAAACATATAATACTTTAAAAAATACATACATTGTGATCATTTAAATATTGGGATTTAGCATATATTTTTAACATGCCCCCTTGCTAATTACACAATTTTTAAATGTTATGTACTTCTATTGGCAATATAGATATCATATGTGAGGACACATAATTGTTTAGTATTGACACATTGTAAATAAGGTTAACTAATAGTCCTAACTAATGATACTAAATAGTCCTTCACAAAAAAAATGGGTATGAACAAGGAAAGTTCTAAAACAAGTCTTTACAAAAACAAGAAGTCAGTATTTGAATGAGTCTTTTGGCACTACTTCAGGATAGGAGAAAGTCAGAAGATTCTTATACAAGATTGTCACTTACTTTTAGATTTTATTTACCAAGGTAAATTGCTGCATACCCAAGTGCCTGTAGGGTCTTCTTCGACACCTGTTTTGTGAGAAGATCAGCAAGATTCTCACTTGATGGTATGTATTCGAATGCAATAATCTTTTCTTTAACTAAATCTCTTAGAAAGAAATACTTGATGTCTATGTGTTTGCTTCTTTCTGAGGTCACATGATTTTTAGCCATAAACATAGCTCCCTGGTTGTCAACTAACAACTAACACTTTCTGAGGTGAAGACATCAATTCACTACACACTTCTTTCAACAGATTGTTGATCCAGAGGGTTTCTTTAGCGGTGTGACACATAGCAATGTACTCTGCCTCCGTTGACGATAAGGCTGTTGAGGATTGCTTCTTGCTAGACCACGAGATTGGAGCTCCTGCTAGTAGCATTATATATCCGCTGTAAGATTTGCGGTCAGTTCTGTCACCTCCCCAGTCGGCGTCAGAATAGATTTGTAGTGGTTCACCCGTCTTCCTGAATTTCAACTTTCTTTGTCGGGTTCCCTTTAGATATCTCAAAATGTGCTTCACTCCCCGCCAGTGTTCTTCAGTGTGCTTTTCATTAAACTGACTCATATAGGTAGAGGAATAGGCCATATCTGGACGAGTACCACAGGTGAGATATAATAGGCTCCCAATAGCCTGTCTATAAGGGATACTTTTGCTTCCTTCACACTGTTGGTCATCTACTTTATTGTATTTCATACTCGGGTCTAATGGAGTGGCTGCAGATCTTGCCTCAGTCATCTTGTAAGTCTCCAATATCTCAGACACATAAGCAGTTTGGTCTAGAGTGTATGATCCATCTTCTTTACTTATTTGCATGGACAAGATTTGGCTGGCTGGGCCTAGGTCTTTAGCAGTAAATTTTCTTTTTATCTTTTTTTTAAACCTGTTTATTTCTGTCATGTCACCAATGATCAAGAGATCATCAACATAGACTCCAACTATGATGTTTCTTTCATGACAGTAATAGATACAAGGATCTGCGTTTGCTCTTGTTAATCCATAATCAGTTAAGAAATCATTCAGACATGTATTCCACACTCGTCCTGATTGACGAAGGCCATAAATACATGACAGACTAGGACAGACTTTAGATGACAGACTAGGTGCTCTTTTCCTTTTTCTATGCAACCTTCAGGCTGTGCCATGTACAAGTCTTCTTCTAAGACTCAATTTAGGTATGCTGCTGTTATGTCCATTTGGTGAATTTCAAAACCCTTCTCTGCAGCTATGGCAAGTAAAAGTCGAATGGACTTAAGCTTGATGACTGGAGAAAATGTATCTTGGAAATCCACACCGGATACTTGAAGGTAGCCTTTTTCCACTAACCTGGCCTTAAATTTCGCTCGATTCCCAGCCTCACCTTTCTTCTTTCGGAACAGCCATCTGGAAGGTATGATCTTTACACCGGGTGGTTTGGTAGTAAGCTCCCAGGTTTGGGCTTGAGTGAGGTTGGAAATTTCCTCGTTCATGGCTTTTTGCCACATGTCTGCTTCAGGAGATGATAATGCTTCCTTCACGGTTGTTGGGACTCTGTCTTCTTGCTTTTTTTCTGATTCATCCAAGGCTAGGGCTTCTGTGGCTGTATCTGAGTCTCTTGATCTTTCTTCAAGGGTTTCTCTAGCCTGAACATTGTACAGAATGTAGTCATCAAGATGTTTTGGGGTTTTTATACTTCTGTTCCTATTTGTTAGATTGTTAGAAACTGATGTTGAGGGGCTATCACTTTTCTCGGTATGTTGTCCTAAGTTGATTTCTTGGCTGTGGTTCAAGTCTTTTCTCAATTCTGAAATTTCTTCGAAGCATTGATTTTGGTTAGTATCCTTTATTTGAGTTTTGTCTTCCTCAATAAGTGTATCTTCAGCTTGCATAACAAATTTTGAATCACTACTTGGCTCATCAGTGCTGTTATTGGTTACTTCTGATTCAATGTCCTGTGGTTGATTTGTATTTCCTGTATCAAAAATATCTTCAGCCTTTTCGTTTTCAACATTCAGAATAATACTGTCATGCTTTGGAATATCTTCTTGACACTTCTTGTAGGGAAAGATGTTTTCCTCAAATTCAACATCTCGGCTAATAAAAAATTTATTATTGTTTTGGTCATACAACCTGTAACCTTTTGTGCCTTCTGGATAGCCAACTAATATGCATTCTGTAGCCCTTGCATCAAGTTTTTTTCTAAAATTTGATCGCACCTGACTCCAAGCCCTGCATTCAAATATCCTAAGGTGACTTTGTTTGGACCTTTTTCCTGTGCCACTTTTCTTCTGGGATGTTTCCCTGGATTGATGCAGAAGGACATTTATTCAGAAGGTAGGCAGCTGTTGATACTGCTTCTGCCCAAAATCTTTGATCTAAACCAGATTCTATGAGTAGACACCGTGTCATGTTTAGTAGTGTTTGTTGTTTCCTCTCAGAGATTCCATTTTGTTGAGGGGATTCGGGCACTGTTGCTTGTCTTCGTATGCCATGTTGTGCAAGGTAGTGGTCAAATTCTCTATTTCTAAATTCACCTCCATTATCACTTCTCAGAATCTTGATTTTCTTGTTGTGAAAATTTTCAGCCATCTGTTTATACTCTTTAAATTTGAATAAGACTTCATCCTTACTTCTTATAGGGTAAACTGTTGTATATCTAGTATGGTCATCTGTAAATGTAACAAAGTAATTAGAGCCGCCCAAGGAGGATGGTGTTATCTTTCCAACAACATCAGCATGTATAATTTCGAGTGCTTCTTTTGCTCTTGTGTTTGCTATCTTGGGAAACTTCTTACGCTTCATCTTCCCTTGGATGCAAATGGTGCACAAATCATTTGTTACTTCAGGTTCAGGTGTTTTAAGATCTGGATATAGTCCTTTGATTGATTTATGATTAGGATGTCCAAGTCTTCTGTGCCAGAGATCATCACTTGCAGTTCTTGCGATATAGGCCTTAGGGCTTAGTTCTTCTACTATGTATAACCTTCCATTTCTTTTGGCAGTAAGGACAATTTTTCCACTCCCTTCTATTATCTTTGCCTCACCAGCAGCAAATTCAGCTTTGAAACCTCGCTCTTCAATTCTTCTAAGTGAGAGCAGATTTCCTCCTAGATTTGGTACAAAAAGGACATTTGCAAGGGTAACAGTCTCTCCGCTTTCGTGTAATCTCAGTATGATATCTCCAATCCCAGTGACTTCTATCTTCTCAGAGTTTGCTACCTCTACAGTAGATTCATAGCGTCTGAAATTTGAGTACTTCTTCCTGTCAGATGTCATGTGCTCTGTGGCACCACTGTCCAGAATCCAAAAAGTTGATTTATTTTCCCCTTTATGATTTACATTTAAAGCCCAATCTCCTTTTAAGTCAACTGCTGTTTTTGCACTTACTTGATTGCTTCTCTTTGCTTCATCACAATATTTGGATATGTGACCCCATTTTCCACAGCTAAAGCACTTAGTGTTTTTCTTCGCATTTGAGTTTGTCTCTAATGACTTCTTTGGTTGCCAGCTTTTTGAGGCGTCGGTTTGTAAATGTTTCCTTTGATTGTGACTCTTTGTATGTAGAGCATGTTCTTCACGGTCTTCAATAGTGTTTGCATTTCTAGAAATTCTTTTTTCTTCGATCAAAAGCTTCGATTTTACAATAGTAGTAGTCAAATTTGCTTCATCCTTTTCTAGATTCAGTATTAAGCTTTCGTACGATTTTGGGAGTCCAATCAGCATGACCAGAGCCACTTCTCTGTCTGTGAAGGCATATCCACCATTAGATAATTTTCTGTGTATTTCCATGAGTCTGGCCAAATAGGATTGAACACTTTCCCCAGGTTTCATAGTAATATTAAAAAAGTCTTTCATTAACTGCAAAGCGTGAAGAAGTCCGAATTTTGTATGCATTTCCTTTAAAGCGATCCATGCATCTTTCGCTCGAATACAATCCCCAATATCATCTAAGAATGTGTCTTCTACAATCAAAAACATAAGCGTCAGTGCTTCGTCATTCTTCTTCCTTTCAGTATCCGTCATTTCCTGCTCATATCCCGGATCTATTGCTTCCCAACATTTCTTCTGTACCATAATAGCACGCGCACGTATTGCCCATGCATGGTAATTATCACCGTCTAATTTTTTCAACTTATAATCTTCCATGTTTTGTTTAAGAAAGAATAAGAAACAAATATTACTTCTACAGACTCTTAAACTTCGTCAGAGCATGCAAAACTTCTTCCGTTTTCTTCAACGTGCGTTGCAGGACATCGGTGATAAGGGCTATGCAATCTTCTTTAATCCGCGAAAATAACGATCATTTCTGAGAGCCTTCGTGCTGATAACGTGTTAGAGAATGTATATTAATCATAATTAAACACTCAGATACGATCCAGATTAAATATATTATTGAGCATCAATGAGAAATCACATAGCGAAAAAATATGCACCCGCTAGCAAGCGAGGTAAACGACTTCAACTGTTGCCAAAACTACACACTTAACTCTGCCAAAAAAGGCGGTTGCCATACAACAAATTTAATGCAATACATAGGTTAAAGGATACAGTTAACATATAATTAAACATATAATACTTTAAAAAATACATACATTGTGATCATTTAAATATTGGGATTTAGCATATATTTTTAACAGGGTCAGGATTGCCAATGACAAATGAAAAGCGTCGAGGATAGCGACACTTCCCATTTTAAATGAAACCTGTTAATATTGATCATGGCACAGTCGTCGCGTCGATCTTAAACGTGGATCGCTTGGCCATCCAAGAGGAATTGATAAAATTGAAACCGGCTGAGTGCTGTCTGTATCCCAAAACAGGTGCCATGACAAACTTGAAATCTGACCTTAAACTGAACTTGGTAATTTGTTACAGCAGATTTTGGCCAGGCCAAATTGAAAATTTTCCTGGCTAATAGAAAATTCAACTTGCATAGAGGGTTGTCACGACAAATGTAACCATTAAATTGAATTGTAGAAACGCTGGGCCAGGCTTAGAAGAAAAACTAAACGAGCCAATATTGTAAAAATTTAAACGTAATTATGAAAATAGTGTTAACGAGATGCCATTCGTTTGCCAATGACAAATGAAAATTGGATAACGTAAAGAGTAGCGGTAGCATGACAAATTGAAACTGGATTCAATTGCCATGTTACATCCAATATTTTTCGTGGCCAAACGCTAGGTCTTCCCATTTTAAATGAAACCTGTTAATATTCATCGTGTCGATCTTAAATGTGAATCGCTTGGCCATCCAAGAAGCCTTCATCAAAATTGAAACCGGCTGAGTGTTGTCTGTATTCCAAAACAGGTGCCATGACAAAACGTAGCAATTAGACGTTTTACGTTTGAAATCTGACCTTAAACTGAACTTGGCAATTTGTAAAAATTTACAGTAGATTGTGGTCAGGCCGAATTGAAAATTTTTTTTTGAAACTTTTCCTGGCTAATAGAAAATTCAATTTACAAGAGTGAAACCCCCAATCTATATATATATAGTCAAAAGAATTTTCACAGTCAGTTTGAAATGAAATCAACCAACTCTGAAAAAAAAAAAAAATTCTATTTTATCATATTTTATAAAGACCTATGGTTCATGAAAACGTACATCTTGCTCCATCACGAGACATGACTAGACAACCGTTGCTGGCAAATATCGAGACACAATGAGGGTGTGGGTACGTTAGCAGTTCTATATATAGACGAGTCACGCTCAAGGTCACATGAATATATATATATATATATATATATATATATATATATATATATATATATTTTAGTGGGTGTGGCTTCATACTATATAAATAATGACTAACATACTCTCGCATTATCATTGGATCATTTTTTTACCAACAACTATATGGATTCGTATTGAGATAATCGTTGTCTAAGCTCAAGGATTTCTGCTGTCAAGTTAGACTTTGCATCTTTTAATTGAATATTTTCTGCCTTCAGATTTTTAACGTTTGATGCTAAGCTGACATTTTCTGTCTTCAGACGTTTAGCGTTTGATGCTAAGCTGATATTTTCTGCCTTCAGATTGAGATTTTCTACCTTCAGATGTTTAATGTTTATTTTTAAGCTGCTATTTTCTAATTTTAATTTGGCATTTTCCGCTTTCAAGGCGTCGTTTTCTTTTTTCAGCCTCACAATTTCGTCGTTTTTGTAAATTATAAATTATTTCGTGCAAACGTCTATTGTCTTCGTGCAAACGTCTATTGTCTTCGTGCAAGGAGTCTAGCTTCTTTCTCAACTCTTCCGTCTCTTGTTCGTAAAGAGTTTTCATCTCGCTAATTTCCTTATTCAGCTCGTCGCATGTCTGCATGTAAGGTTTCGCGCACATAAAACAGGCCTGCTGCAACCTGCAGGGCTCCCACCATTCGTCTTTCACAATGCCAAAAAACCAACTGGTAATCACGTTCAGTTTGTTTTCCTGGCTTGAAATACATCTTTTTGCCGTCGATCAGATGTAAGAAGCGTTCAGTAAGTTCGCTCGTAGATTTGAGAGTTTCGGACACGGGCAGCACCAGATCCAATATTATTTCTGGCAAACGCTTGATTTTGATGCGCCATTTCCCATCGACGAACGACATAGGGCCTTCTAGCAATCTCTTCGGTTCCCAGACATAATATCTCTGACTGAGAACTCTTATGATACCCCTGTCCCAAAGCGTAGCCAAAACCAGCCTGTAGTCTCTAGGAAACGTCGCTTGGATATAAAAATGATTCAAATTGCCTGCTTCCAGACAATCGTCGAAAGAAAAATTACATTTGGACCTACGCCTGCTGAGATAGCCAAGAGTATTAACTAAATGCCAGACGGTTTTTATATTTTTTCTCAAGATGCATTTGAAACCAGAATAAGGTCGATCTTCGGGCTGAATCTTATTCCATACGTTTTGCTGAAAATACTTAAGAGATAGAGATACGACTATCATATGCCTATGATGTCTGAATTGAGGATCAGTTTCGGTTAGAGCCCCTTAAATAAATAATAGGCCGGCGCATCACCGCCATTTTTTTGCCTTGTAAGAGGACAGCATTTCCGCTTGGCGATTTTATCGCTTCACTGGTGGTTTTAAGAAATTTTAATCTAAAAATAAAATCGACCAAAAATGATAAGCAACACAAGTAATCTGTTTCTATTTCTTAAATAATTCATAACATTTGAAAGGGAAAAAAAAAAAAAAAAAAAAAAAAAAAAAAGAGCGTACCAATTAAAATTGGAAAGTTTTTTCAACGACCTAATTTTATGAGCAGTTGTCAAATATAGGCAGAATATATGGATTTTGCCTTCTCCCATGATCCTTTGGAAATGAGGCTATTTCTTCAGCTTTTTGACCGAAGTCGAAAGAATTTTTGGAAAAGGTTCAGTCACTCCAAAACGGTTACGAAGTGCGTTAGCCGCTTTAAGTTTCTTAACAGAGCATTGATTTTTAAACATGTTGATAGATCAAAGCTCCGAAGAGAGAATGGCTATTCGATCGAATGGCAGAGCTTATATAGTCAATCTGAATGCAGGATACAGGATGTTGCACCACTCATTTTCTACGAAAAGCGGATGAGATAAGGCTTTTTATAGAATTATTTTCGCTGGACGCGGAAACAGGATGAGATAAATTTTTTTATAGAAATAGCTATATTATTAAACAATTATTAAATTTTGTTATAGCCTTTACTTAATGTAACAATCTACACATGACAAACCCAACATTGGCACATTATATTTTAAATACTTAATTTTTTAGCAGATTCATTAATATAATTTAAAAAATTAAAAGATTACTTAACAGATTCATTAATATGGTGAGAGATATTACTGTTGCAGGTAGAGGTCGAAATAGAATGATGGAGTGGGCACATTAGCAATCCTATATATAGATGAGCCACACCCACCCTTGAAAAAAAAAATCTTAACCTTGAAAAAAAATTTTTTTTTTTCAAGAGTGGGTGTGGCTCATCTATAAATGGGATTCCTAACGTACCCACTCCATCATTCTATCTCGACATTTGCCAGCAACAGTTGTCTAGTCATTATGTCTCGTAATGTGTTTTGAGCAAGATGTACGTTTTCATGAAATCAGAATGATATCATGGGTTTTTATAGAATATAATAAAATATTTTTTTATCTGTATTTGAACATGCAGACATTTCCGCTTCGCGAATAAAAAAATATTTTATTTCTAATATTTTATTTAGATAGTTTATAAAACTCTTAATATATATATATACTTATATATATATATATTTCTTTTTTAAGTGGGTGTGGCTCGTTTATATTTTTTTATACATATATATAATTTTTTTCAAGACTTCATTTATAAATGTATCTTATAAGTTGAATCCGTTTAAAATCTTAAAGTACGAATCGGCACACATCCAATATTGGGAATAGGATTGTCACAAAAAAACGGGTCGAACGAAGTGTCAAAGGCAGAAATCTGCCGTGAGACTCTTCGTTCGACCCGATTTTTTTATAAATCGTTTGGGTTTAAACTCAACTGTAGTATTTTCTAGCCTCTGTTTTAAAAGACTGTAGCATTTTCCATCTCTCAAATTGGCATTCGACTTGACAACGACTATGCCATGCCTTTTTTTGGAATCTCGGATCTTCAAATCCAGCAATTTTTAATTTGGGCCGTCTGACGAAATCAATCTTTGGTGGAGGTTTCCAGGTACGATATGTTGTCACCCTGGACGGGTCCTCTGGAATTGGAGATTTCGGCAGGGGAGTTATTGGATTTGGTACTTTAACATAAATCATCTCTGACATGGGTATTGAAATTTGAACTGGAGCTGGCTTAGGTTTAGAAGTTGGAGCTGGTTTAGATTTGAAAACTGGAGCTGGTTTAGAAATTAGTGCTGGTTTAGATTTGAAAACTGGAGCTGGTTTAGGTTTGAAAACTGGAGCTGGGGCTGGTCTGGAAACTGGTTTTGGAGCTGGAATGGACATGTCTCGATTGTAATTGCATAATAACTCGCAAGAAAGACGAGGCGTATTCAAGACACTCAATCTAGGCTGTATGGCATAGTCATAGTCAACTCGCTCGTCGGTCAGAGAGTCGAAAGAAATTATTTCCATTTTGAAAAACAGAGGCTCAGAATGAATAAGCTGAGGCGAGAGGCTCGTATTTATACTCTGGCAAGCGGATGCGTGAGATTTGATAAGCGGTTCTGGGAAACGACATAAGTAATTCTATATAAGGCTCGACAGGATGAGATTATGACATTTTATAGAGTATCGCTTAGAGAGGATATCCCTTGACGCACGTCCTGAGCGATAAATTAATTCTATAAAAAACGTTATCATGTCCTGTTTTTTAGGAAATGGTTTACATAATATCCTGCCAACAGAATTAGATTTGTTCTAGAAGAGTTTTATCGGAGCTAAATATAACTCATTTTGAGGGTGACATAATATCCTGCTTCAAGCGACAAACTAATATTATAAAAATTTGAAAATTTTAACAGATGAGAGATATGACCGTTGCTGGCAAAGATCGAGATAGAATGATGGGGTGGCACGTCAGCGATCCTATATATAGATAAGCCACACCCACTCTTGAAAAAAAAAATATTTTTTTTTTTTTTCATATTTGGTTTCTAAAGTTAGATTTTTTCTATATATTATGGCTAACATATCTAAACATCATTGTGTATGGCCAGCGACAGACTGGCTTCATGATAATATTCTATAAAAACCCATGACCTCATTCTGATTTCATGAAAACGTGCAACATCTTGTCATTTGTCAAACAATAGTCTATAAAAATCTTCAGTTCATCTTGTTTTCAAAGCTAATATTGTATAAATAACGTTATTTCATCCTATTTTAAAGGAAATGGGTTTGGACATCACGGAGCTGGTTTATGCATGATCTTACAGTAGAAGAAATAAAATCCACACCCACCCACCCAAATATATATACTATATATATATATATATATACTATAATACAGACTACAGCGCCATCTACAATGAATTTGATTGGATAAAAAATCTAACTTTAGCAACCAACTGTGAAAAAAAAAAAAAAATTTTTTTTTCGAAAGTGGGTGGGGCATATCTCTATTCTATATAAATAGCAGCTCCGTACCCACATCATTCCGTCTTCTCCTCTTGCTAGTCTTGTAACATTTTGACTCAGTCCAGTTTTATTGGAATGTTTCTAATTTATGTCTGGCAGATTAACAATACGCTATCTTATCCTGTTTCTAATCTATTCAAACTTTTTACGATGAGTCTTATTAAGTATCACGAGATTACGAGCCAAATTTATTCTGGCGTACCTTTAATCGCTACCGAAAAATTGGATGGCTCTAATATATGTATAGGCTACGTGAGCGATTCGTTCAGGATACAATCGAGGAACGTAGTGCTAGATGATAAGACACGCATTTTTGGCTTGAAACAAATCAAGGAACCGCTGTCGGAAAAAGTACGGTTTATTAAAGACATTTTACATAAGAGACATAATGTCAGTCTATGAGAAGGACGAGGGTTGTAGCTACGACTCGATTCGTATTGAGATTGAAAATGAGGCGGATAAGCTTATCAAGAAATTTTCTGGACGAAGAATGGCTAACGTGCCCACATCTCATTTTGTCTTGACGTTTGCCAACAACAGTCATCTAGTTATCATGTCTCCATAAAATATTTTCGACCGTTGAACGGTAAAACATTTTACGGAGACATGATAACTAGATGACTGTTGTTGGCAAACGTCGAGACATCTCATGCTGATATCATGAGACTGGCCTATTCAAATACACTTTAACTGACATTCAAAGTCCGGACAAAAAACTTACGTTGGGTTCGGCAAGACAATAAAGAACGTAATCTCGTGCTGATATCATGAAACTGGCTTAAACAACGACACTATAATTGACATACAAAATCCGGACTACAAACTTACGTTGGGTTTGGCAAGACAATAAAGAACGTAATCTCATGCTGATATCATGAAACTGGCTGAGACAACGACACTATAACTGACATACAAAATCCGGACTACAAACTTACGTTGGGTTTGGCAAGACAATAAAGAACGTAATCTCATGCTGATATCATGAAACTGGCTGAGACAACGACACTATAACTGACATACAAAATCCGGACTACAAACTTACGTTGGGTTTGGCAAGACAATAAAGAACATAATCTCATGCCGATATCATGAAGCTGGCTTAGACAACGACACTATAATTGACATACAAAGTCCAGACTAAAAACTTATAAACTTATAATCACTTAAATTAAAAGATGTTTTACAGTAATTTCTAAGTATACAAGTATATATATATATATATATATAAGAGTATATATGTAGAATCTTGGCTGGGTGTCTAGGGGTGGGGTAATGATGAGATGTGACTTAGATAACGAAGACATTTATTACGTAACATACACAAAACAGATTAAATATAAGGATTAACATATAACAGCAGACTTCCTATCATTAACCATTTGCTCGTTTCGAGGCTTAGCACATAATAAACTCTCTTGATCAGTATAACCGTAACATAGCAACATTTAAGCACTTGCTCACACTTAGAATTCACAAAGTACCTTCGCGCACTTTATCAAATAGTAAAAATGAAGTAATGAGCCCTCCATGGCTCTACACACTTATTAAGAGCATTCTGTGCTCAAATTAGGAGAAAATCGGCCTGTCAGCCTTCGCGCTGACGGTCTCAACCGATCTCCACTGCAGCCAGATCTCAACTGACTCCCGTCCGTCATCTCGTTCAAAGATAAGCATCAGAGACAGCGCCATCTGTTGGTTGTGCAAGGAACTTCCCACAACGCTCGGCCATTCTGATGTGCGGTGACCTCACCGTAAACCAGCCTGGGATACTAAAGGATATCTGCAAAATACAATTAAAAGAAAAAAAAAAAAAAAGAGAAACAGACATTAAAAAAAACTTATGTACATAAAAATTCACAGTTAATTTTTTCTTTAAAGTTTATCAGTCTAGTTTGTGGACCATAATTTCATATGGTCTGCAGAAGTACTAGTATGTATAGGTCCTTCGTGATCACCTATCTTCTCGACTTCATATCTGTCTTTGGTCTTTACTCGCACAACTTTATAAGGACCTAAGAATTTTGGTCTTAGTTTCATGCCGGTTCCAAACTGAGTTCGCTGGATGGCAACTAGATCATTAATTTTATATACATGGGCTTTCTTTCTCTTCTTGTTGTAACATCGGCGATTTTCTTCTTGAATCTTAAGAATGTTTTTTCTTGCTTCTTCACGAATGGTGTTAAGATTATCAAGCATGGAATTTATCCTTTCCTCTTCGAGAAGTTCTAGTATTCTCTTATCTTCTTTCCTTCTCATTGTTACTCCAGTGAGTAATTCGAACGGAGTTCTTTTGGTACTTCTTGATACGGTGGAATTAATAGTTCTCTGGACAGCCTCAACAAACTTGTACCACTTGTTAGGGTCATTTATACATAACTTGGATAATACAGGAATGATTGTTCGATGAAGTCTCTCAATTTGACCATTCCCTCTTGGGATTCCGGTTGTGATGGTGTCATGTTCGATTCCCTCGGATACACAGTAATCTGCAAACTCCTTAGATATGAACGCAGGTCCACGATCAGATATTATTCTTGCGGGGTTTCCAAAAATAGCAGCTTGCTGTTTTAATTTTTGCAAGGCGTCTGCTGAAGAATTTGACTTCACTGGATATAGCCACGAAAATTTACTAAATCCATCGATGACGGTGAAAATGTGATTGTAGTTTTTGTTAGTGGTTGGTAATGGACCCACAAAATCGATGTGATACGTGGATAATGGTATATCTCCTTTAGGGATAGGGTTCAAAAAACCTTCTCCTTTTCCCTGTTTCTTATTTACGAGAATACATTCTACACAACTTTTTACAACGTTATCTACGCATTTTTTCATATTAGAAAAATAGTAGTCTCTTTTTACTAACTCTTCAGTTTTATTAGCCGAAAAATGTCCTAAGGCATGACATTTCTTTACGACCTCGATTTGCATGATCTCTGGGACAATTAGTACATCCCTATCATTTAACACTTTATATAAAACATTATTTTTTAACACATATTCGTCATTTTGGTTCTGTTGTAAAAGAGATTTCATAGTGTTGATAAACTCATCATTTTCTTGAGCAGTAGCAATACGATGAGTAAGGGTATCAGTTGTTACAGTCATTACAGGGTGTCTGCTAAGCGCGTCAACATGCTGCATTTGTTTACCAGGTCGATGTTCTACTTCGTAGTCGAATTCCTGTAGCAGGAAAGACTACCTGGCTACCTGAGGTGTCAATTCACGTTTATCTAAAGTTTTAGTGAACGCTTGACAGTCAGTATAAATTTTGAATTTACTACCTAATAAATAGTTCCTAAATTTTTTAAGGGCTTCTACTATCGCTAATACTTCTAACTCATAACTACAGTATTTTTCTTCTTGTACAGAGGTCTTTTTACTCATATAATGGATTGGATAGTACTGTCCATCGTCATCTTCTTGTAGTAAGATTGCACCGAATCCTAATTTAGATGCATCTGTATGAACTTCTAACTTATAGCCTTGCTTAAAAAGGTGTAAGACAGGCGTATTAGATAAAATGTCTTTCAGCTTTTGAAAAGCCAATTTCTGTTCTTTCTCGAATTTAAATGGAGTGGAAGCACGTAATAAGTCACTGAGTGGTCTTGCTATGTTGGCATATGAACGAATAAATTTTCTAAAGTAACCCGTTAAACCTAAGAAACTCTGCACTTCCCTAGCATTACGGGGTTCTGGGAAATTTTGGACTGCAAGAGTTTTTTCTACTGAGGGTTTAATCGTGCCATTCTCAATTATGTGACCTAAGAAATCGATCTTTCGTTTCAAAAACTGACATTTCTTTAAATTTAACTCTAGACCAAATTTTGATGCCGTTTCTAACACACGTTTTAATTTATCTAACCCTTCATTCTCATCTTTAGATGGAATAATTATATCATCTAAATAAATAATTACAGTACCCTCTTTTAATAAGTCTTTAAACACATAATTTACATATCTTTGAAATACTAAGGGACTATTACATAATCCATAGGGAACTTTTAGAAACTCATACTGGGCATTATCGGTCACAAAAGCTGTATATTTCCTACTTTTTTCCTCTACATCAACTTGTAAAAACGCATTCTTTAAATCTAGTGTCGAAAAAACTTTACCCTCCCCTAATCTATCAAATAAATCTTCAATATTTGGCAACGGGTATTTATCTTTAATTATTTTCTTATTTAAAGCACGATAATCACAGCATAACCTTATTCCTTCATCTTTTTTCCTACACACCACTATTGGCGAAGCATAATTTGAAGTACTTTCTCTAATTATACCATCTTTTAACCACTGGTCAATTTGTCTATCCACCTCTGATTTCTCTACAAATGATAATCTGCGAGAGCGTAAACACACTGGTGTATCATCAGATAAAATAATGGACATTTTTAAATCAGTACTTTTTGTTTTAACTGGCTTATAACTTTTTATTAATTCGCTTAATCTCTCTTTTAACGACTTATCTAAAATATAACTGACATCGAATTTTTCTTCTTCTGAAAAATTGCACATATTTGAAAAAAAAGAATCTATTTCATTTTCCTTTCGATCGAATACAGGAAAAGAACACTCTTTTGCTTCATCGAAATTGCTTTCCCCCGAACTCAGAAAACTATCTTTCCCCCCTACGTCGCTGAAATTCGAAACATGTGTTTCCTCTTTATTTTGTTGTTTCAAAATATGAAAGATATTACCAGGCAGAATTACGTCTCATGACAAATTGTTGCATAAAGCACCGATTATGTTTATTGAATCATGATTAGGTAAAGATATTTTAAATTCAGTCAGATTTGCATCTTTCTTTTCATTAAAACAGCTAACTAGAGTGGTTGAAGAAATAACATTTTTAGTCTGTGGAATGCTATTTTTATTTACAATTAGAATCGAAGAACCCGAATCTTTTAACCCTTTAAGTGGGATATCATCCACTAAAATATCAACATATTCGAGCTCATTAACAATTAGGTTAATCGGACTTGTTTCGGATTGAACTACTGAATTCGTAGGAAGATTTTCACGGAATTCTTTTTTCTCTGAAATACGTTTAGGACACACTCTAGCGAAATGAAATGTTTTCCCTTTTGCACCACAAATGTAACACATTCTTTCATGCTTTTCGTGAGTTTGATTAGATACCGAATTACGTATTATGGGATCTTTATTATTATAATGTGTCTTTCTAAAAGGAGTTTTGTTTACAAACCGCTTATTCTCTGAACTTTCGTTTCGCGTATTATTATTAGTTTCAATTAACGATTTCCCTCTAGAAGAGTAGAATAAATCACACTCCCGACCTAATTCGTTGGGTTTAAACCAATTTTGACCTTCTCGAACACTAATATGTTCCTTAGTTCTAGAATCCAACGTTTCATATAATTTATCAGAAACTATAAGATCACACAATTGCTTAACGTCGTTAACCCCTCTCAATCTACAATAGTAATCGAAAGAAGCGCTTAGACGGGAAGCGAACTGGACATGAGATTCTGACGGATTACGCAACGCATTTTTAAAATTACTTAAACATTCACGCGGCGTTGGTTGAAATTGTCTTAAAATTAATTCCTTAACTTTTTCATAATCGTTAATTTCTTCGGTGGTTACGTACGCAAGAACCTGATTACATTTATCTCCCAATAAATTAATCAATATTTCCGATTTGAATTTAGACGGTACATTTTTAGAAACGAATGCTTTTTCAAGGGATTGAAAAAATAAGTGCAAAGCTTCCGGTTTCTCAGGTACTGAAATGGTTAATGTTCGAATACTTCTAATTAAATTTTCTAATGATTGTGAAGTAGTTTCTGAATTTGATTGCTCAACATTATTACTAGAATTATTTGCTGCAGCCTGTAACTTTAAATTCTGTAACACTATTTCTTTTTCTAACTGGGATAATTTAATTCTTTCTATCTCAATTTTGGTTTGTTCTTCTACGGATTTCAACTTTTGTTCTTCTACTAACATTTTAATAACACCTCTAACAAATTCTAAATCATTTTTATAAATATCAGAACTCTCAATTAAAGTTTTGATTTCAACTACCTTAGCTTCCGCCGGAACAGTTAGGCTTAATTCTTCAGCAATTGTTCTTAAATCGGCTTTTCTAATGCCTTGTAACACGTTTTGGGCCATTATAACTCTAAATAATTATTTATACCAAAAAATATTTCACTATTTCTACCAAATTAATATCATACTTAAATAGAAACAAAATAATATGAGAACAATTTTCTCAAAAAATGATTCTATGGTTTTTGTTCTCAAATCAAAATTATCATGCTTTTTAAATAACCACATGCAGAACAATTTGTATTATACAACAGAATATTTAGATCATCTTATATATTTCTTAATTATTACACATATTTCATATAATATCACCATTATCATTATTGTTCTCTATTTAATAATTGTTATCACTTTCGTTTTAAAATAATATTGTTATAATATTGTTAAAATATTATTGCAAACAGTAATAAGCAAATACTAGATGATCATTCAGAATATTTTTTCAATCATAATTCTTATTTCTATTTATTCTTCTCAAGTAATATATTTATTTTATTTCATCACACATTGAAACCAAAAGTGTTTAAAAAAAATATTTCACCATTAATTTCTAATTCAAAATAGTAACTCAAACTCTTTTTGCTCAATGCATTAATCATTATTATCCACTATCAAACAGAATGATAAATATATAACAATAACAGTTACCTTTTATAACTTGTTGGTGGTGATATCGCGGCAGAGTCCCCACTTGTAAAATCTTGGCTGGGTGTCTAGGGGTGGGGTAATGATGAGATGTGACTTAGATAACGAAGACATTTATTACGTAACATACACAAAACAGATTAAATATAAGGATTAACATATAACAGCAGACTTCCTATCATTAACCATTTGCTCGTTTCGAGGCTTAGCACATAATAAACTCTCTTGATCAGTATAACCGTAACATAGCAACATTTAAGCACTTGCTCACACTTAGAATTCACAAAGTACCTTCGCGCACTTTATCAAATAGTAAAAATGAAATAATGAGCCCTCCATGGCTCTACACACTTATTAAGAGCATTCTGTGTTCAAATTAGGAGAAAATCGGCCTGTCAGCCTTCGCGCTGACGGTCTCAACCGATCTCCTTTGCAGCCAGATCTCAACTGACTCCCGTCCGTCATCTCGTTCAAAGATAAGCATCAGAGACAGCGCCATCTGTTGGTTGTGCAAGGAACTTACCACATATATATATATAATACTAAGAGTATTATAAACTATTTATCCTACCTATAATCGAGTTTGAAATAAAATATTTTTTTATCTGTATTTAAACATGCAGACATTTCCGCGAAGCGGAAATGTCTGCATGTTTAAATACAGATAAAAAAATATTTTATTTATTTTATTTTATTATATTCCATAAACCCATGATATCATTCTGATTTCATGAAAACGTACATCTTGCTCAAAACACATTACGAGGCATAGTGACTAGACGACCGTTGCTGGCAAATGTCGAGATACAATGAGAGTGCGGGCACGTTAACCAATATACATATAGTATGAAACCACGCCCACCAAAAAAAAAAAAAAAAAATTTTCGTGTGACCTTGACACAACTTCAAGGACGGAGCAATAGATATAACATAACGGAGCTAACTTCATTTGTTTAACAGTTTTTTTCGTGTGTCCTATATATAGAATGGCTAACGTGCCCACATCGCATTTTGTCTCGACGTTTGCCAACAACAGTCATCTAGTTATCCATGCCTCCGTAAAATGTTTTACCGTACAACGGACGAAAACATTTTACGGAGACATGATAACTAGATGACTGTTGTTGGCAGACGTCGAGACAAAATGAGATGTGGGTACGTTAGCCATTCTATATATAGGTCACACGAAAAAAACTAATATCGAATAAATGAAGTTTGCTCCGTTAAGTTATAGATACTGCTCCATCCTTGAAGATGTGTTCAAGGTCACACGGAAAAAAATTTTTTTTTTTCAAGGTTGTTGGTTTTTTTTGTGGGCGTGGCTTCATACTATATATATATAGACTCGCTTACGTATCCAAACCCTCATTGTCTCTAACCAGCAACAGTCATCTAGTCATGCCTCTGTTGGCTTAATTATTTTTATTTATACATTTAAATCGATACCATTTTATCTCGTTTTCCAGAGTCTCAAATTTAATTTCTACAATATTGGCTTAATATTTTTTATACATTTAAATAGTATCCATGTTATCCTGATAATCTCTTCGATACTAGCTTAATAGATTTTTTTTTATAAATTTAATATCAAAGTCTCAAATTAAAGCCATCCAATATTGGCTTACTACCGTCGCAAAAAAATGGGTCGAACGAGGTGTCAAAGACAGAAAATCTGCCATGAGACACCTCGTTCGACCCATTTTTTTACTCTCATTTAGAGGATCAACATAAGTTGTCAATATGCTGCTCGTCTCATAGCCTACGGATGGTCATTTTCAACGGCTGGGTCAACTTAGCTTCATATAAGTCGAAGTCTTCGTACTCAAGCTCGAAGAATTTCCTCACCTGCAGTTGATAATCGGCAAGAAAATCTTCAAACCGAGTACGGGACTTTCCTACAAATCTAACAGAAATAGATTTTTTGAAACTAAGTCTCATGTTGGCCTGATATTTCACCAATGCTGAACCGTTAAACATTGCATCGAATACCTCTTCGTCCAGGTACCCCCTCAGGTGATATTTGGCCTCGCTAATAGAGAATAATCTCGTCTTAGCGAGCCATTTAGGTATGCTTACCTTGGGGTCCATCGCATCTCGGACGGTGAGGCTTGCATATTTATCGACGAAGTCAAGATCGAGTGCATGTCTTGAATAAATTGCAATGTCCTCAGCCCGGACGAAAAGGGTACCATCAGTGGCCATAATACATTTAAATGTAATGCCATGAGTATAGTTTTTTATATAAAACAATATATTGACACGCAAATGAAGGTAAGCAGCTAGTAGAGAGATCGACTAGCAATTGAAGAGCTCTCGCTGGGCACTCGTATATATACCCGATTCCTGCCATATATTTTTAATAGATCTGATTGTAATTTTCTCCGAAACGCTTATCAAACATCCTGAGGAAAGGCTTGCATAATATCCTGTCAATAGTTCTCGAAAAATTTTTTATAGAGATCAGATTATAATGACTGGCTTGGCCGTTCATTAACATTACATATCAAGCTTAGCCTTTAAAAATTTTAAATTTTACACAAAAAAAATAAATTTTAAACTCAAATCGCTTAAATTTACCTATCGAGTCTGTATATTTTACCAAGATTCATATTTATCTTATAGATAAGCCATATCCCTTTAAAATTAGAGATCAGATTGTAATGACTGGCTTGACCGTTTATTAATATTACATATCTAGCTTAGCCATTAAAAATTTTAAATTTTACACGAAAAAATTAAAATTTTCAACGAAAAAATTAAAATTTTAAACTCAGATCTCTTAAATTTATCTATAGAGTCTGTATATTTTACCAAGATTCATATTTATCTTATAGAGAAGCCATATCCCTTTAAAATTAGAGATCAGATTGTAATGACTGGCTGTGGCTTGACCGTTTATTAATATTACATATCTAGCTTAGCCATTAAAATTTTTAAATTTTACACGAAAAAATTAAAATTTTAAACTCAGATCTCTTAAATTTATCTATAGAGTCTGTATATTTTACCAAGATACATATTTATCTTATAGAGAAGCCATATCCCTTTAAAATTACAAGTACAAATCGGTACGCATCCAATGTTGGCACTATATCTATCGCAAAAAAATGGGCCGAGCGAAGCCTCAAAGACAGATGTCATGAGAGGCTTCGCTCGACCCATATTTTTGCACCTCGTCCTGATCTTAAGACGAGGATTTATATCAGTAGGGCTTGCCACCCACCAAAACTTTGATTTTTTTGGGAAAATAACCCAATTCCAGGTATCCGTACCTCTCTCCGAAGACATACGTATCCATCGGTACTGATTGCAGGTTAGCGTCCATAGATATTTTCAAATCAGCTATAAAACTCTCCATGGTAGCATTTGAAGAGTTAATGGATGCGATCTTGATACGTATGGGCCTTCTGATGTAGAACGTACACTCTATCGGCGATAAAATCTCGATAGGCCCCTGGAATAATGATTGAAATTCGCCTGGATGCATATCCAACAGCGTGTTGGCGTCCTCCAATCCAAAAATACGTGTCTTTGCTAGAGACGGGGGCAGGCTCAAGTCCTCGGGTGTCCCTCACTGTCAGTCACAGTGAGTTGGCATAGGTTTAAAACGCCAGAAGGATTTTGATGACGCATGTAATGAGCTACGTCTGAACCTTTGATAAAAATTTGACCATCAAAAGACAAAAAACAAGTCAATTTGACGTTTATTTCTTCAGCGAAAATTTGAAAAATCATTTTGGTAATAAGAGCAGTAAGAACGACTAGCAAGTAGAATATCAAGCAGTCAGAATGAAATGTCTAATCCAGCAGCCTGTATTTATACTAGTAGCGATCTCTATTTCTATCTAAATTCTATGAATATTTCTTATCGACATCCTCTTATGCACTACCCGTTGCTATGGGTCCTATAGATTATGCAAGATCCCGCTCAAACGACAAATTAATTCTATAAAAAACGTTATCGCGTCCAGTTTTTGAGGTTTACCTAATATCCTGTCAACAGATTAGTTCTAGAAGAATTTTATCAGAAGGTCCCGATTTCATAATAAAGCTTGATAAAATTAGGTCGCGAATCGGGTATATATACGAGCTGCCTCTAAGAGTCTACATCATTTTGACTTCTGTTGCTATCCAGTCATGCTTTTCACAATTGAACACCCACAGCTGGATGCTAAAATCTTATTCATAGTCTCTGCGGATGGACTTTTATTCGTAAGATCATCTGACGTGGCCAAGCTGATGGGTCAATCTAACGCTTACGTGAAAAAAACTACCAAGGTAAAGGTGAGGGACCTCGTTTACAAAAGGTTCAGGATACCTGTCTCTTTAGCTAATACCTGGGTGTATCCAATAGAAGAGATTCATTTCGGAGATGCGCTGTCGACCATGGGTTTTGAGGCCATGATGAAATCTGCTAAAATTGATATCTTAGATCCTATAGTGCCAACTACATGCATCCATAAAGCAGTCAGAATTCGGATCGTGAGGAATTCTGAGGTCTTCATCGACGAATTTCTACGAGATTTCGACGAAAGAACGATGCTGTTCTATGATGGAGACCACGATGATGACCCTCGCCTCCACGAAGATAGATTTGAGACCACTTCTTGGACAGACACCCCTCCGTCCAAAATCAAAGTCTTCGTGGGAGATCGATCTAGATGGTACAAACTGATGCCTTAGAGAATTAAATTGGAGGGGGCAAAAAAATGGGCCGAACGAAGCGTCTCATGGCAGATTTTCTGTCTTTGACGCTTCGTTCGGCCCATTTTTTTGCGACGGTAGTAAGCCAATATTGGATGGGTACAAATTGAGACTTTGAATTTGGGAGCCTCTGAGATAGATAATATCTGAGATAAAAATATTGATACGATAAATTATTCTAATCTAAGATGGAAAATACTAATGTCAATCGGTTTGTATCTGAGATAGAAATTTACAATATTGAATAAAATTTGAAACGATAAAAATTTAAATGGATAGGGACATTTGTTAAATATCGATAGGGACATTTGTTAAATGAATGTTGTACCAATATTGAATATGTTTTTTATCGATTCGATAAACAAATAAAATATTTAAATAAAATATTTAAATACTAAAAATTTTATTATTAAAATAAAATATTTAAATACTAAATATTTTATTATTAAAATAAAATATTTAAATAATATATTTAAATTCTAAAAATTTATTATTCAAACCGACAACTAAATCGAAAAATTCTGACGGGGTGGAATCGCTCGAAGAATTCTTCTGCCGACTGTAGCTGGTAGACGTGAGGTGTCGGGTTCAATCCCAGGTCACGCTCGTCTGCCTCGCCGTTCAGAGTTTTTCTCAGAAACTTGCGTAATTACAGGCTAGGACCCCTTAGAAAGACCCCACGGAGGGCACTCCCTCTCAGACCTTGGGCTTACAGCAGTCAATCAGCCTAATTCTGAAATCCAATCCAATCCATGAATTACTTTTAACATGAACTGTTTCCACGATCCCCGTAAAAATGAAGATTACTTTAGTAATATGAACATTAGTTAGTGATAGCATGAATAAATTTTTTATCCCCCTTGAGATTCTCGTTAACAAGGTTCAACTGTATATACATATATATAGCCATTTAAACATTATTATAGATCTTTTCCATTTTGCATAGCGAAATAAACAGTTATTGGACATAAATTTTGAGATATAAATTGCTCCCCCCATTGAATAAGATTAATATGCATGTGTAGCATACAGTATCAAATTTTTCTGGTTATATGTGCATAGTATGAATTTTATAAATCATTGAATTGACATGAATCGCTAATGCTCACAGGATTTAAGGAATTTAGATTCTACTCGATAGTAAACATAAGATGTACATTACTATTACTCCAGATTTTAAAACGCATCATTGAAAAAATATTTATTTCTTTGAAATATGTTATCTGTACTAGTTAAAATTTAGTGTGGATTTTTTTTGTAAGTAAATGCATACGATGATTTTCTTTTACTCTGTTTTCAAAAGAAAAGACAAGCAATCATGTAAAAAATCTTTTATTATATAAGAAAATTAACATAAAAAAGGAATGAAAAACAAGTTACACAGAGTTTTATTAAATTAAAAGAAAAAAAAAAGTTACACGAACAAAATAATGAATTATAAACAGTATTTACTAAATTTTAGAAACGCTACAACTGCAAAATTTACAAAGGTACAAATTCAATTATGAAGCTCAAAAATTATCTTTCCTAAAATACAAAAAAAATAAATAAAAAAAATACATTTACCAATGGCATTAAAATGATAACCAAGTTTGTTAAAACATTAATGAAGACTGATACAATTTACGTTTTTTAATGTCATTTATTAAACTTTGTTTTTTTCTCAAGTTCTTATGTTGAAACTCAATGTCATAAATTTATTGAAGTTAAAATTTTTAATAGCGTTTAATTACAAATTACATTAAAATGTTTTCTGTCCATTTATCGGTTAATACGTTTTTAGATAAAAGGTATTATAACAGATTTGTATAGTAATAGAATATTTTTTAAACAACAATTTTATCATTCAATAAAACATTAAAATCAAAGCTTAGATTAGGGTGACGAAATAAACTTGGGTTCTTTTCACCTATTTCCTTGTTTTTCCTCACTTCGATATCCAGAGGTGCATCCTGGGGATCTAGAACGAACCCATCAGAAAGAATTCGACGCGGAAACATCCCGATATCGGGATCTTTGGCTTGCAACCCAAATCATCCCGACATGCAATTTATGCCCTAGAACCACCTTATCGGAAAGGTGAATAGAAATTTCTTCCAAAGCACCCAAAATGCTTTCGAAATCGGTTTAAGTTTACCAATCACAGACAAGGATCATTTCATTCTCCCCGCGAGATTCCACTTCGATTTTTTAGATAAACAAAGATGGCTTCTTCTCCTTGCGAGAGTGTGAACGTGTGTTTCTATTTTATTTAATAAGAGAAGAGTATTTAACTTCATTTTTTTTTAATATATATATAGATAACGTATGTATTTTCTATATGTTAAACGAGTGTTATTATCGAAATTTAATCTTTGTCAGTTACTAGCATTTTAAGGCCGTGAATGTAAATGATTTTACGCCTTAAAGTGTCAGTTGCTAGCATTAATTTTTTACACAATCACGAACGAGGAATTATTTACTATGGATAAAAAAGCGTTGGATGTTATTCAGGTAATATGTTTTTACTTTGTCCATATAAACATTAACATCATTATTTTTTTTTAATTTCCTTAATTATTATTATTATTATTATTTATTTTGTTTTATTTATTTATTTTTGTACATGTATTATTATAAATGATTTATTGTATTAACATGTCTTAAACGTAATAGTATATATTTTTGTTTTCATTTTACTTTTCAAAGAATTTATCATACAGTCAGTCCCCAGAGAAAAAAAATATTCTGCAAGTCACCCCCCCCCCCCCCAAAAAAAAAAAAAAAAAAAAAAAAAAAAAAAAAAGAGGGGTTTAACTTTCTTGCATTTTTTTAAAAGATTTAATATCAGAGTTTTTCGAATATTAATTTTTGGAATATTCAACTGTAGGAAGCAAATAAAAAACTGCAATTTGATGATATTATTTCTTAATCTAAGATGATGAAATATTAATGTTGTGTAAATTGTTTCTAGTTTAAAATTTTTATGATTACAAAATGATGTGTTTACATTTGTATTTCTCGAAAGTAGTGAAATAATTTATCTCAATCGATATATTTGCTTCTGAAAATTTTACCAATTCTTGTAATCATTATTTTATACAAAGTCTTTTGAACATGTTGGGCACACTTACTTTTCATTTAGTACTTTTGTGATGCAATTTTATATTAAAATAAGATGTATCATTCACTTATCTGTATGCAAATTTGGTGATTTCGATTTTATTATTAATCTATTCTAAAGCTTTAGATAACTATAAATGCATTGTATATTTAAAAAATATATAAAAGCAATGGATATTAAAATATTGTTTATTTAAGAGATAATTTTGAAATCAATTACATAATTGAATACTTATCAGTTTTTTCTTTCTTTTTTTTTTTTGTAATTTGCATGCTTGTATGTACTGTTTCTAGAATTTCTTTTAGCATTTACAATATACCATAAAATGTGCTGTATAATTTTAAACCTTTAAGCACCGTAAAAAATTATCTCTCTTCAAAGTAAGAAAAAGTGAAACAGTCTTAAAATTAATTTTCCTTTTGTAAGTGAGTTTACATAATATGTCTAATTTAGATTTAAAAAAAAAAAATTATTATTATTATTATTATTATTATTGTTTTTTTTTTTTTTTTTTTTTTTTTTAATTTTAATTTGCTCATTTTTCCCTCACTAAGAAATGAGATTCTTATTAGATCCTATTATATAGCTACTTGCAAATGAAGTTTTGCAAGTGAATATAGAATTGACGTGTTGTATCTCAAACTTACTTAATCCAATTATAATAAAATTTACAAAGGAAAATTTTAGTTCCAGAGAAAATAAATCTTTATCATAATTTCCTTTAAGATTTATTAATGTTTTATATACTGGGACTTACATCATTCATAGACATACTTTCAATAAGACTTTTAGTTTAAAGAAAATATATATATAATTGCAGTTTTCATTAAACTTAATTTTTAATAACATTAAATATTAAGGCTTGTTATTCTTAGAGATATGTTATTAATATTATACATGATTAATATGAATTTTAATTACAGAAAAAATATATAGGTATTTATTGTAATTTTCATTAAATTTAATTAATTTTCAATAACTTTAAGTATTAAGAAATGTTATTCTTCATGCTTTTTAAATAAAAATTTTAGTTACCTATATATATATAACAATTTTCATTTAATTTAATTTTTAAGATTTAAATTCATTTAAAACTTGTTTATTCATTTTCTTGAATAACACCTAATGTCAAGATAGACGCTTTTGGAACTGTGAATTGTTTATCTCACGACGATTCCACTGGGAAAAGACCTGTCGAATTTTCAGAAAACGATTCCGCCAAACTATTCCGATAATGAAAGCGGTTCGATAAGTTCGTTCTGCGATTTATGAAACACTCCTAGCTACGACCATTTGAGGTGTGGTTTGATGACGTCACTACCGAAGGAGGAGTTTATGTTGAATGAATCACGATTCACGAACTATGGACCCTACTCTAGATTATTTCATGTAATCAATAATCGGCACTTCGATAGAAAAGGTATTTTCACTTATTTTTCCTGGTAAGCTTATTTTTAAACATTAAATTTCTTAATCTACTCGTTTTATATACATAGAACATCGAAAACAAGCGCGAACGTCCATCTTAATTTAATGGAGACTTGCAATCGACGAATCTATTGTGTAATGTAAATGCAAAACTGAGATAAACAATAGAAATTACTTACTGCATTCGAGATTTATAGATATGAATTAGTTATACAATTAGATATCAATGTCATTACCTGCTGAAAAACATTGCTGATATAAATAACATGTTCGAAATTTGTTTGCCACGTTTATAAAATTAACGTTGATGTAAATATACATTTGTTTTGTTACGAATATATTCATATTTTAAAAATAATTTAGCGCTATTTCAGATTTAAAGATTCTGAATAGATAAATTGGGATAAAAAGTATCCATGTGTTTCTTTGCAATAAGAGATAAAATTTGCTTTTGTGTTATCAAAATTTTAATGTAATGTAATTAGTTGCTGCATATAAAGTTTTTATTTGTGCTGCTGTTAATGTTTGAAAGTGTTACTTATACAGGCTGTCTGTTTAAATTTTTATAGTTTATTACTTTTATTTCCTTTCTATGTGTGTACAATTATTTATCATTACATATATCTATGCTTAGCTAAGAAAATAAACTTCATTTTTTATTTCACAGAATCCAAACATTTATTTCAACTGAATTAATATTGCCTTATGTATGTGATTATTAAAAATGTACGTACAAAGGTATTATCGATTCGGTTATTAAGAAAACAACAACTTGAAGACTTCATCTAGAATGAAAGTATCCACCTGCATCTTATGAGGGAAATTCCAGCCACTAAAGGAAAAAAAATAGATGCTAACCATAACATTCAATGGTGAGTTAAAGAGATTTATTAATTTAATTATTATTGAATTAGTATATATTTTTATTATTGAAGAAATAATCTGTTTCTTATCAACTTAATCTCTTAATTATATATGGCGTTAATATATAAATCTTGATTTTCATTATGTATTTTATTTGGATATTTGTAAAAAGTAAATAAAATATTTTGAGAACAATCATTTCACATAAATTGATTTGATTTATATTTTTACTGAAATGTGAATTTTGAGGTAAATAACAGAAATATAATGAAAATTTGAATTATTTAGATATTTGTTTGTGTTACTGTGGAATTTTGTTGTAGTAATTTGAAAAGTCATAATAACTGCGAACATGGAATATTGTAGAGGTAATTTCTTTATATAAATTTTAATTCCTATTTAATAATATTATTCTATTCAGTGAATTAAAATTAATGTTTAAATAAATATTGTGTAAATAACAGATATTTTGCATTTTAAAGATGCGTGTGTTTGGAACAAGAGTATTTTGAAAGGGGAAGATTATATACAAATGTAAATTAATATTGAAATTATCTGCTGCTTTAAATTATCATACATTATTGTACATGTATTTTGTATTTAAAAGGTGATTTTTTACATCTGTATAATCTGTCTTTTTTTGTAATGGGCGCTTTGATTTTCATGTGCACAAAGCACTAATACATATGTAACAGTAATTACTGCAGTACGTTATTTGATGCATTTTATGAACATTTCATGCAGAGTGAGGTAGCAGTAACTAGTGATGTGGAGTGGGTAGGTAAATATTTTTTGGGTATTTACCCGAGGCCTGGGAAAATACCCCAAAACTGGATATTTTGAAGGAAAAAAAGTGTATTTCTGAGTTTCTCCTACTTGAAAAATATTCATTCTTATTGGTAATATGTGGTTTCAGAGATCTTGTATCTGTTGCTTGGCTTTTACAACGTTTAATAATACATTATTAATAATTATTATTATGTATATAATATATATTTATACAGTCGAACCTCGTTAACGTGAATTACTTTTAACATGAACTGTTTCCACAATCCCCGTCAAAATGAAGATTAGTTGCTGATAGCATGAACCACTGATAACATGAACAATTTTCTTATCCCCCTTTTGATTTACATTAACGAGGTCCGACTGTATATATATATATATGTATGTATGTGTGTAATTCGACTAATGCCCATAAAGCTGATTATTGCTTTCATTTTTTTTTTTTTTTTTTGGGGGGGGGGGAAGGGATTTTGTTTATTTCTTTAATTTTATAAAGGGACTTTTACTTATTAAATGGTAATATAATATTGGAGCAATTTTTTCTTCCTGTGATATGTTTGAAAATATTTTTCTGTATCTATTTATAACCTAGTTTATATGTATATATTTTTTTGAATTAAAAGTTTTGATGAAATTATTTTTTAAAAAAACCTTTCAGCATTCATAATAAAATATTCTAGCACTTAAGTGGGATAGCAGTATAGTTTAATTTT
Organism: Salticus scenicus; assembly: GCA_963930645.1. Classification (NCBI taxonomy): domain Eukaryota; kingdom Metazoa; phylum Arthropoda; class Arachnida; order Araneae; family Salticidae; genus Salticus; species Salticus scenicus. Next base: position 4,704,719 of record OZ005662.1, read on the forward strand.
TCTGGTATAAAGCAATGGTAGTAACAGTGGAATAATAATAATTTTTTACGATATTTGTCATTGTCATGTAATATAAATAGTGGCAGAGAAGCTTCTAATTCTTAATTTTCCATGGCTACAAGTTGGTTTTAATTTCATGAACAATTAGTTACACACTTTGTTTATGTATTAATATTACTTTAAATTTATGCTAAAAAGTGAAAAGAAAAAGATAGGAAAGAAAAAGGAACTGTTTGGCACTTTTTTAGCGTTAGGGGGCTCTTTAATTATTGTCGCTGGAAGCCAAAGCCAATATTATTGTATGGGGAATTTTGCTCTATTATAATTGATTAACTAATACATACTTTTAAATTTTGTTTTCATACTTGGAAAATTTACAGCAGTTAAATTGATTATCGACATCTAAAAATTGATTTTTAATTTTTTAAATTTTATTTTGAAGCTGTAAAATGCACAATATTACTTAGTAAAAATTTGCAACGTATTTGTAGCATATTTTATTTTTGAACTTATTACAGAACTTGCAATATATATATAATTATAAAGATTTTAAGTTTAGACCTTTTTTTTTTTTTATGTTATTTTAGAATAATTTTAACAGGATTGATACAACCCTGAAATCACAATTCCCCCCCTGTATCTATCAGTATTCTTTATCATTTTAAAAACAAACTCAACATTTTCTTTCAGTGTAAATTAACTAACATTGCTCTTAAAAATCAGGAAATACAAATGCTCTTAAAAATTAAAAAAAAAAAAAAAAAAAGGAAAACGCATGATGTCATGTTACATTTGCTTTTCTGCTCATCTTTTTTTTAAGTTTTATAAAAGTCTCAAATGTTACTAACTTTTCTTTACAGTTTGTCTCTCTCTACCTTTTGCTCTATATATAGCAATATCATTTTATACACAAATACAGATATTTTATTTGAATAGAATTAAATAAATACCCAGGTAAATACCCATTTTGGGTATTTACCTAGATATATACCCTGGGTATTTACCCTTAAAATAAATACCCGGGTATTTTACATCACTAGCAGTAACCAATGTTATTTTTTCTTTTTAATGTACATGGAGCGTAGATACATGCATAATAACAACTGCTTTATACTGGGATTTTGTGCATTTAAATTGTTCAATCATATATATTATGATTTAAATTTTTTATTTAATTGTAGTTGGTTATAATTTTGTTATTTTTACTTTCTTCTATATTCAATGGAAGAAAGTACAGGATTCGTAAAAATTTTCGACCTCGGGTTTTTGTTGGATTTACACGTTTTTAGAGTTGTAGAACACGATTTGACCATTTTTAGAAAATGTCTGTCTGTGTGTGTGTGTGACAAAATTTAGTGGCAACTGTATCTCAGGAACTACTGCACAGAATTTCATACAAATTGGTATGTAGTTGCACCTTGACATAAATTAGTGCCTATCAACTTTTGGTAAAAATTCTCTTACAGGTTGCGTTGCCATCCCGCTTTTTCTAAATTTTTAACATGGTGATATAGGATAAAATTTTGTATAAATGTGCATAAAGATAATTCTTTTTTAGTAATCATTATGAAATTTACAAGAATTATTTATAATAGAGATAGTCAACTGGGAAAAAATTTTGTATGTGTAGAAGTCTCCCCTCGAGGGGAGTAAATTTTCAAGATGGGTATCTTTCGAAAGGACTCGTCAATACCTTTTTTTTTTTTATTGTTACTGAGTGAATTTGTATAGGAAAATATGGAAGAAAGTCTTGTGGTGGCCACAACATACTAGTTAAATGAAAATTTCAGTATTTATGTATTAACTGCCTGCCAGAGATTAACTGCTGGCATGTGGTTAATACAAAATATATATTACATATGTATTTAAATATTTATATATATATTTACATATGATTATCATAGAAGTAATCCTATAAAATATATTGTACTTTCTTACATATTTGTATTTAAGCATATGAATAGCCTGCCAATGACATGCAGTTAACACGTAAATACCAAATTTTCTTTAAAAACTGCTTTGTGGTGATTTGTAGGGGCAAAAAAAAAAAAAAAAAAAAAAGAATTACAGCATTTTAAATTGGTATTGTTAGTTTTTAAGGCAAGATAAATCGATTGCGGATATTTTCAAGTGTATAATTATTAGGGACGGGAAGGGGCAAAAATGTAGAAAAGGAGCGGTTGTTTCAGAGAAAATAGCGGAAAACCCAGAACGCCTTTATTCTTTTATATTTTGCAGAGATTCGAATTCTGATATTCCATTCACATTTCATACTATGGATTTTTAATAGTATTTAGCCCGGAATTATGCAAGTTTTGGAGAAAAACACGAAAAAGTCAGACATTATGAAACATCGATTTTTTCACAAAACATTTCATAACTCAAAATCTTTTAAGAGAGAAATCTTTTTTTTTTTTTTCATATAGATTTTTAAATTTTAATTATGACTAAATTATTTTTAATACATCATAAGAAAGATACTTATACTTTAAAGTACTTTTATATTATCGAAAGTGGAATTCGAGATTTCACCTGTTTTAAGGTGTCCGATAAGGTTTTATTTTGTATCTCAGATACTAATTAAAATAACTGCACACGGGTCTACACTGCCGATAGCAGTAGGGAACCAGAGCGACATTTTTCCTGATCAGATTTTTTTTTTTTTTTTTTTTTCACATGATAAAAATTAGTGCAATTTTGAGAATACATTAATTATAGTGATTCATTCAAAAATAGTGACCAGCGAAGCGGGCGTAGCCTGCTAGTATTAAATATAAAGAGTATATCAAATATTTATATAAAATAATGAACATAAATACTAGATATTAGTTTTGTATTATTTCAAACTCTAAAATTCATTCATTTAACTCTTAACATAACTGAATTAAGCTACTTTGGCAACTACCACAGCTACTATTTACATGGTGGTCCAGTTTTAAAAAATGTGCAATAGATGAAACTTTCACAAATCTTGTTTGTTCCTTGATGACAATGCCTGTTAGATCTGCTGGAATTGAGAGAATCTTCTCAAATTTCTCATTTGTGCATCACAAATTGAAAAATCGTTTAGGTTTAGAAACCGCATCAAAACTTGTCTTTTGTTATAGAAGACTGAATAGTGTAAACAATGTAAACTTCGATTTTCAATGGCGATAACATTGTGAATAAGTTAATTTTGATTAACATTTAATCGATTTTCCTATGCATTATCCATTGTATGTCAGTAATTACTTTTATGTCATTTTCTGAGTTTCTGCCACAAATGTGGCAGAAAGGGGTTTTCGCCATGCCGGTTTCTACCAGTGGTTTTAACCACCTCGACATAAACTTGCCAACCCTGAATGAAAATGTTTCCACAAACAATGCTTGTCACAGAAAGCATAAAAGTATTCTGTCACAAGGATATTAGATTTGTATAATAAAATATATATTCAGGCAACATTTTTTATGGTTTTTCCATTTTCCACTGGAAAATTAAAATGTGATCAATGATACAAAAAAAAAAAAAATGAAATGTCAACCTTTCTATTGGTATGGCAATTTCTTATGTTGTATTTTTTTCTATGTTTTTTTTAATTGTATCTTTTTATTTAAAGGCTAGCAGGCTACGCCTGCTTCGCTGGTCACTATTTTTAAATGAATCATTATAATTAATGAATCCTCAAAATTGCATTATTTTTATCATGTGAAACAAAAAGAGAAAAAAAAACTCTGATCGGGAAAAATGTCGCACCGGGTTCCCACTGCCTTCGGCAGCGTAGACCCATGCGCGATGCACACGCATGAATGCATATATATGAGCGCTGTGTGCACATATTCCTTCACCACCCTTATGATTTCTCAAAATTCCATGTTATTACTCATAAACTTTTATTCTTAAGAAAAGGAATAAAAAAAAAAATCATTTCTAATCGGGTAAAAAGTCACACCGGGTCCCCTCTGCTTTCATCAGCGTAGACCTGTGTGTGCGCAGTGCTCACGAATTCATATATATGCTCGCTGCGCACGCGTATTCCTTCACCACCCTTTCTGTCCCTCCTTAATTTTACACTTTCGAAAAAATCCTCATTCGACTCGTAGGCACTCAAAACCTATATATACCAATTTCGAACGGTCTAACTCAATTTCTAATTTTTTGGCCCCCTTGAGGACATCTTAAAACATATAAATCAGGTGAAATCTCGAATAATTGCGATTAGTGCCCTCTATTGGATAAATTTAATGTAGATTATTCGATAATATAAAAGTACTTTAAAATAACTTTCGAATGAAGTATTAAAAAAAAAATTAATAATATTTAGAATTCAAAATATCGAAATTTTAAAATATTGCAGCGCCATCTGGTGGTAGAAATTTCTGTAATCTACTGTTCAATTTTAAATCAACAAAGCTTTAAAATGATGCATTACTTATGAAATTATTTTAATTAGTAGCTGAGATACAAAAGAAAACCTAATCAGGTCACCTTAAAACGTGTAAATCTGGTGAAATCTCGAATTCCACTTTCGATAATATAAAAGCTCTTTAAAATATCTTTCGAATGATGTATTAAAAATAATTTAATCATATTCAGAATTCGAAGTATTGAAATTTTAATACATTACAGCGCCATCTGGCAGTAGAAAAGTTTGTAGGATCCACTGTTCAATTCCAAATCAACAAAGCTTTCAAATAATGTATTACTTATAAAATTATTTTAATTAGTAGCTGAGATACAAAAAAAAAAAAAAAAAAAACTAATCAGGAAACCTTAAAACATGGAAATAACGTAAAATCTTGAATTCCATTACTTACAGTAGTCGGTTAACGGAAGGTGACAGAAATTTGTGGCGTCTACTCTTGAAATTCAACTCAAGTAAGCTTCAAAATGACATATTACTTTTGAAATTATGCTAATTAGAAGCTGAGATACAAAAATGATATAAACACCATTATAAAATGACTTATGTCTGACTTTTTCATGGTTTTCTCCGAAACTTGCATAATTCCGGGCTAAATACTGTTAAAAATCAATAGTATGAAATGTGAAAGGAGTATCAGAATTCTAAACTCTGCAAAATATAAAAGAATAAAGGCGTTCTCAGTTTTCCGTTGTTTTCTCCAAAACAACCGTTCTTTTTCTACGTTTTTGCCCCTTCTTTCCCCTTTACGTCCCTCCTAATAATTTTACACTTGAAAATATCCGCAATCGATTTATCTTTTCTTAAAACCTAATAATACCAATTTCAAACGCTGTAACTTTTTTTCCCTTTCGCCCCCCCCCTCCCCCTCAAGCCCTTCCTAATAATTCTACACTTTCAAAAATATTCAGAATCGAATTATCGGGCATTAAAACCAAATATTGCAAAATTTCAACGGCATATCTCAATTTAAAATATGTACTGCAAAATATAAAACAATTTAATCTAATTTTTTTGTTTGTCCACATATTTTCATGGAAATTGAACACTAGGTTTATAATATGCTGTCTAGGCCGAATATTAATTCAAATGTAACGTGAATGAAAATTTGAAAAAGTTTGAAAATTGCAATTTTCCCCGTCCACTATAAAACACGTGATATCTTGATCTGTTACAATCATTTCCTTTTTCATGGCAGACGTTCGTCTGGCATTTGAAATGATGTTGACACAAAAAATTCATACTTTAAAAATTTAATTGTTGTACCGATAAACCGCTTGTACACTTAGATTCAGAAAAAATTCCCCTTTCATTTGGTACCGAAATCGTAACGATCGAACAAATATTTCTAATTTTTCTTTTCTTTTTTTTTTTTCTGCTTTTAACTCCATTAAAATATGCAATGGTGGTGAATTCTCATTCATTGAGATCGCTTTGAGATTAGACATGAGTCGACATTTTAATTAATATCTCCACAACTAATTAAAAATTTTAAATTCTGTTTTCAGGAGGACCTCGGAAAGGCTCCAGAGCATCAGTATGTCAATTCTTGTACTTCTGTGTTCAGTAGGGGCTGAACGTATAAAAGAACAGACAGACAAACCTTTCCATTTATTATTATACATATTTTGTTTATTGTATCTTATTTAAAAACATTTTAAATTACCTCGGATATACTCCGGATAATATATTTTGGGATAAAAACATTTTAGTCAAATTCAAACTCATATGAAGCATCTTTTAATATCCTAATGATAATTTTTTAACTTTACAGAGTTAAATATTCTTTTTTTTTTTTTTTTTTAACAAGGACTACAAATATGAAATCTGCTCCTCGAGTATCCTTTGTTATTTTGAGAAATAAGCAGGAAAGAATTGAAAATTGAAGCTGTGGGGCATTTTTGCAACTTAAAATGAAAATAATGAAATTATTTCCTAACTGTATATTAGAAATATAGATATAGAGTGTTATATATTGCCCTAAATTAACTAAAAAATTCAATAGTGAAACTTATAAGCATTAGAAAAAGTATGTACTAGATTTTTTTTTTTTTTTTTTTTTTTAACAATTATCAAAAAAGTCATCGTCAAATAGTGAAAAAAATTTAAATGTCGCCAAAGGGAATCATACTAAATCTGTAGCACAAAGTGGTCTAGATATAACAAATTTTCTTCTATTCTTAAAAAATAAGTTATTGATTTTTAACACATTTTATTTTGTCTTATTATTTTTTAAATGCTATTAAATGTTATGTTGTTCTATCCAGCATTGGATATGGGGATTTCTATAATATTTTTCTGCTTTTGTCTTATGAAATGCACTATTTATATTATTATTTATTGCATGGAAAAGCAGCAAAGAGGTAGGAAGAACCCCACACCCACAGTTGTTAATAAAGCAAAGTGAGTCAAGGATTGGTGAGTGGAGTGAGGAGGCAGAACCCCCCCCCCCAGTTATGTTTAAAAAAAATAATAAACACATTTGATACTAGGTTTTTTATGTAGGTAATCATCCCCCCCCCCTCAAAATCTGGACGAATCTAAAATCCTGGTTGAAAGTGCTTGAAAAGTACTTGATAACTCCATGATTTTTTTTACTCCTAAGTGTATGAACCACGGAATAGTTACTATTTATTTAAATCAAATTGGAGTGTAAAGGTTGATATTTTTATTTATTATGAACTATGCGAAAAATACCAGAGCCGGGAATCGAACCTGGGCACCTCCGCTTAACCCACGGATGCTCTACCACTGAGCTACCCTGGCTGACCTGATATATCAGCGTTTGCAGACTCGGTGACTTTCCCAACGAATATTATGCGAGAAGTGCCTAGCTGGTTGTCAGCCAAGGTAGCTCAGTGGTAGAGCATCCGTGCGTTAAGTGAAGGTGCCCGGGTTCGATTCCCGGCTCTGGTATTTTTCGCATAGTTGGTAATAAATAAAAATATCAACCTTTACACTCCAATTTGATTTAAATAAATATTCACGGTTGATGAATTCACGAATAAAAGTTTCTAAATAGATACTATTTAGTTTGAAGGATATTTGGTATTCAGCTGAAGTTAGTACTTAGTTGGCCGAATATTCGGTATTTGGCCAAAACTGATATTTGGTGCATCCCTAATATGCACTTTGGTGGGATTTTATAATTACTAACTTATCCAACTGGGAAGCGGGAAGTAAAAAGTGCATAAGTCGTTGCCAAAGGCATAGCTGCCGCCTGCCAACCTTTGAGAATCAAAATTAGAGAGATTTTGTATGCGACATAATTTATGCCATAAATAGAATATTAATAGTATAGTAATTGTTGGAAATAGAAGGAGCAAATAAAAGGGAAATTTTACAGTATCTAGAGGCTTTCTTCTTATTGCAAATACATATGAATAAAATAATAATAATAAATAAATAAAACATACTAAATTTAAAATACTGCTAGATTATACTATACTAAATTCTAACCATACTGAAACAATATATATACATGCATACATTGATTTGGCGAAATGTTTCTTACCTGAAAAACCTATTAATTTTTTCCACATGTTTACACATCCTATAGATATGACATGTAAATATTTAATTTAATTGTGGAAAAATAAATAGATTGATTAAGATCAGCAATAAAGTCTAAAAATAATTACATATGTGAGTAATATTCACTTTTATTGCTTTATAGATTTTAGAGTTGCTCACTTTCCAGAGATTGGAAAAAGAGGGGGGATAGAAAAATAATTACAGAGTAAGAAATATTAAACTCTTTCAATTCTACTTCTAGAATTTAATAAAACAACTTTTAAATTAATATTATCATTTATGTTACACATACATAAAGATTGGGAAATAAAAGACTTCTGCTGAACATTTGATTGCCGATCGTTAGTTGGAGATAAATTTGAAGGTGGGGGGAGGAAATAATTAAATGAGCAAGAAATATTTAATAATACTATTTCTTTACAGGTTCTAGAATCTCATAAAGTATGTTTCAAATGAATATTGACATTTATGTTGTTGATGGTACAAGACTGGAAATTGGGAGCTTTCGTAGAACATTTGATCACCGATCGTTCTATGGAGTTTCTATTTTTAAAATGAACGATATCCGTGACTTTTTTAAAGATTGAAGAAATAAATTCACGGAATTTTGCAAATTAGACAAAAATAAATAAATAATAAAATAATAAATAAAAAATAATAATAATGAAAAAAAAAAAAAAAAAGAGCATAACTGAGTTTTTTCTTTTTCTAGCAAACACAGTGCAGCATTACAAAATGGGTTTGGAATTTCATTGCTTAATTTGGGTTGTTAAAATAACGATAAGTAGCACGACATCTACAAAATTTTAGGAATTTAAGACAACTTATAATTAGAGTCTTTAGGACATTTTTTAATTTTTTCAGGAATTTCAAAAAAGTCACAAGTAACATGCAATACACTATGTTTCATAAAAATAAAATCATCATAATTTTATGAAAAATAAATATTTACTAATGAAATTGAGATAGAACTTTTAATATGAAATTCAGTGTACATATTTTTCCACAAGATACCAGATAAGATTTTTTTTACATTTTAGTTATACAAACACATGGCAAGATAAAATATTTTAATGCACATTAAAAAAAAGAGGAGGCTAAGGCTGGCTTTTTTAACGTTATCATAAAAAGCATGAAAGTATTTTGATGACAATCTTTTTTAATCTGGATATTAATGAATCATTTTATTTATGTAAGTGACTAAATAAATGTAAATAAATAAGTAAGCCAACCAAAATACAGGATTAAAATATGGTGTATTTATGTTTAATGGAAAATACCGTTTCAACTAATATATGTGATAATTACAGTGCAATAATTACTAAATATTTTAAAAATTTAATACAGTAAATCTGAACAACTTTGTGCTGTAGAAATAAGAATTTTTAAGTAAATACAATAAAACCGCTGTACTCAAATTAACGTTTTATTTTGTATTTGTAAGTGTTAGCCATAGTCCACGAAGACGGAGCCACAGATTAGACATGTTGTCATTGTGTTGATAGATTCATGAAAAGAACGATTCATTGAATTGTCAGCTTTGGCTCCTCCTACAGTAATTACGTCTGACCAATTGCTGCTCTGTATTTGCTTAATCTTCGTCGCTGAAATTGTTTCATAAATTGCGTTCGTTCTAGTGAAATAAGAAAGGCTGTCGGAATGTGACGTCACATCGGAGAAATTCCGATAACGAGGGGATTTCGATAAGCTCGTTCTAGATCCCCTGGTGCGTAACAGTGTGGCATAATGAAAAAAATCTAATATTAAAAATAAAACTGAAAATAAAACTAAAATTTCGTCTACATACAATGGTATTCTACGGCGTCAGTGGACAGTCAGAGAACACATACGACACCTAGCGGCGAATGAATAATAGCGACCATCTCAGGTCCATTTTTGATGGGCAGACGCCGTTGGAGAAACGGGTTCTTGTAATCTAAATCCGTGAAGTCGGCACACTGCGTCGACTCACCGATATATCGGCTACAACATATCCTCACACATTAACTTCACAGTGTCACAGCTCAATGCAATACCTTACACAACATAACACTTCATTGGGACAAAATTTTTGAAGTTCTTCAAATCCAGTTCAGATAGATTGAGGTGCTGAGTGAGAAGATAAATGAATATGACAAAACGTTTGAAGGGTGGAGTGTGTCTTTGAATGGGACAAAATTTTTGAGGTACAGTCGGTAACGAAAATTCCTATGTAAAAAAAGTACACTTCATACGGTTCTGTTAAACAAATCCTTATCGAATCGTGTTCTTACACTGAGTAAGAACATGTTTCGAGAAGGATTTATTTAACAAAACTGTATTAAGTGTACTTTTTTCACATAGGAATTTTCGCTAGTGTTCGGAGACTTCTGTTACCGACTGTACTTCAAATCCCTTTCCGTTAGATTGATGTATTAAGTGAAGTTATGAATGAATAAGACAACTTTTGAAGTAATACAAAAAATAATTATAAGGTGTCATGACAAATTACTGCAATGAGGTAGGACAATGTCATGCTTCATGTATGAGTTACCCAACCAGTGTTGCCAGTTTGGCCTCCTTGGAGCCAAACTGGCTCCAAATCGAGGTGGTTGGCTCCGAAATTTTGGGTTTGGCTGCATTTCTCCTAAGTGTTATTTTGGGAAAAATTTCATTTTTTCTTTAAAATATTTACCAATGTTGACAATTCTTGAGCAAATTGAGAAGAAATATGATAATAAATTAATAGATGAATGGTTGGTTGGATTTAATGCAGAAGAAGTAAAGGGCAATAAATCGGTCTGGAACGCACCCCTAAGGTTGGCCCAATAAATTAAAAGAAAAGAGAAATATTGAGATGGTCATACCTTCAATGTTTTCCATTTTATTTTTTACTGAATTAATAAAAATTTAATTTTAATGTATATTAGAATTTGGCATAAATCTTTATTAAAACTGTCTTGTTTTCTTTCTGTCGCCACCTCCCTCTCCCCTTTCTTTTACAGTTTCTTTTAGAAAGTATTTCTTTCATTCAAATAAGAACATATCTATTAAAACGCTAACGCTTTTTTTTTTTTTTTTTTTTTTTTATTATTGAAAATGGAAAAAAAAAATAAGAAGAAAATGCGCAAATACTAAAATTTTCTCCAAAATGAGTGTAAAAATTACTCACGAATGACACTCTCCTTCCCACTAATGTCTTTAATATTCCCAGTATGTATATATACAGTATTCGTTCAGTAGTTAGAGATTTTGTTTTTGTTTTTTTAATTTTTTTTTATTTAGTAAAGAAATTTTCAAAATAACAAATATTTTTATAATACGTTTTCACGTGTGTTTGTATATTTAGTTGGAACACGACATTATATGACTTGTGTAACTACATTAAATAATATATATTATATTTTAAATTATTTTTTCTTTTTTTTTTTTGGTTTATTGTAAACATTTTACTTTCTACATTTAAATTAGATCAATGCTTGCAACATCTCCTGTTCCAAGATTTACTTTTCTGTTCGAATCTTTAAATCTCATGCTCAACGTAATAAGCTTCCCCTTCAATTTGCACAAAAAACGAAATGATTTCGAAGTCTTCAAAATGGAATATTCAAGAAGTTTTATAAAAAAATTAAACCGATGTTTCATTCTTCAAAAAGATGTATTGCAAGAACAATTAAAGTTCATAAAGCAAGAATACAATGTCGCCCGACAGTACTTCGAATTTGAATCTTCGAATATAGTAGACCGGTGTTACCAACATAACAGTTTAAATTTTGACGAGTTCCCTACGGACAGCTCAATATCCCTTCATTAACGATAAAAGTCCCTATTTTTGTGCTGATGATGTCCGTACGATGTACTTTTATTCTCAGGATATCCAGAAGATGTGCTGGGGAGAAAGATTACATCGAAAAAGTCCCTAATGCGTCCCTACATGCTACAGAAAACTGATAAACATACGTGTAGAGACAAACACCTACAGTTGGCAATATTAATGTTGGCTCTTTTTTGGATTTATTTAATTAGCATTTGGCTCCATTAGGCTCTATTTCAGGGAAAGTTTGGCCTCGTATGAAAAATATGACCTGGCAACCCTGTACCCAACACTAGCACTTGGGGTTGGGGGGAAGTACTGTGGTGAACTAAATAACTTCTCCATTGTTTTATCTTTTTAGAGCTGTGGCAACATAAACATTAAACTGTAACTTTTCCTTTTTGGTTTAAACTTTTTACAGTTGTGGCAACAAGAACATTCACTGAAATTTCTTTTAGATGACAACGATACATTCTGACAACGATACATTCTTGGTGTGGTACAAGTAGTTGGGCATAACTGATTAAAAAGTAATTAAATTACAATTCCTGAAGGTGTAACTATTGATAACAACTCGCTCACCAATTACGACACACCTTTGTTTTTCCTTTTTCCCCTATACGAATGCGAAGATGATTTTTTAAACTACTCTTTTGAGGATATGAAATAGAAAATACTTCACGCACGTATAAATTTTCTGCGGTACGAATGAGAAAATGTTTTAGAAAAATCTTAAAACACTACGGCTTTTCTTCTGTATGAATTAGAACATGCCTCTTTAGATCACTTATTCGAGAAAATCCTTTAGAACATTTTTCACACATATATGGTTTCTCTTCTGTGTGAACTCTAAGATGTTCATTTAAATCATTATTTGTAGAAAATCCTTTCGAACATTCTTCACGAAAATGTTTCTGTAAACTTCTCTTATAGGAAAATTCTTTAGAGCATTCTTTACACACATAGGGTTTTTCTCCTGTATGAAGTCGAAGATGTGTCATTAGACTGCTCTTAACAGAAAATGCTTTGGAACATTCTTCACACACATATGGTTTTTCTCCTGTATGAACACGATGATGTTTTTTCAGATTACCTATTTCAGAAAATTCTTTAGAACATTCTTTACACGCATAAGGTTTTTCTCCTGTATGAATGCGAAGATGTGCCATTAGACTGCTCTTATCAGAAAATGTTTTGGAACATTCTTCACACACATATGGTTTTTCTCCTGTATGAATTCTAAGATGACGCTTTAGATCACTTATTTGGGAAAATCTTTTAGAACATTCTTCACACACATATGGTTTTTCCCCGGTATGAACACGAATATGTACCGTTAAATGATTTTTATGAGAAAATCCTTTAAAACATTCTTCACAAACGTATGGTTTTTCTTCTGTATGAATTCTAAGATGTTCTTTTAAATGACTCTTCTGAGAAAATCCTTTGGAACATTCTTGACACACATATGGTTTTTCTCCTGTATGAATGCGAAGATGTGCAATTAAATTGCTCTTTTGAGAAAATCCTTTAAAACATTCTTCACACATATATGGTTTTTCCCCTGCTTGACTGCAAAAATGTCTTTTTAATTTATCTTTTACAGAAAATGTTTTTGAACATTCTTTACATGCATAAGGTTTTTCTCCTGTATGAATAAGCAGATGTCTCATCAGATAACCTTTATTAGAATATCCTTTAAAGCATTCTTTACACACATACGGCTTTTCTGCAGCATTTATGGGTAGATGTATATTCATATTTTCAATAATTAAATTGTGAAATTTGGAACAAATTATTTGTGTTTCCTTTGAATGAATGTGTAGATAAATATCTAGAGTCCTCTCAATATAAAACTAACAGAAGTAAACAAATAGGTTACCAAAATATTCCAATTTTTGCCTTTTTTAAACAAAATTGCAACTTAAATAATCAGAAATTTTTTTTTTTAATACACAAAATCCACTCTATATAAAGACTAGTTCGATGAAAGATAGCGACCACCTTTATGAGTTTTGGCGTTAATGAGAATAATTTATACTATAAAAAACATATATTAAAGAAATAAATTATCATAATTGTAAGAGAATGTTATTACGATACGATAACAAAAGAGGACGCAATGCGCATACATTATTATGCGGCTCAACATAATACAAAATAATGTCCGCTTACTGCAGGGTAGAGCTTAGACACGGAAGAAGATTGTATTAAACTCTCGGATTAAACTCTTAATCTGTGGTGTGTTAAAGTCCTAATTTCCATTTCGAAAGTGACTTCTTTTGTTTACTTTTAAAATTCCCAATATTTTCCAAAATTCCCGGATTTATTCCCATCTTTCAAAAACTGTAGGTTTTTTGCAACACTATTTTATAGTAATGAAAATAGCGGCGTTGTACGCATACAGACATGCTAACACACACACACAAATACACACACAGACAAAAATTTGCTGAAATAATTTTCGGCTTTCATGGTGTGTGAAACGTGTATATTTATGCATGTATGAAACCGCATTCATAATACATATATACATATGCATATATAATAGGAAGCATTAAACAGATTACTTTTTATGTCGAATATATATCGTGTAAACTGTACATGCACACCATGTGATGTAGTAAAAAAAATTCGTACAACACTGAAAATTAATATTAAGTAGTTTTCCCATTTATATACTTCACAATGAATCAGAAATACTTTGTGACACCCTGTTAGTCAATCAATTACGCTAATCATATCTTATTTCACAGATATTGGTATTGGGAGTAAAGGCGAAAGATTGCACTAAGGTCCTAGACCTGAAGGAGAGTGTCTTCCGTGGGGTCTTTCTAAGGGGTTCTAGCGCGCCTTTACACAAGTTTTGGTGAAAACCACGGAAAACACCGAACGGCTCGGTCGACGAGAGCGACCAGTTTACAGGACAGAACCTCTCGAGTGCTAGCGGGCCCTTATTTTACAGGAAAAATTATTTTGTATACATCAAATATATGTATATTAATTTTGTTACATCGTATTTAGTATAAAGGTACCAAATTGTGCTTTAAATATGTACTTCGCATAGAATATACAAATTATTTTAATTACTTCCTTTTTCGATAATTATTAGTAGGAAACATTTTTATATTAAAAAAAATTTTTAATTTTTTTTTTCTATTAAATCCAAACAGTAATATTATATATAATACAATATTGAATTTTCTTAAATAATTCAATAATTAAAAAAAATCTATTTTTAATAATTAAATTACGTATTATCAATTAAAATATTTTATTAAATGAATTTTAACCTTAAAAAAAAAGAAAGAAAAGTAATATATAAATATATAAGCATTCTTTTTTCTTTTAAATCTTTTTTCTTAAAACTATTTTACAATAAGATTCACAATTAAAATCTGAAACATTATTATTCAAGCAATCTCTCTCTCTCTCTCTCTCTCTCTCTCTTTTTTTTTTTTTTAATTGAAATGTATATTTTTAATAATTAAATTAGTTTTTCAATTAGGTCTTTTAAATTAAATAATTTTAATTAGCTCCTTATTTCTATGATGAAGGATAGTAAAAAATCTTTTGATGTTTAAGAACATTTTGAAATAGTATTTTTATTTAAACGACCAAACAATAGTATTAAGCAATCTGAACTAATTGAATTATTAAAAAAAAAAAATAATTAATAATTAAATTAATTTTTAATTAAAATATATTGCTATAAATTATGTATATATATATATATAAATAAAGAATCATTTATAGTAAAAGAATCATTTTATATTTAAAAAAAAAAAAATCTTCGTGTTGATTGTTGTAGTGTTACAGCCGGTTGATAACTTGAGTGCCCTACACCTGCGTGAAATGCTCAGGGGTGGGAATAGGGGGCGGGAGCCTTAGCCTATACTTGCGAAAGTTTCGAAGAAAACCACGGGAAACTCTCAACGGCTTGGTCGACGAACGCGACTTCGGATCGAACTTAACACATTCCATTCTACTAGCATCGATTACCGCTCGGATGTTTAAATAAACTTTTTAACTGAAAGTCCAGACAACAGTATTAAACAATCTCACTTAATTGAAATCTTAAAAATTTTATTTTTAATTAATAAGTGTTTTACTTAGAATATGTAATTAAATATTTTTATAACTATTCTAGGGTTTCCATACACTAGGTATACATACCTGCCGGCTTCTGTAACGTAAAACGGGGTGTCGTATTATTGCGTGGGTTAGAGCCCCTAAATAAAATAATAGGCCGGCGCATCACCGCCATTTTTTTGCCTCCGAAGAGGACAGCATTCCCGCTTGGCGTCCTTATCGCTTCCCTAATGATTTTAAGAAATCTTGATCTGAAGCTAATCCGGTCAAAATAAGAGCAATAAGCAACGATAATATTCCCAAAAACACATTTTTTTCACAGTACATTCTCAGGATGTCATTTTATTCTGAGTTTACTTAGCTAAAATTATGAAATATAATAAAACAGAATACTCTAAAGTAAAGTAAGACGATAAAAAAAATGTTTTTCGTTTGTTTATCAGGGAAACGCGCTGGGTACATGTGGCAACCCTAAGGCAAAAAAATGTCGGATGCGCCAGCTCGTATATATAGGAGCCTTAGCGTGGGTCGGTATTCCAGTCATGTGAGTATCTTAGAAAGGACGAGGAGTCCATTAGGTTCACTAATAATCCTTTATTATATTCAAGATGCAGTCTTGGCCTGAATGTTAGACATCCTGAGCGTCATAAGTCCCGTAACTACGCCGAAAGTCGGCCCTTCTCCGTAGCGGCGCCCCATCGGGCCCGCAATTCGTTAGCGAGCTGTTACATGATAAGATTAATATTTAGCGTAGATTTACTAAGCAAGTCAATATCGGAAAAGCCACGATTTCTCGTGTGTCTCAGCTTAAATACCGTCTATTTTGGCGGGAATATTTAGTCCTGCCCTGCTTAATCATTGACTATTAACTTTATGATTGACATTCCAGCTCAGGCCTGGATCCTCAGGATTAATTAACATGCATTACTTAACCACAAGAAAAGGAAGATTGCACTTATTCAGCACTTTATATTCTGAAAGTTATTCAATTTTTCTGACTTTCGCGTTATGAAGTCCTCTGCTGTGAAACAAAGTTTAAAGGCGCACTTACGAATTATTAGCGATTTCTAGATTTTAAAATGGGGTTTTAATTATTTAAATTTAACTATTTTTTATCCATTTCATATATATATATATATATATATATATAATCTTTTATTATTAAAAGTATTTTAAAACAGTTTTTCTTAAAATTAATATTAAAACTCAAAACAATAGTATTAAATAATCTCGACTAATTTATTATATGTATATATTATATGTATATTAGTTAAATTAGTTTTCTAAAATTTTTAGTTAATTTTTTAAAACTTATTTTTATTTATTTATTTATTTATTTTATTTTACTTTTTAATCATTCATAGAAAAAAAAAATATATATATATATATATTAATTTTTAAAAAAAATAGGTTGTCTATTTAAAAGCTCAAATAGTTCTATTAAACAAATTAATTTAAACATTAAAA
Source organism: Salticus scenicus (assembly GCA_963930645.1). Taxonomy (NCBI): domain Eukaryota; kingdom Metazoa; phylum Arthropoda; class Arachnida; order Araneae; family Salticidae; genus Salticus; species Salticus scenicus. The sequence goes on from OZ005662.1 coordinate 4,722,005, forward strand.
ATTTTCACTTTTAATAAATAAAGATGTTTTTAATATATATTTATTTTTTTAATTTTTTGTGTATAATCTTTCACATAATATTATATATATATATATATATATATATATATATATACACACACAAAGTATTTTGACAGAAATTAAAAGCATCCATATACATTCATCTACACATACAACGAGTAGTAATGATGGCTAAATTTTAGCAGAAACCCCTCCCTATCAGATATATGTAACTCTCAGTATATATTAATTAAAACTCTAATGATAATTAAACAAAGTTTCATTAATATCTTAAATATATATATATTTTTTTATCTTGCTATACTCATTGTGGTCCCCTTTAGCCTCCCCCCCCCCATGTATATTTGAGCTTTAGTGGGGTTTTTGTCCGATGGGGATTTTGTCCGGTGGGGCTTTTGTCCGGGACCCTACAGATTCATACAATTAGGTCATGCTAAAGCCCCTTAAATATATTACATATAGGCTGGCGCATCGTCGTCATTCTGTTGCCTCAGAAGAAGATGGTATTCCAGCTTGGCATTTTTATTGCTTCACTAGCGATTTTAAGAAATCTCGATCTGAAGCTAGGATCAGTCCAGAGCTATAAGCAACATTAATATTCTTAACAACACATTATTTTACAGTATTACAGTTCATTCTCAGGATGTCCTTTCATCCTCATGATATTTTGTGGATGTACTGGGGATAAGATGTGTTGTTATGATATGACTGTCTTTGTTTTTAATACAAATCATAAATTTTTAGCGGGGAAATGAGCTTACCGACGTTTGTAGAAAGAAGTTATCTATATATTTTGTTCTGCTATTTCTAGCATATACTATTTATTTACAAAATACAAACATTAAAATAAATGTAATTTAGGATTCGGAAACAAAACAACTTTGGTGATCCGACAAAATGTCGCCAAAACTCAAACACACAGTAATAAACTATCTTAAATTAATTTGTGGTTTTAATATAAATATTATGTTTAAAATAACACATATTTTTGTATTTTTAGATTTACACATGTCAGAAATACAGAGGAAAATATAAGTAAATAAAAGTAATACTATTTTATTTTTCTTAAATTATCTTATGGAAATCTGAATATTTTATGTTCTTTTCTTGAGTGATTATAGCAGTTTATCGGTCAACAAATTCCCATATCGTAGTTTACTTAGCTAAAATTATGAAAAATAATAAAAGAAGTAACTCCAAAGTATCATAAGTCGAAAAAATTAATGGCTGTCATTTGTTTATCAGTGGAATGATCTGGGTACATGTGGCAACCCTAAGGCAATAAAATGCTTGATGCGCCAGCTCATATATATAGGAGCCTTAGGTAGAGCCCCTTAAATAAATATACAGGCCGACGCATCGCCGCCATTTTTTTGCCTCAGAGGAGGACAGCATTCCCGCTTGGCGTCCTTATTACTTTCCTGTGATTTTAAGAAACCTTGATCTGAAGCTACTATTGGTTAACAAAAGCAGTAAGCAACAATAATGTTCTTAGCAACACATTTTTTCCAAATTATATTATCAGGATATCCTATGGATGTGTTTGAAATAAGATGTGTTATTAAGGCTGTTTCTGTTTCATAGCAAAAATATCGCCAAAACTCAAATACACTGTAATAAAATGTCTCCTTAAATCGATTTATCAATATTAATATAAATAATATGATTAAAATAACACACTTTTCTATATTTTTACATTAACATATGTCAGAAATATAAAAGAAAAATGTAAGTAATATTGTTTTTTTCTTCTTAAATTATCTTTTTGAAATCTCAACACTTTATGTTCTTTTCTTGAGTGATTATAGCAGTTTATCGTTAAACAAACTACCATATCGTACTTTACTTAGTTAGAATTATGAAATATAATAGAAGTAGCAATTTAAAGTAACGTAAGACGATAAAAGAAATGACTGCAGTTTATTTATCAATGAAATGCCCTGGGTACATGTGGCAACCCTAAGGCAACAAAATGCCTGATGCGCCAGCTCGTATATATAGTAAGGCTCCTATATATACGAGCTGGCGCATCCGACATTTTTTTGCCTTAGGGTTGCCACATGTACCCAGCTCGTTTCCCTGATAAACAAACGAAAAACATTTTTTTTATCGTCTTACTTTACTTTAGAGTATTCTGTTTTATTATATTTCATAATTTTAGCTAAGTAAACTATGATATGGACGTTTGTTTAACAATAAACTGCTGTAATCATTCAAGAAGTGAATATAAAGTGTTCACAGACCTTCTATTACTGTGTATTTGAGTTTTGGCGACATTTTGTAACAGAAACCGCCCTAACAACATATCTTACAGTACATCCATGGGATATCCTCAGAATAAAATGACATCCTGAGAATGTACTGTGAAAAAAATGTGTTTTTGGGAATATTATCGTTGCTTATTGCTCTTATTTTGACCGGATTAGCTTCAGATCAAGATTTCTTAAAATCATTAGGGAAGCGATAAGGACGCCAAGCGGGAATGCTGTCCTCTTCGGAGGCAAAAAAATGGCGGTGATGCGCCGGCCTATTATTTTATTTAGGGGCTCTAATATATAGGAGCCTTAGCCTTATGTCGTGCTATTTTGATACGTCAGTTTCCTAGATGGCAGAACACGGAAATCGTTTAAAGTGAACACTTGAGCAAGAAATATTATCACTAAGAACATTTATTCTATCGTTTAATAAGAATTTTGAATTAAACATTGTTATTTTTGTATGGCAATACCTGTAACAAAGATCATAATAGAAATAATAGTGTGGTATACTACACAAACAAAAGTTAATCTTAACACTAATAATAGTGTATTTTATTGGTGCTAAGAAAAGTGATAAGTGTCAAAAGTCAGCCTTCTTTCTCCGAACTTTTCACCCGTCTGTTGTAACCCCTATGGCGTTTTTGTCGAAGATAAATCGCTGCTAAAATTGTCTCTAAAATTGGTTATTTTAAAAGTTGTTGTGTCTGATAAGCCTTTTAAATATTCGTGAATTTACAAGTATCCACTCTTTTTTACATAAGTGTTCAAGTAACTGTATTTTATACAAATAAAAGGCCTTATGTCTATGCTCCAGTTCTAGCATGGATATTTGTATTGGTTTGGAATCTATAATAGAATGTATGGAAACATTGTAATAGAACAAGCTGAATGAAATGTAATGGCTTAGAAATGTGAAGAATGTATATTTTTAAGCAAAAATAAATATTTAATTTTCATATTTAGTATGTTTAATATTATACACTGATCTGTTGCATATCATTTTCTTTATCCTTTTAAAGTTTATTTGTTAATTAGCCCTTCTGGTAGCCAGATGATTCACCCTCAGTTGACAGATTCTTTGTTCAAATCCCAGTTCAAGCAAGAATACGCATAGTATGACTTATTAAGGAGGGCAGCCCTCAGCAGGACACTGAGAGCTAGGACACATCAACCAGAGGTCTATTGTGCCCAGACCCAAACACATCCTTCTTAAGAGAAAAGCCTCGTGGCTGAAGCAAAGCTCAGCAGACACCTGACAGGAATATCCTGCAGCTCCCAAGCCTCAATGAGATGCCGACCAAGATGCTCAAACCTGTAAGCAGAAAAGGCCTCACAGTCACATAAAATGTGCCGAGCAGTCTCCTCTACCAGACAACAACCACGACAGATGGGATCAGAACTGATACCCATAATGTTCAGATGTCTCTTAAGGGTACAGTGACCAGTAGGAAGGCCAATATCCTTCCTCAAACCATTCCTGTTAAGCTTTAGAAGCTCCTTATGACGAAGACCAGGATAGTCTCGATTAAGCTCTTTTGCTTGCCTTTGACCATCAGAATTACGCCATAGCCTATAGTGCACGTTACCAAAGAGCTTGAAGATAGGAGCCCTAAAATAGTGGGAGAAATACCCAGAACAGGCTCAGGGCCACAAAAGAGTGTGCTGGAACCAGATCTAGTCAACTCATTACCAGGTATACCCATATGACCAGGTACCCAGTGAAGACTAACCTTATAGGAATAAAGCTCACAAAGTGCCTTGTAGCACTCCCATACGTGAAGAGAGGTGAACTTAACACTCACCAGTGAAAGGAGAGCCGCTTGACTGTCAGAACAGATACGGATGGTTAAATTATGATAACCTCTTTCTAAGCACACCTTACAGCATAAGATGATAACAAAGATTTCAGCCTGGAAAACTGTGGCAAACCTTCCAAGAGGAAAGGAAAGTAAAAATCTAAGCCAGAATGAGAACCAAGCTTAGAGCCATCAGTATACCAAGCCAAACAGTTGTCATCAAGCTAACTAGGAGACAAAAGCCAATTCTCCCTGAAAGGGAAAAAGATTTTTTAAAAGGCTTATGAAAGGCAATTTTCATAACCATGTAGTCACTAGGCATAATGAATGAAGGAAGATCAGTAACAAATGAAATGAGGGAACCCCAAGACAGATGTCTAGAATAATCATTCCACAAGCCTAGACACATGAAACACTTCATACAGGTTAAAGCGTCAGCTTCAATACGCAAATAAAGCAGAAGAAGCCTAAGCAAACACTCAAGGGCAGCAATTGGAGTAGTCCTAATACAGCCTGAAAGAGCAACACAGACCATCCTCTGCAACCTAATAAAGCTAGTTCTAACAGTAGTCAGTCTAGACTGAGAGCACCAGACAATACAGCCATAGGTGATGATAGGACAGATAATCATTGAGTAGATCCAATGGACAGCCCTGGGACATAAACCCCAGGTTCTTCCAATGGAACTCTTACATGCCCAAAAGACCTTTGTGGCCATACGTAAGCAATACTCAATATGCTTACTCCAGTTCAACTTAGTGTCAAAGAATACACCCAAGAACTTGACCTCACATGAAGGCAACAGCCTATTACCCAGAAAGTAGACATCACCAAGATTTGGATATCTTCTACTAGAAAAAGGAACAAGGTTTACCTTAGATGGATTAACAGATAAGCCTGAATCAGAGCACCAACGGGCAACATGCTGAAGAGCACCATTCATAACATCAGAGACAGAGTTACCAAACTTGCCCCTGACAACAATGCCCCCTGACAACATCATCAGCATAAACAACACATGGAATACCAAGGTTGGCAAAATGGACTAACAAAGAGTCAACAACAATGCACCACAGAATAGGAGAGAGCACTCCCCAATGTGGACAACCAGAGCTAGCATGAACCTTCATGCAAGTACCCATAAAAGAGGCACAAACATACCTAGAGGATAGCAAATTAGCAATCTATCTGGTAATAATAGAATTACCTCCAGTCAAGAGCACGAATGATGTCAAAAGGGACCTTATCGAACAAAAAGAGTCAAGAGATCTTATCGAACAAAAAGAATCAAAAGAGATCTTATCGAACGCCCCTTTGATATCAAGAAAAGCAACAAGGGCAATTTCTTTATCATTAATGCACTTTTCCAAAACAAAGGAAAGTTCATACAATGCAGTATTAGTAGATCTTCCAGGTTGATAGGCATGCTGTGAGGAAGACAGTGGCCTATCAAAAATAACAGAATCCCTAAGGTATCTGTCAATAAGCTTCTCCATTCCTTTCAACAAAATAGAAGAAAGACTAATAGGCCTAAAGGACTTGGCATCAAAGTAGTTATCCTTCCCAGGCTTAGGAATGAAAACCACCCTAGTTTTCCTCCAAGACTAGAGGTATATACCCATAAGCAATGCAAGAACAAAAAATTCTGCAAAGAAAGGGAGCAAGAAAATTAATACCCTTGATAAGAAGCACAGGAATGATGTCATCCATCCCTGGTGACTTAAAGGGTTCAAAAGACTTAATAGCCTAGATGACCTTGTCATGGGTAACCACCATTTTAGTAGCTTCCCAACTGTCGTTACTGCAAGTATGTGAAGAGACAGAGCTATGCGTATCACAATCAGTCGTACCAGAGCTGGGAAAAGGAACTCGCAGCAGCTCAGCTAGAATCTCTTCACTCAACTCACTGTATCTACCAATAGGAAGACGAATAGCATTCAAACTAGAACTATAATCTCTAGTCAGAATTTTTGCTACCTCAGCAGTAGCAGAAATACCATTAATACTATCACAGAAAATACTGCCAAGAACGTTGCTTAGCAGTTCTAATGGCCTTATTGTAAGTAGTGAGGGCATCCCGATAGGCTTGCCACGCACCAGACTTCCTAGCTCTATTAAAGAGCTTCCTTCATTTCTTACGTAAAGAACTAAGCTCAGAAGACCACCAAAGAACGCGCCTTGGGGAGCTAGTAACCGTAAGCTTACAGCTACTATGATAAGAATTGAGAATAATCTGTTGCAACTGGTCAACAGTCAACTCGATATCATCAGTAGAATTGAACTTACCAGAAAAGGTGGAAAAGCCTTTTCCAAGAAGCTTTTCAAAAGAACCCCAGTCAGTAGATCTCGGGTTCCTCCTAGCAACCTTTACATAGTAAAGGCCTTTAACAGAAAAAGTGATCAGTTGATGATCACAAGCTGTAACTGCATCAGACACCTTCCAATCAGAGATGTACCCTAAACATAAAGAGTTACACAGAGTCAGGTCAATAACCTCTCTTCTATTAACTGTAACAAAAGTAGGTTCATTGCCTCTGTTAAGGATACACAAGTTATAAAATAAAATATGATCCATCAGCACATCTCCATGCTTGTTGCAATCACTACTTCCCCACAAAGTGTGGTGAGCATTTGCATCACAGCCAAAGATGAGCCTAAAGCTTGAACAACAATAGCTAAGAATAGACTTAGCCAAGTCAGACAATGGGTCTATCTCCTCATAAGGGAGATAGGCAGAGAGAAAGATAAAATCAACATTTGCAGCCCTGTCATTGAGTTTGACTTTAACCGCAACCATATCCTTATTCAGGAAGTTGACAAGATTAAAGGCATTAAGTTCAGACCTAGCAATAATGCAAGCCCTGGGCGTATCGCAAAAGGTGTCATAGAAAATATTGAAACCTTTAACGCTAAGGCCGATGATTTTACCATCATAGGTCCAAGGGTCTTGAATAAGAACAATGTCAAAATCTCCATCAACCAGCCTCTTGGAGAGAAGAGCCGAAGCAGCCTTGCTATAATGGAGATTCAACTGACCAACTCTAATCTCATCCATAACAGAGAAGCAACAGCCATGTGGAAATTACCCATCATGGCCTGACTCAGGTGAAGAGTCCTTCTGCAACAGCTCCAAAGGCTTATCAATCCCACACAAAGACTGCGGCGAGCCAGCTAGCAAAGTGCCCTCTAACCCAGAGTCCAGTGCAAGATCAGATAAGTCGAGCATCACTAAAGGTACTCACCTGAGAAGCCGAAGGGGACGGAGCCACCTCAAAAAGCAGATGACACCTGAGAAAAAGGAGGCTGAAAGGAAGCCGGGGGCTCAGCAGACTCTGAGGAATACAAAACAGAAGGATCCACAGGAGCAGTAGCCCAGACAACACAAATTCGTCCAGATTAAGTCAAAATACGTAATCTGGATGTATAGACATGTCCATATTACAGCCAGATTCAGTCTATATTTCATCAGATTTTGTAGATATTAAGTAGAAATGTCCTCACCTGTTACGTCATAAGTACGTCTTTTAGCTGAAAAAAATAACGTAAAATAGATGTATAGTGAACATAATATAGACATGTCCATATTACAGCCAGATTCAGTCTATATTTCATCAGATTTTGTAGATATTATGTTGAAATGTCCCCACCTTTTACGTAATAAATACGTCTTTTAGCTGAACAAAATAACGTAAAATGGACATATGTGAACATAATATAAACATGTCCATTTTCATTCACATTACATCCAAAAATTACCCATGTTATTTTTAGATTTATGCAAACATAGACGCTGGCAGAATGAAATCCTTAGTGAGTGCAATGTTTTTTTTTTTTTTTTTTTAACTTAATACTAGTGTCATATGTCCGTCTAAGCAAAATCAAATCTACATAAAGGGTTTTTTGTGAAATCCACAGAAAGAGTTCAAAAAATTATTTTAAAACTGTAGATTATTTTATATATATAATTCAATAATTAAAAAGCTTTAAAATATTTTTAAAGTTATCTGGAGTACGGCACAAAGAGAAAAAAAAACTTCCCCTGTGATTTATTTTTTCACACAAAATATTTTATATTTTTAAATTTCATTCATTGCCAGCACCCATGTATGTAAATCAGTTTTTTATGGAATCTAGCTTTCAAACTTAGGTCCTTTGGCCCAATGAACTATTATTCCACTAAGTGATGTCCTCATTCAATATTTGACTTGCCTTCATACTCCTATGAAATAGATTTAATATTTTCTTTATGTGAATAGATGCAGAATTACAAGTGATCTTTTTTTAAAAAATATAATCACATTATGATGGTATAGAAAAGTTTAAAGTTGTTCACTCCTTTTGTGATTTTCCCATCTCTAGTCACCAAATCCCATGCAAGTTATGGCGAAATTTGTTTATAGAATTATTTTTTACCAAATTGAAATTTTTAAATTTTGTTTTCACATTCAGAAAATCCACAACTGTTAAATAAATCAGTACTCGTTCCCCAAAATTGATTTTTTAAAATTTTGAAGTTTTATTTTACGGCTAAAAAATGAGGAAAATGTATTTAGTGAAACGCATTTTTGAACTCAAAATTCAAATTTTAAAAAAGTAAATTTTTAGAAAGGGAGTACTAATTTAATGGTTGTGTATTTTTAGAATGTGAAAATGGAATTTAGAAATAATAATTAGGTAATGTGCAATTCTATAAACAATTTTACCCATAGAATAACAGGGGCTTTGGGTGACCTTGACGGTCTGTGATCCCTTGAGTCATAACTTTGTTTATATACTTTATACAATAATTAATAAAGGCCAAACAAATTTTTACAAGAATGAAAAATAACTAGATGAAGTTGTGCTTGTGCCCTAAGCTTTAATACTGGCCTGCTCACTTTTTATTCTTGTTCAGCAAAAATCGACATAAGTTACATATGAAATTATTCATTACTTAATTTTTAATAATGAAGTTAACAGAACAGATGGTAGAGCATTAGCTTTTTTTTTTTTTTTTTTTTTTTTTTTAAAGCTCTGGTTTGAACACAGGCCAGGTCATTTTTGTAAAAATTAATGAGGCTTTTCCTTTAAAAATGTTTTTTAAAAAATTTACGCTTTGTAATATTCTTTTAACAAAGTACATGAGTTTAATTTTCTACATTTAATATGTTCCACAGCTTTTTCATGGGAAAATGCGAAACGCTTGCTAGTTTGTATGTATTAATTCATATTCCAATTAAGAGTTTTCTGTACATATATTTAATCTATGTGAATGAATAAACAATTACATTTTACTGAAAAAAAAAAAAAAAAAAAAATCATCATTTAACCTTCTATTTTCATTCCACAACGTACCTGAAAATTTTTTTGCGCTCTGCAAACCAATCATAAGCAATACGTTTTTTTGCATCTAAATAATGTTACTTTCATTGTATTGTACAGTATGGAAATATATTAAAATATGCTTTAAACCACACTGTATTCAAATTCTTTTCAGAGTCCCTATATTAATCTTTCATGCATAAATATTTAAAATAAAATATTTTTTTTTATTTTTTTTTGAGACATTAATTCTCTTTTGATATATGAAAAAAGCAAGCTTAAAGCTGTAAAATAATTTCTTGAACTTCATAAGTAAATCCAAATAAAATATTTTAATCAAATTTGTTTGAATTAACCTGGCAGGAAAAATCTTCATTGTTTTATAAAGTATCTTGAAATTAAATAGAACTATACCTTTTTGTATATAGTACTTTGTATAGTGTATAGTACCTTTTGTATAGTGTATATAATTACTTGAACACCCTATTATTTTTTGTTTTATTATTTAACGACATTTCTTATTTTATCTACACAACCGTTAATTACATAATGTTTTAAAAGTACAGCAGAGTCACTCCAGATTTTTCATTTTTTAATAAACATGTACTTATTCAAAATCAGAAAATAAATAATAGTGCATCACTGCATGAATAGGTTTTGTATAAAGTCTTGTATTGTTGCCTTTATCTTACTTTTTAATTTATACCAAGAGTTTTAACACTCTGTTTAAAAATATTGCATATCTCATTTTTTATAGAATGAAGATAAATGCATGAATTTAAGCTTATTCTTGCATTCATCCTTATATAGTGCATTAATTTATTTTATTCCAGTAAAAGCCAAGCAAATTATTCTTACTTCTTATTACCAACCAAAGTTTTAATAAATTATTCATGACCAGTTATTGCATTTTCAAGTATAAAAGACTGCCATTTAACAGCCACAATAATTTCTTGAAAGTGTTTTGTAAAGAAATCAACAGTTAAATGAATAAACTCTTTTTCAGTATATCGTAGTGAGAGAGTTACAATTTCACAGAAATTATCCAACAATATATATATGTTTATTTATAAATTCCAATCCATATAGTCGGCAGCAAAATTATTGAAGCACTAGCAATAATTCCTATTTAAAAGATAAGCACTTAATACTGTTTTGTTACGTAAATATTTGTCGAGTCATGATCTTAGTCTTATGCTGCTTATAAAAAAGTAAGTTGATAAAAATTAGCGATCAAACTAAAAAATATAAATAAAAAATGTGGATGTGTGCTTCAATAATTTTGCTGCTGACTGTAGCGGGGCCACTTGAAATCAGGCTACCACTTGAAAATTTATTATCTAGATAATTTTTGAAACACTGAATCAATTCGAACCAAAGTTGGACAGTGAACTTACAATCGGCAGCAAAATTTTTAAAGCGCTAGCAATAATTCATATGTAAAAAAGTACACTTAATACTGCTTTGTTAAACGAATCCTTGCCGAGTCATTTTCTCAGTCACTATGAACATGACTCGACAAGGATTTATTTAACAAAGGTATTAGGTGTACTTTAAGACTTCTACCTGAAAATTTTTCATCACAACAAATTTGGAAATACTGAACTGTTTTGCACAAAAGTTGGACAGTGAATTTATTTTGGATTAATAAAGTGAGCAACTCGCTCTGTCATTTTATTTCCAGTTAAAGGCCACTTAAAGTCAGGCTGCTAGTTGAAAATTTGTTATGACAATAACTAGAGTTGCACCGAATATTCGGTTCGAGCGAATATCTTGATATTCGACAACCGAATAGTCGAGGTCGAGTTAAATTTTAAATTAAATTAGAATATTGAAATTGGTAAAAATATTTATCATATAAAATTAAACTGTTTTCCTTTTTTTTTTTTTTTTTTTTTTTTTCTTTAATTATTATTCATCAATATTATGATATTAAATAAGTAAAAAATGCCAGTCTAATAAAATTTCTAATCTAAATAAAAAATAGTCTGCATTAAAATGTAATATATTCAGACATGATACAAGCTTACAGAAAAAAAGGCTGAACTTTTCACGAACCCCCCCCCCCCTTCCCTCTCAAAAGTGGTATCATGCAACTAACAGAGTATAAATTTTTCAATAATAAAAATAATGTTATACCTGATTGCATACATGTACACACAATAATAAACAAAATCAGAACAATAAATCTTACATTAAATATCATATTAATTATAATTAAAATAGTTGTAAGTGCTTAAAAAACAGACAAAATTATTACATATACTTGAAAATAAGTTTACTCTATAGAAGCATTGCTTGCTGGGGCAATTGATTAACAAAATAATGTAGTTCAGGTTCATTAGGAAAATGCAGTTAAAGTGCTATTTCTTTTTTATTTTCGCCAAGTTCGAATTTAACATTTCTTGAAAGCCAATCACATAGAAATTGCTAATATATTGCACAAATTCAGGCTGACCCCCCCCCCCCTACCCCTACACATGTCCAAAAAGTTTTAATGCGGATTTGCATTGATCCCAAGAATAATAAAATTTTCAAGCTTAAAAAGGCTGAAAAGTAACATGTCTGTATATTTCAAAATAGTCACTTATTATAGTTTAATGAAGGGGAAATTGTGACAGCATATAAAACTACATTTACTTTGTGTGTACATATATGCAACTTTGATTACTTTGTTCTCCTGACGTAGGGTAGTGTTTTCATTCAACCCGAAATAATTGTTGCGAGTTTACTGCATTTTATGGTGTTTATTCAAAGTTTTGTACTTATTACTTTAAAACACCAGTTCTGTGGTGCTTTCTTATTATATATATGTATATTATTGAAGTCTTCTTTCCTGATGTTTACTCATTATAATGTTTTATGCGTATACAGCCTACACGCAAAATAAGATTATTTTTTGAAAATTCAAAAAAAGGAAAAGTTTATTTGTTCTTAAAAAATGTATTTGGCTCTTTTTAATCTAATTATTTTAATGAAATTCAAAATTTTACATGATTAAAAAAAAAAAAAAAAAATCAATGATTTAAAATATACATTTTATTTCTATTTTGACTATAAAATTTATCTTTTAATGCTAAATACTTAGATTTTATGTTGATACTTTTTAATGTCCTTATTATTTCTTTTTACATGCAATAAATGTTTAAAATAATTAAGCTATTCTGGGTATAAAAAATAATTTACACTGAAATTTAAGTATTCGGCCGAATACCAAATATTTGGTATTCGTTATTTGGCAAAAATCACTATTCAGTTCAACTCTAACAATAAGTTTTGAAATATTGAATTTAGGGTTCGCACTAAGGAAAAATATGAGTGGGATTCTCCCACTCTAACAAAAAATTTAAGTGGGATTTTGAAAATTTAAGTGAGATTTTTGAAATTTAAGTCAGTAATTACATTTTACAGAAAAAAAGTATTTTCAAGAAATATGCAAATTACAGACATGTGATTGCTGAAATTAGAAATTAGCTGAAAAGTTCTTGCAAATATGATTGATTGGATGATTAGTTCAATATTGATAACGTCACTTTCATAAACTGATGACAAACATTTATATTATATAGTTTTTATCTACATTAAGCATTTTCAGGATTTTTTCATTAGCTTAAAAAAAATTCTTCAATATACCTACAATAACTTTTATATCCACATAGAATTTTATTAAAATTTCACACCAAGTGTAAAACAGATTTTTCAAACAAATATAGAATATGATTTTTATGTATGTACATTAATCATTCATATAAAAGTAGCAGTAGCTAATTATTAGTTTCAAACATGCATAAAACAGACTGAGTATTAATTTTCTTAAATTAGTTTGGAAAAAATTTTCTTATCTGAAAAATCTATTCTTCATTTCCCCCATGTTTACAAATTTGGTATAGATATGACACCCCATAAAGATTTAATTTAATTGAGAAAAAATAAATAGTTTCATTAAGTTCAGCACTAAAGGTCTAAAAATAATTACATATGTCAGAAATATTGAGCACTTCTATTGCTTTATTGTTTCTAGAATTGATCATTGACCACAATCCATATTCCGGAGATTGGAAAGAGGGGGGGGGGGGGGATTAAAAAAATAATTACAGAGTAAGAAATATTAAACTCTTTCAATTATACTTCTAGAATCTAATAAAGCAAGTTTAAAATGAATATTATAAAAATATAATTTATGTTGCAGATGGGTAAAGATTGAGAAACAAGACTTCTGCAGAACATTTGATTGCTGATCGCTAGATGGAGATAAATAAAGGGGGAGGTGTGCAAAAAATAATTACAAGAGCAAGAAATATTTAACAGTTGTATCTATTTACAGGTTCTAGAATCTCATAAAGCAACTTTGAAATGGATATTGACATTTATGTTGTGGATCGAGAAAGATTAGGAATCAGAAGCTTTAGTAGAACATTTTATCGCCAATTGTTCCATTTTTATTTATTTATTTTTTAACGAACGATATCCGCGATTTTTTTTTAAACGGAAAAAATAAATTCGCGGAGTTCAATAAATCAGATTTAAAAAAAAAAAAAAAAAAAAAAAAAAAAAATCGCGGAAAAATAAGTGCGGGAAAAGCGCGCATATGAAAATTTTTTAAGTGGGATTTTTTTTAATATTGCGCGATTCCCGCGATCCCGCACTCTAGCGCGAACCCTGATTGAATTTATTTGAATCAAAGTCAATCAGTAAACTTATTTTACAAACATCTTGAATTAATTTAGTGAGCAACTTGCTCCTGCCATTTTGTTTCCAAGTGGCGACACTTCAAAATTTGTCAATACAATAACTTTTGAAATACATTTGAACCTCATTAATAAATAATACCACAGAACTAGTGTTTTGAAATAATAAGATCAAAACTTTGGATAAACACCATAAAATGCTAGAAACTTGCGAGTTTGTTTTCTTGCATTTTATGGTATTTATCCAAAGTATTGTACTTATTACAGTCGAACCTCATTAATGTGAATTACTTTTAACATGAACTGTTTCCACAATCCCTGTGAAAAGGAAAATTAGTTTCTGAGTTACTAATAGCACGAACAAATTTTTTATCCCCTTGAGATTCATATTAATAAGGTTCGACTGCACTTAATACAAAATCAATTAGCAGGATAGACTCATCTTAAATAATTGCAAGATAAAAACTTTTTATATACCATAATTTTAAATTTGCTGTTGAATCACACGAACGATACTGAAGGCAGCGGGGACCCGAAACAATAATTAGCCAAGAGTATTTAAAAAATGCATTGTTATCGTGTTTTGAGCTATTCTAAAAGTTTCAAATGTCTAGCTTGCCGGGAAGATAGTTAAATAAACTTTATGTTGAATCATATAAACGTTATCGAACGCAGCGGGGACCCAAAACAGTTCACTAAGTAAAAGTATTTTTAAAAAATGCATTGTCATCGTTTTCTGAAAGTTTCAAATATCTAGCTAGTCGGATCTGTATTTGTGTATAAAGTGATATTGCTATATATAGAGCAAAAAGAAGAAAGCGACAAACTATAAAGAAAAGTTAGAAACATTTGAGACTTTTATAAAAGTGAAAAAAAAAAAAAAAACAGAAAAACAAACGCAATATGATATGCATTTGCCATAAAATATTTTATTTAGATAGACCTTTTTCATTTATAATGTATTTGCTGATTTTTAAGAGAAATGTTAGTTAATTTAAACTGAAAGAAAATGTTGAGTTTGTTTTTAAAATGATAAAGAATACTGATGATAATGGAAAGAAAAAGATAGCTAGATACAATTGCAGGGGGAATAGTGATACTATTTAAAAAATCCTGAGTATTATTGCAGGATTGTTTCAGCCCTGTTAAAATAATTCTAAAATAACAGCAATAAAAAAAAGGTCTAAACTTAGAATTTTTATAATTATACATATTACAAGTTCTGTAATAAGTTCAAAAATAAAGAAACTCGTATTTAAACCACAGCTAAAATTTACAATGCATATGGGAATGTAAATAGGATTTTTTAGTTAACTGTTAAACTATATAAAAACAATATAATTTTCTCAACTGACAACTTTTAAAAAAGTTAAATTACAAGATGTTTGATGCATTTTTATCTTTCCAACACTTATTACAATTACTCAGCGGGCGAAAAAATAAAAGAAAAACAAGCATTTGTCAAACAGATATATGTGTAAATACAGTTTATAACTTATTAATAAAGGAAAAACAAAAACATAATAACGATCAAATCAGAAGTAAACATGTTTTTATTAGTATTTAATACATTTGAAAATAATCTACTTTTTATTTTAATCTAAGAATAAAGGCTTAATATTATAGTGTTTATTTAAAAATTTTTACTTATTATTTCAAGGACTAACATTTTCA
The DNA here is from genome assembly GCA_963930645.1 of Salticus scenicus. Classification (NCBI taxonomy): domain Eukaryota; kingdom Metazoa; phylum Arthropoda; class Arachnida; order Araneae; family Salticidae; genus Salticus; species Salticus scenicus. The sequence goes on from OZ005662.1 coordinate 4,737,743, forward strand.
CAAATACAGAAAAAAGATATTAATACAGCAAAAGTAAGTTATTTTGTCACGAAGTATATATATATATATTTAATTAGTTTTTCATAGATAGACTTCAATGAAATTAAAATATTTTCAGATTATTAGAAAGAATTACAGAAACAACCACGCAACACAAATACAGACGGTTCGGTTCGGTTAGTACTGAGATTTATTGCTTGCCTCTACTATTGCTTGCCTCTATTGCTCCCTTATATCTCGAAAAATCCACACCACAAGGGTTTACAAGTTTTATTACAAGAAACAGACAAGTACAATATTTTTGAAGACATAAGACATCACAAACATCCATGCCCGCACCAGGATTCAAACCTGGGACCATTAGATTCGGAAGGCAGCGCCCTACCGACCGAACCACCTGGCCGGCCAAATACAGACGAAAAAGCGATACAAACGTAAATAATAGGCAGAAGCAGCTAGAGAAAGTTGAGAGAGCAGCAGTCTGAACAATAAATGAGATGAAAAAAAAGAAATAGTTAATTTAATTTCAATCGCAAAATTTTGTAGAAGATAAAACTTTCTTATATTTGATTACAACATCCACATTAATAAAATGGCGGCATACAGGTGCAGTTTTAGCTCAAGTATTTACGTAAACTGGATTAGTTCAATTTTCATTCAATTTATGTGCCTAAACTGACGTCCATATTTTGTACGTTTCCCGTAGATACGTCTACGTTCGGAATTTCACATATTCTGAACATACTGGAGCTGGAGATCTATGTTCAGAACTCGTCTATAGACGTAACTCGGACGCGATAGATGAAATATGAACATAATATGGACGTATGTGTTATGTGGGAGATACCACCTCCTTAGGTTCCCAGTGAGAACAGAGAAACCAGACCTACGCATCATCTCAACATCCCCAGAATCAACGTTGAGAATCCATCTAGCAGAGTTATATCCTGCAGAACACTGCAAGACACACCACTCCATAGCTTTCAACTCAGGGTTGTAACGCTGAAGATGTCTCAGAAACATACTAGAGTCAGAGAACTTGTCTCTAGTCCTGAAAGCGACTTTAACAGGAGTTGCTTGGGCAACTCATCAGCATCCAAGACTCTGAGTACTAAGTCACCCAATATTCTATTGCCAAAGTTGCTCTTGATCCATTCCATCGTAGATACGCATAGTAGTTCTAAATCCACTTTAAGATGCAGGTCCCAGTCTAATGAACCTTAAGGCTGCTCATCAGTCAGACTCCCCCTTTCTTCCTTCCCATATTACCCTATGGGATTTTTGTTGCTTCATATTATAAGGCGATCTCATTCAAAAATGAAATTTTTAGAATTCTGTTTGTTGAATGTTACTCTTTAGTTTAGTAAGCAGTGAAAATTAGACTCCTAAGTTTACACAATGGAATAAAATATTTAAATTTAATTCTAGTTAGTTAGTTTTCTCTTACTAAGCTAAAAGGCGACATATTTAAAAAGTAATATTCAAAAAACAGAATTCGTAAAACTTTATTTTTGGCACAGATATCCTTATAAATATGAAGCAACAAAAATCCCTTATGATAACATGGGCAGGAAGAAAAGGAGAATCTGATGTGCAGCATTAATGTGCAAAAAAATGGCCATACAGTGAAATCCCCAAACCAAACCTTATACAGTAGAACTTGGATAATTCGAAGTTAAAGGGACCTGAGAAAAATTCGAAATATCCAAAAATTCGAATTACATATACTATTTCATACTTGCCAACATACTAATTAAAATTCCTTAGTATTGTTAACCCCGCCTTCTTTTTCACACCAGTATCCGTTTTAGAGTATTTTTCTTCTTATTTAATCGTAATTGCATTTGCAAAATATTACTTTAAAAATTTACTGGTGTGAAAAAAAAGGGCGGGACTAACAGCACTATAAAATATTAATTAGGATGTTGGCAAGCATGCTATTTTGTCTAAAAGAAGAGATAAATTAAAAAAATTAAAACTCTACGATCAAAGATTTAACATATAAACTTTATATCTAAGAAAACTGCTACATCCTCTTCCCCCTCCCGTTAAATCAATATTTTTTACGAGCTTAATTATTCAACACTTTTTAAAAAAATAGTCAGATATTTTTTATTGTTTCAAGTACAATCTTTGTGTCATAGCTTCAACCTATCAGTTGATACAAAAATAGAATCTTCTACATCAGACATGACTTTCAATTCAAAAAACCCTCGATGTTCATGTATATGCACCATATCTTCTGATGCACTAGGTAGGGGTTTTTCTTGTATTTCCTTATCCTTATTTTGAAAAACTATTAAAATAAATAATGCATTTTAGCTGAAAAAAATCTTGGGAAAAAATTTTACTGTAATATTTTAAAGTTAATCGTATGAAAAATTCGAATTATCCACGATTTTTTAACATTATCTTAATACAAAATTCAAGGGCCCGAGTAAAAAATTCGAATTATCCAGAATTTCGAATTAAACAAGTTCGAATTATTCAAGTTTCACTGTATAATGATGTGAAGGATGTTCCTGGATATTTCAAAAATAAAGTGCTGTAAATTAACCTACAGTTACCGACATAAGTGAAAGTACATTTTCGAATCTAGAGATTTTTGTTGAATATCTAAAGAAATATTTCATAAATCCTCTTGAAATTTTAGTCGTAAAAAGAACATGTTATACCACATACACTAAGCGACAAAAAAAAAGCCGCACTGCAGAAAAAATGACTTATACCTTTTTTATTTTTAATAACTTTAAAATTAAGGTTGAAACAAATAAAACTGTCTTGTTTGCATAATACCAAAGGGATGAAATGATACCTATGAACATTTCCGATTTAATAATTCGCTTTATTGCACTCTACGAAGTACTTTTTAAAAATCTGCATAATACTTTCTTTTTGAACATAATGCAATTACCGTACACTTTGTATTCTATTATGATTTCTTATATGAAATAAACAAGTTATATTTTAATATATGAAATAAAACTATTTATTTGTTAGATCTAAGCAATTTTTTATTAAAAATATGTATTCTGTATTGAGTTAATTCTACGTTTATATGGAATTACTTCTGTAATGCTCAGGGGCATAGCATTATACCCTTTTTTCAAAAATTTCACTGTGCTAAATATTAAAAATAACTTTTATAGTTCTTGCAAAGCTGTAGGCTGCAAATTTCGAATCCTACTGTCTCTTCCCGCGCCTTTTTATGACTAAACATTTTCGAGCGAATTGAGATAGAACTGTTTCCAAGTCTAATAAAAAAGAAATTCTACTATATTCTTTGTGGGATTTAACTTAGAGTAAAAATCATATTACTACTTACAGAATTATAGGTGCTCATGGTAATGGATAGCTAATTTTAACAATTTGATTCAAATTGATGTACCAGAGACGCTCTACAGCAAGGTGCATTACATCATGAAATGCTGTTTGAAGAAAAATCTGAAATACCTCCAACATAGTCCGTCAGGCGTCACTTTTATAATCACCGTGTTTTATTTTGAGTTAATCGATCCCTTGAGCATGAAAATTTGCCCGATTTTTTTAAAAAATGTGCACCTCCGTACCATAATGTACGGAGAAAATGTCACTGTTTTAAGAGTGCGGTTTTCATTAAGTCGGTTATATTTTCGTCCTCATTCTAGCTTTTTTCAACTTCTCGAAATAAAGAAAACTTGATTCATCAGAGAAAACCAGTTCAGCCTAATAATTAACTGATGATGTTTTAAAATTTTTGGTCAATTAAAGTATTGTTTTTTCTAATTCTTTTCCTTAATGATGGCTTTTTTCGCAGATCTTCTGTTTTTTAACCCGCTTTGTTTAATTGTTCCCGAATTATTTTTGAAGAAAGTAATTTTATATACACTTATTTTAAATCTTTTTTAAGTTCTGAACATGATACAAATCGATTTTTTAAACATTCGCTTTTTAACTTGTAGTTATCTTGCTTGGATGAGCAACTTGACCGCCTAAAGCCAAATTCCCAGTTTAAACGGCCAAAAAAATTTATATTTTGCTAAAAACCATTTTACCAATATTTCGTTAACATTTAATTATTTTGTCATCTCACGTATTAAAATATTTTTTGATTTTCATTCAAAAATTAATACTTTTTGTGCCATCGTTAACTGCCTTATTCTTACCATTTTTGAAATAATTTCTAAAATTTCCGTTTTTCTAATAAATGCATTTTATTTTTAATACTGGACTTATTGCTAAAGTGTATGTGGAGGAAAACATAATAAAATCTGTTCAAAAATTTGCTTTTTAAACGAAAAAAAAACGCGGTTGTAGAAGGTGAAAAGGAAAATATTCAAGTGCGGCTTTTTTTTTTTTTTTTTTTTTTTTTTTTGTCGCTTAGTGTATGTTACAGCAAAAATTTTGTCCCAAAGACTAATAGAAGATCAGTCACGAATTAACCAAAAATTATAACCTTTGAGATCACCTGGAAAAAATAATGCTTGAAATGAATTGCAGCTGTATTAAATGATTATAAGACTTTAATAATATATAAATTTAATAATATATAAATTTATATGAGAATTCCACTTAGATAGAGATATAAAAGTTTCTTTAATTACGTTGAAAAATTTTCAAATATTTTTTGTTTATAACATGCAGCATTTTAAAACCAAAGCTATGTCACTTTTGGAAAACTTGACATATTATATTAGACACAACATACTGCAATCAGAATATAAAAATATCAAATATCTGATGAAATGTGAGCATTTTTACTTAATAAATGTGCATGTGCAATCCTTAGCGAAGTTTATTTTGCATAATTTATTAGCCAAATGTATAGACTAATTCTAAAAAAATCTCCAAGCAAATATCGTTAAAACTCAGAAAAATATCGTCAATAGAAAAGTTGATTTTCAAATATTTTTAAAAAGTTGCAAAACACTAAAGGGTTTTACCCATATTTTTATTTTCAATCGACGAATAGTCATGGACATAAATGAAAGCACACTTTTTGTATTTTCTCGAAAAAAAAAGAGAGAGGGGGAAGGGGGGGGGGTATGTTTAGTAAAACATGTTGTTTATATAATCTTTAGTATCTGATGTAATAGTCCACAATATTGACTATGCGTTTTACTCTGCTTTCACTTTTGACTTTCAATTTCAGGTTGAAAAATTTTATTTATTTTCTAAGTTTATTAATCTGAATATTAAATTTGTATTTTATAGTTGTCATTATACAATACTAAAGATTATATAACCAGTATCTTTTTAGTAAAAAAATTGCTTGATTTTGAAATATTTCCTCACTTTTTTGAGAAAACGTACAGTGTGTCTTCACTGTGTGTATCTGACTGTTTGTCGATTCTAAATGTAAATATACGTAAAACCTTTTGCACCTGTGCATCTTCTCTTTGTTGAAAATCAACTTTTCTACCGACGATATCTTTCTGAGTTTCAACGATATTTGCTTGGGAATTTCTTTTTAGAATTACTCTATGCATTTGTCAAATAAATTATGTAAAAGAAATTTCACTAAAGCTTGTGCATGTGCACTTAAAAATTATTCAGTAAAAATGTTCATATTTCATCAGATATATGATAAATTTATATTCTGATTGCAGTATTTTGTGTCTAATGTAACATGTCAAGTTTTCCAAAAGTGACATTGCTTTGGGTTTAACCCTTTCAGGGGCACTAAGTAAAAACGATTGAATTCCCTTTTAAATATATATATATATATCATAAAGTAAACATCCCCTACAAGTCATATTTGATGAAGAAAAAAATTCAGCATGTGGGTGGTGACTAGACGTTCTAGCCACTGCGCACATACGTCATGTACCTTAATTTTCGTATGGAAATAAATATATATTTAAGGAATAAAAATTGAAACTATGCCTTGAAAATGTAATTATAATAATACAATGCAACAATAATTAATTATTACTTAAATTATAATGCTTCTTTATCCTTTTTTAATGATTTATGATATATATATACACATATATGGGCTGTTTAAAATTTGTTTAGAAACCTTTATGCATTAGTAATAAGAAAAAATTATTCACTATTTAAGGAATAAAAATTATAGTTATTCAATTATATTGTAAGTACAATAAATTTGGAAATTGATTCAGTACATAAATTAAAAGACATAATTTATTACCTTCATATTGTAATGAAATAATCAATTCACAAATTGCATACACAGAAATATGAAAACTTTTAAAATATTAATGTTCTTTAAAATTTGTTTGTTCCTGATCCAGATACTGTAGAATCATCATCTGAGGGTAGCATTCAAACAGATCAATAGCTTCATCCAAAGATAAGCCTTTTGTGATAAAAATTAAGATTATAAATTTAATTTAAGATTATTTAGAGAAATTAACTAAATTTAAAAGCTATGGAAATAAAAATTTATTTTTAAAAATCACGAAATAAGAGCAATAGAAAAAAGCAGCCTCTCTCTATACTGTAAACAGAAATACAGAACAGTTTTTTTGTAAGAACGCTCCCACGCTTGTTTACATCTCTATTTACATTCTGCTATCCCTTACTGTTTATATTTATCACAGTTCACTAACCCCAAAAGACCCTCTTTGCTTATCTCAAAGGAAAAGAAATTGAGATTCTTTTCCCCAGCAGAGCCTGTCTTATGGTATCTCCCCTGACATATGTGTGCGGTGGCTAGAGCGTCTATCCACCTAAAAGCTGCTCCTAAAAATCAAACTAAAATTAATGATCTAAGATAATATGTAAATCTGTTGTATTTAAAAGGTGCATTACAGTATATTTACACTACCAAATACTTTTGAATAAAAAATTATTTTTCTTAAAAATATATAAAAGAAACTTAAAAAAATTTTCCCGCAACTTGTCCATTTAAAAAAAGTCACAGGCACATCCTGCTTAAAGTTACTGTAGTGCTGCCATCTCTATTTCAATTTTAGAAGTACGCATTAACTTTTCGTAAAAGTGGATAGAAAAAGTAGCCAATGCACACCTAGAGAAAAATTTCTAAAGTAGGTGGATAGACCCTCTAGACTCATAATTTTATACTATAGCTACAACTCATTTCATGCATTATTTTTTACCGGGTAAGCCCAAAGATTATATCTTTTGGTTAATTTGTGACCGATCCCCTTGTAGCCATCACAACAAAATTTTCACTGTAATATATGTGGTATACAACATGTTTTTTTTACCCCTAAATTTTTAAGAGGATTCGTGAAATATTTCTTAAGGAGACTTGGCGCTGGAGTATTAAACCAAAAATTACAACGTTAGGAACGCCAAAGAGAAAAAACAAGCATACAGTTGCCTCGGTAGACTTTAGCGCACCGTCTTCAGTGCATAAAGATCATATTTACGCACTAAAGACGGTAAGCAAAAGGCTATCGAAACAGCTGTATGCTTCCTATATATTTTTTCTCCTCAGCTTTCCAAACGTAGTAATTTTTATTGGTTTAATTTCTTTAGATATTCGACAAAAACCTCTATATCTGAAAGTGTGTCTTTACTTATGTCGGTGACTATACCAATCATTTTTTCCCCCAAACTCTGATTTTTTTTTTTTTTTTTTTTTTTTTTGTAATTTATTATTAATGTAAAAATGTCAATTTATCTTGGAACAATGTTATGGTGAAAAGAACTTCCACTATTATCATTAACACCATGAAATATTTCAGTTTTTGTGTAATTTAAGCCAAAAATATTTCGATGACTAAATTTTGATATTGAATTTTTTTTTTTTTGGCTTGCTGACAATTAAAACTATTGTCAGATTCCCACTAAGGGTTACATACAAAGGGAAAGCTTGCAATTTCAATGACGTAAATGTTGCAAGTTTTTTGCAAACACAGTCGGCAGCAAAAGTAACAAAGCACTAGCGAAAATTCCTATGTAAAAAAACACACTTAATACAGATTTGTTAAATAAATCCTCGTCGAATCCTGTTCTTAGTCAGTCTAAGAGCATGATTCGACAAGGATTTATTTAACAAAACAGTGTTAAGTGTGCTTTTTTTACATAGGAATTTTCGCTAGTGTTCGGATACTTTTGCTGCTGACTGCAGCCATACATTTGGAACGCCTGCAAACGGCTTTGCAACTGGAAGTGTTTCATTTGTATGTACCCCTTAGTTTGAAATCTGACCATAGTTTTAATTGTCAACAAGCCGAAAGTATCTTTAATGCCAAACGTGTTTCTGAGTTAGATTTCCTGGAATATTCAGCTATCATCTTAATCGTGACAAAATTGTTAATAAAAAATCTTGTTCCATTTTGCTATCTTCAGCTTGGAAAAACTTGTTTTAGTTCTTTATATAACTTTCTTCCTTTATGTTAAATAATTAAAAACTATTATAAAATAAATACAATAATTTTTAAAAATCCCTTTGACTGTGTGTGCGTGTTTATTTCATCTCCTTTTTTATTGTGATTGTATCCCTTTCTCTTTGGTTACTGCTTGCAGCTATCTTATTGGCTGACTGCATTGATCCTTCTCCTTGAACTTTCCCCTATCTTTCAGTCTTGCTTTTGCCTCCAAGGATGTAGCACATATTTTTTGCTTCTGAAGAGGAAAAATCACATCCTTTGAAACCAGTAGTGCTTCTATTTATTGTATGGTGTGTAAAGAAATTTTTATGTTTAAATATTTATTGTACACTAAATCTTTAATTTATAATTGTAAACTTATAATCGCTATTTTTAGCCGATTTTAAATTTTTATCAAAGTGAATTAAAAATTTGCGATTTCTAAAAAATCTTTTTCATTTCCTAAACAAAATAATAATGATGAACAGGAATTATAATCTAGCTTGAGTTGGAATGCAGAAAATTGACTGTTGCATATTTGCATTTTATTTAAAATATAATGGCAACATGTCATTAAGAAATGCAGATTGGCAACAACTAAGGATGGTCTTTCAAGAACTTTTCTTAAAAATACTACATTGACAACTCTCAAATTTTAAAATATTGGTGCATTGTGGTTTGAAAAAAAAATCATTTATAATCTAACATGATTTAAATTTTTTTTAATTACCGTGTCGCAGATTTTATTTTATCTAACTTTATTTGGAAATTGGAAGATTTCCAGCTCGTAAATTTTTAAATATCTGTGCAAAATAGTCTGAAAAAACTTATTTTGATTAATTAAAAAACATTTATTAAACAGATTTTTACTAAACAAAACTAAAAACTGTCCTGATTAAATCAGTGTAGTAATTTTAAAATAATAATAATAATACACATTGAAATCAGTCTATTTGTTTGGAAGCTACAGTGCTACAGGCAGAGAAACAAAGGCTTCAAACTTATAACCGGGGCATGACTATCACACGGGCACCCAGGGCTGGTGCACAAAATTTTATTAATGATTAAAATATATAATCTAAATCTTCCTCCTTTTTTTTTTTTTTTTTTTTTTTTTTTTTACTTAACTGTGTTTCACTTACATGAATTAAATTTTAAAACAAAATCTGTCGTCATGCTGACTGGAGGTACTTTTTTGTCTTTGGAGCCCAAAACAGATACAGATTAATTTTTTGACCAAATAATAACTTTAGGTCTGCTTTTTCGTCTGCTAAAAATTGTGGTATGTTAATGACCTGTTTTTTTTTTTTTTTTTTGAGGGGGGGAGGCGGCATGAAAATGTTAAAGTGCCCTGGGCAAAAAAAATTTTAGACAGGCCCTGCTTATAAATTCCCTCTTTCTTGGCTGATGGTTAAAAATAAATTTTATCAGAATTATTATTATTATTTTATAATTTACAAAATACTTGTTTTTTTTTTTTTTTTTTTTTTAATCTTTATAAATTTATTACATTGTACATTGTTGGTTTAAATACATAAGCTCAGTTAGAACCGGAAAGTGTGAAAAAACTACTGTTTGCAGCAAATTTTTTTTCCAAATATAGAGAAATTCAAGAGTCATAATTTTCCTGAAATTCCTAAAAAATAAAGGTTTTTTATCCTAAAATAGTCTGGGGTTGTGGGAGCCCAGTTGGTAGAGTGCCGAGCTTGTAATTGGAAGATGGTGGGTTCAGTGCTCAAGCCATCCAAAGACTGTTGTGTACACTAATAATGGTGGCTGATGCATACAAAATCTGTCGTAGCTGCAATGTCTTCCATGTTTCCATCCAAACTATATCTCTGGGGGTCACCGAAGTGAGGAATCCTCCTTCGTGGGGATCAAAAATGTAATGGCATACAGTCGGTTGCAAAATTATTCGAGCACTAGCCAATAATTCCTATATTTAAAAAGTACACTTAAGACTGTTTTGCTAAGTAAATCCTTGTCGAATCATGTTCTTAGACTGATTAAGAACATGACTCGACAAGGATTTATTTAACAAAGCTGTATTAAGTGTACTTTTTTTTGGCAAGGATTATTGCTAGTGCTCGAATAATTTTGCAGCCGACTGTATCTCTGAACCATCTTAGGGATGCGTCCCAGACCGCCATTAATTGCCCAATAATGCTGCACTAGTGCGATGTTAAACTCAACCTGCTTATCTAAAATAGTTTGAATTTCTGCTTAATGGCCTGAATTTCTTGAAGTTTCAGCACAATTTTAAAACTCTATTAATTTTTTTCACTTTCAATGAGATTTCATGTTCACATTATCTGTATAGTATGGAATTTATTTTTTCAATGTTTTGTGTGTTTAAAGAAGCTTTATTTAATTAAATATTAAAATGTCCCAAACTACTAAGATTTTTTTTACGATTGGCTAATTAAAGTTGATTGAAATGGTCATAAAGCTTATGAATAGTGCAAACAATGCCCTGATAGCATTCCAGTCTTCTCTAAAATTTGTAACAAGAAATTTAGTGTTGCTACCATGGGATTTTCCAATTCTTGTAGCACAGTAAGCATGCACTTTAGGGCCCCACTCAAGGAGAACAGCACCATTATGAAGTTTAAATTGTATGGGAAAATGTTTGTATTCTACTGAAAAAAAAAAAATCACTGGGGAATGGAGAATCAGAAAGCACATGGGGGGAAAAACAATAGAAGATTTAGCCTCAAATCCATAAAACGGATTTTATACACCACATCCACATGTCATTTGGGGCCATGGTCATTGCTGTACCGGGCTAGTAGATCTGGAGGTCTCAAACAGTCCTAGTTATGTATGTTGCTCTACGGCATAAATAACTGCATTAATTTTCAGTTCAATTTTTAGAAATATTAATTCATTGGCATATCATACAGTCGGCAACAAAATTATTAAAGCCCACGTCCACATTTTTCTTTTCTTTTTTTTTTTTTTTTTTTTTTTTTTTAATAGTTTGATTGCTAATTTTTATCATTAACTTATCTTTTTATAAACAGCATAAAGATCATGATTCGACAAATATTTACCTAACAAAACAGTGTTAGATGTACATCTTTTAAATACAAATTATTGCTAGTGCTTCAATAATTTTGCTGCCAACTGTCTCTCTGCATTCAGATTTACTTAAGCTTATAATACCAGTGTTACATAGATTATGTAATTAAATAAGGATAAAAATAATGTATTTCATTTTCTTCTTTATTTTAAATTCAAATTTCAATGTCTCCTTTTTTTTTTTTTTTAAGGTATATTATATTGCATTGTCGCAAAATAATTTAAGAGAACAAAATGAAATTAAATATTTAAAAATAACATATTTATGTTGTTTAAAACGCTCATTTTGTTATGATTTGAACAATGACAAAAAATCTGATGTGGACACCACATGACTTCCTTATACACCCATTAGAATGTACATATTCTTATGAAAACGTTGCTACAGCGATGCCAGATGGTCGAAAATTATTTCCCCAAACAGGTCTTCAAATTTCCCCTAATCAGGGTTTTTTCGAAAACATCCCCAACTTGATTTCTACTAAAAAGGGAAAATAAAATTTTTTTCAAAATATATATATATATATATCAAGGAGATTTAAGTGGATTTAAGCTCAGATTTTTCCCCCAAATGAAGGCAATTTTTCAAAAAAATCCCCAAATAGCAATAAAGCTATTGAAAATCCCTGGTTGTAGGGATAAATCATTACGTTGCCAACATTGACAGAAAGTTGAAGAACTCCCCAGATTTGTCCCCAAAAATTTTAGAATTCCCCAAAAAAGTTCCCACAAACATTTGGTCCCCAAAATTGTCCCCAGAAGCCTCAAAAATCCCCAAAATGGGAACAAAATCCTCAATCTGGCATCACTGCATTGATATTTTTGTGTAAGATAACTGATTCGTAAACAAACAGACAGGATCCAGTTTACGAAAATTCCAGAAAACAAACATGGGAAAAAAACTGCTACTCCAGCCACAAAAGTCACGATAATTGGATTACATGTACCGCAGAGACAAATATACAGAGGCTGTTCGCACATTTTTTAGACGATTTTATTTCGCAGTTAGAAAAAATCGTTTGCATGGAGAATTTCATTTTCACAACAGTTATATTTTTGGAGGTTTTATTTATCTTCTGATATTTAGAATTTTTGTTTAGATGCAAAAATGCGCTTTTAAAATGGCAGTGGATGGAAGGATAGGTTTCCGCTCTTTCCAAAGATAGTTTTTAGTGAAATCTTCATGAAAAGCATTTATCAGGAGAAAAATGGAAAAATGTTGCAACAACAGATGAATCTTGGGTCTATTTAAGTGGTTTCAATAAAAAAAGGTCAATTTATTATCACAAAAGTGGAGAGAAAAAAATTTGCTACATGGCTCAAAGCATCAAAAGAAAGTTTTTCTAAAGGATTTATGATTGCCACTGGTTTTTCATATAAGCGTAAGAAAAAAGCAAAAAATAGTGACAAAAATGTCAAAATCAACTCTAAATACTCTCAAGAACATATTTTAATTTCAATTTTTAAAAATGAAAATCCAGATCTTTATCCACAATGCAATCAATCCGTTGAACTGTATCAAGACAAAACAATCAGCCACACACATCACAATCCGCAATTGGTTTTCTAGAAAAAAATGGAACAAAAAACGAGAATTAAAACCATACCCTTCACTGACATTCCTGCTAAATCTTCTGATGTATCACTGTTGGATTTTTGTGTTTTTCGACTCTTAAAATCAACATTATCCAAACACCGACCTACAACGCTTTGTGGACTCTGGAAAGCCGTTCAAGAGGAGTAAAAAATATACCTCTTCCGATATTATAAAAAGCATTATTATCATAGAAATTATGATGTAGAATGTTAGTTAAGAACAAGGGCTATCAAACTGAACAAATGAAACTCGAAATATGAGTGAAATTGCTTCAGTACACTCCATCAAAATCGTCTAAAAAATGTGCGAACAGCCTCTGTAGTAGTTTTTTCAGGAATTGTACTCAACGGATTATTACAGAATCTCTCATTGGTAAATGAACAGCTTGAGTTCAATGAAAATCATTCAAGTATAGGAATAGGTAGACTGACCAAATCAAAGTACCTTTATAATAGAGAAGTGTTTAAAATTGCTACAATTGTCCAATTGCGGATGTATTTTTTCATTCCTAATAAATAAGGACTAAAGATAAAGTATTATTGATTAATAATTTACTTTCTACAATTTTTTAAAACTTAGAAAAATGCCTTCAAAATAAAAGAAGTACCTAGAAAAGAGGGACATTTGGTCAGCTTAAGTATAGGTAACCTACTTTTGTTCTCTTGGCGAAAATTAGTGGTCAGAAACGATACATTTTACCAAAACAATTAACTCTGTTAAAATTGAGAAAGAGTTTACTAATTCTGGCTATCCTGAAATAATATTTTCACTAAACTGTTGTAGTTTGTAGCTAAGATAGATTTTCATTTTGACATCGAAACTGGTGAAAATTTTTAATTTGGAGTTGCCAAAGTTTCAAAGCTCTAACTTCAATAAGGAGAGAGTTCTGGAATTTTTCGGAAAGATTCATTGGTTTGTAGTGCAAAATTGAAAATTTCTATAAATGATTAACAAGATTATAAGAAAAGAAGAGTGATTATTGATGGATGGTTGGGTTTTACGTCGCACTAGTGCTGCGCAGATGGGCAATTAGCGACGGTCTGGGACACACCCCTAGAGATGGTTGGAGACATGCCATCGCAATTTTGATCCTCCACGGAAGGGATGGCTCTCCCGCTTCGGTGACCCCCAGAGGTATAATTTTTGATGGGAACATGGAGGACATTGCGGCCACGACAGATTTTACGTGCACCAGCCACCATTAGTGTACACGACGGTCTTTGGACGGCTCGAGTACCGAACCCGCAATCTTCCAATTACGAGGCCGGTGCTCTACCAACTGGGCTACCGCGGCCCCGAGTGATTATTGATGATTGTACATTAGAACTTACCTGTACCTTTATGTGCTACTTTCTATATGCTATTACAATAAAAGTGGAAACAGATGATGTTACTTACAAACTTTGAATAAACACCATAAAATGCAATAAACTCGCAACAATTGTTTCGGGTCGAAAAAACACACGACCCTTCATCAGGCGAATAAAGTAAGCACGAGTGCTGCAGTCAAAGCGGCAACGCAGGACCGCTTTGACTGCAGCACTCGTGCTTACTTTATTCGCCTGATGAAGGGTCGTGTGTTTATAGTGGGACTGAATATTCATTAAATAGTGCATTCGTCGACTAGAACCTGCTTATGTCTTTAAGAATCACTTTGTAAGCAAAAATAAAATGTTGACAGTTTTCATGGCAATATCATTACGGACTGAATATTCGTATTAAATAAAATTCATTCGTCGACTAGAACCTGCTTATGTCTTTAAGAATTATTTACTACACACAAAAATATGACAATATCATTATAGGCTCTATCTTAAGCTTCTTTTGAAATGTCTATGATGGTAAGTCATATATAATGGCCAAAACCTTTTTATTTTGGGTCATTATGAATATAGTTTTCTTAAATATTTCTCAAACGGACAGTTGCAGAAAAACCAAAAAGGGAGGTGCACAACTAGGTGATAGAACAAACTTATGTACCAATTTACAACGTTCTACGTTGAATCGTCTTTGAGTTATGCGAGATACATACACACACAGGGGAGAATAGGGATGGGAGGGAAAGTTTTTACTTACAAAAATACTTCTTGCAAATTATTTTCTACTGGTACAAAATTGTAAGTTTCAGGGTAGCAAATTGAAACATTTTAACATGATTGAAAAATATAAATTTGATGGTAATTATTAAAATATTAGTTTTATAAACCAATTAATATATCTATAAAAATGTCCCATCCCTCCCTTACATGAAGGAGGGATGGAACATGTTTTTGAAAGTTGAAATACATACATAATATTTAGACATATTATGAAAAATAACAAAGACAGTGTGCCACTTATACATGTATGTTTATTTAATACAATTAACATCTATTTTATCCAATATTATACTTTAAAAAGTTCACATCAAATAAAAGTTTTTCTATGCTCGACTATTTACACATTCTTTTTTTCTGTGGTTTGGATTTTGTTGTATGCATTTTTTTTCTTCATTCTTTTCTTCGTTTGTCTTTTGATTTCCTCTTTTTCAAGAATATAAGTTAAAATCTTTATTCTTTCTTTTTCCATGTCCCATCCCTCTCTTTACACAACATTTCAATAAAATAGCTGATTTTTAAAAACAGGGTTCAATGGGCTTCACTTCTAATTCATAATTAATAGAAGTTGTATTATTAGAAATGTAAAACAATTAAAGTTAACATCAGTGAAAGAGATTGGAAACTTGTCTCGAAAATAAAGTAGTTATTTACTTTTGGCGGTGTAAAATAGCTTTTTTGTTACATAAACATGCAGAAATCTGTAATTAAAATAATTCATAGCATCATCAAGTATGGTGCTGTAGTTTCTTCACCTGGTAGAAAAGTCAGAAATTAAAAACAGTGTTTATTTTGAGCATAATTCCAGATGTCCGATCCCTCTCAATCTCCCATCCATCCCTACCATACATCACAAAAAATCGTGTAAAGTTGTAGATATCTCTAAAAGGGGCCTTGTATTAAAACCAAAGTTGCAGGTGTACAACTAGACATCATAACAGACACGAATATAAATTTGCAACATTCTATGATCATTAGCTTTTGAGCTATGCAAAATTCAAAATCCATTCCTTATATTTTATTTAAAGAAGTAAAAATGTATTGAATCTATTAAGATAAATAAAAAAAATCCTTATTCTACATTCATATCACGGTAAAGTATTTAAATAGCATTTATTTTATTTTAAAACACTAAAAATCTAATTTGTTCTGGCAATCACAAAACTTTCTTCTATATTTCCCTATAGAAATACATGCAGTACAAATTGCTTATTAAAATTTGTTTTACATGATGAATGCTGGCGATTTTCATCGCAGAAAAGTGTAACACAAAATGTCAGAAGAAAGTTAGTGTTGTGCTCTATACTTAACATTCAAGGTTAAGATTTTTTTTTTTTTTTTGTGCAAAATACCAATAAATTTGTTTCAAATTATATAGAACTATGGTTCATCCATTCATTTTTAAGTTATTAAAGAGTTATTTCGAAAATAAAATAAAAAGTTACGTGGGAAAACGGATGTTTCTACTTATACAAAGAATTTTCTTTGTTGACTATTATATTAGTAATTTTTTTTTAGCAATGATATTGATTAAAAATAATTCACATTATGTACAGTCGGGAAAAAAAAAAAAAAAAAAAAAAAAAAAAAAAAAAAAACGCAACACTCAACGTAACTTCGTTGGTAATCGATGTAGAAAAATGTAATAGGTATCATTCGACGGAGAATTGTGAGTAGCTTCAGAAAATGAACTGAAATTTTGAATTGGGGGTCGTCTACATATTAAAACGCGCACCAACTTTGATTTTTTTCAATGGTAATGCCCCATTTTTATTTTATATTTCAATTCCTGGGATCGCGACAACACGAAAAAGTATATTAGTATATTTTACTTGTTTTTTCACAGAGTTATAAGCATTCAAAGTTTGAAGGTGCTAATGTTAAATTCATATTTCAAACTTTTATTAATATCTTCACAAAAAGTAACTTGATCGATATAATTTTTTTTACAAGATACAGTGAAGAAACCCAAACATAATCCATCATTACTTTTAATTCTGAAAAATATTAATAAATTCGTATTTATAAAAATTATGAATTATGACCTATATTAATGTTTACATAAAATGAATCCTAATGGTGAAAAATATGGGCGTGCAAATTTGCAGCTCGTTCCAGTTATTAGTTTTCGAGATATAAATAAATCTTTCTTTTCGAGTCGTTTAGGGAGCCGTCTCTTATATAGTGTAACCACGTTTCCTATGCCTAGCAGTGAGGACGAGTCGAAAATCTTGGAGGGTTTTCAAGTTGACCAACAGGTTTGAATTTAGTAAACATCCAGTCATTCGGTATTCCCTTATCGCTTATTTTCTGTCAACGAAAAGCTTGTCTCCCCTATTTTACTAGTGGACTCGTTGAATCCGCACTTGCGCAGAGGCTTCATGGTCGCAAGAAATGTAGTTAAAGAGTAAAGTTTTCATGAGATAACGAATGAAATCTTAAAAATAACAAAGAAAATTAATCAAAATATTTTTATTTTTTACTTACGGGTCAAATTATATAACAACAACGTCAAACGCAAAAAATGAAACAAAAATGATGATTTTTAGTCATTAGTCATCAAGAATTCCTGTTTTCTAAAGAAGACAAGCTCCGCCTTCATCGTTCTTCAAAACAAAACAATACAGAAAAGAAAAGTAAAGTAAATGTGACATCGAGTATTCGTGTTAAACCCCTTAATTTATCTTGACAAAAATATGCACAAGTGGTTTTTACTTCATCGATTACTGGTGATACATTTCGAATCTTTTAAACGAACACTAGAAGAAAAAAATTAACCAAATAGGCGGGGTTTACTGTTTTAAATAGAAAAATAGGCTGAATATTTCAGAACAAATTTTCTGTATTCACAATACTGGATATACATTATAATTATATTCTTTCTAATCAATATATTTCTATCCATAGTATAATTTATTGCAAAAATATGAACAGTGGGTACACTTAAGAAATAAGTAACACACAAGTTACGAAAGAAACGCCCACTGACAGAGTTACAGATTTTCAAATGGCGTGAATTATGTCAGCAGTCGCGAAAGGATTAATTAAGAAATTATATTTTCATAGAAATTGTAAAACAAATCGTACAGTTCCAAAGAGTTCAACTGACCCAAAACTGGTAAGTGCGATTAAAATTGTTTAATATTTACTTCATGAACCCTTACAATAATTTATCATTATCCGAAAAGATTTAGTTTACGCGTTGTTGTATATATATATATATATATTATTTCATTTCGGACCAATCGCAAGTGTAATGTATTTAAATAGACCTAAAATTACCTAAAAAAGTATTGAAGTATATACAAATTTAAAAAACTGAATTCTAGTTAATTAAGAAACTAGAAAATGAAAATGTTTTTATTAATTTATATAATTCTTTTCTTCCCGAAAGATTTCCGGTGTAAAACATTAAAAGTTTGTCTCTTATAGGATCTTAATTTTATATTTCTACATTTAGAGATAACCCCCTAACACATTTTTTATTATAACTCTATAAATACTAAAGATAAAGTATACAAACAGTATACTTTTCCGCACTGCCAGACTCTCAGAAATTCGAATATGAAGTCAGCATTGGGTGTTGCTATTGAAAAAATCAAATTTGGCGTTCATTTCAACATGTAGATGACCCCTAATTCAAACTTCGACGACATTTTCAGAAAGTGCATTTAATTTCCTGTTGAATTATGTCTATTAGATATTCCTGCGTCAATAAATAACGAAATTATAGTGGGTGTTGGTTTTTTTTTTTTTTTCCGACTGTACATTTATATGAATTTTTGTAATTTACTGCCATATTAAAAGCTATGAAAAACGAAATGACACTGTTCTCCGTTGGGGATTTGCATTAAAAGTAGATATGCACTGATTTATGTCAAAGTGAAACCATATGTAAACTTTTATGAAATTCTGTGCATTAGTTCTTAAGCTACAGCTAGCATATAGAAGTTTTGTCTCACACACACAGGCAGAAATTTATTGTATACATTCATATAGAGGCAAATAACTTAATTAAAATTCCTTTTGAGCCATTTAAAAAAAAAAAAAAAAAAAAAAAAAAAAAAAGAAACAGTTTAACCTATCTACAATAATAAAAGATGATGTCTGTCTGTCTGTGCATTTATAAGTTCAGCCCCTACTGAACGTAGAAGTACAAAATTTGACATATGGGTGCTCAGAAGCCTTCCCGAGGGGATAGTGAAAAAAAAATTAATTAGTTGTAGAGATATTAATTAAAACATTAACCTATGTTAATTAATAAAAGAACAAATCACAAGAATCAAAACTCTGCAGACGATTTTTTTGAACTAGGATTAAAAATTGCAAATTTAAAAATTCTGCAATTTTTCTCTCACGCACGCAAAACTTAATATACTGCCTGTACAACACAAGACCAACTTGCAGTTCAAAGTTCGTCGATTTTGGTTAATAAACAAAAACTTTACATTTTAATTCCAAATTAAAATTTATTCCAACACACATAATCTATCTCTTCAAAGAGGATGCCAGTTTCCAAACAGCGAATACACCTGAAGGTAAAAATAATGATTTTTCTTTATACTTCCATTAACCGACTACGGTAGGTGGTAATGGAAGTATTGTATTCGCTACAAAAAAATTAATATCGAGATTTCACATGTTTTAAGGTCTTCTGAATCCAAGAAAAGGGGGCGGGCGAAAGGGGCAAAAAATTATAAATTAAGTTAGACAAAAATTGGTCATATATCAAAATTGGTTCATATAGCTTCAAAATTGGTTTATATATAAAAAAAAAAAAAAAAATGGTTTATATAGCTATCAAATGGTTCAAAATTGGTTTATATAGCTTTATGGGGCCTACAAGTAGAATGAGGATATTTCGAAAGTGTAAAATTATCATTATCAGGGGGGGGGGGGAGGCGGGAAGGATGGCAAAAAGTTAGACATTGAGTTAGAACGTTGAGAATTGGTATGTATAGGTCTATGCGGCCTACAAGCTGAATGAGGATATTTTCGAAAATGTAAAATTATTAGAGGAGTGGGAAGCGGGCAAAAAAGTTAGAAATTTAGAAATTGAGTCAGACCGTTCAAAATTGGTATATATAGGTTTTTACGGCCTCCAAGTCAAATGAGGAATATTTTCGAAAGTGTAAAATTGTTAGGGGGATGGGAACAGGGGCATAAAATTAGAAATTCATTTAGACCGTTCAAAATTAGTATATATAGGTGTTCGGGGCCTACAAATCGAATGAGGACATTTTCGAAAGTGTAAAATTATTAGGGATAGGGAGCGTGAAGGGAGGCAAAAAATTAGAAATTGAGTTAGACCGTTCAAAATTGGTATACATAGGTTTATGGCGCTTATAAGTTAAATGAGGATATTTTCGAAAGTGTAAAATTATTTATGGGGGGGGGAGCAAAAAATTAGAAATTGAGTTAGACCGCTCAAAATTGGTATATTTAGGCTTTCTAAAAATTAGAAATTCAATTAGACAGTTCAAAATTTGTATATATAGGTTTTGTGGGCATACAAGTCGAATGAGCATATTTTCGAAACGTCCAAAAAGGAGGACAAATGAGGATATGAGAACTTTTGAAAGCAACTGAGGACAACACTTGAAAAATGAGGACTGTCCTCAGAAAATGAGGACGACTGATCACCCTAACATAGGTGGAAATTCGAGGACGTTTGGTCACCTTTGGTCGTCTTGAGGGATGTCAGAGAGAAATTTCCTTTTTGTATAATTTTATTCGTGGATTTAGAATAATCAATTTGTTATGTTTTATGCTTTTTATTTTTACCTGTGAAATTTATCCCTTTTAGGGATTTCCTTTATCTGTATTACATTTCAGCAAAAGTGACTGTATTGAATCATTTGAGATATTGCCGGTGGTTTACTCGCTGAAACCTACATCTCAAAACCTCAAAGCAAAAACAAACAAACAACCGGCTTTTTCTTAAATGTCAAAGTTGAAATTTCATATTGTGTACGTGGGATGTTGCTTAGGTAGGTAAGAAGCTGTACAGGGCCTGTATAACTCTTATATCTTCTTGATGGTAGAATAACTGAAGAAAATATTATAAATTATTATCTAATTATTATTATTCCCATATTTCTGATACAGTAGCTTTTACGATTAATAGAGTTTTAGTCTGTAATTCTTTATATGTGTGCCACGCAATGCAGGATTTAGTAAGGTTGCTTGCAACAGCTGGCATACATTTATCTGTTAAATCCTGTTCCTCTTGAATTTGATTGAGCTTTTTTTTTTTTTTTTTTAATCTTTTATTCTGAATCTGATGTTTTGTTTTTTAATTTGTATATTTAAATTTTCTCTCATATTTGAATGTATTTTATTTAGGAAATTAGATTAAATATAGCATTTTTCAAGTCTACTGTATTATAAGAGTATAATGTAAATAATTTGATGATTTAAAAATATAATGTTAGTTTTTGGATATTTTGTGGTATAATTTTAATTATAAACCTCTTCTACCTGTAATAAAATTTCCAATTGTATTTGTATGTTCTGTAATACGCGGTCAGGTTTTCTCTTCTATAAAAATAACTAAGAAAATGTTTATTCGTTATTGTCCTGTAATAGGGTTTGTTAAGCTTGTAATAATTCCACACAACCCCCCCCCCCCTCCTCTAAGAAAAGTTTATATATATAAAAGGATAAACTATAGGATAACAAATTTTTATCCTGTAGTTTATACATTATTTACCTTATTTAATTCCTTTTGAAAATTGAAGACATTCAATGATTTTAATGAGCATAATTAGCAAATAAAAAGTGTCAAATTAAATTTACACTTTTATTAAGATCAGCAGTATCTTGTAAATGACACTTTGGACTATCTCCATATGGATGGTTAGAAACAGTGCATTTTAAAATATTTATTCATGTTATTGATTTGCTTATTTTAAGAAACAGTGCAGATATGGCAATATTTTAACAATCAATCAAATGAATAAATTTCGTGATGACAGACTGTTTCTGTTTACCTGTATGAAGATTGCCTTTCATGAGATGTGTGGTGTTCATAAAATAATAATCAAATCCTTTTTAAATAAATTTATGAATGTAGCGTAATATCTTTCAGCATAAAAGGAGTAATTTTAAAAATAATAACAGGAGACTTCACATTAGAATATTAAAACTCGAATAAACTACTACGTCAGAAACACCAAAGAAAAATATTTGTGATGCATACAGCTGTTTCGGTAGCCTTAAGCGTACTGTCTTCAGTGCAAAAAGAATTCTGAATCTGGAGAAGTGCTCGTGTATATAGTAAAGGGCAAGATTAACGGTTGCCACCGACCACATGGCGACTAAATAAAAAAAAATGGCGATTAAAAATTATGCATCGATCGCCACTAAAGTCGCCACTTTTTGTGATCATTAAAAGATTCTAAAAATCGAGCGACGATAGGCAATCGAAGCCTTGTGATTTCCAATCTTTTTCCATCCATGGCATAAATGTCAAAGTTCATTTTAAACTTGCTTTATTATATTCTACAACCTATAA
Source organism: Salticus scenicus (assembly GCA_963930645.1). Taxonomy (NCBI): domain Eukaryota; kingdom Metazoa; phylum Arthropoda; class Arachnida; order Araneae; family Salticidae; genus Salticus; species Salticus scenicus. The sequence goes on from OZ005662.1 coordinate 4,760,318, forward strand.
AGAAGTAGAATTGTTTAATATATCTCACTCATATAATTTTTTGGACCCCCCCCCCCTTTCCCTCCCCTAACGGTCTGTGATCACACAGCTTATAGAAAGCTTTATAATTTCTAATCATTCTCCATTTGCTGCAAAAATATAAATATCTATTTTAAACTTACTTTATTAGATTCTAGAATCTGTAACGAAGTAGAATTGCTTAATATCTCTTACTCATAATCAGAGATATTTTTAACTCCTCCACAAGCGTATTTGACGCATTAAAATCTGAAAATACTCCTTAAAATTTTAACCATGAGTATTTTTTACATCTTGTATTTTTAGGTTAAATTTAATGTATTTTGTTAAATGTGTCTGAAAAAGTTTATATTCTTTTTACAATTCAATGCTCTGCATACTTAAAAAAAAAAAAAAAAAAAAAAGAAAGAAAAAAAATCAATTAATATCTTCTCTTGCAATGGATATTTTTTTTTTTTTAATTAAAATTATTTTGAGTAAAAACTGTAAACATTTGCATCAATAATGGAATTTCTCAGATTCATGTATGGCCTTATCCTTTAATGTTCATGCAATTTATAAACTGAGTCGCATTATGTTCATATTCTGAGTTCTGATATTATATTGTACAAATTATGCTGAAAGGAATATTACTACAATTGACTAGTCCATGTAATATAACTTGAACTCATAACTGAAACTTGTAACACGAGTTGATACACGTATATTTTATTTTTGAATTTATTAAGAAAAGTAAAATTTAGCATGAATTCACAAAATATCAACTTTTTTCTCTTCCACCTTTTTTTTTACTCCTAATATTGCCAAATTCACTCCTTCAAAAAAGATCAAGGAGTATTTTCACTCCTAGGAAAAAAATCCTATAGCAATATCTCTGCTCATAATTCTCTTAATCCCCCCCCCCCCCCCGTCCAACGATTGGCAATTACGTGCTCCACTGAAACCTTGTGATTTACAATCTCTCTCCATAACATAAATGTAAATATTCATTTTAAACTTTCGTGATTAGATTCTAGAACCTATAAAAGAAGTATATAGATGTATCCCCCCTCCCCTCCCCTCCCCTCCCCACATACATGTGCGCTCCATTTCAACTAGCAGTTAATGATCAAATGTCCTGCAAAGCACAATCTTTTTCCATTATTACCTCCACAGTATTTAATGTATATTTAACCCATTTAAGATATTTGACGAATGTGTGTATCAAAATTTGATTTGGCTTAAATGTGTATTTTTCAAAAAAAATTGTATTTTCTTTCTTTTGAGTAGAAATCTTCCTTTTTCCTTCCCATTTTAAAGTAGAAATCTCCCTATTTTTAAAGCTACAAATTTGGCAGCTGAGTAAATTATTTTTAATGAAGCAGCTAAGTTTCCATATCTATACTTTTTAAGAGGAAATATTTTAACTCTATTGAAATAAAATAATTTAAAAAAGTGTGTCTTTAGAAATAAGAAAAAATAATAAAACTGCTAACTGTATTTACACATGACCATGTGAAAGGTTGTAATGATGATGAATCAGCTGATTCATTTACTAGAAAATATCAATGTAAACTGTGAATGGTAACAGCTTATTTCACTTAAATAAATTGAAAAAAAAAAAAGTACTACTGAATTATCTGAAAGATAAAAGCTTTTGCTGTTATTATTACAGACCTAAGCAGATTTTAATTTAGGATGTGCAATTTAGGATTTTTAAAAAGAGCGTAATTACAAATTACAATTTCAGTGTCCCTGTGTTAATTTTATTATTATATGTATTTCTTATTTTCATATTTTTCTTGTGGTAATTATACCGCAAAATGGTGACAATGCTTTTTGCAGTCTGAAAGAAATAGTCTTATCGTGTGAAAAGTGGCCACTAACTTAAAAAAAGTGGCTACTAATGAAACTGACAGTACCGGCCACTGGCCACTAATGAATTTTCCCAGTTTTGCCCTTTAATATATAGGAGAGGGACCGAATTTAGTTCAACCAATAAGATTACTCCCCACCTTTCCCGTAACGAAAAAATAAATAAATAAATAATAATGATAATTAAATAAATAAAAATAAAATTAATTGTTTATTCCTTCCCTCCCTCCTTTTCTTTTTGTGTGTGCATGTGTGTTCCTCTCTGATTGGTCCTGCATGATGCTTCCTATTGGTTGTTTGTGTTGCTCCTCCCCCTCTCGATTTTGCCCTGCTTTCAGTCTTGCTTTTGCCTCCAAGGCAGTAGCACGTGTTTTTTTGCACCTGATGAAGGAAGGCTACGTCCTTTCGAAACCGGTTGTGCTGGCTTAAAATTATGGTGTGTGAAGAAGTCTTATTGTCTATTTATCGTTTGTACACTAGCTTTGCATTTAGTTTTGGTAATGGTTTTATAACTGATCTGATACCACTGATTATGATGTAATGAAAATGTTTAGATCATGTATTAAAATTTCAGTTGTCAGTTGAATTACAGTGACAGTTTTAACTGGTACTTTTTTTTTTTCTCTCATTTAGAAAAAGAAGTGGAAGAAACAACCTCCTTGTATTGTCACAGCATATGCCGATGATTTTGATTTAGGTATAATATTGTAATTAGTCTTATTTTGATAATATTTCAGGTTAATTTGAAATTACACAAACAGTGTTAAAATGATTTAATAATTTGTACATATTTTAATGGTAACTATTATACTGTTTTTATACAATTGATTTTGTTATTTTTTTAGCAATTTTGATACAATACAATTTTTCTAAAATTATAATAAAGTAAAGATATTAAATTCCTAATGATTATCAGTATATAGTCAGAAGATCTTTAACACAACCTTTTTAAAAACACGACGTTGTGAGCTATATAGAATTTTGCATTATATAGATCACATTCCACGCATCACTAAACTTACCTTGTGAACACGGCCAAATATGTCCTAAACATATGAAAATTGAGTAGAGTATCATTAAGTAAAATTCTATAACAGAAATAGGGCAGATTATAAATTTTATTGTTAAATTTTATTTTAAAACATAGTCCAAATATGCCTGGACCCTAGGGCGTAGCAATTCAAAAATCATGGGAGGGGCTCAAAAAATTTCATTTTAAAAATTACTCAAAATGAATTTTAACAAAATCAATTAATAATTAGATAATTAAGTTAAATACCTTAGTTATGCTTCATTATTCCATGGCAGAAAGCCTTTTCGCAGGAGGATCCTCCGCATCATCTGTGCCGACTGCTTGTAGTGGATTGTGACTGTTGACATCTCGGTCTTGGTCGTTATTCACAAAAAGATGGCGCCACACTCTGTCAATTTCAGCCGACTCGTGGTCAGTAATTACGTTTTTATTGTGTGCGATTTTGGTGCTCTCTCTTAAAAATGCGTAATAGTGCATCTTTTTGTGAATAAAGACCAAGACCGAGATGTCAACAGTCACAATCCACTACAAGCAGTCGGCACAGATGACGCAGAGGATCCTCCTGCAAAAAAGCTTTCTGCCATGCAATAATGAATCATAACTAAGGTATTTAACTTAATTATTTATGAATAAGCTTCGTTTTAAAGAGTTTTTATAAATAATAATTAGATATTAATTAGTATTCACTAATTAATAGTATTAAATATAAAATGTTGCCAATTATGACCATTTATAACACATTAATTTTGGTTTTAATTTTATGATTCTTTTATTTGGCATCAAAAAGAAATTTTGTAATAATTAATAGGGGGGGGGGGGCTAGCCCCCTGAGCCTCTCCCTTTCCTACGCCTCTGCCTGGACCAAATTATTCATTATGTGACTCATTTTTAAAACTAAATTATTCTAATAATAGCAATTTTCTCATTTAAAAACTCTGAATTAAGGAGATAAAGAAAAACTAATATATCACATTTAGTCCTCTAGAGCAGGCTTGTCCAACCCGAAATTCTTGGTGGACTGCATTGGAGATCTATTTTATCCAGGCGGGCCACACTGTATGTACATTATGTATGTTTTTATATATGTTTGTGAGTGTGTGAATCATGTGTATATATTAGGGTGGTTCGAAAAAAACTTTTTTTTAAATTTCAGATCGCTATAGTGCACAAAAGTTGCGATTGGTATAGACATGAAAAAAGCACTAATTATTATTTTTTAATAAATTTGTCTTCCGGTCGCGCAATGCCATCGAAGTTAGCAAAAAAATGTGAAAAACCTTAATTTTTCAAAATTTTTTTAAGCACGCCAGATGGTTTTAATTGCGTTCCTATACCGTGAATTAACTACTAAAAGTATGTAAAATCAATATATATGCACTTTTTATACATTTGTTTCATATCTTCCGGTCGCGCAACATAGTACAAAATGAGTAAAATTAGTAGTTTTTGCAAAATTTTAAAGTTTGACTGTTTAGTACATTTTAATCATACGACTTTTAGAGATGCTATAAGTTAATTCCATTACAATAATATATTTAAAATCCAAGCATATAAGATAAACGTGACTATAAGATAGGCGTGGCGTACGTGACGAATGCCAGCGATGTGCACGAAGCGCAGCCAGTCGCAGCCATTATCGTTTCCCGCTATTTTCTTCAGTCTGCTCATGCCGCTAGCTCTAGTCAGTACTAGATTGTGTTATGCTTAAGTCTTTATTATACTTTTGCGTTCAGTATTTGTACTTGAATATGACAGTTATTGATACAATGGATGTACCAATGAAATTGGCATAGGTACAATAACTAGAAAAGATTTTGAGTGCCCTATTTTTGGTCACCCTCGAGACTTGTTGCACAACAAGTTTCCTACTCATGAAAATGCCCTTCGCTCCTGCTTTCAACAGAAATTCAACCTAGCTAAGACAATAAACAACAAGAGTGTATCTTTTTAAAGAGTAGCCTCAACAGTAGCAAATAAAATTACAGGTTTATATGACGAAGCCTCGATCCCAACTGTTACGGAGTACAGGTCATCTAGCTAATTAGTTCTTACTACTTGAGTTTACTGTACCTCAAAAAGTCGTTTCATCGTGACAAAGATAAACCAGCATTCAAACTTAAACTTGACAATTTCAAGGAGAAAGGATGCTCTCTTTTTGATGTCGCTGCGTGTAAATGTGCAAGTACATAAACCTTAATTCCAAAGGTGGAATTTTTTTTCTTCTTTAACAAATGCAGTTCACACTTAGAGGACATACACATGTATCTGAAGATTTCTTACATGAACAGCCATTAGCAACAATTACACATTTACACGCTGCGATATCAAAAAGAGAGCATCTTTTCTTCTTGAAATTGTCAAGTTTAAGTTTGAATGCTGGTTTATCTTTGTCACGATGAAACGACTTTCTGAGTTTACTGTATGATTCGTAGTAAGAACTAATTAGCTAGATGACTCTGTACTCTGTAACAGTTGGGATCGAGGCTTTGTTATATAAACTGATAATTTTCTTTGTCTTTGTTGAGGCTACTCTTGAAAAAGATACACTCTTGTTGTTTATTGTCACAGATAGGTTGAATCTCTGTTGAAAGCAGCAGCGAAGAACATTTCCATGAGTAGGAAGCTTGTTGTGCAACAAGTCTCGAGGGTAACCAAAAATAGGGCACTCAAAATCTTTTTAGTTATTGTACCTATACCAACTTTCATTGGTACATCCATTGTATCAATAACTGTCGTATTCAAGTACAAACACTGAACGCAAAAGTATAATACGGACTTAAGCACAACACAATCTAGTACTGACTAGAGCTAGCGGCATGAGCAGACTGAAGAAAATAGCGGGAAACGATAATGGCTGCGACTGGCTGCGCTGCGCTTGCATCGCTGGCATTCGTCACGTACGCCACGCCTATCTTATAGCCACGTTTATCTTATATGCTTGGATTTTAAATATATTATTGTAATAGAATTAAACTATAGCATCTCTAAAAGTCGTATGATTAAAATGTACTAAACAGTCAAACTTTAAAATTTTGCAAAAACTACTAATTTTACTCATTTTGTACTATGTTGCGCGACCGGAAGATATGAAACAAATGTATAAAAAGTGCATATATATTAATTTTACATACTTTTAGTAGTTAATTTACGGTATAGGAACACAATTAAAACCATCTGGCATGCTTAAAAAAATTATGAAAAATTAAGGTTTTTCACATTTTTTTGCTAACTTCGATGGCATTGCGCGACCGGAAGACAAATTTATTAAAAAATAATAATTAGTGCTTTTTTCTTGTCTATACCAATCGCAACTTTTGTGCACTATAGCGATCTGAAATTTAAAAAAAAGTTTTTTTCGAACCACCCTAGTATATATACTTTTTTCGGAACAAAAGAGGGTAAGAATTTTGAGCAAAAAATACATTAATATTAAATTATTTTCATTCGTAAATTAACAATAGAACCATAAAAAATTTATGACTATACATTAATAGCTATAATAAAAAGATTTTTTATTATTTTATTATTATTATTTTGGTTGTTTTATAAAAGAGTGTTTGTTTATTTAGTAGTTACCGTTGAAAGGTGTTTTCACTTCAAAAATTCAGAATGGATTTATTATTGGCTAATCACAGTTCTCTTTAAATTTTGTTAATTTCCTCGGGGGGCCACAAAATACTACAAGATGGGCCATGTGTTGGCCACCCCTGCTGTAGAGAGTAACAGTTTTTTATAATGTAGAAATGCAAGTGCTTTATAATTGCAAAATGCACTACAGCAGAGCGTCGATTATCTGGATTGGTTGGGACCGAGGCCGATCTGGTTAGCAAAAAATCTAGATAATTGGACAACTTATAAAACAGCCAAGTCAATATTTTTTAGGTAACTTCCCTTCACACTTTTTCCAAGCTTAGGATTGGCAATTGTAGTAGTGCCTATTTAGCGCATTACAAGTGTTTAAAAGTTAATTGTTTAACTTTTTAAAATTTTATTTTCTATAAAAATGGTACAAATTTTACATAAAAAATCATATAGAAATTGTATTATAGTATTATATAGTATTACAGTATAGTAGTATTAGATATATTTAATAAACAATTTGCACGCAATACAATTGATACTGCATTTTTTTATCACCGATGCACTAAATCACCCATTGTGGAGTCCGTGTGCTAATTCAGGGAAGAAGCCAGTCAAAAGAAAATGAATCCGGAAACGCATTCCTACCCTCTCTAACTCTTGGGAAAAAAAAAAAAAAAAAAATCCTAATCCTTTCATTCAGCCCTTTCCACTCTCCCCCTCACTGAAACTGGGTGGAAGAAAGCTAGTGGAGGGTGCAGGGGACAAAAGAACCTATTTCGATATCTTCAGAAAATCTAAAAATAAAAACTGAATTTAGTGTTTTTTTTGGGGGGGGGGGGGAGGGCAGGAAAGAAAAATAAAATGCTCCTCGATCGATCTGGTTAATCGGCGTCCGGATGAACAGCGCTCTACTGTATTTATGTCTGAGAAGTTTTGCATTATATCAAGAATGCATTATAAAGATCGTTTACTATATTCAGGATTTTTTATTAGGTTAATTTTAACAAATATTTTTATTTTTGTATTGCATTAATTTACATAAGTATGCTTTAAGAACTACATAATTTATGTCTGTATGCATCATATTTCTTACTGAAAATGAAATATATATAGTATTTACAGTTTGTTTACAGAGGGGCACAAAATAATTCTTACACATTATGAGGAGGAAAAAAAAAAATATGATTAATCAATTTTAATGCTGTTATACTGCTTGAAATTTTATAAAAATTCATCATACTAGAAATTTACTGAAAAAACATTTTTGGTTGTCAAGCATTGATTTTTTTTTTTTTTTTTTTCCATAGAAAAATTGAAAAGAATAATGTTTTATCTTTCCCTTAACATTTTTAAAAATTGAACAAATTCTGCAATTCAAACAAAGACGTATAAGCAAAATTAATTTGTAGATGGACAAATATGTTACAATTTTAATGTATGGAACACAAAAGTAACCTGTATTTAATAAGGTAAAATCTATGTAACATGTACTATGCATCCAGAGGTGACAGACCAGGGTTGGCAGGTTTTTGACACGTGACAGTTTTTGACGGTTTAAACCATGGTTAAAACCGTCATGTCAAAAACTACCTTGTCAAAAATGTCAAAAACCTATATTTATAATTTAATTGTCATATGAAAACTTAGCTTAATAAAATATAGTCCATAAGGATTTTTTGAAAAGTAAATAGAATGATGTTCTTTGAAAAACACACTGTTACAACATTTTGATTAATATAAAAAACAAAACTTTAGGCTTTTAAAATTTTACTATGAATTATTTCTATGTTCATTCAAAATATGCTGTGATACTTTTATATATTATTATGAAATTTATTTATAACTATGCTTGATATAGCACATGTTAAACTTAGTTATGCGATACTTTAAAAATATAGTTGTTTTCAATAAGATATTATTTATCAGTATGTTTTAAAAGGTAAACATAATACATATTAATGTTTTTGGAGAAACATTATTATAACATTTTGATTAATATAAAAACAAAACTTTAGGCTTCTAAAAATTTATGATTTATATATCATTGTTAGATTATTTTGATTGACAAATCATTTTATTTGCAATACAACATTGTATAGTTCAATTTTTTTAGTATTGTGCTTTTAGTATTATGTATTTAACCAGTAAAATAAAATAAAAATGCATAGCCTAATATTTTGTATTTAAATATTTTATAGAAAAATATAACCTTTTTTTTTTTTTCTTAATGACTGCTGATATTGCAAGTTTTTAAGAAAAAGTAATAATTCTGAATGTTAAAAAAGCTTGAATTGTGTCTGAAATTCTTATAATTACCGTGAAACACGAGAAACATGAATGCTTTCTGGACATGTATAAATTGTAATAAATGTAATATTTACCCGTACAGATTTTTAAAAAAATTATTAGTCTAAGCTGTAGGGCCCACTAGCAGCCAAGTGGTACTACGCTCAAAGCTGGTAGACATGAGGTGTAGGGTTTGATCCCAGGGCGCACTCGTTGGCCTAGCCATTCAGAGTTTTTCATGTTTTTCTCCGAAACTTGTATAAATACGGACTAGGACCCTGTAGACAGACCCACACGGAGGGCAATACCCCTTAGGCTTAAGATACTAGAGTAGTCAATCAGCCTTACTCCCAAAACACCGAACACCAATAGTCCAAGCTATAAACAGGTACAAATATTTATACAATCAATAATAATAATAAACAGATAAAAATTCATTAATAAATGATAAGTATAATAAATGTAGATTATAAATATAATTATTTTCAAATTCATATTAATTTACTGCCCACATATATTATGTTTTACTTAAAGAAAAAAAAAAAAAAAATCCAGTATTCCTGTGTTTTCATGTCTTATGTGAAAATTCATAAGTAACTTCAGAATTTTAGAATTTCATAAATATTACTATAAATAAACATAAACATACAAAATATAACTGTATGCATACTTTGTATATATTTCTTAGATTATAAACCAGTATATTTACCTAATTTTTTATAAATTATCTACAAATTGTTTTCAGATTTCTTAATTTATAAACAGCATAATATTTAGATATTCACTTGTATGTATATGGCAAATATTACTAAATCCTATTTCTAACCAGATTCTAGCTCATTTATAGATGTTGAATTTTGACAATACAGGTTTTTGACGGTATAGAGGTTTATGACAGGTTTTTGACAGTTTAAACCATGTTTAAACCTTTGTCATGTCAAAAACCCAACCCTGTGACAGACGGGATTGAACTTGAACATGCTCTTTTTGCTATGTTATCTGGACATATAAATTAACTTTTTTAATTATAAGAAATGATTAAAAATCTCTAAAAATTGATTCTAAAGAGAATTCTCAGTTTGAATAGTAAAAGGAATTATGGAGCGAAAACGTGTTTTTCTTTTTTGGTCAAACAATTTACTAAATTACTTTATAAGAAACACTTTTAAGGTTAAAAACAAAGCAAAATGTTACTTTACTAGTTTTTCTGCGCAGAATATCTGCGTGAGGGTACTTACATACCTAATATGATTTTCAGAATAATCTCATAAATAAAATCACTGGAAATTTTCACTTTTTTTTTTTCTCTTTTATTCTTCTTTTTTTTTTTTCAATAAAACAGATTTAAATCTATCATATTTGCATAATTTCAACTTTAGAAAAAAATTTGCTGCTGCTAAGCTAAAAATTCTTAGTATTAAATTATTTATTAAAAATCTAATATTTCTTAAAATTTGGAGGAATTAAATTGCCATATCACCATATAATGTTCATTCTATTTAATAAAAACATATATGTATATACAGTAGAGAGTCAAAAATCCGCACAGCTCGGGACCAGAGGTTGTGCGGATTTTAGGATTTGGTGGATTTCGGGACCCATAAAAAATGATTTTCTCTTTGAAAAATAAAAACAGAATATTATTCAAACTAAACACATACTAGTGAATAATAACACTGAATATTAAATTACTAGGTACATAAGAATAATAATGAACAATAACAAAAATATATAATAATAAACATGAAAAGAAATATATGTCAAATTTAGATAAAATCTGTTCACATATAACTAGTTTTAAACTAAATTTGAATCTCCATGATTTATTTATTTTTTTATTTATTGTAAATAGTAGTAACACAAATTTATTTTTCTACGAATTTTATTGAGTTTTTCCTTACAAATTATGCCTTCATCAGAAAGCATTTTAAAAAATTAGTTTGTTATTATTTACCTGATTGATATCATCATATTACAATAATCATTATTTCCTTTTGATGAATTTAATATACTGTCAATAATTTCATTAGCAGCAACTTGGCTCTTGCAGTCTTTCATATTATTATTATTTTGCTTTTCTTTTTTGTAATCATAAAATGCAAACATAAAATCTGTATTCAAGATCTTTTTCAAAAATTCTGATTTGCTGTTTTGTAATTTATTAATAGTGAATTTCATTGTTTGTATCTGACAAGCTGGGCGGATTTTAGGTCGGCGGATTTCTGGCTCTCTACTGTATTTATATATACAATACTCTGGAATCGTCGGGACCGGGTTATTCCAGATTTTCTGGATTTTTGGTCATGTCTAAAAAATATAATATTTTGGTTTAAGTACTTGGATAATATGCAGATTCAAGTAAAAAAATAGTATATTATGATTTTTAAATATATTCTGTAATTTTTTTTTTTTTTTTTTTTTTATCGACTTTAATTTTATTTATTTACTGTTAAACTTGAAAAACAAAACAGATTTATTGAAATATTTGCATACAAAAATTAGTACAAGTTACAATAAAAGGAAATAAATAAGAAAAACATACCATTTTTAAAACATTTCCTTCTTTTATTTTTTTTTTAGTACTTTAGGTTTTTTAATTAAAAGTTTGAGCATAATTGAAATAGGATATAGAATTTAGTTCTCAATTAGATAAATGTTTAAGAATTGTTACTATTATTATAATCTTCTTCTCCCTCCTTTTTCAGACTTTGCAAATGCCGGTTTTGTAGATTACTAAGAAATAAAATACTTTTTTGGTTCTTTATTTAAATATATTTATACTTATAAAAAAAAAAAAAAAAAAAAAAATGCTGTTGATGATGATGATTAACGCCGTCGAAATTGTCTGGATTTTTGGCTTCGTACTATATACAATTTTGGCTTTAAAAAATTTATAATCCCATTTTTAAATTGATTACCCTGTATCTCTGAATCTATCATCTTTACTGGTAAATTTCTGAAATATTGTGTGTATAGAATTTGTATATCAAGTATGAAAAATTTTTTTCAATATTGGATTATTTTAGGATCAATAGATAGTGTCACTTCTTTCATCCTGTCAAATAGCTAACTGAAAGTGAGGCTTAACTGGGTTTAAATTCTTCCAAATATACTTCTAAACATGAGATTTTTAGCATAAGTTTCAGCCCAAAAAGCTAATTTTTTTTTTTTTTTTTTTTTTTCAGTTTCTTTAAGAAAATCTGCATTTCAAGTGTCTTAGATTAAATTTCAGCAGCAGAAATAGGTAGTAGCCACATTCGTTTGATGAATATACGAACTGGATTGACCAATCAGATAGCACATTACATGATCACTGTATCGTTTCAACAAAATTTAATCCTAGCTGGTCCACATTTGAGAAATATATAGATGTTAGAACATTATCATTGATTGATTTCTGTCATGTTTTCTGTTTTGTACAGTGACCAAACATACTCAGGGTTGATACAGTACCTGGAAAACAGTAAAAACCTGGAAAACTCAAGGAATTTGAAAATCTATTAAAAAACAGGGAAAACACAGGGAATTTCAAAATTTATTGCAAAAACAAGGAAAATTCAGGAAATTTTGAAATTTTTTGGGAAAACATTGGAAAATTTTTTCATAATAAAATATTTTTTAAAATTTTAGTGCTTTATAATGAATTAATTATGTTTTTTTTCTCCAACTATAGTGAGTTAATAAAATTTATAAACCCTAAATATGTTCAATTGACTTGTAAACATGTTAGATTCTAATGCTGCATGATTGCGTGTTATCTATTTTACTTCAAAAAGAGGCAGGGAAAACTCAGGAAATTTTTTCTCCTGATTTGTGTAGTAACCCTGATACTACCAGGCTTGTTCAACTCGAGACTTTGAAAATGCATTTCATTCTGGAGAGCCACATTGTAGAGTTTCCCCCAGTTTTAAAAAACAGCAGGGCACTGCTAATAAGAAAAGGGCATTTTCTAGATTCATGAGGGCAGTTTTGGATTCTTAAGGGCACATTTAACATATAAAACCCAGACACTTATTTTGAAATTTCAATTTTATATGTAAATAGATGAAAAAGTTTTAAATCTTAACTTTACACCTTAATTTTGCTTGTTACTGATATATGTATGAATGTTGATAGTAATGCACAATATATTTATTTATATTTATAACATATCTTCAGTTTGAAGGTTATTTTCAATAGAAGGCTTTAAGGGCACAACTTTTTTTTGATTAAGGGCAAAAAGGGTGCAATTTTTTTGGAGGAGGGGCAAGAAGGTTGCTATTTTTTCAGTCATAGGGCAAGCAGGGCACAGCACCCTCCTGAAACTGTCCTGGGGAAACTCTGCATTGTATATGTATTTTTACATCTAAATCTCTCTGTTTATGGTAAAATTACTTTAAATAAAAATATGTTAGAATAAAGGACCCTAATACTATACATGAATTTTATAATACTATTTAATTTATTTTATTTTAACTATAGTCTGTTCAACTTAAACTGATACCGAAATTAAACAAAAGCACATGTTATTTGGTAATATGGATATTGTCTGTTACTGTTGGCACCAGCAAAGGCTGGTTAATATTTCTTTCTTTCTTTTTTTTTTTTTTTTTTTAAGCATTTTCCCACTCTTTCTTTTGTTACTTTAAAGACTTTGGGAATGGGGGATGGTTTTAAAAATATGAGTGAGATATATTGAACATTTCTACTTTTTATAGATTCTAGGATTTAATTTAGTTAAAACGAACATTTACATTTATGTTGTGTATGGAGGAAGATTGGAAATCGTAAGGATTTAATGAGGTGTTAGAAAGAGGGAGGGGGGATAGTTACAAATTTCATAAGTAAAAGATATTGAATAATACCACTTCTTTATAGGTTCTAGAAGCTAATAAAGTGTGTTTAAAATGAACATTCACGTTTATGCTGTGGATGAAAAAAGATTGGAAAATGGAATTTTTCCAGCTAAAATTGAAAGACCTGAAATTTTTACACTATTTTTTTTTTTAAATCTGTGACGTATGTCTCACATCTCCAGGGCTGCCAACAACTACGCAATTGGCGTAGTAACTACGCTTTAGCCTGCTTCTACTACACTCTACGCATCGTATACTTAAAGCTACGCTTTTCCTTTCCCCATCGTCATCTTGTTTACAACGAGCGAACGCCGATTTCACCACGGATTAAAAAAAGTATAATATAAAACTAAATAGTGGCAGACACTGAAAAAAAAATATATATATATATATATATATCTTTTTTCTTTCTTTTTCTTTTTTTTTTCCTTGCACACATCTAGACAGAAATCCCAATCCAATCCTTATCAACTTTTAATTTTGCATTTCCAACAGTTGCCGCATAAAACATTATTCTTTGAATTTTATTTTTTATCTATGAAAGTGCTTCTTGAAAATATAAAAATAACAAAACTAACTTTTACAATCTAGTTGAAGAACCACATGCTTCATCGTAAATACTCATAAATAAATAGTAAAGAAAAAAAAAAAAAAACATTCTAGTGCTAGGCATTGCGTAATCGAAATATTGCTGACTCAGAACGGGAACACATATTTGTTTACATTAGCTGAGAGTGTGCTTAATTAAAACCGCAAGCACAGACACCGCAAGCTGAAAGGGGGGGAGAAAGAAACCGAATGCTATGATTATCTTCATGGCTATGATTATGCTGTATTTTGATTTTCATTTAAACTCTATCAATGTTTCAGTTAACTTAATGCTTAATAAGTCGCTAAAAAATAATACTTTCTAACGAAAAAAATTGTTTATTTTAATTATTTATCGATAAAAATAATGGATTCAAAGTTACTGAACTTTAAGTACGATTGACAACGCAAGGAAACTAAGACCAGGAAGAGCTATCTTCCGTGGGAGACTTTCTAAAGTGTCTGAAGCCGTAATCACGCGAGTTTTGGAGAAAACAGTATAAAGTCGGACTTTAACGGAGGAATTGTCCTCTGTAATAGGAAACTTTCTTAAGTGTTTTAATATACAAGTTTCTGAGAAAATCATGGAACTTTATCGTACGAAGTATCTACCGTTGGAGAAAGAAAAAGAATATTTTCTGTGCTTTTTCTTAGGATAACTGAATACGCGATAACTTAGTTTTTATTGGGTGATTCTAAGAAATTTTCATATCTGAAAATGGGACTTTCACAAAAATCGCCGGATTTAAAATGGATTCATCACAAAAATAGCACAAGAAAATTGCGTATTTTATAAATCAGCCGCAAAAAATGACATTTCAGTAATAAAAAAAAAAGCTGATTTATGACTAAATAATTAGACATTTTTAGAAAAATAACATCTATTTTAGCAATTAGTTTACGATTACGTAATTTTGAAAATTAGCTGTAAAATAATTCCGTATTTCTATAAAAAGCCACAAAATTATACTTATAATGTAAATCATGTTTGAAAAAATCAAGAAATTCATCGATTAGCATCAAAATAAAGCCTTTTTCAGCGATTAAACATAAATTTTGTTAATTAGCGGCGGAATGATTGCGTATTTCCGTCATCGGCTACAAAAATATCGCGATTTACTGAAATCAACTGGGAAAAAAAAAAAAAAAAAACCTTTATTGGCTAGCAGCCAAATGATAGCATATAAAACGTAAATTTTTGATTATTAGTGGGTAAGCGATCCCGTATTAGCGGAAACTACTTCAAAATTATTCCCGATTTCCGAGATTACACTTTGAAAAAAAAAAAAAAAAAATGCAAATTTCACTGATTAGTGGCAAAATAGTCGAGTATTTAAGATTCAGCTTTCAGATGAACGTATTTTGCACAAATTAGTAGCTAAATAATAGCGTGTTTCGGCAATCGGCCGCATAATAATCGCGTATTTTAGGATTTACCTTTAAAGAAGAGTGAATTTTATCAATTAGAGCAAAATTATAGTATATATTAGCAATTATTTGCTATTAAACGTAGATTTTGTAAATTTGCAGTGAGATAATTACGAATTTCGGCAATCGGTCGTAAAAATATTGCGAATTCTGTCAAATACGAGAAGAATAGCATATTTATTTAATTAATGATAAAAACGTAATTCTACCCCCCCCCCCTCTACGGAAACTCGATTTTTTAGGTATATTTAGCAATAATCTTAAGGGGGGAAAAAGTTTCAGAAAAGTTGATCGCTGTCAGTTTGCACTGAAATTGAATTTAATGTTGTACAATTTCAATCCTTTTCCATCCTTAATAACAATGATTATTTTATTGTAGATTCAGTTTTATTACATTTTCTAATATCTAAACTATTAAAATTGTTCATTATTTTGACTTTTGTTACTCCAAAAATTTAAGATTTTGTTTAAAAAAATCCAATTTTTTTATCTGTTTGAAGTATAGCATTGAAATTATTTTCACATCAATTGTCTTGTTCTTGTAATTAAACAAGTTTCTTTTGAATAGGCATGCACTAAATGTTTGATTATTACTGAATAATGAATATTCAGTATACTGAATAACTAAAAATTTGATGCATACCTACATCTTACCTTTTTTTTTTTTTCTTTACTTAATTTCATATGATTATTGCTAATTTATTTTTGTTAGTAGTTTCTTTCTTTCTTTTTCTTTTTTAATTTTTAAAATTGCTCCTCAAAGTAGCCGAAATGCTCCTCAAAATTTCTCTGAATACTCCTCAAACTGTTTGTGAAAAGTTGGCAACCCTGCATATTAGTGTATTATATTAGAATTAGTGTATTTTCATGTATCCATGTTAATATAAAAAGTAAATTTGGATAAATTTTCTATTATTTTTGAATGTTTGATTATTAAAAATCAATAAATTTCAGAAAGTAAGTCATAATGTAAACAAAAGATTTTATGCTTATTTATATTTTAAGTATTTTCTAATTTTTTAGCGACTACACTTTGTAGCTTAAAACTACACTTTTTTTGCTTTTTAACTACACTTTAGCACTCCCAGAGGTTGGCAGCCCTGCATCTCTCATTTTCTGCTATGGGACCACCCCCATTATATACTATATCATATCTAGTCTGCTAGATAGGTAAAACACACACATGAATGTACATGTTCATAGATAAATAATAGTATGCTTTAACCCCCTTCCCTTATAAATTTTCTGCATACACCACCAAGTTCTCTGAAAATAATATCTTTAGTTATATCCCTGAAATCAGAGCCTGACTAAGGCAGGGGCATACCCAAATTGAATAGAAAGTTAATTTTACGTTTCCTTATTTAATGAACTTTTTTTAAACAAAATATCAGTATAGTGTAAAATCTGGCTTAATTGAGTCTTCGTAATTGCGAAAATCTAGCTGAATTTCACCCTAATGTGAGTAAGGATATGAATTTTTCGCAGATAGATGACAAAGTTAACAATCAGAAATAACATGAATAGAACGATATTTCGTCTGACCATTGGAGGGGGGGGGACTTTATAGCTATTTTAGGTTCTAGTCAATTTTCTCGTTATATATCTATAATGAGGTGAAAATTTTAAATACCTCCATAAAGTTCCATTCTTCATTACTGAAGTAGTGAAGCAGAGGGGGCCCCCAAAGAAGTTTTTGCCCAGAGCCCCAGTTAGGCTAAGTGGGGCCCTGCCTAAATTGTAGGTTTATATATCTGAGAATGGCAATGAAAGCAGCAATACTGTATTTTGGGAAATCGTGCATAATTATCATGACATGTTTTTTTCAATTATATGTTTGTTAACAAAGCTTACATTCTTAGTACTGCCTTATTATTATTTAATTACATATTTATTTAAAATTGTTTCTTTATAGCTAATACGTATTGTTAATTGTTTTTATTTATTTATTTTATTTTTATTTTTTTCAGTTTTTTAACTTGTATAATGAAAAAAAAAGCCTGAGCCTCAAGAATTTTGTTGAAGATGTTTATGGAGTTTTTGCATGTTTTTCAATTTTTTGCATGTTTTTCAATAAAATTTTTTATTTATTCTTGTTTAATTTTATTCTGTTGATTTTGATTTATTTTTTGCATGTCTCATTACATAATTTCATTTATTTTTATACATTTATTTTAGATGTGTTTAATTTATGTACGTTGCAAACTTGGGTTGCTTTTTTGTTTTAATAACCACCATGTTTATTACATTTTATTATTTAGATTTTAATTACTTAAATTATTATTAATGTAAATTTATTTTAATACATAACTATTTTCATTATTATTACAGCAGGGTTGCCAACGGCTCGGATTTCTGCGGAGTTTCTCCGAAAAAATTTAAAAACTCCACAATTCCGCGAAGTAATGTTTATGCTCCGCAAATTCAGTCTTGACCACCTAACTAAATATTTTTTATTAAATACATAAAACTGAATAGTGGCAGACACTGAAAAAAAAAAAAACTATTTTTCTTTCTTTTCCTTTTTTCCTTGCACACATCTAGGCAGAAATCGCGATCCAATCCTTATCAACTTTTGATTTTGCATTTCCAACAGTTGCCGCATAAAACATTATTTTTTGAATTTTATTTTTTATCTATGAAAGCGCTTCAAAGTATCTTGAAAAAAAAATAACAAAACTAACTTTTACAATTTAGCTGAAGAACCACACGCTTCATCGTACAATACTCATAAATAAATAGTAAAGAAAAAAAAAAGAAAGAAAGAAAACATTCTAGTGCTAGGCATTGCGTAATCAAAATATTGCTGACTCGGAATGGGACATTTGTTTACATTAGCTAAGAGTGTGTTTAATTAAAACCACAAGCTGAAATGGGGGGAAAAAGAAACCGAATGCTATGATTATGCAGTGTTTTGATTTTCATTTAAACTATATCAATGTTTCAGTTATCTTAATGCTTAATAGGTCGTTAAAAAAATTTATTTTAATTATTTATCGATAAAAATAATGGATTCAAAGCTACTGAACTTTAAGGCCGATTGACAACGCTTTATTTAAGATTTATTTGGAATAATTATGCATTTATTTAATCATTCACTTAAAGCATTAATGATTTATTATTATATCTTCATTTGTATCTGGGGGGGAAAAAATAAGTAAATAAATTATGACCAATAATCTGCAGTATTCTAAAGTTTACAAAACATATGGTCCCAAGCTATGCAGATTAGAGGGAGTTGACTCAGAGATGAGATTTACATTTATAGATACACATTTATATGAATATCGGAGATATCGTTTTTAGATTTTTGTGTGATAGTATAATAATTATTTTGACATTCATGAAAATTGTTGGAAATTAAATTATTTTTTTTTCCCTTTGTGCTTTCTTTTCTTCCTTTCTTTCTTTTTTTAATGTAACTGAATACTCTACTTTCAAAAATTGTCTTTATTTATGTATGGAAAATATGTCATTATGCAAAAAACAAATTACTTTTGGGTTCTAAGCTTATATTCAGACTTAATCATTTCCCATTCTTATCTCTCTTCACTGTTTTGCTGAATATATTTGATTATCAATAAATATTTCTTAATTTCATATGATTACTGTTAATTTATTTTTGTTAGTAGTTTATTTATTTTCTTTTCTTTATTTTCTTTTATTTTTTTTATTTTTTAGTGTATTTTTAAAATTGCTCCTCAAAGTAGCCAAAATGCTCCTCAAAATTTCTCTGAATACTCCTCAAACTGATTTTGAAAAGTTGGCAACCCTGTTACAGTCAATTCCCATTAATCTACAGATCTATAGTATAGGACAAATGCTCCTTATAAACAATTGATTTTTTATTGTAAACAAAGAAATTTAAAAAAAATATCTCTTTTTTTTTTTTTTCATATTTTTAGTTGAATTTTAAACTTAATCCTTACTTTCAAATGTAATTGAAAAAAAAAAAAAAACAGTGAGATTCTCATATTTATTAATGTAATCTTGCAGTTTGTACAGGTTAATACCAGGTCACGCCATAAAATGTTGGGAACATATATAAAAATTTAAAACAGAGTACTATTATAAGCAGTAAAAACCCTTGCATAAACATCATAAAATGCAAGAACTCGCAACAGTTGCTTTGGGTTGAAAGAAAAGACAACTCTTTGTCAGGCGAACAAAGTAGGCACAAGTGCTGCAAGCAAAGTGGCAGCGTCATGCATTACCACTAGCACTCATGCCTACTTTGTTCTCCTGACAAAGGAATGTGTTTTCTTTCGACCCAAAGCAATTGTTGCGAGTTCTTGCATTTTATGGTGTTTGTTTAAAGTTTTTTACTGCTTATAATAGTAGTTTGTTCGAAATTTTTATATATGTTCCCAACATTCTTTGCTTTTTTTTACTAAATACACTATTATATTCATGTTTAACAAAAAAAATAATTAATGATAAATATTCATTTCTGCACTTAAAATATATTTTCATTTACATTTTAAAAATAAATATGTATGTTTGTATTTTATTGCTATGTATTATTTCAATATGTTTATATTATCTACCTTCATATGATTGATCAGTTTTATATATATTTAAAAAGTATTTTATTCTGAAATTTATTAGAAGTCATTTTTCCATTTTATTGTCTATTTATGGATGCACATATAATAATTTGGCTCTGTGTATTTTAAAAGGAAAATATAAACAAAGACAATGATTAGAGTTTAAGCTAAGTTCAACATTTCTTTTGCAAATATGCTAAAATCGGATAAAAAGCTTTAGCAATGTGCTAAAATACTACTAAGCTTATGAATATTATTCACATTCTACTTTATTTGCTTCTGTTTTATTTGTGTTTGCCTATTAAATTTTGGAATTTAGTCATGTTGTCTTTAATTGATTATTAATGCAGCAACTGATAAAAAATTTTGAAATCGAAAGGTACATATCATTAATACACATTTAATTCTAATACAATACAAGCCACTGGGGAACAGCATTATAATAAAACATCGCCTGTGATTTATATTCATATTCAGGGACATAGTTATTACTACAGGGTTCACATTAGAGGTTGAGATTACGAGAATTCCACTATATTTAAAAAAATTTAACTCAAAAATATATCACAAGGGATTTTTCCCAAAATTTTCACTTGGTTCATTGAGTATTTCATCTTTTTTTTTTTTTTTTTTTTTTCAATTAGATATATAAAATTGTTTTGAAGCCTGTGATCTTCTGTTTTTAACTTCTAGAACTTTTTATACAAAAAAAAAATTGGAAAATTTGAGTAATTCTTTTAAAACCCTTTTTAATTCTAAAGTTTTGTTAAGAGAATATACGAGGAAGTGTACATTTTATTAACAAACAACTACAAAGTGTGGCAGCTAAAGATTTTAATTATGTATGAAGTAACTTTGGTTACTGCTCTTCTGTCGAGCATTCTTTGAGTATTTTTAAAATCAAATTAAAAATAAGTTTTTAAAACAGGTTAAGTGATAAGAACGTGAGCAATTCCTTCTGTATTTCTGATAAAAATTTATATTTTAAGTATTGAATCAGCATTGTTCTTTAACCATGAAAGGAAAAAAATTATTAAGCTTTCATTTACTTGATTTTTTATGATTGTTTATTTGTAATTCTTGAAAAAGAAATCTGCAAAATGAAAACTATGTAATTTCTCACTTAAATTGGAAAAATCCCACTTAATATTTTTTCCTACCATGAACCTGTACTATAGTATTATATAAAACTGTTTTATATCTAAATTTATCAAATATATAATAGCATAACTTAGAAAAATAATGTAAACAAAACATTATTATTATTGAATGTTTTCTGATTTGCATCTCATATATATACATATATATATATATATTTTTTCATAGCAACCCATTTTCATAATACATACCTTTTGAAAGTTAAATCTACTTTAACAGCATTTAATATTTATCAATAGATTAGCATTATTAAGTGACAACCTGTTTTTAATATTCTGATTTTTCCAAATTGAAGCAATTTAAACTTGTTTTACGACAAATGTAATGTCATGATTCTTTCATGATAGTTTTGCCATTATTTGCAACTTTTTCTTGAAAGATTTATTTATTTTTTACATTTTTTACATGAATTTTCTGCATTTTGTGCAAAATTCCATCATTGCGGAACAGGGGTGAAGTGTCCATGGAAGCAATGGAAACAGCACTGTCCTTATTTAAGATTAAAAAAATAATAATTTGATTATTTTATATTGAAAAAATGAAATAGTATTTTTGGTTCCTTGTCTAGAAGTGCCTTTGCACTTTTACCTAACCTCGCATAGACAAAAAAAAAGTACCTATTTTATTTTGTCTGTGCTCTTGGAAGCCGCATTTGAACAAAATTTTTGCAAGTTACAGGGAATTGACTGTATTTATTTTTATTTATTTATTTATTTAGGAATACCTCTCTTTTGATGATATCACAATAAATATGGTGGTCATTAAAACATGGATGCACCCAAATGTCTAATTCATACAGTAATAATAATAATAAAAAGAATGAAATTTAGTTTTACTTCAAAGGGAAATATTAATTTATTAATGGAGAAGAAGGGGAAAAAATATGAGCTAAACTATATTACAAAACATTTATGTGAAATTTTAATATTGAATGTTAAAGTGTAACGAAATTCCATAACAAACAAAGGAGTAAAAAAATGTTAAGTGTTACAAAATATATTAACAATAAGATTTAAATTTATATCAGTATCTATTTTTCTTCCCCTATTGTATCAAATGTGGATACATGGGGGAGATGGTAATACAAGTTAATTCCCTCTTGAACAAAAGTCACTGCAGCAAAATAACATTATTATTATTGTTAAAAAAATATTTATTTTTTGGTGTGAAGTTTGTGTTTCCCCCACTTGAACTGTTAATGACTTTTTTTAATTTGCTCTTTTTTGGAGTGGAGACTAATGTAATGGCTACTGCACAACCACATAAAATATAAAAGAACCTTTTTATATGCTGCTTCTTAAGCGTTATTTTAATCAAATGAATTAGAAACAAATTGACAAGTGATATTTTACAGGGGTTTGTACAGACTTTTCAGACAGTCCTGTTTTTGTGAAATTGTGAAAAATTTGCCTATAATTTTGTGAAACTAAATTTAATGTGAAAAACCAAGTTATTGTGAACTTTTCAACCTGGGATCATCTTTTTGTGAAATTGTGAAAAGCGTAACTTTGCAAAATAAAATTACAATTAAGATTTCATTTTAGACAATTTCACTTTTATAGAGCTAGAGGTAAACTCCCACATTTGCATGGAAAGCTTTTAGCTTTTATAAATTGAAGATTGTATATCAGCTTTTCAAGGTAATACAGAAAATCACATCCAATTATTCAGGTAGCCTGTTTGTTCTATGGAAGATTAGTTTTTGAAATGAAACAGATTTACTAAAAGGTCTGTTTTCAAGGGGAAAAAATATTTGAAGGATCCTTTTTTAGGATAAACAATTTTGTGAAGGGTCCTTTTTTTAAGATATAAAATTTTACGAAGGGTCCTTTAATGGACCTAGGTTTTCCTCTGGACAGACCCCTGTTTTAGCTTTGTGTTAGTTACAATATTTCTATCATAACAGCATTGTTCACTCTTATATTAGTCTTAAGGAATTATATGGTTTTTGAAAATTAAAATAAATCTATTTTATCTTTTATCTTTTCTTTTTTAATTTTTTTTTAATGAAATAAAGTTTTTTGTTCAATTTTTTGCGCATATAAACGAGATACATTAAACAATATTTTATCAAATTTTCTGGAGACCCTTAAAAAAAAGCATTGGACATAGTTTTTCAAAATTTAATGCACTGATCTTACTGAAAATTTTCACCCTTCTTTGAAAAGGGTAAAAGAAAAAAAGTAAGAAAGGGACACAATTTAAGTTAGGAATAAGCAACTTCATTGAAGTGTTATTAAGTGTAAATTTATAAGCTTTATAAAATCTCTGACCTGAAATTTAATTAAATATTATTTTCCTATCAGTTCTGTGATTTTCAGTTAGAGAATTGTTAGCTCGAAAATTATAAAATTTCATCGGAAAGCTACATTTGAAGCCTTACACAGAATTATTTGTCAAATAAAACTGTTCCTAGAATTAGTTTGAATTATTTTTAATGTAAGATTATCTACTGTACTTATTATCTTACTCATTAATCTCAATCGCTCTTCATAGTATTGAAATGTGGGGTAAAAAAAAGATATGTGAGTGTCACACCAAATTATATTTTTTCAATAATTAGTGAGAAAATGTATGTAATGTACTCAGAAACTTAAGAGTCCTTGGCTGTCAAATACCCTCCTTTCTCCTTCCCCATGTAATCCAGTGGGGGTTTTGTTGCTTTGTATTATCAGGATATCTCATTCAAAAATAAAAAATTTCAAATTCTTTTTTTTTTAATTACATTCTACGAATATATCACTGCTTATCTTAGAAAGCAAAGAAAATATATCTATATATTTTATTTCATTAAGTAAATTTAAGGGTCTGATTTTGAATTTCGGAAAGAAATAACTTATATTTGTATTAAAAAAAAATTACTTCTTAAGATAGAAAAATTACATGTTCAAAGAGAAGAAATAAAAAACAGAATTTGAAAATTTTTATTATGAACAAGATATTGTGATAATACAAAGTGACAAAATTCCCATTGGATTACATGGGGAAGGAGGGTATCTAACTACTAAAGACCCTTAAGTGCTAATTTCCAATTGGCTTGAAAGAATTACAGAAATTAGTTTATGTTGTATGTAGTTCACAAGTAAAATTTTAGCTGCTGAGTCTCAACAGAAAAGCTGCAAAAAAGTATAATCTCACATTTTAAATGCCAAATACAAAATAGTCATAACTGAATTACATTTACCCTTGTCCATTAATAACAAGGAACTTTATTATATCGAGCAGTTTTAACTCTAAAAATGTAACATTCTCTCTTTAGGTTACATCTGAAATTTTAAGCGGACAGACTACTTTTAAAAATGGGAAGATGAAAAAATTTTCAATCAACTTTCAGAATTTTTAAAATAAAGAATGAATGCATAGTATTTTATTGCAGATTATTATTATTATTATTTTAAATTCAAGGGTACTTTCTCACTGCATGTATGATATTTCAAAAAGTATTTGAGATGTGAACTTAAAATTTTTCTCAACCATGCATTTTGACATAATGAATAAAATGAACTAAAAATAAGAAGTTATGTTAAATATAAAAAAAAATAATAATAATATTGTGGAAATATAAACAATTTAATGGTCATTTCGCATTTCAAGTTTAATTGTTAATTAAACTCCATATTATTAAAATAATTAACCCTTGCTTTCCCAAGATGGGGTCATTTTGACCCCATTTTGTAGTTGAAATTTAGTTAAGCCCGTCTCATTCAAAAAGTGTGCTAATTCGCCAGAGATAGCAAACGTAACCAGTGGAATGTTGCAACTTCTAAAGGATACAAAAGGCACGTTGCTGGTGATTTTCGCCAAGTGGCACCTGAAAGCAATTTTTCTGCAGTAACGCCTTGATCTTGGAAAAGCAAGGGTTAAAAACCTTTTAGTTCAGATTCTTAATTTGAACATTGTGTTTCATTTAATGTAAAAACTATAAGGATATAAAGAAAATTGTAATTGAGATATCCTGTACACAGTGAGAAAAGCACCCTTGAGCATAATCTGCAGTAAAATAATATTTTAAAAATTTTCTATTTTAAAGCAAACCAAACTAATATTTTTAATCAATAAAGTAATGTCATACTAATTAACACACACACACAAAAAAAAAAAAAAAAAAAAAAAAAAAATACATTCAATTTTTTTGTGTGTGTTTAATTTAATCAAAAATTTCTTTATTTTTTAAAGTAGTCCGTCCCCTTAATTTATTTTATGTAGCTTCAACATTGCATAGATTTCAAAATAATGAAAATTAAATTTCAGATTTGCATTACATTTATATTATGGTAAATTTACTTAGAATGTACACTTTGCTGAGGATAAAATGAAATCATTGTATTAGAATATTTGATTAATTGAAATTAAAAAATGAAATTAGGTTTTATTTGAACTTCATACAAACCATGGATAAAAATTATAATCATGGAATTGCCAGAATTTTAAACTTATTGAAAGTTATTGTAATTTTTTTTTTTTTAACTTTTCTACTGCAATTTAGCCTTAAGAGGCCTCTCCCCTTATTGTCTCGAGAAGCAAAAGCCAATGTTATTCTATGGAGAATTTCACCCCATTATAACTTATTAACTAACGTATATTTTTAAATTCTGTTTTCACATTCAGAAACTTCACAATTATTAAACAATTTATCACTTTCTAAAAATTATTACTTTTTTTTATATATTTTATTTTGAAGTTGTAAAAGGCGAATTTTCACAATGTGAAATTTTTATTTTTGAGCTTAAAATTTTACAAAATAAATTTTTAGAAAGTGATAACCTTTTTAGCAGTTGGGAATTTTTGGAAAGTGAAAACAGAATTTAAAAATATGTATAACTTAATGAATTATAACGGGGCGGAATTTCTCATAAAATAATATTGGTTTTGGCTTTCGAAGACAATAGGTAGAGAGTCCCCTTAACATTTCTAGATCTTGATTAAATCTTATGACAATAAAAAAAAATCTTTAAATAACATTTGAAAGAATTTTACTTGTTAGAATTTATCTTTCTCTTTCCACAATAAAAACTATTTAATATTGGCTTCCATAACATAAGTTTTTTAACATTTTAGCATAAATTACAATAAAATTTTTGATAGAATGGAGTAGAAGGCTGATTTTTACCAACTATGTGAAAAATACCAGAGCCGGGAATCGAACCCCGGGCCTTCCGCTCAATGCGCAGATGCTCTAACCACTGAGCTACCCTGGCTGATAACCAGCTCGGCACTTCTCACATAAGTTACGTTGGCAAGGTCACCGAGTCTGCATTAAAGCAGTTATATCAAGTGACAAATTTGAATATGGCATATCTCCAAACGGCCACGAAATTTCAATTCAGAAATTTAATTCATCAACCTGGAAATTAATTGGCCGGGAACGGTGGCGTGTTCCTGTAATCCAGCGACTCGGAGGCTTGAGCTGGTGGACGGCGTGAGGTTCGGGGTTCTGTCCTCGGTGGCCCCATGTTGATTGGGTGTCCGTACTGAATGTGATGTCGATATGGTGGGATCGGGGGAGTTCGAGATCACCAGGTCGTCTAAAGAAGAGTGAACCGGCCCAGAGCGGAAACGTAGCAGGCAAGGTTCGATTCCTGGCTCTGGTATTTTTCACATAGTTGGTAAAAATCAGTCTTCTACTCCATTCTATCAAAAATTAATTTCCAGGTTGATGAATTACGTTTCTGAATAACAATAAAATACCTAAAAAAAAAAGGTATAAAGAAAGTAATAAATTTTTTAAGTAAGCCTATAAATTGAAAAAAAAAAAAACCTGCATTATTTGTCTCAAGCCAAATAATAACCTGACTCTTAATAAGACAAAAAAAAAAAAAAAAAAGTAGATATCAGTAAAGCTTCAAAGAAACCTATTATTTTGAGCTGAAACAGCTGTGTGTGTATGTGTGTTTTATTTATTGTGTTTGCTGATAAAGATATATAATATTTAGCTGAAATATTAGCATTAAAATTCCAAACTGTAAACAAAAGTAATTGTTAACCATATTTGTGTTTTATTTTAATAGAAAAAAATGGTTTTATTTAATTTCATTTTGCAACATATCGAAAAAACAAAAACAAAAAATTGTAGCACTTTAGTAAGAAATTATATGGAAGGCAGGAGGGGGAGATATGTTGTTGTGTTAAATTTTAATTCTAATTGTGATTTAGCAACTAACTACATAGCTGCCCAAAGAATTAAAATTATACAACCAGACACCATAAAATACAACATGCCTCACTACAACTGTTTTGGGATGAATATATAGTGTGGTTAAAATTAAATAAGTCGTGCAATAAATCTCTCGTTCTATTAATTGAATTTCAATGAAACCTCTCTCATTCACTCACTCACTCACAAAAATGTGTTACTTAAATCATAAGCAGATGCAAATTAATTTTTCTATAAAAGTTATTTTTGCCATAAGAACAAATAATTTACTAATAGTGATTGGTGTTGAACTAGAAAGAGGTATGGTGGTGTAAAGGTTAAGGAGACTCTAGTTATCATTGCTGGAAACCAAAAACAATATTATTCTATGGGGAATCATGTCCCATTATAACTCATTAATTAATAAATATGCTTAGATTTCGTTTTCATATTCAGAAAATTGACAACTATTAAATTAGTTATTGTTTTCCAAAAATTGATTTTTTAAATTTCTAATATTTTATTTTAAAGCTGAAAAATGTAAATATTCACTAAGTGAAATCTTGCCTTTTACAGATTTAAAATAAATACAGAATATGATAAAAAGGTATTTTCAGAAAATAATGACCAATTTAACAGTTGTGAATTTTCTGAATGTGAAATCAGAATTAAAATATATGTATTAGTTAATGAGTTATAATGAGGTAAAATTGGCACTGGCTTCTGGCGATGATATATAGATAATAGAGACCACAGTGGCAGAAACACGGCGACATAGTCGCAGACACAGAAAAACGGTTTGCGAACAGTTTTTGTCTTCACTAATAAAAAAATTTGTCCACAACTTTCGGGCAGTCTTTGTCTGCACTAATAATAATTAAAAAAAAAATTGACTGCAACTTTTGGACAGTCTGTCTGCAGTCATTAAAAAATTGTCTGCACTTTACGGACATTTTTCACCCACGACAATACGCTACCGATGTATGACGTCTGCTCCAAAAGTGCTAATTTCATTTAAAACTTCTCCAAAACTTTTCCTCCACTTCAAAATTCACTTATAAAAATTTCTGTATCGAAACTAAAACTAATACTTTTATTATTTATATTGTGTTGTGTCAAACATTGCTCTAAAATATTTAATTGAATGAGTTCAACTTTTATTGTATAATTATTTATACTATGTTGTTCTGTAGTAAAATTGTATTCATGTATTGTTGCACAAGATCACCACTGTTGTTAAGCCCCCCCCCCCCCCCCACAAGATTGCCGCTATTAGCTTTCAGGCTTTTTGAGTGTAAGCCATTTTCACCCCTGAGTACACGCAAATTTTGCAGACAGATTATGAAATTTTAAAAACCTGTCGCAGACAATTACAAAGCTTTCTGCCACTGGGATAGACTCCTCTTAAGGCCTATTGACTACATGAGTGCCCCAGGCCTGGGTGGAATTTTTATGTGGGAAGTCTTTTTGAGAGGACCTAGCCTGTATTTATGTAAGTTCCAGAGAAAGACATGAAAAACTCCAAAGAACTAGGCTGACAATCATGATTTCGATTTGAACCTGGCACTTCCT
Organism: Salticus scenicus; assembly: GCA_963930645.1. Taxonomy (NCBI): domain Eukaryota; kingdom Metazoa; phylum Arthropoda; class Arachnida; order Araneae; family Salticidae; genus Salticus; species Salticus scenicus. The sequence goes on from OZ005662.1 coordinate 4,789,352, forward strand.
GTCTACGAGCTTTGAGAGCAGATACTCTTGGCCACTTTGGACTGGAAGGAATTTGTATTAACTATTTCTTGAACAAATGTGATTTAAACCACAAGGCACTATTTGCTGCAGTAACAACAGGCACAAGAAATATCAACATATGAAACTGTTAGCAAAATTTAAAGTATGTTTTTTTATATAAAATATAAATTAAAAGTGGTCATAATTAACTATTTATGGAGAGATAATACCACACAGACCACTTACATTTTTCCTAAAAACTTTCAGCCAAACACTTCCATGGCCATAATCATAGGTGGTGGCCAGAACCTATGATTATGGCCATGGAAGTGTTTGGCCAAAAGTTCTTAGGAAAAATGTAAGTGGTCTGTGTGGTATTATCTCCGTAAATAGGTATGTTTTTTTTTATTTAATATAAACTCCAGTTCAATGATCTACATAACACACATTTGAAGTTTCAATCAGGTTTTATTAGTGGAACTTGAGTCATTTGTGTCTGAGTACTGTCAGTTTGATTTTAACCTCCTTATATTTACTCAGTAGGTCATGAAATTAGTGAAAATTAGTCATGAGTGCAGCATAAGCGAAACAATACATTTAAACCAAAACAATTTTAGAGTACTTTTAATTTATGTAACAATTAAAAATACTTTAAATAGTCTTTGAAATGGAGCGTGTTAAATTATAATTAATATTAAATCTTTTAAAGCTCCATACCTTTTATTTTCAGAGACATAGCAGCTTTCAGCGGCGGATCCGCCCCATCCTCAGCAACCTCCTTTGTGGCTTTCAGTGACACCAAGTGCTGTTCTTTGTTTTCTTTCTCTCGTTCTTCCAAGAGGTGGCGCCAGACTTGGTTTTCACAAATTTCAATAACTCCGAATACGCATTTTACCATGAAACAATCAAGATTATTAGTAACAGTGATTCTTGTAATGGGAACGAATCATGTGCAGGTTTAAATCAAGTTTGGCACCACCTCTTGGAACAACAAGAGAAAAAAAAACAAAGAACGGCATTTGGTGTTACTGTAAGCCACAAAGGAGGTTACTGGGGACGGGGCGGATATACCACCGAAAGCTGCTATGTTTCCATAATAAAAAGGTATGGAACTTTAAAAAGTTTAATATTAATTAATTATAATTAAGAATATTTTTAAAAATTCTTGTTGAAAGATCTAACGTTTTCAACTGGGTATCTGGTTATCCTCAACGGAATCTTTTTGATGATCGTTTCTTTTGTTTCTCTGGTGTAAGTAAATTACACTAACTTGTAATATAGGTTTTTTATTAGTTCCACACTACTGCATGCATGCTCATCAGCTAGAATTTCTTGTTTTATTGTGTATTGGCTTGTGGCTTCGGTATTCAGCTGAAAATTAGGGTCAATAAGCATGCATTCAATGATGTGAAAACAACCAAGAACCTAGATGCAAGATAGTGCAAATTACTTACACCCAAGAGAAACAATCATCAAAAAGATTTCCCTGAGGATAATCGGGTACCTAGTTGAAAAAATTACATATTTCAATAAGAACTTTTAAAAGTACTTTGTAACTGTTATGCAATTTTTGTGTGTTTATAAATTTTAGTGGTGTTTCTAAAACTCTTATTTTTCTTCTTCAAACACCTGTTTTTCAGTGCTTTTGAAAAGATTGTAAAGAAATTTAGTAATTTATTCATCAACCTTGAAGGTTCATTTCAGATAATTTGAAGTGGAAGGCTGATTTTTTATACCAACTATGTGAAAAATACCAGAGCCGAGAATCGAACCCGGGCTTTCTGCTTTACGTGCGGATGCTCAAACCATTGAGCTACCCTGGCTGATTACCAGCTAGGCACTTCTCACATAATATTCGTTGGCAAAGTCACCGAGTCTGCAAACACAGCTGTATCAAGTGACATCATTAATCGTGACACAACTCCAATAGACCACGAAATTTTAATTTAGTAATTTATTCATCAACCTTGAAAATTCATTTCAGATAATTTGGAGTGGAAGGCTGATTTTTTATACCAACTATGTGATCAACTATTTTTTATACCAACTATGGGTAATCTGCCAGGATAGCTCAATGGTTTGAGCATTCACACTTAAAGCGGAAGGCCTGGGTTCGATTCCCGGATCTGGTATTTTTCACATAGTTGGTATAAAAAATCAGCCTTCCACACTAAATTATCTGAAATGAACTTTCAAGGTTGATGAATGAATTACTAAATTAAAATTTCGTAATCTATTGGAGTTGTGTCACGATTAATGATATCACTTGATACAGCTGTGTTTGCTGACTCAGTGACTTTGCCAATGAATGTTATGTGAGAAGTGCCTAGCTGATAATCAGCCAGGTAGCTCAATGGTTTGAGCATCCGCACGTAAAGCGGAAAGCCCGGGTTCGATTCCCAGCTCTGGTATTTTTCTCATAGTTGGTATAGAAAATCAGCCTTCCACTCCAAATTATCTGAAATGAATTGTAAAAAAAGTTTATTTATAAACCAAAGCCTGAAAACTCATTTCTTTCATTGATATTTTGTTATGTATTAATGTTTTATGGTTAATTAAATAGAATGTTAAAATAAATGTTATGTTAAATATACAATTTTTTCTTTCTCCTACACAGTTTAACTCCTCTCTATTAGAAAATGTTGGGTGGGAGATTTCTGTCATAGAAAAATTGAACTTAAAGTCCTGATATTGCTGGTATGCACTTTTTATGTTTTACTTTATAACTATTTCTCATTTCTGAAATATCAATATGTATCAGACTTAATATATAAAATAATATTAATTATGTAAAGCAATAGCTGATATAATTTGATTATATCACTTATTTATGCTAGACTCAATGGAATAATAATCATGATAATCAGCAGAAGTGTTTGTCTGATAGTACTGACAGAGCATGTATAAGCGTTTGACCACAAGCTTGTGAATGTCTCTATACTTTAATATAAATAAGGTACATTAAATATGTTTACATGAATAATATTGATGTAAAATTATGCTGATTTAATTGTGATGAGATCTCTCAACTAGAGGTGCTATGCTAGGCTTTGTCATGATCAGCAGAACTGTTTCTCTGAATCTACTTACAAAGTATATATAGGCTCGGAATTCCCTATCTTTTGTAACAATTTTTATTAAAACTTTATATTGTAATTTAGGTGTTATAAATAAATTTACATAAATATTTATTTTAAGTTATGCTAATTCAATTTTTATTGAATCACTTACTTAGAGGGAATACTATAATATGCTTTGCTATATACAATATAAGCTCATTATGATGATCAGTAGAACTCAGGATTCTTCTCAAAGGAAAAAATTGTGTGAGAATTTCTCAATTTCCCTCAAAAACAAAATGAGACTCTTAAAACTATGCGAGATTTCTGAATATTAAGTTAGACCCTCCCAAATAAACTTTGAATAATAGTAATAGGTCTTTTAAATAGACATAGGTCTTTTGCATAGATGGGGGATGGAGGAGATCAAGAAGTCACACAGGGCCGGTGACAGGGGGGGGCACAGGGGACAACTGCCCAGGGGCCCGGGTGTTGGGGGGCCCGGAACACACGAAACAGAAGTGACAAAAATTTAAATTTTAAAATATGAAGTTTCACGTTTTTTTTTTCTTGATATTTTCCACAATTCTAAAAACATGAGAAAAGGAATAACAAATTTAGATAAAAACCGCTTAGCAGTCCTAAATACTAGCGGTGATAATGGGCCCGCGACGCGATGCGGCGGGATTTAGGACCTAAGGGCTAAGGGGAGCTCAACAGGGAAGCGATATTTTTATCTGATGCATTATAATTTCTTTTTTTAGAAAAGTCCGACAAATAGACTAATAGATGTCGAATAATAAGGAAGCCTCATTTCCTTTTCTTTAATCGTTTCTTTAACGTATTTCGCATTTGGAAAAACCATTAGTATCAACTACTCAGAATTGAGGGGGTAAACTGTTGCTAGTAAAATTTCACAATCAATAATAAAAAAAAAAAATACTTTTAAAGAAATCATTATAGGAAGGAACAAAGCCAAAGCATTCCGAGAAAGAGTGGAATAAGAAAAATATTTCGCATGTGCCCGACTTCCTTCGAAAGTTTCAAAACAACATGTTACACTTCACATGTCCAACCTGATGTATTCAAAGAAATGTGTAATTTGGATGGTATTTTTGGTGTTTGGGAATAAGGCCGATTGACTGCACTAGAGTCCAAGGCCTGAAGGGAAATGCCTTCTGTGGAGTTTTTTCTAAGAAGTCTTAGCCTGTATTTATGCAAGTTGCATAGAAAACTACGAAAACTCCGAACGGATAGGTCAACTAGTGCGACCTAGGATCGAACCCAGCACTAGAGGTCTGCACGGGCCGAAATTTTGAGGTCCAGGCCCGTTCGAAAACTTTGCTTACCCGGCCCGGCCCGGTATGAAATCGAAAAGTTCGGCTCGGGCCCGGCGCGGCCCGTTTGTTTTTTCCCAGTGCATGGCCCGGACAAAAAACGATAATATCAGGCCCGACCCGGCCCGGCCCGATTCAAAAATATGTAAAATAACAAAAAAAAAAAGCCTGCTTTTCTATGAAAAAGATTTTTAATATGTGTTTTGCAGCAGTTTTATATAGCCAAGTAATAGAATGTTCTTTAACAAAACTGCTGAACTTTTACAAGGTAATTATATATAAACAGAAATTCTTTATTACAGACGTAAAGAAGGCACAAAGACAGACAGAAAGTCAAATAAAAAATATTAGCATTCTAATCCAACCATATTCAATAGAAAAGTTGCTTTTGCACATGCTAAAAATAATGCTACTTTCATCCAGTGCACTGGAGTAAAGAAAAAGGAGCTTTCGCGAGAAAGTTACAGTGGAAGGATTTTTATTGTCTTCATACCACCTAAACTCTACAGACATATAGGACGCAAACCTTATGCACAGTAACGTACCTAATTTATTTTGTTTGTACATATACGAAAATTAGTAGTGACATGCATACTATTTTGATTAGAAAACCATATAATATTACTTTAAATAAAATATATTAATTTCGAGGCATGCTAAAAATATTTGCGGAAAATCAAATTGCGAACAGACAGACTGATAGACAATTAAATTGAAGTTAGATATTTTTTAACAAAATAAAATTTTATGTGACATACCAGCCTGTAAGATTATGTAAAATAATATTTTATCACTTTCCTTTTTCATTGATTAACGAGGAAATTAAAAGAAGATTCGGGCCGACACGGCCCGGAAAAAAATTCGTCCAGGCCCGGCCCGGCTTGAGTATACACAAAATAATTGAACCTGAGCCGGCCCGGCCCGAGAGCAGATTGAAAAATTCGGCCTGTGCAGACCTCTACCCAGCACCTCATGCTTACCACTTGTGAGTGCAGAACCGCTCGGCCGCCGGTGGGCTTCTAATTGGGATGAGAGCGACCAAATCAGTGCAAAAGAACTACAACTGGCCGGATATTGATAAAAAGTTAAATAGAAGCAATGCAAGATAAAGATATACTAAAAATGCAAAATTGCTGAGAAAGTATGAAGTAAAAATCACAAATAAAAAATAAAAATAAAACACTGAATTTCATTTACAAAATTTTAGAGGAAAATGTAAAGGAGCGGGAATTGTACAGTGACCACTTTTTCTTTTTACACATATGCAAGATGACAAGACATTAATAATAATTATAATAATAATAATGATCGATTCACTAGTTTAATTAAAAATATGCCTAGAATGTATACAAATAGGATTTTATTTTTAGACAAAACTTAACATGAAATTTTTAATTTAATTGAGAAATAAAATAAACTGATAAATATATATAATCTGGAGCAATAGGAGGGAATATTGCACAGGACGGGAGGATTTTTCATAAGTTTTCTGAAAAGTATATATATCTTTTTTTTTTAAAGATTATTACGACACCTATCATTTATATATATATATATAATATTTATTTGAAAAAGAAAAGAAAAAAAAAAAGTTTGTTATAAAATATATTTTGAATATCCCTCCTCTCAGCTTTTTATTTATTTTTTTCCCGTTATATTCGAATGTTGATATATGATTGTATAAAATATATTTTTCTAACAAATTAAGAACCTTATAAAAACAAAACGAAGGATTTTTATTTTTTTATTTTTATTTTTATTTTTTCTTTTAAATATTCATCAATCGTAATAAAAATAGCTAAGTACACAAATATTAACATATCTTAAAAATCACAGAAAAAACTAGAATTTCTATATAGTTCAGCAACTCCTTTTTTTTTTCACTATATATTAGTTTAATAACAAATATTCCAATTTGTAGAGTTGCATGAAAGATACACCCATAACAATATGGTATTGTCGTGTTTGAAAAATGTATATGCACCTTCATTTAATTCTTTCAATCAGATTTTTAAAAAAAAGTGATAAGGTACATGTTTATAATTATTCATACTTCTAAATAGTGTATCATTATCTAGTTCTAGTATTAATTTTTTGCAAGCACAAGAAATTAAATATATGTTTAGTTCAGTTTAACAATCACGATTCTCTGAGTTGTGTAGAAAATAATAAAAAATCTCTCTTTTCTTTTCTTTCTTTTTTTAAATAAATTTTCATGTATCTATACTTTGAGATTAAAAGTAAATCATATGTAAAACTTGCACAATAAATTAATAAAAAAAATATATATGGCTCCTGTCAGTAGCCGAGATGTTCTCCTCTAGAAGCAGGTAGAGAGGATATGTCGGGTTCAAACCTAGATTTGGTTCATCGGACTAGACATTCAGGTTTTCCTGTTTTTTTTTTTTTTTTTTTTTTTCTAAATTCGCATGAATACCATTTCTTTAAACGTTTAAATTTCAGAAAATGATCTAATCAAAATATTATTGAAATAGTACATTTTAAATTATTCTTTAACATTTTCCCTTTTTTTTTTTTTTTTCAAATGTTTTAATTAAAGAAAGTTTTTATATACTGTGCTGTATCTATTTAAAATTTCAATCAATTCATTCCTAAAATCAGATAAATCAAATACAATGACTGAAGGTTCATGTCAGTTATTCATTACTGTAACTCCAGAGCAAAAACGGGGTTTAGAATCATTAAACTCTTATCTTTTACGCAGATCAAAGGTGTCGTGAGTTGTGTTCCTGCTAAAAATGTTTGGTCAAGTGAAAGGAAGAATCTGTCTTGTTTAAGTGACATGGGAAACATTTTCACTCATCCAAACTTGAAAAAGTAATCACTGCTCATCGTTAGCCACCTAGTCAGTATTCATCTAAAAAAGGAACAGATGAGGGGGGGGGGGGTCTGCATCTCATTTGGTGCTTTGCTTTGCTTATTTCCCAAGCAGTGCAATCTCATCTGTGCAATGTCCATTGGCTGTTATCAGTGGGAATGGTGGTAAAAACTATGTAATTACTAAAAATCTCATTTAGGAACGCAAACGCTAAACATTGCTGTTAAGTTTTTACATTCAGATTCAGTTTGTAGATTTTAGTGAAAAGAAGAAAATTTATCAATTACAGTATATGTTTATTAATACAGTATACAGTAGAAAAAATCATATATATATTCCTGTTGTGGCCTTTTTCTAATGCCTTGTCAAAATCTGGCTTGAGAGAATTTCCTCTGTGATTTTAAAGTAAGTTCATTTAAGATTATTTTAATTTTTGTTATAGTCTTTTAATATTTTAACTAAATTTCATCACACTATATCATATATCATATTTATTGGCGTATAAATCAATCGGTGTATAAGTCGTAAATCGATGAGTAATTCCAATCTTAGGAAAAAAAAAAAAAAGTTGGATTTAAGCTAGATTAGCCCACAGACTTTTTTTTTTTTAGAAAAAAGACTTTTTTAAATAAAAAACTGATTATGCCTTTACTTTTGCTTGTTTAAAAAATTAATATTTTAAATCTTATTAAACACAGAAAAAAAAAGAGACTGAAAAGAAATTATCAGAAAACTTTCAGTCTTACTGTCGGCAGCAAAATTATTTGAGCGCTAACAATAATTCCTGTGTAAAAAAGTACACTTAATACTGCTTTGTTAAAGAAATCCTTGTCAAGTCATGTTTTTAGTCAGTCTAAGAATATAATTCCACAACGATTTATTTAATAAAACAGTATTAAATGTACTTTTTTCATATAAGAATTATTGCTAGCGCTCGGATACTTTTGCTGCCAATAGTATATACTTTTATGAATCTACTCAGCCTACTCGGTAATTATTAATGTTCACTTCATTCAAAAGTTAATTTTTAAAATATTTAATTATAGACCAAACAAATTTTCAGGGGATAGCTTATTAAATAAATAAGGCTCAAGGTTGTCAAAAAGAAATCCAGAATTTCTAAAAGAAATTTTTAGCTAAAATATCATTTTTCAAATATATTACATTTATATTTCAATCATGATATCTTTATTTTAAAATTTTATATTTAACTTTAAAGTACAATAGGTAATGCATATATCAATCAGTGATTGATCACAAGTCTCCTTTTGTAAATTAATATATTGAAAATGAAATGCAAAGTAATTGTATGTTTTTGTCATGAATGAATGAATCAGCCTTCTTATTTAATCAAATTTCACCGTATAAATGTATAGTACAATAATGCACTACTTACTGTGTCACTTTATTTTATTGGAGCTATTTGAAATACCGCAGTACTCAAAAATGTAAACTATTTTTCGATTAAAATTTAATAAGTGATTATGTGTGTGGGGGGGGGGGGGGGGGGGGCTGACTTTTGTTTGCCCAGGGGCCCGTAATTCCTGTCATCGGCCCTGAAGTCACACATACTTCAGCAGATTAGGGCCTGATTTGTTGTCACATGTTTTTCTGTCATAGGACAAATATAAGTAAAAAAGAAACAATTAAGAAAAGTTTTTAGTGTTTATTTATATTTTCTGTAGTTTATTTTTAATCTATTTTTGAAGGACGAAAAAATGCACAAATTTCTTGCAATATTAAATTTTTTAAGTGAGAAAATGAAAAAAAAAATATGAGATTCTCATGCTCTAATAAGAACCCTGGTAGAACTGTCTCTTTGAATGTACTAGCTGCAAAATCACATGAGCTTCAGGAAATTCTTTATTGTTTGCTAATAATTTTATTGAAATTATATTAATATGTTTTAAATAGTTTGTCATCAATAATATTCAGGGCTTAATTTCTTCATTTTCAAGTATATTGATGAATTTTGAGAAATTTTATTCCAGTTTTCAAAGCATAAATAAAATCTTACCGAAAATCAGCAATCATTTTTCATGCGATATTTCCAGTTAAATCAACAGTTTTCTTCTTCAGATACAAACTGCTGTTTGCTCTTCTGCTTTTTAAATTACAGTTTCAAGTTCAGAAAAAACACAAATTGCAATTATGTATGGTTAATTCTTACCATTTCTTGCCTGTATGTCAAAAAGGAACATGAAAAGCCATTAATCTCTTTCTGGTAAAGTTAAATAGAAAAAAAGAAAAAGCTTGTCCCAAGTTACATTACAATAATTTCTTTTGTGAGGAAGGAAAAGTAAGAGGAAAAGAAGACACTATTCAGAACTTTTATTTCTCGGAAATGATACACTAATGAATTCCAGTATGCACTATTTAGGAGTTACCATGCATTCCATCTGATATATAAAAAGTCACTAAAGTGAAAGAAGTATGGGAACTGTGTTCCCATACAATTTAAACCCTTAGAATATTGATATAAAACTATGCTAATAAAATTTTGGTGAAATCACTCACTGCCAGATTTTTCTGGTAATCAGAAGCAGTGGTGTACCAAAGGTTGGGTGGAGGACGCGAGCCACCTGGGCCTCTGATCTTCAGGGGGCCTGTAAGGAAACTTAACCTTTAAGCCTTTAAGTATATACATATCTAAGTGAATATGTCATGTCATTTTAGCCTGAAACATTCTCTGCAATTCTACTTTAAGGCATAGGTTCCTATATAAAAAGCCTTAATGTATAAAAAGTGACCATAGAACGAAAATTCTGAAACAAAAAACTCATTTATGCAAAGCCTTAATAAGGCAGGGTAAGCAGAGCTAATGCCCCTAGCCCTATTGTTGGGTTGAGCTTGAGCTTCCAAATCAATCTTAAATTTTACTTCAGTGACTTCATTTTACTTAAGTTAAGAAGCGCAAGGGAGCCTTAATGTAAGAAGCGCTCCAATTGGAGAGCTTTGGTAAGACTTTCACTCCGGGCCTTGAGACTTGCAGGTCTGCTACTGATCAGAAGAACAGTTTCTCTGATTTTACTGGCATAGCATGTATATTGAAAAACATCTTAATGTAATTAAAGTATTTTACATAAACATTTATGTGAAACTATGCTGATTCACTTTTGTTTGGATCGCTAACTGGAGGCAGTACTCTTTTTTTGTGGTAATCAGCAGAATTTTTTTTTTTTTTTAATTCTACTAACAGAAAACACATAGGGCTAAAACTCTTTGTTTAACCAAAAATTTAAAGTTGTTTTCACTGCATGTTTTTTAAAATATACTAAAACAATACTTATTTCAGCTTGAAATTAAAAAAAGAAAATGACTGTGGATTTATAGATAAACCTCGTGACTATTATGTATGATTTTATGCTTAAAAAATGAGCTAAGAATCTATAATTATGTGTTTTTGAAATATAAATGTATTAGGGGGGGGGGGGAATGCTGCTCAGTGTATAGAAAAATATGTATCGGCCACTCAGTGGGTTAATAAATCATGACACGATTACAGAAAAATGAATTATTTTCTGTAATGATTTTAATCAAAAAATCTTTAATGTAATTAAGGTGCTTTAGGTACTAGTTTTACATAAGCAATATTTATATAAAGTTATATTAATTCAGTTTTAATTGGATCACTTAAATGGAGTCATTACTACTATACTGTGTTAGTTTTTTTTTTTTTTTTTTTTTTGGGGGGGGGGGGGGACATGATTATCAGAACTGTTTTTCTTAGAGCCCCTTAAATAAAATGTATAGGCCGGCGCATCGCTGCCATTTTTTTGCCTCGGTAGAGGACAGCATCCCCGCTTGGCCTTATCGCTTCACTAATGATTTTAAGAAATCTTTATCTGAAGCTAATCCAGTCAAGATAAGAGCAATAAGCAACAATAACATTCCTAAAAACACATTTTCTTCACAGTACATTCTTAGGATGTCCTTTTATTCTGAGGATATCCTATGGATGTACTAGGGTAAGATGTGTTGTTAGGGCGGTTTCTGTTTCTTTTACAAAATGTCACCAGTATTCAAATACACAGTAATAGAAGGTCTGTGAACACTTTATATTCTCTTCTTGAATGATTATAGCAGTTTATCGCTAAACAAAATCCCATATCATAGTTTACTTAGCTAAAATTATGAAATATAATATAAGACATTACTTTAAAGTAGCGTAAGACGATAAAAAAAATGTTTGTCGTTTGTTTTTCAGAGAAACGAGCTGGGTACAAGTGGCAACCCTAAGGCAACAAAATGCCTGATGCGCCAGCTCGTATATATAGGAGCTTTAGTTTTTCTGATTCTACTAGGATTGTAATTATTGTAAGCAAACACTGTAAATTGTAAAAACACGCAGTAATAATGAGTCGAAATAACTAAGCACAATCTTTATCTGACCAAAAAAGCAGGCATGAAAGTAGTAATGCCTATCACTGTTGCATGCTGCACTGGTGCCTACTTTTTTTTTTTTTTTTATCCATTTGATGAAAGATCATGCTTAATTATTTCAACCTGAAACAATTATTGTGTGTTTTTATTTTTTATGGTGTTTGTTTGCAATGTTTTTATTCATCATTAATCTTAACTATTTAAGAATTATTTCACATTTACACCATCTTTGTTGAGTGCAAAATTTTTTTATGTATGTTTGTTTAACTACTTTATGCAGCCACATTGCAAAACATATGCTTCTATTTTCTGTATAATATTAATATGTTTAAGAAAAAAAAAACTATCTAGCGTATGCTTTTAATGGACGTTAAATATTCATGATCTCCTTAATCCTAGCTGTAATCAGGAAATACTTTTTATTTTCAGTATTTTATAGAAGTCCCATTTGTGGTATGAAAGTTATGCTTTCAAAGATAGGATACAAGAAATGCTGGGTTCAATCCCAGGTTGTACACGACAACCTAGCCATTTAGAGTTTTCAAAGGTTTTCTCTGAAACGAACATAAATACTGGCTAGAACCTCTTAAAAAGACCGCATGGAGGGTATTCTACTCAGAGCTAGAACCTAAGTGTAGGCAATCAGTCTTAACCCCTACATTAATATTAATCGAAGAAAGTATTGAATACGTAAAATGTTTTGACTTTCAATTTTCAAGTTTTAAGATGCCTTGAATAATATTTGACCATTTTTTAAAAAATGTCTGTCTGTACGCATGTGTTATTATTATTATTTTTTTTTTTTTTTTTTTTTTTTTGCCAACTCTGCCTCAAGAACTGACGCACAGAATTTTCACGAAAAGTTATATACAATTGTACCTCGATATAAATTGGTATTTGGAAATTTCATTCATCAACCTTATGTGAGAAATGCCGAGCTGGTTATCAGCCAGGGTAGCTCAGTGGTCGAGCATCCGTGCGTTCAGTTCGATTCCCGGCTCTGGTATTTTTCGTATAGCTGGTATACTTAAGTGTTCCAGTCAATAAAAAAAAAAAAAGAGATGCTCGTCAAATTGACATTATGTATATTATTTTTCATTTCATTTTGTACTTGTAATTCTCTGCATTTTTTTTTTTTTTTTCATTGTACTTTTTATTCAGATAAAGGAAATAAAGGAGGTCTAGATGTAGATAAGGAGGGTCCTAGTACCAAAAAACAAAAATGCAATTCGTTTAAAACTAATAATACACTCATGTCCAGAATTATCTTTACATATCCAAAACTAATGATATTCAATGAAATATCCAATCAATGTGATCCATTTTTGCAGAAAATGTGTGAAAAACAAGCCTAATTAGCATTATCCAATCAAAAGTAATCAAACGATTCTGTGATATGCAAATCTAGGCTTACGTCATCCGGCGCTGAATCAAGCGCTTTGCGCAAAGTGAATAACTTGGTAAATTTCTGCGATATAGCATTTGATTTCAGTGTGTAAGGACTCAAATCAGTTTGCTATGGCTTCGAAGTATCATTTGGAAGAATCTATGAAGTGGCGACTCATCGGCCGTTTAGAAGCAGGACAGCCTATCACGGAAGTAGCCAGATGTCTGAATATTTCAAGACAGACAGTCTCTACATTATGGAAACAGTTTCAAAACGATGGAAATGTTGTAAGAAGGCCTGGACAAGGTCATAAACGAATGACAACTGCTTCTGAAGATCGATATTTGGCACTAACTGCCCGTCGTAACAGGAAATCTACTGCTCGCCAGTTAATTTCAGAGCTTGTAGCCGCCACTGGAACTGCTGTATCACAGCAAACGGTATACAGAAGGCTTAATGAAAGAAGTCTTTATGCCAGAAAGCCAAGGGTATGTGTTTCACTGTCTTTACAACAGAGGAGGGATCGGTTTAATTGGTGCAAAGAACATCAGAACTGGAGTCAACACCAATGATCCCATGTTCTGTTTACTGATGAGTCGAGGTTTAGTTTTACAGGTGATTCTAAACGTGTTTACATATGGAGGGAGTCAGGAACACGAAATTATCCCTCAAACATAATGGAACATGACCGTTTTGGTAGTACAGGTGTGATGGTATGGGGTGGAATAATGATAAATGGACGTACGCCCTACACGTTTTCGACAGTGGATCTGTGACTGGCGAGAGGTATTGGGATGAGGTCCTAGAGCCTTATGTTAGACTTTTCAGAGGTGCATATGGATCTGACTTTTTATTTATGGACGATAATGCTCGTCCACATCAAGCAAAGCTCATTGATGAATTCCTTGAAAGTGAAGGCATTGAGCGAATATCGTGGCCAGCAAAGTCTCCTGATCTTAATCCAATAGAGAACTTATGGGACTACCTTGGAAGAGCAATTGCACGTAGACATCCTCCTCCTAGAAATGTAAATGCTCTGAAGATGGCATTACTTGAAGAGTGGAGCTTAATTCCCCAAACTGTGGTTAACAACGTTATTGCCAGCATGAAAACACGTTGTGATATGTGTGTACAAGTCAAGGGAGATCATATTCCATATTAAATTCGTAAGGCTTAATTCTGTTCTGCGTTATTCCTTTTTTCTGAGCTCTCTTTGTTACATTTTATTACCACTTTTAATGTTTTATGCTACAATTTTATATTATATGCAATGCCCTTAATTTTTTTCCTTTTTTATTTATGTGTCATAGTGTTATATAACATTCCAAAAATAAATCACAAGATCATAGTTCACAGCTTCTGAGAAATCCGTGAATTTATGCATGTAAAGATAATTTTGGACATGAGTGTATTTACAAATCACTTCAAATTGCCAAATGTATCTATGAGATACAATGTGCCCAATGGTGTAATATTTTAAGCATGCCTGATGGAGTATTAAACAATGCAACATACAACCAGGAATAGCTGCAAATTTATTAGTGGCTCCTTTTTAGCAGTAAGTGGCTATGTGAATGTGACCAGGTGGCCACTAATCAGGGAAATTCAGGAAATCATGGAAAAGGCAGGAAATTTAAGTAAGTCAGGAAAAGTCATTGAATAGTAATGCAATTTCATGGAAAGTCAGAGAATTTTGACATTTAATATAAATAAGCCATATTTTAAAGTTTTTTTTTATTGTAAATTGCTAAATTATTCACTAGTTTTATCGGGGGAAAACAGTGTGAGTCAGGGAAAAATCAGGGAATTTGGAAAAGTTCTAATGTTAGCCACCCTGCCAGTGCTAATTTTGCCATTCTCAACCCACTGAAGATATTATTGTCACTTTCACTGTCATTGAAAAGGGATTTTGGTGATATATTTTGCAAATCATTTACAAGTGTGGCTTGGGTAACTAAATTCCAAATTATGAGATACTGATGATTGTTGTTTTTATTTATTTATTTATTGTTATCACAAAATGCGAGTGTAAAAATCTATTTTTAAGAACTTTTTCAAAAATTCTAACTTACAATTTTACTAACATACTAATAAATAGTGAATTTCTTTGTTTATATCTGTCAAGTCATGTATTTTGGACTTTGGTAGGTCAGCAGATTCTGGCACCCTGCTGTTTTATTATCTTTGCATTTACTTTATTAATTGATGCATAATAATATAACTTCCATTTAATATAATATATAATAATATAACTTTCAATGTTTCAGATTTCCAAAGTTATTTTGAACGAGCAAATCCATGAAATAAATCAGGTTTGGAAATCATCGTAAAAGCTGCTCTGTTGAAAGACTAGACCATGGGATTTTTAACGTGGTTCTCATCATTGAGAGAAAGAGCTTCAGTTCAGGTTGCCATCAATTTATGCCAACAAACTAGTTTTAAGGAAGCAGCGTTGTGTTTGGAAAAACCAACATATGGTGTTTATATGTATGATATCCCATCTGCACCTTTTATTAGTAATCCAGAGGAAATATCAATATGGACCAAGATAAAAGAAGCTGAATTTAATGCGTACGGAATTTGTCTAAACTCTCGCCATCTGATTTTCGACAGTGAGATTGAGCAGTGGGATGGTGCAGTTGAAGAGCAGCGTGAAAAATTGATACAAGGTTTACCCTATTTGTTAAGACCTCAAATTTCTATCTGGATCAGACGTATTGCTTTAGAGTATTTAAGTTATAGTCGGCGACTTGAATATTTGTGTGGGATATCACGCTATTTTTTAATGGCGATACTTACAATAGAAGATTGGACAGAAGCTGGTCAATTTGACGAAGAAAAGTTAGCCATGCAATGGATTCAAGATGAACGGTTGACTGTGATGCAACGCTATCGTGTCGCATGTACATATTGTTTATATAAAAACATTCCAGAATTGTGGATGAGATTAACTAAAGAAGAACAGCAGCTGATCAGAGGTAGTTACAGAAGTTATGATCCTAATCTATCTCAGGGAAAAGATATTTTAGTTTTTTTATGGTCAATCAACATAGATGCATGCCATGATCAAAGAAAAGCAGACAAAATCAGAAGTTTTTGGACTTTAGCAACAAAGCAAGCTGTATGTTATGGAAATCGGGTGGCACTGATGTCCTGTTGGAATAAACTGAAAAAAGGCCTACGACAGAAGATGCTAATTGACTTGGCATTGCAATCTGTACAAATATGGCAATCTATTCAAAGCAGTGAGAAATGGAGAGATGTGTTGTTATTATACAAGTATTGTAGCAACCTTCCTATGCCTCTGGTGCAATTTGATTCTGTTGAATTTTTTAATTTACCCTCTTATTACACTGAGTTGGTGCAGTTTTTTTTGTCACAGATGAATGAAGGTCAGCGAACGCAGTTTTTTTATAAAGCAATTTATAGTTTTAAGTGCAATTCTGTCTTAGAATGTTTATTAGATTTTCCACATTATGACATTTTTTTGTCGGCGATCACTCGATTGTGGGGAGTAGTAGATATGGATAAGTATGGAGAATGTTTGTTAACGATCGCAACAAGATATAGTGGAGATTGCAACGGGAATACCTTTTCTTTGTCATTTTATGAAGAAAACTGTTTTTACGATTATCGAAGTCTGCTATGGAGTTTGTGGGCAGAAACACCTGAGGAATATAGACGATATCTATTTATAGATAAAAAACTTAACAATTCTCGATGGGGAGAAAAGTTTGGAAGTGAAGGAAAAATCTTTTTGCCTCAGTTGTTAAAAAAATCTCCCTTCAAAGAAAAAGATGAGGAATTATTTAAACAAATTTGGCTTGATCTTCAAAAGCAAGAGAAGTATGCGGTGATGAAAAGTAAAGCTGGAGAAACTATTTGTTCATTATGTATTCAAAAGGAAAAGTGGTCTTTTCTAGATTGGCTGCTGACAGAATTTATACCAAAAGATCAAATTCCTGACTTTAAAAAGTATTTTGTTGAATCAGATGGGGGTCAGAAACTTTGCGTGAATGAATTAAAAAAGCACGATCAAAAGTTGCTGGTAGATATAATTAATTGGTGCTTCACTTCTGACGCAGAAAAAGAAGAATTCAAATATAATTTAATTTTTGGAAAGGAGTGTTTAAGCTTGTGCAAGATCCTCTTCATTAGGAAAAAATTTGATCAGTTGGATCACATGATGGACTTCTGCTTGACAACAGATAAGCAGAAAAAACAATTTAAGCTGAGAGTATGGATGAATGGATGATTTGTTCCGAAACTGGCAGAAATATTTATTCGACATTTGTTTTCGAAAAAAGGTGATCTTTTAAAAATCAGGTGCTATAAAAATGCTTGCCCAAAGAAAATCTTATTTTTGAAATACAGAGTATCCTATTATCAAATTTTAATCATTTGCTTTTTGCGAATTTTTCTTTTTAATTTGAGCCAGTTCATAAATAGAACTTGATAGTAAAAAGTAAAATTCGAAAATAAATTGATATAAATGATTGTGTATAGCTTCAGAATTTCAAGCTTATTTTATATGTAAATGAATTTTTACATAGAACAAATATATAATTAATGGGATCAGGTCGATTTCCCGACACTCAGTTTCCCGACAAGTCAGTTTCCCGACGCCACTTTCCCGACAGGTACGGTTTCCCGACAGCTCACTTTCCCGACAGGTACGGTTTCCCGACAGCTCACTTTCCCGACAGGTACGATTTCCCGACAACTCACTTTCCCGACAGGTACAGTTTCCCGACAACTCACTTTCCCGACAGGTACGTTTTCCCGATAACTCACTTTCCCGACAGGTACAGTTTCCCGACAACTCACTTTCCCGACAGGTACGTTTTCCCGACAGCTCACTTTCCCGACAGGTGCGGTTTCCCGACAGCTCACTTTCCCGACAGGTACGGTTTCCCGACAACTCATTTTCCCGACAGATACGTTTTCCCGACAACTCACTTTCCCGACAGGTACGTTTTCCCGACAGCTCACTTTCCCGACAACTCACTTTCCCGACAGGTACGTTTTCCCGACAGCTCACTTTCCCGACAGCTCACTTTCCCGACAGCTCACTTTCCCGACAACTCACTTTCCCGACAACTCACTTTCCCGACAACTCACTTTCCCGACAGATTCCTTTTCCAGAGAGTTTTCTCTCCCGACTCCTTCTTCCTGACAGCTTACTTTCCTGACAACTCATTTGCCGGAAACTCACTTTTTCATTATTTTATTACTCTTTTTAACTATGAATTCTACTAGAATGTAATATATATTAGTATATTGAGAAACTTTAGTCTGTAGTATGCGTGTGTGTAAGTGTGTTTGTATCTCAAATAAGTCAAAAACGGTTGGACGTAGAACATTGCAAATTGGTATATAGGTTTGTTATAACATCTAGTTGTGCACCTCTCTTTTTGGTCTTTCTGTGATTATCCGTTTTGGAGATATTTACGAAAATTATATTTATAATGGAAAATATACAAAGGTTTTGGCCATTATTTATGACTTACCAACATAGAGATTTCAAAATAAGCTAATGATAGAGCCAGTAATGCCCGTAATGATATTATTATGAAAGTTGTCGACACGTATGCGTGTAGAAAGTAATTTGTAAAGACATAAGCAGGTTCTAGTCGACGAATGGTTTTTATTTTTAATAGTTTTGTGACTCATTTATAGAACTTTCGAAGAATTTAGTTCTGTGCAATAAACCAATTGATTTTTCCAGAATATTCCAGAACTCTCTTATTATTGCTGTTAGAGCTTCCAAACTTTGGCAAACCTAAACTACAAGTTTTCGTCAAATTTCTTCGTCAACTCGCTAAATTCGATGCCAAGACCAAAAATCTACGCTGGATACTAATTTGCAATATGGCGAGATTAGCCATAAAATTTTGCGGCAGATTTGTTTTAGAATAGCCAGAAACCGTTTCTCTATTTTAACTGAGTTATTATTATTATTATTATTATTATTTTTTGGTAAAGTTTATCTTTTCTTGATACTAATTTTTGCCAGAGAACAAAACTGGGCCGTCTATACCCGAACGATTTTCGTTGAACTCAAAGTTGCGCATTTGCTAGTGAGAGATTCTGTAACAAGCCGTGGAGTACTATTCCTGAAAAAACTACTATATTTGTCTCGGTGGTATATGTAATCGTATTATCGTGCCTTTTTTGATTGGAGTAGCAGTTTTTTTTTTTCTTGTTTTGTTTTTATTTTAAAGAATGTTCGTGGACTGGAACCTGCCACCTGCCTGTTTATTTATGAATCAGTTACCTCACACAAAACTGTGAATGTTTTCATAAAAATATGTATATTCCTATTATAAGGAAGTCATGTAGTGGCTACATCAGAATTTTTTCTACTGCATTACCGATTTATTGTCAATAAATATAACAATAATAAAAATAAATAAATAAAAAATAAAAAGATTTCGCCTTCAAATGAATGTGTTAAATAAAAAATAAATAGCATAACAGCCGTTGCTAAGATTCGCAGACGATTACAATGGAAAAATAAATTTATGAAAAATTAAACATAGAAGCCAACATTTAAAATCGAAAAAAAAAAAAAAAAAAAATTAATTAATTAATTTTAAAAAAAAATTCTTATTTGAAATTCGAAAAAATCTCGATAACATGCACACCTGCAGGGTCTCAAGTACCCACATGCCAAGTTTTGTAGCTCTGCGATCGGTAGTGTGAGTACCAGAGCGCAACTTAATTTTAATATATATATTTTTTAACTTGTTACCAAAAGCAAAACCGCTTTCTAGTAATCTACTTTTTCTTAAAGCAATAATCTCATCGTCCTTAAAATAAATAAATAAATCTCATAAAAAAACATTACTATTGTAAAAGTCCCTCCGCCCAGCAAAAACTCTTATATTTCTTAAGCAGCCAGAAAAAGGATTGATATCAAATTTTGCCGCCGCTATTGAATCCCGGGTACTCAATGCCTAGCTTAATGAAGATCTGCCAATAACACTGCATGTATCATTCTAATAAATCCTAATCTCTTTCAACATTCTGTGTTATCTGTTTTAGTTTTTTCGCTGCATTATAAAGTTATAATTTAAAGTATTTTTACGGCGGGGTGCGTAATAATATTTTAAACTGTACTAATTTTTTATTAATTAAAACTTCTACATAGAGGACGCACCCCGCCGTAAAAATACTTTAAATTATAACTTAAAAAAAAAAAAAAAAAAATTGGTTTTAAAAATAAAATATTACTTTTTTTAGAACAACGTTTAGCATGATGACAAAAGCGACATTAGCACTTACCATTGTGTATAAAATTTTTAAAGTGATAATGACGTCAATTTTTGTGAGATGCATAATTTAGCATTTTATAATCATTTAACGTTCACGTTGAATTAAATGTATTTTTTATTTTTTTTTATTTATTTTTTTTTTTTTATCGAAAGAAAATGAACTCGTTTTTTTTTTTGGCAGCAATTACATTATAGCTAATAATTTAGTGGCTATTTTATTGCTATTAAGAGTTTATTATTTTCATATTATAATTAAATAAAAGAAAACTATTCAAAAATTTGAAAATCTGACTTCGACTCCGTTGTCTCCGGGTTTTGAGCTACTGTGAAAGTTCCGAATGTCTAGGTAGTAGGAAAGTTAGTTAAAAATGGATTGCAAGATTTGTACCGGACAAACAAACAAACAAAAATGGAAGTTAATAAAAACATGGAAATAATAAATCATACATTCAGCACCATTTTTCTGAACAAATAAATAATTAAATAAAAATAAAACACCTTTCGAATTTTCATATTTGACTACGAAAATCTCTTAATTTCATGCATTCAGAAATATGTTACAAAAGTACCCACTTTTGATTCAAATACGGAAAGTAATGTTTCTTTTTTTCTTTAGAAAAACTCATTTTGATATGTCAGACATATATTAAAGAGTGGAAGTTTTGTTTTAAAAAGCAAGAAATTGGAAGAGTAATATTTTTATTTATTTATTAGGACTGAGGGCCTATTAGTCTCAGACAGGGATTTTTGCGTTGTCGTTTTCGATAGTTGGACATTTGTCGAAATCTAAAATTTATCGAAAATATAATTGAATAATTTGAAAGCGATGTTATAATTGGGAAGAAAAAAAAACTAATAGTCCTCCGCCCTAAACTAAATTCTGCTTTTGCCAGAATTTCATCAAAATCTTTTTTTTTTTTTTTTTTTTTTTTTTTTTTTTAATCGGGCCAAGCTTGATTTTATTTATTTATTTTTTTTTTTAAATACATGTTGCACATCATAACATTTTATTCATATAACTTTAACAAAAGACATGAATTTTTTTATAAAAATAAACTTTTTTTTTTTTTTGTCATTCTGCTAACAATCACAGTGATATAGTGACTTGATAATTCTATTCATAAGTAAATATGTCTTTAAAATGGTATTTAAAATTTCAATTTTAAAATTATCCTTTTCAATTTTGAATTTGTCTAGGTATATGCATGTGTGTGAAAAATAGTTAATTTTGAAATTTTTGATTATATATTACTTGGTATATTTTCCGTAATACTTTAGTAATATTTTTCATTTTATGGTCGCATTTCCATATGCAATTTTCATTTAACATAGTGATATATGGTTTATTTTGTAAGGAAATGAAAGGAAGAGAATTTTTTTTATTTATTTTTTGCATTTTGAATAAAGAAGTAAAGCATTATTTAAAATTCATTTTAAATAATAATCAAATAGAATTACGTATTCAGCATTATTATTATTTTTTTTTTAATCAGTCTTATTTCTTATTAAGAAAAATCTGTTAACTAGCGAAATACTGAGAAATGTCATTCGAGAAAGTCAGCTGTTGGGAAAGTGAGCTGTGGGGAAACCGTACCTGTCGGGAAAGTGTGTTGTCGGGAAAACGTACCTGTCGGGAAAGTGAGCTGTCGGGAAAGTGAGTTGTCGGGAAAACGTACCTGTCGGGAAAGTGAGTTGTCGGGAAAACGTACCTGTCGGGAAAGTGAGTTGTCGGGAAAGTGAGTTGTCGGGAAAGTGAGCTGTCGGGAAAGTGAGTTGTCGGGAAAACGTACCTGTCGGGAAAGTGAGTTGTCGGGAAAACGTACCTGTCGGGAAAGTGATTTGTCGGGAAACCGTACCTGTCGGGAAAGTGAGCTGTCGGGAAAACGTACCTGTCGGGAAACTGAGTTGTCGGGAATGTGAGCTGTCGGGAAAACGTACCTGTCGGGAAAGTGGCGTCGGGAAACTGAGTTGTCGGGAAACTGAGTGTCGGGAAATCGTACCAGACCCATAATTAATACTTGTTTTTTGTTGTGTACAAGAGCAGAGCTGTCTAATTCACGTTTTATTAAAAATTAGCAGGTTTTGCCTCCATTGCTGGTCACTGTATTTGAATGAATTTTCAAAAAAGTTGAATCAATATATTTTATATCACTGTTTAAATAAAAACTGAAATAAATTAAATTGAAATTGCTTTAAATCTATTTTTGGACGATAACATATAACTTTGACTTTAAACTTTCTCTAACCTATCCTCACAAATCATTAACAATTGCCTATTTCCACTATGTAGGTCTATTGCAACATTTAATTCACTCAACCTCTAATATATCCTGCTGCCACTGGTTGTATTTTGCTGCCTAATTGCTTTAGGCAGTAGTCACTGCTGTAGCAGTGTTGCCAATTGTAGAGATTTGTCCCAAATGTAGGGACATACATGTTTTTCCATTATTAAATTCTTTTTTCTTCTAAAATGTAAAAAATAGTGATTCCTTTAAAAATATAACGAGCAAAGCTCACTAGTCATATTATTAAAATCTGCTTATGTAAATGTTTGTCTATCTTTTCACGAACTGAACACAAGAAGATGTCAAAGTATCAAAAGATACAAAGTAACTCAAAAATTCTGAGTTGACCATTTAAATTAAATTATTCGAATTAGTTAAAAAATATGAATTTAAATATCCAAAGCAAGTACAAGATAAGCAGCACAATATACTTCTAAAAGATGTCCACTTATAGCAATGCTTACTGCCTGAAGAGATTGGGTAGGAAAAAAAAAAAAAAGCTAGCAGAACTGGGGATAGGTAAAATAAACATTCCCAAGTCCAAAATTATATGTAATCACTCAAAATGATGCTATGAGCAATTTCAATAGAATTTTTTTAGTTATATATGTAGTGTTTTTTTTTTTGTTTTTTTTTCTCTCTTACCCATAGGGTCGAGAAAGTATTGTTTTAGGGTCAAATTTTCGAATGTGAGTTTTTGTTATATTTACATGTTCTGAGGTCCCCTGAAGACGAAAATCATGTTTTTAGCTAATGGTCTGTGTGTCTGTCTGTTATCAGCATATCTCAAGAACGAATAGTAGCAGAAAGTCCAAATTCGGTATTCTAAATGTGTATCATATAGGGATGCTACAGTAAGCTTTTTGTTAAGATGAAGCCAATGGTTTGTGTACAGGGACACTCAAAAGTATTCAAATACATTACGTCTATGGGGGAAATTGCAGGTAAGTAGAGTTTAACATCTATAGACTGCACGAAATCAAATGAAACGAATATATATTTTTTGTAATAGAGATAGTCAACTGGGAAAAAAGAATTGTGTATGTAGGAGCCTTGCCACCCCCCTGGGGAGGAAGTCCCCCCTCAAGGGGAGTAAATTTTCATGATGGGTATCTTTCAAATGAGCTCGCCAATACCTTTAAAACGATGGTTGAACCATCGATCTGCGATAATTTAAAATAAAGTTATAGATTTTTTTCATTTTTAACAAAATAAAAAAAAAAAAAAATTTCTTTTTAATGTAATATTGAGAATAAATTCAACTTAATTTTGGATATTTAGTGTTATACTACTTCTCTAATATGGAAATCGTCTGCATTAGCATAAAAGATAATTTTTTTAAATAATAATTTTTATAAATTATTTTTTAAAAACAGAATTATTTTTTAATAACCGAATTAAATTCTATATAAATGTAGGTGCATTAATGAAAGGGGGGTTGAGGGGGGACAGTAGCCCCCCTCACACAGAACTAATTATCATATAAAACTCTTCCGAAGTCTAATTTGAATTGTTTAACACAGGTTTACATAACAGTACTCGTTATTTTACCTCTTAATCTCCAACCTGTATTTACAGTATTAAATTTCAGGGTAAGAGAAAGTGTGTGAGTGTCACATCAGATTATTTTAATTCCTTTAAATATTGTAACCATCAAAGCAAGCTAAATCTGCTAGTCTTGGCATTAAGCTTTGGTACAGAGGAGTGGCAGTGAAAGAGATTTTTCTTAAATATCCATTGTATTCTAAAAATATTGACAAAGCCGTAGCCAAGGAGGAGGGGATTAGGGAATTCAGTCCCTTCTCCTCGAAAAATTTCAAATTTTTCAGAAACAAATTAGTTTTCTTCATTTTGAACACTCAACATTACATGCAAAAACTTGAACCCCCTTTTTGAAAATTTTTTTTTTTTGCTAGCAATGGTTAATTTTTATCAAATTGCTCAAAGACTACGGGAAATTTTTGTGCTATATTTGATTTCAAAAATTATTATTATTATTATTATTATTTTTAATGATGAATGTTATAAAGAATATTTATGGTTACTTTCATGTGACTGATATTACTATACTATTTGAAATTTTTTCAAAACCAAATTCTATTTATAGATAAAAAAATATATATATATGATTTTTAAAAAATGTTTTCATAAACATATATGGTACGCTAACAAGCAAGAGATATCAATATTTTAAAATTCAATATGAATATCCAGATCAAAATCTGGTATTGCTACTTCTCTTAAAAAAAAAAAAAAGTAAAGTCAAATTTGCGAATTAATAAAGACTTAGAACTTCATCTCTTTATGCACAATAGAGTTTAAAAAAAAAAAAAAATATTTTATAGGATAAAACAAATTTTCAAATTATTATCCTTTTTGTAAACAATATTATTTTAATTATATTGGTTGATATTTCAAGTATGATTCATGTTATTTTTTCTTTCTTTGAAGTAAATTGAAAACACTTGATCAAGTATTGCCAGATTCTAATTTGTGAATCTCGATCAATATAAAACACATACAAAACAAAATTGAGTTGTGTGTAAATCATTTTTGTACATTTTAATTTCCATGGCATGTGAATTTGCCCTCATGCTCAAAGTTATACAAGATATTTTAGAAGTATTGCTTAGATATTTTGATACAATATTAGCATCTTTACTTTAGTATATAAATAAATATAAACTTTTGATTAACTTAAAAGAAATATTTTAAAATAAATTTAGATGGATGTGATGGGTGAAGGAAATAATCTGTGGAACATAATTTTAGTATTGAATAAAGTTCCATACAGTGTTAGAACGGCCATTTCTGATGAGAAGTAAAACAGTTTAATTTAAGGAAGAAAAAGATTCCTAGTAATAAAAAGTGTGTTAAATTTATCAAAAAAGTTGTTTTCACAAAGGGAAAAGAAGAAAACAGAAGAATACAAAGAAGAAAATTATCTGTGTCAAATATCAGACGTCAATCTAGAGTTTTGAGGCCCATTTTCATGAAAAATAAATGCTTTTGTGAAATTTTTATTTATTTTTATGGGGGGGAAATTGTCTAAAACCTTCTGTTTTATCAGTCACTTTGTATCATGTTTAATATCAAATTAATAGTGTTTCATTGAACCAAGTATAGGATTCATTTGAAATAATGCTGGATGGAAAAAATTTATTATAAAGATTATTTTTATTTGGTGAAATTTTGTATATGGGCAATTCTTATGAATTTTTAAAGGATTCTATTTTATGTAGTGGAATTTTGTGAAAAGGCTTGTTTATGAAGTGGAATTCTATGAAGAAGGGAGTTAAAAAGCATGAATTTTTATCTGAGTCAATAACTGAATATATAAGATTTTAATTTCCCCAATTAGGTTAAACAGCAGCATTTTTCTTAATGTTTATTCAATATCTATAAATCCTTGTTCTTAAGGACAATAAAACATTTACTGACAATTAAAATAAAGAACATCTCAAGGTCCATTCTTCCTGAAGATTATGAGTTACTTCTTTTTATAAGAAACACAAAAATGTAGCACTTTTATATTTATGATTCTACTTTTTAAAGAGTACTATGTCGGGTCGGCACAGAATTAGAAAAATAAGATTTGTCAAAAGTTAATCATTTGACCACTCAGGTTGAACAATATTTTCAAAGCTTATTTGAACATCTATTAATTCTCGTTGTTGCAATTCATAGAACATTTACTGACAATTAAAATGAAGAACGTATCGAGAAACATTGTTCCTGAAAATTATGAGTTGTTCTTTTTTTTTTAATGAACACTAAAATGTGATACACTTATATTCTTCATTCCCTTTAAAAAGTTCTATGTTGGCACAAAATTGGAATAATATAACTCATCGAGAATTAAACATTTCATCAAAAATTTTTTTCATATGTGTAAAAATACTCGGAATAGAATGGAAAATTGCTTAATTTTGAAAATATTTTCTAAAAGTCTACTTGCACATGAACTATTTTGCATGATGTAAACTGATTATGGGACTATTGAAATTTCAAAATTATGTCTACTTGTCACAAAATTCATGCATAAACTGTTTTTTGTCACCCATTCAGGGGCAAAAGATATAAGTGAAGTTTTTTTTTTCTATATTCATTAAAGTAAAACTTTGTAAAAAAAAAAAATCCAGGTTGAGATTTTGCAGTTGGGAATGAAAATTAGGTATTAGGGTAAGTGCACCAGGGATTGACACTTTTAGAGCAATCTCTGATGTTTTTAATGTTCTAGTCATCAGAAAATATTTTTAGAAATCTTAAGTTTGTACATATGGCAAGAAAGACATTCAGAACCACATACATGTTAAAATATATACATTTGATAATTTTTTTTTTTTTTTTTTTTTTTTTTGGAATTTTTCACACCCACTCAATGTTCTAGTAATTGACACTGCCAGTTTTTCATTTTACCAGTAATTGGCCCCCTATGTTCCAGTGTTTGACACTGCTAGTTATTCATTTTACCAGTTATTAGCACCCTATGCTCCAGTGTTTGACATAAAATGTTAAAATTCTTATATGTAAAATATATGATTTTATTATTTTTCTTATTTATTAATTATTTCAGGATAGGTGTCAATTACTGGAGCATGTCAATCACTGGAGTACCTACCCTATGTAATATATCCACTGAAAGGGTTAAAAGCCCCTAAATGTCTATTGAATGAAATGCTCCCAGAAGCTTTTATTGTTTGATTCTTCTCATTTGATTTCTTTTATTGTTATTATTAAAATCTAATAATATATACATAATGTTATCTTTATAATAATTAATAAATGTTGAAATTTATCATTAAATTCATTTATCTTTGTATACTGCTTGTTGCAATTTAAATTTTTTTTTGTTATTTCTTTCTTCTTAGTATTCAGCATTTGAGTTAAATTTATGTTATTAATAAATTAAATAGTGGCAACTTAACCTTGAAACTCGCAGAAGGGCAGGCATGCGCAAATAGGATATGGGAGTGGTGAGGTGGCGCTGTTGTCAATGTGTAGAGTGCAAAAAACAGTCGATCTGCTAAGAAGAGTAGTTGTTGTGTGGCGTTAAAGTGAGGAGTTTCGTTTCCATAGCTCTAAAGCTTGTTTGTTGTTGCAAATCCGCAGTCTCATTCCGACCCGAACAAATGCTTGAACCCATCGTGCTACTGACCTATACGGTAAAGCATTTGTGGCACAGGCTTCCACTAATCCTTGATAGCATTCTGTTTCATTTTTGCCATGGGCAACTTTGATTTTAAGCCATGACTGCTGATCACCTTTTGAAAACATGCTTTAGAGCGATGGAAACGAAACTACTCACTTCAACGCCACACAACAACTACCCTTCTTAGCAGATCGACTGTTTTTTTTTTTTTTTTTTTTTTTTTTTGCACTCTACACATCGACAACAGCAACACCTCACCGCTCCCATATCCTATTTGCACATGCCCTCGTTTCTGCGAGTTTCAAGGTTAAGCTGCCACTATTTAATTTACAACCCTCATATATTTCTGATTGTTATCACCTCCATCATGATAAATAAATGTTTAAATTCACCACTAAATTTATTGACTTGGTGTTGATTACTATAATTTAAAATACTATATCAGAAAAGAAAATTTGTGCTTCTTTGTTAATTGTTAAGAGCATAGAATAATAACAGGGTAGCCACTAGTCAGGAAAAGTCAGAGAAATTTAGTGAATCTGGAAAAGTCATGGAATAGTCTGGGAATTTCATGTAAAGTTAGAAAATTTTGACAAATCTAGTGGAAATAACCCATATTTGAAATTTTGTTATTGTAAATTGTTAAATTGTTTGCTAATTTTGTGGGAAATAAACAGCATAATTCAGGGAAAGTGGTAAAAAATAGTCATGGCAAAGTTCTAATGTTAGCCACCTTGAATAAATTTGCAGTGTTTAATATTAAATATTGTGTATATCAATATGTTGTGTGTATCAATATATATATTGTATGCATCAATATGTTGTTGTATGAATATATTGCATGTATCAATACATTATGTGTATAGCTTTTGTACTCGAAATCAGTTGTGTCCCAGCTTGTTTGAAAATGTTGATGTTTTAATCAAATGAATCTCTGTTCTCAAACTGTTAATGTTTAAATCAGATGAATCTCTGTTTTCAAACTTTTGATGTTTAAATCAAATGAATCTCTGTTTTCAAACTTTTATTGAAACTATAGTTTTTATAAATTTTAAAAGTTTTTTAAGTTTTGATGTTTAAATCAAATGAATCTCTGTTTTCAAACTTTTATTGAAACTATAGTTTTTATAAATTTTAAAAGTTTTTTAAGTAAGTTTCTCATTAGTAAATGAAAGATGAATCTCTGTTCCCAAACTTTCATGGAAAGTATAATTTTTATGAATTTTAAAAGTTTTTCTTTAAGTAAGTTTCTCATACTGAATAAAAATAAAAAATGAATCTCTGTTCTCAAACTTTTATAGAAATTATAATTTTTATTATTTATTTATTTATTTTAAGTTTCTCATTAGTAAATGAAAAATGAATCTGTTCTCAAACTTTTATGGGAACTATAATTGTTATTACTTTTAAAAGTTTTTTTTAAGTAAGTTTCTCATTACTAAATGAAAAATGAATCTCTGTTCTCAAACTTTTATGGAAACTGTAATTTTTATGAATTTTATTTATTTATTTATTTTTAAGTAAGTTTCTTATTACTAAATGGATTTTTAAATAATATTGACAATTGAACTATATTTTTATGAATAGCTTTCCAGTTACTGAATTTTAATAATATGATACTTAAGGGCCCTCTTCACTTACCGCCGCCGGAAGCCCGAGCCAATGTTGAGCCTATGGGGAAATTTTCTTTACAAATAACTTTTTAACTAATACATATTTTTTAATTCTGTTTTCACATTCTGAAAGTTCCCAGCTGTTAAATTGACGCACCTTTTTTAAAAATATATTTTTTTAATTTTTAATATTTTATTTCGAAATTGCAAAATGAAAAAATTTCACATATTGAAAATTCGTATTTTGCAGCTTCAAAATGAAATATAAAAAATTTAAAAAATAATTTTTTAGAAAAGGTGCGTCAATTTAACAGCTGTGAACTTTCAGAATGTGAAAACAGAATTTAAAAATATGTATTAGTTAATAAGTTATTTGTAAAGAAAATTTCCCCATAGAAAAACATTGGCTCGGGCTTCCGGCGACGGTGAGTGAAGAGGGACGTTAAGTGGAGCTTATATAAATGGCTTTATTTTTTATTTTATTCTAGACAGTCTGTTAATTTAAGTGATACACAAAATATTCAAAATAACTTCTAAAAATACATTTAAAATTACACGATTAAATAATATTAATTTTGTCAAAATTTTGTCATTTGAGAAATCTTACATCAGTTTCACTATGCCCAGGTGATGAAAACAGGTCTGGTGGGAAAAAAATGGAAAATATGTTTTTTTTTTTTTTTTTTTTTTTTTTCAACTGTTTCTTATAGTTTTTTACTTGCTAAGGACAACATATTAATATAAAATTCCACCCATGTCAACTATTTTTTGCAAAGTTCATACTTTTAGTTTTGTTTTCTGTTACATTTCTCTTCAGCATGTAGTATAATGTTCTTTATTGGTTCTAAAAAACATATTCATATATTTCTTACTTTAATATATTTTTTATAAGTGAATCTTTAAAAATAATAGAAATGGAAAGTGGGAGGAACAAGGGGTGGGGGGCGGAGTAGAAGAGAGTCAAAGAGAAGAAAAAATGAAAGAATGAAAACAGAATATATCATGAAGGAATTGTTTAAGTAAGAAAAAGAATATGTTTAATTCAATATAATAAAAACAGTTTTTTTTTTTTTTTTTTTTTTTTTCTAAACCTTTATTGTTTTGTTAAAAAAAAAAAAAAAAAAAAAACTTATATTAGGGAAATGGGAATCATTTTTAGATTCAGCATTCTAGAAAATAATGTTCACCAAAAAAATTTTATACAGCCTTATTTTTTAATTATTTTTCCTTGTAGACCTGTCTAATTTAAAACTACTTAAATCAATACTTAAAAATAAAAATGTGCCTTAAAATTTTAAGTATCTTAAATTGCACGATTATATTAGTTGTGTAAATGATGATATCCTCATTCTTTGTACAATTAAGTAAAAATGGTGGTGTTGATCTTAGATTCCTGTTTAGGCATGCAAAATCAGGGATAATTCAAAATTTATGACACAGACTTAAACAATTTCATTTCAAAAGGGCTTAAAATTATTTTCATAAAAATAATTAATAAATGTTAATTCATATTCATTCATTATTAATGTTAATTATAAAAACTCACTGATAAATTATATTTATAAGACATAAATTTTAGTTTTAAGGCTGTACATCAGTCACATTTCCTTTTTCTTTTTGCCCACCAGTGGCCAAGTGGTTCCAAGCTGGTAGATAGGAAGTGCCAGGTTCGTTTCTAGGTCACTCTCATTGACCTAGTTGTTCGGAATTTTCAATGGTTTTCTCTGAAACTCGTGTAACTATGGGCTAAGACCCTTTAGAAAGATCCCCCCCTTCCTATGAAGGATATTCCACCTGTAAGTCTAGGACCCTAGTGTAGTCAATCGGCCTTTAACCCTACAACCAACCAACCAACTTCTTTCTTCCCATGCTATCTTATAGCATTTTTGTTGTTCCATTTTATAAAGCTATTGCATTAAAAAAATGAAGTTTTTCGAATTTTGTTTTTTGAATATTACTCTTTGAACATGTCGCTTTTTATCTTAGAGAGCAGTTAAATAATAATAATAATTAAATATTTTATTTTATTAAGTAAATTTAGGACTCTAAGTTTGAATTTCAAAATAAAAAATTTAGATTTATGTTTTCAGCGAATTGTTCACTAAGCTAAAAGGCAATTCAAAAAGCAGAATTTGAAACACTTCAGTTTTGAATGAGAGATTGTTATAAAACAATGTAACAAAAATCCTATTGGATAACATGAAAAGAAAGAAAGAGGGAATCTGACTGATTACAGCCTTAAGCCGATAGTTCTTTCACATGTCATTCAATAAAGATCTTGATATATTCAATAGGTAATTTTAGTCCCCTTACACCCCTGTTTAAAATTGTAACACTAGAACTAACAAATTAGTGTATTGACTAGATATTATTTGAGAAATTAAATAAGATATTTTCACATGTAAATGTTTGTGAATTTTTTCAAAAATCCTAATGTAAAGAACTATTTATGAAATACAAATTTATCTAATGGAATGGTTGGGGGGGGGGGGGTGCACTTTTCTTTAAGGCTTGAATGTAGCTTAAAATTAACTTTCTTTATTTCATTAAATTCAGTTTCTAAAGAATTAATGTTGATATTAATGATAGATTGATTTTCGTTACTATAAATTTCATAACTATAAATAATATTTAACTATAAATTATATTATGAATTTATAGTTATAATATATAACTATAAATTCATAATATTTACTATAAATTTATTTATTTTTTACTATAAATTTCATTGTTTACCTGGGTTATCATAAAGGAAAATTTTAATAATGCTTTTTTTCTTTTTATCAATGAATTATATATTTTTTTTAACTAATTTAATTCTGTATTATTTTATAGCTAATTTCAAACTAAGCCTACAGATGGCAGCATTGATTTTGATCCAGTAGAGGGATCGGAGTTGTTCAGCCTCTGCTTTCGACCGGTCGTGGATCAAATGTTTCAGGGCCCAGTTGGATCGGTTAAAGTGATCCAGAGGCTTTATTTGATTTTTATTTTTATTTTATTTATTTATTTTTAACATTTTAGGCTTGATTAATGGTTAATATCGTTTAAAAAAAATTCTTGTACTCAAATTTCACTTTGTAAGAACACTATTGTTTATATTGCATATAATCTGCAGATTT
The DNA here is from genome assembly GCA_963930645.1 of Salticus scenicus. Taxonomy (NCBI): domain Eukaryota; kingdom Metazoa; phylum Arthropoda; class Arachnida; order Araneae; family Salticidae; genus Salticus; species Salticus scenicus. Next base: position 4,821,806 of record OZ005662.1, read on the forward strand.
CTAAAGTTTGCAGAGTTTAAGAGTGTGAATTTCTGAGTGTCTACTATAGTAGTCTACAAAACTATAGTACTATATAAATTAAAAAAATTTTGTTCATTATAAAATTATAAAGAATTCTGCAAGAATTTTAATAAAATAAATTTTAAAGCATCATATCAGTATCACGACGATACTCTTAGTGATTTTTGAAAAGATAAATTTTATGTAGTTATAATATTTATAATAATATCTAATATTTTCAATGAACAAATATTTAATTTAATACTTTGTAACTTTTTTTTTTAATATAATTTATAAGTGCTTCATAAATACTTTAAAAGACTACTTCTATATTTTAAAAATTGTATCTGAAATTATTTTTCTACACCATTGTTTGAACATTTTTAATGTATAAGTTTAATATTCTTTAATTTTATAAAGTGGATATTATGTAATAATTAATGTAATTTATCTATATATATATATATATAACTGTAAATGAATAGCCTATAACTGCAAGTGTAGTGTTTCAACATTGATGTAAGTTGTTGACGGATTTCTTGATGTTTTTCTGGTCATGCTTACTGTATGATGTACTATATTTGGTGCTGTGTAATTATACTTAATTTAAATAAAGTTATTTATGTTACATTCAATCTTGTGATTATTGGATAGAAATAACACTACATGTAATAACATGATGTCTTTTACATACTTGCCAACTTTTCTGGTTTTCCCGGAAGACTTCCGTTTTTTTTTAACGTATCTTCCGGTCTTCCAGACAGATGATGAAATCTTCCATTTTTAAAAAAGTCGCGGATATCGTTCGTTTTAAAACGAAACCCCAAATATGTTCTATGAAAACTCCTGACTCCCAATCTTTCTCCATCCATAACATAAATGTCAATATTCATTTCAAACTTGCTTTATGAGATTCTAGAACATGTAAAGAGATAGAATTGTTAAATATTTCTTGTTGGTGTAGTTATTTTTTGCCCCTCCCTCCCTTTGTTTATCTCCAACTAGTGATCAGCAATCAAATGTTCTGCAGAAGTCTTTTGTTTCCTAATCTTTATCCATCTGCAACATGAATGATAATATTAATTTCAAACTTCTTTCATTAGATTCTAGAAGTAGAGTTGAAAGAGTTCAATATTTCTTACTCTGTAATTATTTTTGTATCCCCCCCCCCTTCCCCGGATTATGATTAATGATCAATTCTAGAAACAATAAGGCAATGGAAGTGCTCAATATTTCTCACATATGTAATTATTTTTAGATCTTTATTGCTGAATTTAATGAATCTGTTTATTTTTCCTCAATTAAATTAAATATTTGTATGGCATATTTATACCAAATGTGTAAACATGGAAAAAAAATGAAGAATAATATTTTCAGGTAGGAAAGTTTTCCCCAAATCAATTTAAGAAAATTAATTCTCAGTTGATTTTATGCATGTTTGAAACTCATAATTAACTACTGCTACTTTTTTTTGTATGTATGACTAATGTACATACACAAAAATCATATTCTATATTTGTTTAAAAAATTGGTTATACTTTAACTTAACAAAGTTTTTTTGTCTACTGTTAAATAAATTTCTTACAGATTCTGTTTTGTAGATATTTATATGTTGAAGAGTAAAAACTTCATTTAAAACTTTTATATATTTAGTATAATCAATTCAATCTATAGTAAAATGCTTTTATAGATTGCTTCAAAATTGTAAAACTGTATTGTTCAATGCGTCAAAGAAAAAAAAAATCTTCCCTTTTTTTATGAAATCTTCTGGTTTTTCAACAAAAATTTTTCCCTTTTTTTATTAAAATTGGTTGGCAAATCTGCTTTTAGTTAAAAGACATCATTGTTTATATATGAGTATATGACCACAACATACTAATTCTGTATTACAGGGCTCACAGTAATCCTATATTTTTACATGCATTTTATTATTTTGCCACCACTTAAATCAATCAAGATACTTTTAGATATTGTTTTAGCTTTAAAATCTTGACACAAAAATTTTATGAAAGAATAGTGGTATTAAAATAATAAAACAAACATAAAAATCTGGTGTGAAACAATCACATGACTTCCTCCATTACCCACTATTATATATATTATATACCTTTTTTTTTTTAGATAATATGATCAGAAGACATAAAATTGACCTAGCGAAATAGAAACCTAAAATTTTTCTGGTATGAGAAACTTAATACTCATATAAAGACATATAAAACATAAGGGGAAAAAATGGTAGCGTTATTTTTTAAAACACCAATCTCCAAGATCTAAAATTAACCTACCTAAGCAGGATGGCTGTAAATTTTCCTGTAATAACCACATAATACATGAGAAAGGATATTTAAAATTGATTTGTGTAACAGTTTTCAAGAAAATCGTTAGAGCCGTTTTTGAGATACCAACTTTTACCAAAACTTGGCATACTCAATTATTGATCGGAAAACAATAATTACATACAAAAGTGATATTTAAAAGGGAGTTGCTACGGTGAATTTGAAAAAAAAAATCTGTACATCTGCTTTTAAAGGAACACACTTCGAAGACCTGAAATTGAACTATTTATACAGAAACACCTATCAATTTTCCTGAACTAACCAATTGTGTCATTCGAAAGGACACCTAATAGAGTGTTTATATATTATATAGCAAATTTGAAGAAAATCATTAGAGACGTTTTTGAGATACGGATTTATGGCCCCACTTCCAGTTTCCGATGGCTCACTTCCGTTTTTCCAATTTTCACCAAAATTTGGAAAATTCATCTGTACACCAGATCTGTCTCAATTACTCTATAACATATGTATTTATGAACAGATTTATTTAAAAATTGGTTTGTACTTGTACATATAGTCTATATCAAAATATCAATCATATTTATTAATCAACTTGAACTGTCAATTATTTTTAAATGGCAGTCATTTCAAAAATCCAAACTCTTATTAAAAAAAGAGAAAAAAAAAAAAAAAAAAAACATATTTATGAACTGATATGTTTAGAACTCAAACTCAGTATGCATACATATAGCTCATAATGAGATCTCAATCAAGTTTATTAATCAACTTGTTTAAAAATGGAGGCTACTTAAAAATTTCAAACTCATATTAAAAAAATTGTTTTATAAACCAATTTCTTGAAATTTATTATGTACATGTAGCCCATCAGGGCTTAATTTCTAACAAAATAAGTGTGGGAATGCTGATGTTCATATATCTTCATTTTACAAGTCTCTCAACCAATCTTAAAAAGTTATTTTTAAAGCTGTAAATCAAACCTTACAAAATTCAGCAAGACATAATCATTCCTGTTAATTTTTACTTTCCGAGCACTATAGTGAGGAAAGTATTGTAATCATGTCAAAAATCCGAATTGGAGATTTTGATGTTTCTATACGTTTTGAGGTCCCCTGAGTCCGTTTTCACTATTTTTGAGATGATGTATGTATGTGTGTGTGTATGTATGTGTGTATGTATGTGTGTATGTCTGTGAGTGAACACGCTAGCGTCTAAACGCTTTGTTCGAATAAGCTGAAAGTTGGTACTTATATTGTAAGTCACCATAGTACGAACCCTATAGATTTTGGTGAATCTAGCACTTATAGTTTTTTACAGGGACACAAAGAAAAATTCTTTATCATTATGGCCTATGGGACCAAAATCTTAAAAGTGCAATAGCATCTAAACGCCTTATTCAATTGAGCAAAAACTTTATACACATATTATAGGTCACAGATACTCAATTTGTATAGATTTTGGAGAATCTAGCACTTATAGTTTTTTTACAGGGACACAAAGAAAAATTCTTTATCATTATGGCCTATGGGGCCAAATTTTTAAAAGTGTGATAGCGTCTAAACGCCTTATTAATCTGAGCAAAAAATTTGTACACATGTTATAGGTCACAGTTGCACTAACTGTATAGATTTTGGTGAATCTAGCACTTACAGTTTTTTTACAGGGACACAAAGAAAAATTCTTTATCATTATGGCCTATGAGACCAAATTTTCTAAAAGTGCGATAGCATCTAAACGCCTTATTTAATTGAGCTGAAAATTTGTATAAATATTATAAATCACTGTTGCACTAACTATAAGCATTTTGGTGAATCTAGCATTTATGGGTTTTTACAGGGACACAACGAAAAATTCTTTATCATTAGGATCTATGGGCTCAAAGTTCAGTAGCGTTAAATAAAACATTGTGCAATATATGGAGAAAAATACTCAAATACTCTATTATGGTTTTCTCTCTTTTGTTTGTTTAACAACTCCTCTTTCTTTACTTTATCTACAAAACTGTTAGTTACTCAATGTTCGGAAAGTCGAGTGGAGTCACTCCAGATTTTTTTTAATTTCCAGTTAGACTGATTGTTTCTTCATTAGAAACGAACTACTGTCTATTTTTCTGCTTTTGATGTTTTATTTTAATACACGCAACTTGAAATTGTGATTGCATTTTACTGCTCAGTAAAAGATAAAATAAAAACACAAAACTTTTCATTTTCTGTTAATTCTAACAACTACTGGTCACTGTGTAAAAAGTGAGAGAGAAAAAACACTAATGATTGATAGTCGCGAAAAGTAGACAAAGGAAAGAGGTTTTTCAAGTTACATTATAGATGTTAGTATTTTTTATTTAAAAATAATAATCTGGTGTGTCACTCACACGACTTTCTCTTACCCTGAAATTTAATACTATAAATACAGGTTGCAGATTAAGAGGTAAGATAATGATGTTATGTAAACCTATGTTAAACTATTCAAATTAGGCTTCGGAAGAGTTTCATATGATAATTAGTTCTGTGTGAGGGGGGGCTATCGCCCTCTCAACCTCCCTTTTCATTAATGCACCCACATTTATATAGAATTTAAATCTGTTATTAAAAAATAATTTTGTTTTTAAAAAATAATTTATTAAAATTATTATTTTAAAAATTTATCTTTTATGATAATGCAGACGATTTCCGTATTAGAGAAGTAGTATAAAACTAAATATAAAAAAAAAAGTCCATTTTCTTCTCAGTATTAAAAAAATGAATTTTTTTTTTTTTTTCCCTTGGTTAAATGTAAAAAAAATCGATGACTTTGTTTTAAATTATCGCAGATCGATGGGTCAACCATTCGTTTTAAAGGTATTGGCGAGCTCTTTTGAAAGATACCCATCATGAAAATTTATTCTCCTCGAGGGGGACTTCCCCCCACCCACCCCCAAGGGGGTGGCGAGGCTCCTACATGCACAAAAAAAGTTTTTCCAGTTGACTATCTCTATTACAAAAAATATATATTCGCTTAATTTGGTTTAGTGCAGTCTATAGATGCTAAACTCTACTTACCGACAATTTCCCCCATAGACGTAATGTATTTGAATATTTTTGAGTATCCCTGTACACGAACCATTTGCTTCACCTCAACGAAAAGCTTACTGTAGCATCCCTATATGATGCATATTTAGAATACCGAGTTTGGAATTTCTACTACTATTTGTTCTTGAGATATGCTGTTAAAAGACAGACCATTCGCTAAGAACATGATTCTCGTATTCAGGGGACCTCAGAACATGTAAATATAACGAAAACTCGCGTTCGAAAATTTGACCCTAAAACAATACTTTCTCGACCCTATGGGTAAGAGAAAGTAAAAAGAATAGTATTGGTTGTAGAGGAGAAATAATAACAATTGAAAGAATATGGATTTTCAGAACTGATGCACTAGTGAGCTCTAGTATGCAATATTAATATGTTCCCATGTTTTCCGTCTAACATGTAAAAATTCACTAAAATAAAGGAAGTTTGAGAGCTGAGTTCCCATGTATTCCCATTGAAATTAAGCCCTGTAGCCCATATCAAGATCTCAGTGAAGTTTATTAATCAATTTGATTCGTCAATCTGCTGCAAAATGACAGACATCTGAAATTTAATCTCTTATTAATAATTAAATACATAAACAAATGTATTTATACCCTGATTTGTTAGAAACTTAGTAGGAATATTAATCAACTTGATCTGCTATCATTCTAGTAAATGGTAGCCACTTGAAAAAGAACAAAGAAATCAACCTACTCTTCTGAATGATCCAGAAAGATTTGTTGATATGTTATAAGGAAAAAGTGTTTGTGGCAACACATTTTATGAATGTTAATCTTTCTGCAATAAAATCCACTGAAACACTGATGTTGAATATCCTAAAAGCATTGTTATTCATAGATTATCATGATGATATTGTTTACTGATAACATATATATCAGATTTGTATGCTTGACATATAGCCCGCTTGTAAATCTTCGTCAGATAGCACATGACAGGATTACAGTACGAAGAAATGGAAAAACACCCAGGGCCAGCGCGGGAATCGAACCCGCTCTCCTACGCTCGAAGGCGATTAGCAGTGTGGTGACATATCCACTCGGCCACGGAGGTCCCATCATGATGATATCTATTAGAGATACTTTAATCCTCAGGATGTCCCGAGGTTGAGGAGATGATGTGCTGTTAGAGTACTTTGTAAGTAAATACCATAAATTGCAAAAATATGCAACAATTGTTTCAGGTAAAAAGTGATTAAGCGCGTTGCATGTTAAGGTGTGTAGCTGCTTCCTTGTTGGCCTTGTGCATACTTTTTCTTATCTGATAAAGTATCCTGCTTAAGGGAACTTTCTACTTATCGTCAACATTCAAAGTCCATGCTATTTATTCTATGTGAAAATTTGTTAATAGACTTACTCATTACCTAATATTATATATATATATATATTCCATTTTTACATTAAAAAAATTTCCAATTGTTAAATTTGTTGTTGCTTTTCAAAAATTGATTTATTTTATTTATTTATTTTCATTTATATTTTTTATATTTTAATTAGGAGCTAAAAAATAAACTAAATACATTTTTCGCACATTAAGCTTCAAAATAAACTATTAAAAAAAAAAAAAAAAAAAAACTGGAAAACAAAACTGGGAACTGTGAATGTTCTTTGGTGGAATTTCTAGAGTACAAACTCTTTACTTCCAGTTTAAAAATAATTGTATAGTCCATTTTTAATTTGAGCGTAAATAAGAAGTCATAGCAATTAAATGAGCCAGTGAAAAATTAAAAATAAGCTTAACTGCAGTAGAACTGCGATAATAAATAGTTTATAAAAAAAAGTTATATGAGGTAAAATTTTTAGTTTAACATTTTTTTTTTTTTTTTTTTTTTTTTTAAATAAATAGTTCCAGATCAAAAAAACGAAAGAAAGGCTGTTAAAAAAGATGTAAAGTTAAAAAAAAAAAAAAAAAAAAAAAAAAAAAAAAGACACTTTTCAGTGACCATACAAAAGTTTAAGCATTGATTGGCAGTAAAAGCCGATTTCACAAAACCTTTAAAAGAGCGGCACCAGGTGGCGACACCAAAAAAGTTCAGTAGAATATCTGAATTGAATAGGGATTAAATTAAGATTAAATGTTTTTTTTTGTTTTTTTTATATATATATATAATGGAGAGGCAACTCAAACAAAATTAGTTTTTACTATAATTTGACAGATCTACTGGAAAACAAGAATAATTTAATGATTCAGAATTGTCTGAATGTGAAAAAGGAATTTAAAGAAAGGGATTGGCAAAATAGAAATTATCCAAACAAATTTCCTCATAGAATAACATAGGATTTGATAACTGGAGACGGGAAAATTATAAAAAAGATCCTTAGTTATTTCAAATCAAAACGATTTATTAATTGATGTGCATACTTCAAGCAAGACCTATAGCTGAAGACTGTATTTTGAATTCTCAACTTCCGATTTTTGGAAAAATTTTCGACTTCCAGTTCAATGAATTTGCATGTTTTCGAAGTCCAAAACACAACTTGACCATTTTTACAGTATGTCTGTCAGTGTGCCTGTGATTAAAAAAAAAAAAAAATGTGGTGGCTCTAGATCAAGAGCTAATGCACAAAAGTTCATACACATTTATCTGTAGTTGCACTTTGATATAAATTATTGCAATCAAGTTTCGGTGCAAATACCTTAACAAAGTCTCTCTCAACATGGGTTGCCATCCCATTTTTTCAAAATTTTTAATGTGGCAGTGTTGGATGAAATTTCATATAAATATGCACAATGTGAAATATTTTTAACAAATCATTAAAAAATTTAAAAAAAGAAAAATTTCTTTTGATAGTATTTGTATTTTTTTTAAAGAATTCGTCAATATCGGACGAATGGTTGTACCATAGATCTGTGATAATTTAAAACAAGGTTATAGATTTTTTTTCCCTTTTTTAACAAAAAATTAAAATTGCTTTTTTTTTTTATTTATTAAAAATTATGTTTACTTATGTGAAAAGTTATAGTTAGTTGCATCCTGACATAAATTGGTCTCTTTTTAACTTTGAGGGAATATCGTTCAACATGTGGTGCTGTCGGCCAGTTTTTCCATAATTTTTATTACTTTCATTATTATATTCAACAGAAGAAAGTATTGGATTCGTAAAAATTTTCGACTTCCGGTTTTTGACGGATTTACACGTTTTGAGAGGTCTAGAACACGATTTTACCATTTTTAGAAAATGCCTGTCTGTCTGTGTCTCTCTCTCTGTGTGTGTGACAAAAATTTTGTGGCAACTGTACCTTCAGAACTACTGATCAGAATTGTATATAAATTTATATGTAGGTGTACCTTGATCTAAATTAGTGCCATCAACTTTTGGTGTCAACCGCTCAACAGGTGGCGTTGCTATAGAACGATTTCCTCAATTTAAGAAAAGGCTATATCTCAGGTTCTATTACGTATAATCAAACAAAACTTCATATGTAAGAAGGTCATTATGAGACATTAACGTTGATTCAATTTGAATTCTTATTGGCCACCAGGTGGAGCTACTTTACAGAGATTTCAGCAATTTAAGGAAAGGCTATACCTTAGAAAGTACTGCACAGAATTGCATATAAATTTATATGTACATGCACCTTGACATGCATTAGTACTTATCAACTTTTGGTGACAACCGCTCAACAGGTGGTGCTGCTACACAGCGATTTCTGCAATTTAATGAGACTATATCTCAGTTTCCATTGCGTATAATCAAACAAAATTTGATATTTGAGAAGGCTATTATGAGACATTATCCTGATTCAAGTTGGATGCTTATAGGCCAATAGATGGCGCTGCTATACTGTAAAGGCTATATCTCAACTTGTATGGCATGTAACTGTGCGAAACTTGATATATGAGATAACCATTATAAAAACACGTTTTTTAGGATGTTGTTTATAGACAATAAAACTGTCTTTCTTTGGATATTTAGTATTAGTTTTCTCTAAGATGAAAATCATTTGCATTCATCATGTTAGATAATTTTAATACGTTATTTGACCTTAATGAATTTGTATGGGAATATATAGAAGAAAGTCATATGGTGGCCACAATATACTAGTTTTTAATATGGTAGTGTAGAGCAAAATTTAGCAAAAATGTCCTCAATTACGATTAGTTTCAAGTTTCAACCGATCATTGTGAAGTCATAATATTTTATTAATATTAGTAGTAGTCAATCAGGTTAAAAATTTTGTGTATGTCATCACATCAGTTCTCCCCCCCTTCCGCTCCCTCACATTTGTGAATAAATTTTAAATACGAGTATCTTTCAACAGATTCGGCACTTTTAAAATTAATGTAAAAAGTAAAAAATTCAGATAGGAATACATATCATAGTAATTAGTTGCAAAAATATGACACATCTACACAGACAACAAAAAAGCGTGGATTTTGCTGATTTGCAGGTAAATAATTATGTACATCGGCAATCAGCTTTGAAAAAAATACGTGAATTTTGTCAAATTCGGATAAAAAAATTTCATATTTTAAAAATTGATCGAAAAAATATCTAATATATTGATAATCAGACACCAAAGACGACATGGATGTTGTTTATTTTAATCAGATAACCACATATTTTGGGAATCAGCTATCAAAAATTAAAAAATTTTTCCCAATTAACAAAGTAATACTAATATATTTCATCAGTTATGGGGGCGGGAGTCATATATTTTACCAATTAGCCGCTAAAAAAAGTACGAAAAATCAGGCAGGTCACACAGATTACTATCACTTTCCAACTACACATACTATACTCAGTATCAGTATATCGTTTAATCTTCAATCTACGTTCCTACGTGATCACACAACAGACGAGCAAAAGGACAGAAAGACAGACAGATAAGCTATTTAAGCTGTGTTGGAAATGTGTTAAAAACACTTCACACAAACGGAAATACAATTTCAGCATTTTTCAGTTGTAGCCCTTAATGTATCTGAATATTTTAGCATATCCTGTAAAACTTAACACTAAACGTATCATGTTCTACAGAAAGCATTTACTTTAGCATATGAAAAATTAATGTGAATTTCATTATGATTTGTGCATTACAAAAATTTTTAATATGATTTTTAAAAATGCCCTCACATAAAATGTGATACATTGGTATTCTTTTGGATGTCTTTGTAAACAAATCAATTATGCTATTTATACCATTTAAAACTAGTTGGCATAGGTGGACTCTGCTCAGTTCTCCATCATATTTATGTTCTCACGAATTTCTAGTGCGAGACATATTATACTCATGTTAAAAGAAGTGAATTTGACCAAAGCTTGATACAGTGACAGAATGAAATCCCCGCCTAATAGGCTATCCATCGTTCACTTCGATATATTTATCTTATTCTAATCTATTAATTTATTTTATCAGGGTCAATTCCGTTGTTTAGTTTTCATGCTACTATTTAGAATGCAATAATCCTCAAAATTCATAATTATATCAAAAATTTACAATTTCGCTATGTTGATAAAATCGCAAATTACGAATAATTTACGAAATTTTCCTATTAGAATATTTGTATTCAATCATGTTCAAACCAATATCATAAATGTAATTTTGAAGTTGCCTAATGTATTTATGATCCTCAAAATGGAAGCTTATGCTCAATTTTGCCTTATTCTGACATTTTAAGTAAATCGTAAATTCCAAATAACTTACGAATTTTTTAAATTGGAAAAATCCTAGTCTAGGATATTCATGCTAGTATCCTAAATAATATTTCGAAAGTGGTTTTACATCTTTACGGTGAAAATACCTCTCAAAATTGATGTTTATGTGAAATTTTGCCCTATACTGACATGCTAAGAAATTCGTAAATTTCCAATAACTTGCGAAATTTTCAAAATAGCATATTTATAGTTACTGATGCTCATTCCGGCATCAAAACTGATATTTTAAAACTGGTCTGACATTTTTACAGTAAAAAGTTTCCATTTAAGGCACGTTTAAGTGAATTTTTGTCCTATTCTCTCATGTTAAGAAAATCGTAAATTTCTAATAACATACGAAGTTTTTAAATTCGAATGTTGCAAATGAATAGGGTTCTTGCCTGTGTCGAAAATAATATTTTAAAACTGATCTGACCTCTCTGCGACAATTTGTTCTTGAGATATCGTGTACACAGACTAACAAACTAACGGACTAACACACTAACAGGCACCCTACAGACAGACACCATACAAATTTTGTCATTTTCGGATTCGTCACACCTGAAAACGTGTAAAAAAGTAAAAAAAAAATCTGGTGTGAAACAACCACACGACTTCCATTACCCACTATTACACATATTATATGCATTTTTGAGAGATAATGCGATCAGAAAACATAAAAGTGAACTAAAGAGAAAATCGTTAGAGCCGTTTTTGAGATACCAACTTTTACAAAAAATCAATTATTGACCGGAAAACAATAATTACATACAAAAGGATATTTAAAAGTGAGTTATTATGGCGAGTTTGAAAAAAATCCGTACAGCTGTTTTTAAAGGAACGCCCTTGGGAGACCTGAAATTGAGCTATTTATACAGGACGCCTATCAATTTTCCTGAACTAACCAACCATATCATTCGAAAGGACATCTAATAGAGTGTTTATATAGCAAATTTGAAGAAAATCGTTAGAGCCGTTTTTGAGATACGGACTTACGGTCCCACTTCCGGTTTCCGATGTCCCACTTCCGGTTAAACTCAATTATTGACAGGAAAACAATAATTACATAAAAAAGCATATTTAAAAGTGAGTTAAAATGGTGAGTTTGAAAAAAATCCGTACAACCATTTTTAAAGGAACGCCTTTGCGAGGCCTGAAATTGAACTATTTATACAGGACGCCTATCCATTTTCCTGAACTAACCAGCTATATCATTCGAAAGGACATCTAATAGAGTGTTTATATAGCAAGTTTGAAGAAAATCGTTAGAGCCGTTTTTGAGATACGGACTTACGGTCCCACTTCCGGTTTCCGATGTCCCACTTCCGGTTTTTCAATTTTCACCAAAATTTGGAAATTTCATCTGTACACCAGACGTATTTCAATTCTAAAGTTTCGTAGCTCTATCTTTATTAGTTTCTGAGCTATAATAGCCAGAAGATTATCCACATACATACACACACACACACACACACATACATACACACTGACCAATTGCCAAAAAACACTTTTTTGGACTCAGGGGACCTTAAAACGTGTAAATCAGGTGAAAACCCGATATCGAATTTTCAGACCGAATACAATACTTCCATTACCTACGGTAGTAGGGTAATGGAAGTAAAAACCGAGGTCGAAAATTTTCACGATTACCTAAGTTCCCCATACCTATAGTATGATGGGGAACTAAAAAGGAACATGCCATAGGGAACTTGAATGATATATGTATTATTTTGACAACATTTTGGAAGTATCAATGACGATACGGGCAGTCAGGCGAGTAGAAAGACTGACAAATTCAAATCACAATCACTCTTAAACTTTGTAAGAAAAAGTTTAAAACGCTAATGTAAATGAAAACGCAATTTTCAATTATAGCCATGTAACTGAATATTTTTTTGTGGTCCTGTAAATCTTAATGCTAAACTTACAATATCTACAATTATAAAAGAAGGTGACTGTCTGTCTCTCTGTCTGTCTGTGCCCCGTTCAGCCCCCTACTGAACGTAGAAGTGCAAAATTTGACATACTGGTGCTCAGAAGCCTTCTCGAGGGGATAGTGAAAAAATAATTAAAAAATAATAATTAGTTGCAGAGATATTGCTTAAAACGCCAACCTATGTAAATTAATAAAAGAGTCAATTCTGAGCTTATGATGCGTTTAAGGAGCGTTAAATGGCTAAATAAATTAGAAATATTGATCCAATCGTTACAAATTTAGTACCAAATGAAAGGAGCGAATTTCTGAATCCAGGAGTGCAAACAGCATTTCAACACGACAATTAGATTTTTTAAAATTAACTAAAGTATGAATTTTAGGTGGTAACAAATGACTTGAATATAAATTGAGCAGACGATTGTCTCTACCGTCAACGGACGGGTAAAAAAAAAAAAAAAAAAGCTGCTACTCATTAAGTCAAGTCACGCGTTTTTGCAGTGGAATTAAAAATTGCAAATTTCAAAATTTTTCCAATTTTCTCTCACGAACAAAAAACTTAATATACAGCCTGCAGAACACAAGACCAACTTACAGTTCAAATTTCCTCAATTTTGGATAATAAGCAAAAAAGTTACATTTTAATTGCAAATTAAATTTTAAAAGACAATGTGAGTTTCCATAGCAACGAATACACTTAAAGGTAAAAATAATTCTTTTTCTTTTTACTTCCATTACCCGACTACCTTAGGTAATGGAAGTATTGTATTCGGTCCAAAAATTCGATATCGAGATTTCACCTGATTTACATGTTTTAAGGTCTCTGAGTCAAAAAAAGGGGGGGAGCGAAGGGGGCAAAAAATTAGAAATTGAGTTAGACCGTTCATAATTGGTATATAAAGGTTTATGGGGCCTACAAGTTGAATGAAGATACTAGATACTTTCGAAAATGTAAAATTAATAGTGACTGACGGGAAGGGGTCAAAAAATTATAAATTGAGTCAGACTGTTCAAAATTGTTATATATAGGTTTTTGAGGCCTACAAGTCAAATGAGGATATTTTCGAAAGTATAAATTTATTAGGGGGCAAAAAATTAAAAATTGAGTTAGACCGTTGAAAATTGGTATATATAGGTTTTTGGGGACTGCAAGTCGAATGAGGATATTTTCGAAAGTGTAAAATTGTTTGGGGGGACGAAGGGGGCAAAAAATTAGAAATTGAGTTAAACCGTTCAAAATTGGTTTATATACAGGTTTTTGGGGCCTACAAGTCGAATGGGAATATTTTCGAAAGTGTAAAATTATTAGGGGGGGGGAGGTGAAAACTCAGAAACTGAGTTAGACCGTTCAAAATTGATATATACAGGGCCTACAAGTTGAATGAGGATATTTTCGAATGTGTAAAATTATTAGAGAGGGCGGAAAAGTGGTTGAAGGGGCAAAAAATTAGAAATTGAGTTAGACTGTTCAAAATTGGTATATATAGCTTTTTGGGGCGTACAAGTCATTTTCGAAAGTGTAAAATAATTTAGGGAGGGGGTGGGGTGAAAGACACAGAAGACCTGAAATGGGAAAAAGGCACCGCAGGCGCCACAGAGTAGGAGTTTCGTAAAGTAAGATTTTTCAAGGATTGCGAACCAGCTGGACCCCGAAGGCGGCTGGTTTTAATAAAACACATGTTTGCGTATTTTGTTATAATGATTTCTGGTTTATAGAAATACCTCTCATAGAGCAATGCATTGAAATTCTTTCGGGTATCCCTGTACAGAAACCAGTCGTGGTACTTATTTCATTTTCATTCGGGAACATCCCATAGTGAACGTGAATAACATATATTACTTGTAGTTTCAAGAAATAACATGAATATCCACGGAAGTTAGAGCGCGGACATGGAGAGACAGATAAACGTGAGCCATAAACATTTTTTTTAATCTTTGTTGGAAAGTGTTAAAAAGTCTACATTCTATTATATATAATTGGAACTGGCATCAGAAAGGTTAAACAGTGATTTTAAAAATTACACACACGCACCCATATCTATACATATATCACAAAAATTATTCTAAATATACATCACTGTCAAAAATTTCAGTTCAAACTTGAACCACTATATGGAGTAAAGTTATAAGCATTACTATAATATGGTTCAACCTCACATTTTAGTTTTCTACTTCTTGCGATTGAATTTCGTGAAGTGAAATCGCGTGTGATCATGTCATTCAAAATAAATATTCATTACAAGAAAACTAACCAGATGTTACTATATACGAAAGTTTGTTGAAGTATATCCTTTTAAGAAAAGAGAAAAATCTATTATACAGTTCAGGAAATATGAATCAGTAAAATTCTTTTTGAAGCTAAATGAAACTCAAATTAAAGAGTGAGGTCAAAAACATAGGGTAAAGTGCAAATTTTGTGCGACAACTCACCACCCATGGACAAGATAATACCTTAGAAAATTTAACCCCTTTTATCAAAATCAACGAAACAGAGTTAGCGGGCAAGAAAGCGTGGCACCGTTCCAGTGTGTTAGACCGGCGTGAACCGTAGTTCTGAGGGTCCCCCCCCCAAGACAAGACAACAACAACAACAAAGTAATGTAGAATGTAGCTGTAAGTAAATAAAACCTTTTTATATTTCCCATTTCTTCAATAAAATTCATAAATAATAACACAGACGATAAGGATGCATTTAATTATGCTATTTTATATTGTAATATATACGTAATAAATGCTTTCTTTTCTGCCGTACTCCACTTAGAAAACAGAACTAGGGAAGAAAGAAGAGCCATCGAAACCCAAAGAATAGCCGAGCAATTTCTCCATTTATCATTTAGCTCCGTGGTCTCAAATACCACTCGCTTCGCCCTCTTACAGTTCTTATGAAAACTACATTACCACTGCATTTTACAAATGATACTCCTGTCGAACGTTATTTTGAAGCCTGAGGATATTGAATTTAAATTTAAATAAGATGAATAAAACTACAAAGCGAGATAATACTCACTGCTGTGTACCTCAATGTTTTTCTAGGGGTTCAAAAAATCCCTATTTAAGCTTTCATTTGTTCCCAGATGAAAAAAGTAAAGTTTTAGTTACTTGCTCAGATGGAAGTAAAACACTTGCCAGCAGGAAAGCTGAATGGATCAGAATTTTACAAATCGAAAAAGCTGTTTCAAATAGAATGACTGTGTGTTCAAAACATTTTGCACCAGAGGATTATAGTTTGATATGTAAGTTAGTTTAAAATAAATGTTTTTTCTGCGCAAATGTTTATATATGAATTTAAACCTCAGGTCAGTAAAAAATAGCTCTGTGTAAAACATGGCTGCTTTTATAGTTTGATATGTAAGTTTAAAACAAATGTTTTGTCTGCACAAATGTTTGTATATAAATTTAAACTTCAGGTCAGCAGAAAATAGCTCTGTGTAAAATATGGCTGCTTTTTTATTTCATAATAATTATTATTTTAGTTTAAGATACTTGTCCTAGTTATTGTTGAATTAGAAATATTCATATAAAATAAATTCTATAAATCTTTCTTTTGTTGCAAAATTTACCTGTCAAAGGAACATTTGAGTATGCCTGCCCAGGATCAGATTAAGGTGTGGGCACTGACC
Organism: Salticus scenicus; assembly: GCA_963930645.1. Lineage (NCBI taxonomy): Eukaryota > Metazoa > Arthropoda > Arachnida > Araneae > Salticidae > Salticus > Salticus scenicus. The sequence goes on from OZ005662.1 coordinate 4,838,357, forward strand.
CAGGACCTCCATATTTAGATGCAGGGTTGGCATGATTTAAATCAGTAGATTTAAAAAAAAAATTGATTTAAATCTTTTTTTTTTTTTTTTTGGGGGGGGGGGGGGGTAAAAATTTAGAAAAAGTGTTAGATAAAGATGGAATAAATAAATATAAGGCAAGATACGAACAAGCAATTAACGTATGTCATTTTGAAGGAGTTTTATTAAGTCCCTCTGTCTTAAATCAAGATGAAATTTCAGTTAATGGGGATGAATATAATCAAGGTTTAGAAGTCATTAAAGAAATGTGTCCAAGTTTTGTTAGCATTGTAGCTAGTTTTCAAGCAAAAAGTGGCCCATTTAAAAAATCAGCATTGATTGATAAAAAAGTTACAGATACAATGATTGATTATGATTGGTGGAATTCATTTTTGTAATGGGAGGTAAAGAGAGTATCACAAAACTTGAAATCCATTTTATCTACCAAATAACCACAGCTGTGGCTGCTTCTGCTGGAATAGAAAGACAGTTTTCTTTTGGTATTATTCATTCTATCCTTCATAACAATTTAAGAGTGGAGAAAGCATCAAAACGTGTTTTTATTGAAACAATTAGATTGATAATGCTTTTACTTAAAAAATATTGTATATTGTATAAATTGTAATTTTTTTTTTTTTTTTTTTTTTTGTAATTAAATAAATAGTTTGCATTAAATGAACATTAATTTGTTCTTTTAAACAAACTACATGTGAACATGTTTCAGGAGCAAACATTCAAACCGTGTTTTCTCCAAAAATAAAAAAGAGTTAGCAATTTTTCTTTAAACTTAACATAAAAATAGTATGTCTAAATACCTTCCTAGATATGTCTACATATTTTCCTAGTATCAAGTAATACATCTAAACAAATGATAATTAGGTTTTAAGTTTAGTTATTTTTTAATTTATTAGTTTTTATGTTGTCTGAAAAATTGTATCCAAAGAAAAAAAGATGGTTTGAATGTTTGCTCTTCATTTTATCTAAATATGAAATAATTATTTCTTTTTCTTCATTGTTTTTGTTATGGGATATACTTTTTTAATATTCAGTGTTATTCTTATGTACCTAAAAGTTTAATATTCAAGTGAAACTGCGTCATTTAGATTTACTAATATATACAGCTGCACCTCATTAACATGAACACGCTTAATGTGAATTACTTTTAACATGAACTGTTTTCACAATCCTCGACAAGATGAAGATTAGCTTAGTTTTATGAAGATTAGTTACTGATCGCTTGAACTACAGATAGCATGGACATTTTTTTTTTTCCCTTGAGATTCATGTTAACGAGGTTCGACTGTATTTAGTTTAAATAATATTCTGCTTATATTATTCAAGCTGATAATAATTTTTTATGGGCCCCAAAATCCACCAAATCTTAAAATCTGCACAACCCCCTTATCTCGAACGGTGCAAATTTTTGGACTCTCTACTGTACTTTTAGTTTTTTTTTTCTTTTCTCTTTTTGCTAATCTCATCCCTGAAAGTTCCAAAAATCTACTGTCTTAAGTAAAATACTCTGGATGGCAACAGTTTGTTAGTTAATATTTGACTGATCATGTTTCTAAAATATTTCTTTCTAGGAGGCTTCACTGTTAGCTATATTAAAATGAATTTTAGAAAAAAATAACTATTTTTTTTTATTTTACTTTTAAAATAAAAACTATGCCTGCAAAACTTTTTTTTCCAGACTACAGTTTCTGTACTTATCGATGACAAGTGGAGCTGCTATTATTGAAGAACTACAATTTTAAAGGTGTCTGTATCTCAACATCTATTAAATATTTTAGTTTCTGCACCATGTATTTTGATAGTCCATGCTCTTTACACTGTATTGCAGTTTGATCCCGACCAATATAATAAATTAAAAAAAAAAAAAAAAAGTATGTTTTCCCTTTAAAAGGAATTAAATAAATCTATATAAATAAAGAGAAGTGTCTGTGTGTGTGTCTGTACTGTGGTGCTCACACTACTAATCTCAGAGCTACAATATTTGGCAGATGGGTACTTGGGACCCTGTAGGTGTGTACCTCATCGAGATTTTTTCGAATTTGAACTTGTTTAATTAATTTTTTTTTCAATTTTAAATATTGGCTTTTATGTTTCATTTTTCATGAATTTATTCTTCCATTGTATTCTTCCATTTATTCTTCCATCTGTGTATCTTAGCAATGGCTATTATGCAATTTATTTTTTATTTAATACATTCATTTGAAGGTGATTTTTTTTTTTTTTTTCAGTTTATTATATTTATTGAAAATGAAATGGTAATGTAATAGAAATAAACTGTTACACACACACACACACACACACATATATATATATATATATTAATTTATTATATGTAGTGAAAATCTAATGGTAATGCAATAGAAATAAATTGTTATGTTTATGTATGATTTTTATAGTATAACAACCTTTTATTTTTCATTTTAAATTAATTCCTGTAAAATAAAAATCCTTTTTTTTTTTTTTTTTTTTTTTTTTTTTTTTTTTAATATTTATTGGGGGGGGGGGGGGATAGTTGTATATAGTAGGGGTGGGAATCGATTACCAGTTTTAACTGGGTTAATCATAGTTCATTAATCAATTTTCATTTTTCTTTAATTTTATTTAAATGATAATAAAATTCTCCTATGTGATTTTTTTCTAGTGCACAACAAACCATAAGAATGATATAGATGTTAAAACAGCTTGTTCCTTAAACAATAAATAATAATAATAATCCCATTAGCAGAAACACGGTGACATAGTCGCGGACACAGAAAAATGGCTTGCGGACAGTTTTTGTCTGCAACTTTCGGATAACAATTCACTTATAAAAATTTCTGTATCAAAACTAAAACTAATACTTGTATTATTTATAATTATTTATATCGTGCTGTGTGAAACATTGCTATAAAATATTTAATTGAATGAGATGAATTGAGTGAGTACAATTGTTTATACTATATCGTTTTGTAGTAAAATTGTATTCGTGTATTGTTGCACAAGATCACCACTGATGTTAAGCCCCCCCCTTCCCCCCCCCCCCCCCCCCACCAGCTTTCAGGCTTTTTTAGTGTAAGCCATTTTCACCCCTGATTACATGCAAATTTTGCAGACAGATTATGAAATTTTAAAAGCCTATCGCAGACAGCTTCAAAACTTTCTCCCACTGGGATAATAATAATGATAAATATGCAAATAAATAATGAAAAAACACATTCCTGATATATTTCCAAATAAAATTTTTATTCGAGAGTGCAGATCTTACATTCATTATTACTTTTATATTCTAAAAAATATTAATTTATATTATTAATATAATTTAATATAAATTTATGTTCCAAAAATTCTCAATTACTATTTTATTCATATGTTTGACTGAAAGAAAAAAAAAAAAAATCTATTATATCCGTTTTATAACTAAAATTTTCTTGCAACAAAACAAAAAAATAAAGAAAATTGAATTTATAATTTTCTTTGAGACTTGAGCTGTATATTGCTAGAATTAGCTATACACTTTTATGAAATCTTGAATGTGCTGATAGAAATGAAAGTTTCCTGATGAGTACATTTCTATTTTTCAGCATTTAAAATTCCAATTTTCAATTCATGAATTCCATTTTTTTTTTTTTTTTTTTTCCCTTTGAACGGGAACTCTTTGGTGATTTTATCCTTTCTCTTTTCTCTCAAATGTTGACTGTTACTAATAATTCAAAGTTTTTGTAAATTCTCTCGTCGTTAGGCTTATGTGTTATGTTAATGTTAGTGTCATAATCTCTTCTGAGTAAGTACTTTTACTTGTGTTTACTAATCACTGGTACTCAAATTAATTCTATGACCTAATTTTAATCGAAATAAATCTCAATTAAAATTTATTTTATGTTGGTATCTTCATCTATCTTTTGTCTGCTGAGTGTTACAACGGTACTACACAATTGAAATATACATATGTAGGGGTCGATCCAGGTTTTAATTTTTGGGTCCCTTTTTTTTGTGAAAAACAAATTATTTTTGTGAATTTTTTATTTATTTTTGTGAAATATAAAATATTTTTGTGAAAAAATAAAATATTGTGTAAAATCTTCAGTTTTTACAATCACTTTATGTAATGTTTAATGTCAAGTTAATAGAGTTTCGTTGAGCCAAATTAAGGCATTAATGAAAATTAATACTGAAAATACGAAAACATTTAATAAAAGGATCATTTTTATAAAACAAAATCTTGTACAGGGACTCATTTTATAAATTTGAATTTTTTGAAGGGTCCCTTTTTATGGATTTGAACTTTGTGAAGGGTCCCTTTTTATGAATTTGAATTTTGTGAAGGGTCTCTTTTTATGAATTTGAATTTTGTGAAGGGTCTCTTTTTATGAATTTGAATTTTGTGAAGGGGCTGCAAAAGGGACCCAAATTTTGCCTGGATCGACACCTGTATATATATATATATACATGTATTTTATTTAAAATTTAATGTATTTAATTTTTTCTACTGTATTATCATTTGATTTCAGTAAATATAACAGATTAAAAAAAAAAAAAAAAAAAAAAAAGATTTTAAATAAGTAAAAAATACTAGCTGTTGCTAAGATATGCAGACGATTGAAAGGAAGAAATAAATTTTAGGAAAATGAAACAGAAAAATCAGTGGATAAAATAATAATAATAAAAAAAAATTAAAAAAACTCAAATTTGAAATAATCTCATTGAAGAACACACCTGCAGGGTCCATTCTACCCCTCCGTTAAGTTTTGTAACTGTACGATCAGGTGCACAGACACACACAAATGCACAGACAGATACTTCTCTTTATTTATATATAGATATTATTATAAAGTATTCCTAAGCTAGTATTTTTATTTGTAGTAAATGTAGTACTTTTTCAAATATTTCATTTGACATGAAATTCAAGTTCTATTTTCTCTTTACTTTGAATTGTTTAAATGTATTTGTTTCCAGGATCAAGTGTCCCTATAATTGAATTGCCAGTTTGAAGAACGAAACAAGTTCAAAATTAGAATTTTCAGAAAAACATTTTAACTTCCAGTATATTACTTATTTGTAAAAAGGTAAAATTGTACAGAAGTATCATTGCCTTATTGGGGTTATACAGTATAGGATCCATTATCCAGTATGTTCTGAAAACCAGAATGCAAAATGCCAACTACCAAAATTTTTAATTATCGTAAAATTTAAGAATTAAAGTTATACAATAACAGTGGTCAGAATTATAGTTTTCTTTAATGCTACGGTGTTATTCTGGGGAAATATGGTGAGTACAAAATTGTCCAAATAATTACTGAAAATGTTGCAAATTTAGGTTAGAAAACGAGTTTTAATAGTATTTTTTAATAGATAAACATTAATAGCACATACTTCTTAAAGTACTCAATAGCAGACAAATTTTATCCTTGAACTCGGGTCGCTTGCATGAAGTCTATGTTGTTATAAAATTTTTAAATAGTTTTTATTAATTTCCATTATTTTTAGAATACATTTCATAAAATATTTAGTATTATGTTCTAAAAATATTTGAAACATTTATGACCAATTAGTATCAGAGACACACTATAAGCAAAAAAAAAAAAAAAAAAAAAAAATCATAGAAATGCTTGCAAAATCCAAGTGAAAGGATTTTACTCTCAGATCCAAAATTAAATTTTATATATGTTAATGTTTATTTATTTTTCATTGATTATTACTATTATTATTTATAGTTTAAAATTCTAATTAAGAATGTTTTTTTTATTTTGTGGAAATAATTTATCAAATGAACAAATGTATAGGTAAAGTGTTTATGTATATTATTTATGTTTATCACTGTTATTTATGAAATTATTTTGCACCATTTTTATACATATTGTTCCAAATTACGGAGAAACCCCTGATTCAGAATATCCCAGGTCCCAAGCTTTCTGGATAATAGATCCTATACTGTATTGCAAGGTTGTTTCGTTCAATATAATTTTGTACATGTGTTTCATTGTTGTTGTAGATGTGCGATGGATTTGTTCCCTTCTTCAAACTTACACCTGTAAGATAAAGATTGTAAGAAAGGGGTTATGAAATAATTCAAAGGCTTGGAAAAACTAGTAATTTATACAAGTATACCATATAATTTTGAATAGAAGGTGATAAATAATTTCTTTCAGCAATACTGATGGTTTTGACCATTTATCCATACTTGTGTTGTAAGAATCATGATTTGATGAAACTTAATCAATAAAAAAATATATAAAAAAGTGAAATAGTGGTGTAAAAGAGGAGCAGGTGGTAGACTATTGTGCAATACTTGTGCTGAGAAGACTTCTGTGAAGCAGATTAGGAATTCTGATATGTTTAAATATTTGCACATTTAAATTTGCCTATTAAAAATAAAAAATAAATCCTAATATGCTAAATAAATAATAATTTTTAATTTTTACTGGTTTTGGAATTTTTGCCTGTGAATAACTGAATAAAAATTAGAAAGTATTATATAGAGAATTTTTATAAAATTATCTGGTTTTTACTTTTAGCGAAATTCTTATTGATATATTTTAGAAAAACAGAATATCCTTTTGGAAAGTGCAAAAAATAGCAATTTTTTATTACATAGGTAAAAGCTAGATTTACTTGGTAAATTATGTCACAAGTTCATTTGAATGAGTAAAAATTAAGCAAATTATCAGCAAAAGAATGCTCTAGATTTTAGATACTTTACAGAATTAAAATTTCATTATTATTATTATTATTATTATTATTATTTTTTTTTTTACGTGCCACATAATTAATTTGAGGATCCAATTATTTCAGCCACATTACAAGAAATTCTTTTTTATGAAAAATATGTTATGAACTCACAAATCTTAGTAAATAAAATTGTGTTAGTTATAAGGCCAAAAGGGATTTTTCATAAAAAAAGAACTTTTGCAACGTGATTGAAATAATTGGATCTCCAGTTTAATTATGTAGCATGAAATTTTAACTTTGTGGAGGGGGAGGGGTCTAAAATCTAACTTATTCTTTTGTTGATAATTTGCTTAATTTTTAGTCTGTTAAAATGACCTTTTGGCATAAGTTGCTCAATATATATCTAGCTTTTAGCCATCTAATTAAAAAATTGCTGTGTTTTGCACATGTGCAGTGAAACCAATATAGGGTAATCCAAAATATTTGTACTTTTCTTAAATTTGTGGTTGATTCCCTAATTGCATTTGTGGCTAAATTGAAAATTGATACTGGAAAGTTTGAGTTTATAAATATTCTTTGCATGTCTGAAGTTCAAGGCCATTTCGGCCAGAATTTTTTTTATAAAATAAATAATTGTCAAAATAATATAAAATTCTAATAATTTGATTATCCACTGTATATTGGCAAACATGTTGTTCAAAAAAGTGAAAGGAGAAAGAAAAACTAATTTATTATGTATTAGGTAGCTTAAGAATCCAATATATTTAAAGCAGTATTAGGTACTTTTCTTCTATAGCAAGCACATATGGGACTGCTATAAAAGAAAAATACCAGATATTCTTGCTAAGTATAACTTTAAAATTCTAATTAATTATTATTATTATTTTATTTTTATTACTTATTTTACTGCTATCAAAAGGAGCGGCTTTCTTTAGATATTTATTAATATCTAAAGAAAGTGACTCCTTTTGATAGCAGTAAAATAAGTAAATGAAAATAATTTATGTTATACTTCTATACTAAGTATATTACAATGTATACCACAAGCTAAAAGTATGAATTTAATGCATATAGAACTCAAAAAAAAAAAAATCATCATTTGTCATAGGTGTAATCTAAAGAAAATGCTTTCTTTAAATGTCATTTATAAAATAACTGTTTAATGTTTAGAGTTTTCTTTTATTTATTAATTATTATTATTATTATTATTATTTCTTTTTTTTTTATGTATTAAAAAGTAGGCCATCCTGTTTAAGCATGCAATTGTAAAATTGCAATTTAAACAGATTAGCAATTAGCCAGATGTAATTAAAAACTGTAAGAAAAGCAGGATTCGTAAAAATAACTTTCCAATGGTTTAGCTTATCTATTTCCATTCTTTTTATATCTTTTATGCTTTCATTTTAAGTTAGCTAACTTTTTACGCAATTTTATTTTCAAAAGGGAAACTCTGGCATATATTTATTGATAATTAATGGTTACAGTCTGTATTTTATACCACTTGAATGAATTTATCTTGTTCTTGTGGATATTGCTTCACATATTTTCATTATTTATAGATATATATTATATATACATAGTAGCAAAATATTTCCTTTCTTTCTACAGTAAAACAAAATTTATCTAAGATTCAGAAATGCCAGCCTGGTATCCCAAGAAGTACTAGCTATCCATAAAATATGTAAAGTTTGCTTCTATAAAGAAAATAAATTAAGAATTAATATACAACAAATACAGTAATTTAGAGAAACAATATAAATTATGTTTGTATTTTTTAAGCCTGACATAAAGTATGTTTTATGTTTGCAAATATATAAGAAATGTTTAACCACATTTTAGTTTTAAAATTTTGGAAGATTAATATGATTATTCAACTGAAATTTTGAAATTGTGTTCCTGTAATTATTATTATTATTATTTTAATAATTGAAGCAATTGGTGTATTTAAAAAATATTTTTTAACATAATTTCTTTTTCTTTATTTATTTAAGAAAAATTTTAAATAGTGTAAGTGCACCAGTGATTGACACTTTTAAAGCAATCTCTGATGTTTTTAGTGTTCTAGTCATCAGAAAATATTTTTAGAAATCTTAAGTTAGTACATATGATCTGAAAGACATTCAGAACCACATATATGTTAAAATATATGCATTTGATAACAATTATTTTTTTTTTATGAATTTTTATTTGACACCCACTCAATGTTCCAGTAATTGACATTGCCAGTTTTTCACTTTATCAGTCATTGGTACCCTATTTTCTAGTGTTTGACACTGCTAGTTATTCATTTTACCAGTTATTTGCACCCTATGCTCCAGTGTTTGACATAAAATGTTAAAATTCTTATATGTAAAACATATGATTTTATTATTTTTCTTATTTATTAATTACTAGCCGCCTTCGGCGACCAGCTGGTTCACGATCCCTGAAAAATCCGACTTTACGAAACTCCCGCTCGGTGGCACCTGCGGTGCCTTTTTCCCGTTTCAGGTCTAATAACAGCTTATTGATCTATCGTGAAAATAGCTTATTGAAATCGCAGTAAATTCTCGTGTGGTAGCGCCTTCGGGCCCTCTTCCCTTTTCAATATCTGAAACAGCCTGTTCGCTCACCATGTTATGATCTTTCAAATTTCTGACTTTAGCTGTGTCCAGCTCGGTGGCGCCACTTACAACACATTCCTCGCTCATTAGAATTTGAAATATTGAAATTTTAAAATATTACAGCGCCATCTGGCGGTAGAAATTTCTGTAATATATTGTTCAATTCCAAATCAACAAAGCTTTCAAATGATGTATTACTTATGTAATTATTTTAATTAGTAGCTGAGATACAAAAGAAAACCTAATCAGGACACCTTAAAATGTATAAATCAGGTGAAATCTCAAATTCCACTTTCGATTATATAAAAATGAAATTATACTAATTAGAAGCTGAAATACAAAGATAATACAAACATTTTTTTAAAAAGATTTGTGTTGAACGGCTTATATCATTTTAATAGCCTGTAATAAAAATATTTTAAAATATCTTTTGAATGATGTATTATGTATTACAATAATGAATATCTTTGATATATTTTAGACTCAAAATGGCTAATCTATCAAGGGCGATTAACGATTTCTATTGAAATCCGTCTAAAATTTAAGAATTCCAAAACTGCTTTTTTACAACCGAATTCATAAAAAAAAGGGGGAAAAAAAATCAATATTATTCTGTTAAAAGTAACTTTTGGTGTCATTAACAGATGAAATAAAAATGAATTTAAATAAATATAATATGTCTATTTATTTTATTTTTAAAGCTATACTTTAGATTTTTTAACTGCATACAGGTGAGCCATAATGACGGGCAATTTCAATGTTCTCCTTTTGATCGATTTTAAATTGAAAAAATTCAAAAACTGCTTTTTTTATTTCCAGTAACAAAAAGCAATTTTTCCCGACCAGAAGAATAGTCTGCCAGCATGTCTAGCACCTGGCACTGAAGAATCTTTGATAAATGAAATAACTGCCTGTTGCCAACTAAATTTCATACTTTAGTTAATTTTAAAAAATGTAATTGCTGTAGAGATAAGCCACTTGCACTCTTAGATTCGGAAAAAAATCCCCTTTCATTTGGTACCAAATTCGTAACGATCGGACTAATATTTCTAATTTATTTTCCACTTTTTCTGTTTTTAGCTTCATTAAAATATCTATTTTTATGCAATCGCGGTGAATTCTCAGTCATTGAGATCGCTTTTTGATTAGACATAGGTTTACATTTTAATTAATATCTCCGGAACTAATTAAAATTTTTAAATTCTCTTTTTACTATGCACTCGGGCAGGCTTCTGAGCACCCATATGTCAAATATTGTAGTTCTGCGTTCAATAGGGGCTGAACGTATAGATGCTCAGACAGACAGAGAGACAGACATCTTCTTTTATTATTGTAGATTTCGGGATAGATGTCAATTACTGGAGCATACCAATCACTGGAGCACCTACCCTATATAATTAATTCAATAAAATTTTAAAATATGCATGAAAATTATTTTACATTTAATTCTAAATATTTAGTCTTTGACTGTTTAAACTATTTTTTTCATGCTTATCATGTCGAAAATCAATTTTTGATGTTAAAAGAAACATCAACTCTGAATTCTATACATATAGGATGACATTTAACTAGCCTCTGATTTTGACAGTTTAACCAGTTTTTGATGTCTAAAAACTAACCTCTGAATACTATACATATAAGATGATACTTGAATGGCCTTTATCCAACTGCGTTATGAAACAGACAGAGAAGCATTTAAACAACTTTTTTTAGTTATTTAAGAATATTTTTAAAGATATATGCAGTAAAAATTATCAATATCACCTCATCCAGTAATTGATGAGGATTTTCTAAGATGGTTCTTTAGTGTACCACTGGTACATACAATGTTAAAAAAAATGCACCTTTGCTACCAGAAATTCTCTGTAATTTGAGAAAAAAGTCGTAAATTACAGAAAAATTACTTTGACAAAGTGTATTTTTCTGTAATTACAGAAAATTTCTAGCAGCAAAATTGCATTTTTTTAAACAGTGTAGAGGTCGAAAATGATATTTGAACATTACAAAAATGTTAAAAAGTATTTACTTTGCATGTTCCTTATATTTATTCTAAGATTGATGGAATGTTCTTGAAGTAATACATAGTAATTAATAATAACACATGAGAAGATTTTGAAAAATGCCAAACAGAAACAGCGAGAGCACTGTATAAAATCCTTTCTGGAACAAAAATGGATGCATGTAGTATCTAATGTCTTGTAGTGAGATTAAAGTGAGAGATCTGCGATCTAATGTTATAAACATCTTTGACATACAGTGAAAAACATTTAACACAAAACTGAGGGGACTGAAATATTTTTTTTTTGTGTTAAAAGATTTGTCAAAAAAAACCTACCAAACTCACCAGTATTTTCCATGTCATAAAATTTTATTTTGATTTCCTGGTAAACTACTGGTTGGTTGTATTGCATCCCTTGGGTAAAAAGAAAGCATTTTTATCATATTTTTTTATTGAAGTGTCTCTTTCAGTACCATATTGTTCAAAAATTGTTCAGTATCATCCATTATTTTATTCATCCCTTCATTCAAATGCACATCTAAATAAACTGCACATACTTTTAATCATTTTCTGCATTTATGAAATAGAGAGCATAGGAGCTTCATCGTTGATTCCGTTGTCAGATTCGTCATTGGAATTTTCATAGATGGAATCATTTAAATTATGAATGATCTCCAAAATTTCTTTGCTCTCATAATCTCATACACACATCATCATCGACTGCAACATATTGTAGTAAACATACCCCCGAAGATCAAAAGCAAGTTTTTTTTTTCGTGTTAAATGATTTTTGTTTCATGTTAAAAGAAAGAAAATGTATTAGACTACATAGTATACTGTCTGACCCCCCTTATTATTTAGTGTTAATCAATTTTTCATGTTAAACATTTTCACGTTAAACGTATTTCACTGTATCTTCCAAAAATTCTTTTTGTATGCTTTTTAAACTAACGTTACTTTAAAGTATCGTTGGTAGATAAAGGGTAAATCATGTAAAATGGTTAATGGTCCCTTTTAAAAATTGTTAATCTTGATCTTAAATAACAAGCTGTAAAATTAATGTGTAGGCTATTTTATTTTTACCCATAGTGTAATATTTATTTTTATTATTTACAACAGCACTGACTTTTTTTTTTTTTTTGACTTCTAGCATCTTAAAGGATATTTTACTGTATAATAGCATATTTTACATGTAAGCTTATGTTTTAATTTTGAAAATTTACATTAAGTATTTTGTTTTTTATTTTAGCTAGTATACACCAGAGAGGTAGATTAAAACCCTATGCAGTGCCTAGTCGTTTTTTACCAGAATTGTCAACTGACAGTGCACAGTCATATCTGCAGAAAAATAACACAGTTAAAACAGAGTTTTACTATGAAGAAATTGATAAGTAAAAAAAATTTTTTTTACTATATGTTGTAAATATCTTAAAGATTATTAGTCTGTTAAATTTATTCATTCATGCTAAATGTTATATTTCTTTAAAAGGGGAAAGGAGCAAAAAGTAAAATTTCATTTTTAGTATTTCTATAGAAATTTGTTTCTAATTTTTTCGATTTTTCTACAAAAGTGAATAATTTCAAATTTACAATAATACCTATTAATTTTATGTCAGTCACTATTATCATTATTCTTAATTTCTGTATTTTTTTTCATTTTTTTTTTTTCAACATGTTTTATTTTATGCAATTCTTCCCAAAGTGAACTCCACTCAGTGGCGACTGTGGTGCTGTCGATCCACTGCATGGCTGTAACTGTAATACTTTCAGATAAGATTTTTTAAGAAATTTTAAACTGATTTCATCCATAATAATACACAAATATTTTAATTCACTATGACTTAGTATTTAATGAGAAATTATTGAAAAAAAAAAAAAAAGTTTTGCATAAGAAAACATTATTTTAAAAATGAAATTTTAAATGAAATTAAAAAAAAAAAAACTACCCTAATGGTTTACAAAAATCTAAAAACAGCTTTTAGTGAGAAATAGCATCATTTAATTAAAAAAAAAAAAAAAAAAAAAAAAAAAAAATCATTCGGAATAACTCTTATTTGAATTTTCATTCTAATCGTTTCATAAATTTGTCTGTTAGGTGCTGCTATCTATCTATCTATCTATCTATATATATACACATTTACATTTTTTTTAAGTAAAAAGTTTATAGATAACATCTGAACAGACAGTGAACACACATAATTGGCAATTTTGTAGTTCAAAGAGTTTAAAGTTGACCCTGAGAAAATGGGAATCTAAGTGACATTCGGGCTTAGGCTGCAAAGTATTAAACAAATCTGATATATCCTTTGTTCTATGTATTTTTCATAAATCAGGGTCAGCACTAGAAAAATAAAATGAGGGGAATTTTCTCACTCTAACAGAAAATTTAAGCTGGATTTTTTCACATTTAAGTGAGTAATTACATTTTTTTACATTTTGTGCCCCCACCCCCCACCCCCCCCCCCAAAAAAAAAAAAAAAAAAAATTCTTTTCAATTGATAGTTATCTAATCGGATAACTGTCAACTTTCCTGTAATAACCAAGAAAACATGCAGAAGGATATCTTGAAAAGGAGTTTATGTAACAATTTTTATGAAAATCGTTAAAGCCGTTTTTGAGATACTAACTTTCATTCCCACTTCCAATTTTCACTAAAACTTGACGAACTCATCTGTTGACCAGAAAATAACAATTACATATGAATGTGTATCTAAAAAAGAGTTAATAAAGTGAATTTGAAACAAATCTGTACAGACATTTGTACAGAACACACTTGTAAGACCTCAAATTGACCTACTTATACAGTATACCTATCAATTTTTCTAAACTAATCAACTATGATATATGAAAAGTCATCTGGTAATGTGTTTATATAACAACTTTGAAGAAAATCGTTTAAACCATTTTTAAGATGTGGACTTACAGTTCCACCTCTGCTTTCCAGTGTCCCACTTCTGTTTTTAGGACTAGAAGGACTATTAGTTTCAATCTGGATTAAAACATTGTTGCCAGTTTTTATAGACCAGTTTTGTGTAATACCAAAAAAGGGGAAAATAAATTAGAAATATCACTCCTATCATTACAGATTCAGTACCAAATGGAAGGAGCGATATTTCTAAATCTAGGGATGAAAACAGTTTTTCTGCACGACAATTAGATTTTTTAAAATTAACTAAAGAATGAAATTTAGGTGGCAACACTTCATTTTAATTCATTTCAGTCATTTTTAAAAGTATGTGGCCCAGTTTCACTGTCAAAAAATAAATTAAAAATTAAAATAAAATTTTACAGATTGAAATTAATAGTTCTCTGTACTAAACTAAATTCTGTCTTTGACAGAATTTTTTTTTCTCTAATTTTCACCAAAAATTGTAAAAATCATCTGTACACTAGATCTGTCTCAATAATGAAATTTCGTTGTTCTATCTTTATTAGTTTCGCATATTGATAGTCAGATGATCCCTTATACACATACATATGCACACACTGACCTATTCCTCAAAACCATTTTTTTTTTTTTATTATTATTTAGGTGACCTTTAAATATACAAATCAAGTGGAAATTCAGTATTGAATTTTTTGACAGAATACAATTTTTCCATTATCTATGATAGTCAGGTAATGGAAGTAAAAAGTATATTTTTGATTATTATCTAAATTTGAGTTATAAGAGAATATTCTCATGTCGTGTTTCTAAATTCAGTTTACCTGACCTGAAGCCCTGAAGCAGGACTCTAATTTCCATAACACTATTCCATAGCTGCCAATATTTTAATTTATTCCGGAGTACATTTAGCTCCGCCTATAATCCATAACATATATTTTTTTAAGAGTAAATTTTTGCTATTCTATCACAGTTATATACTGGAGAAAAATATTCTAAAAATAAAATGGTGTGAAGTAAAGGCGGAGCTAAAAATACTCCAGAATAAATTAAAATATTGGCAGCTATGCTATTCACATAAGGACTAAGATTTACACCTAGGAATTTGAATAGCAGTAAAAATACCATGTAATCCCTGCTCTCATTATTGAGCTTTCACACATATCTGGGTTTAGAAATTAGTGGTTGTTTGATGTATTTTGCAACTAGAATTTTTGTTTTGATGATCACAATTTTATACCTAGTGGTCACTTTGACGCCTAAAAATGTTTTTTTCCTTCAGTGTGCAACTACTTGGGAAATTTTGTTTTTGCATGGAAATATTTAGCGATCTGGATTATTGTGTTAAATACTGTCCCAGTGAGTTACTCTAAAAGTATACTTGCTGGGCCAACTAACAAGATTATTTCCCCCTTTTTTTTTTTTTTTTTTTTTTTTTTTTAAGTTTGCAAACCTTTTATTTTTCTCATAGTGTCACATTCCCATAATGTATGTTAAAATTGTTTTCTGTTCTCTTTCTTCCATTCATTAATATTAATCCCTCTTTTACTCTATCACACAATGCACATTAACTACAAAGGTAACAGGTAAATTCAATTAGATATGTTCAAATTCGTAAAAATATATAAAATAAATAAAAAATTGCTAATGAATGTGATATTTTTTATGTAGTGACCAAAGTTACTTGTGTAAGTTTAATCTTAAAAATCTGTTTATGTCTTGGCTATTTTATTTCATGAATAATTAGTTAACATAGCATAAAAATATGTTTAACTTCAGTCAGTGCTCAGTAAATAAGTGTTTAAAGACTGGTGTGAGAGATGAAAATGAAAAGTACTAACAAAAAAAGTAATAGATTTTAATTCCTATCTTTCTTGTAAGAATGTTTGCATTAGCCTATTTTCAAAATAGAAAAAATAACTATATAAATTATCAGTATTTTAAGTACTATAGTTTATATACAATGTTTACATATCTGTTTATATGTATAAATAACATAACTTTAAAATGGAATATAAGTACAACGTAACGGCAACTAAGAAAAAAATGTTAGTTTTCATTTGGTGCCTGACTTCAACTTAATTTTGACCCCTGCATGTATCAACCCTAGTAAAGAAAAAAATAAAAAAAACTAATCAACTTTTAGTAAAACAAGTAAAGATAAAATAATATAAAACAAAATCACATGAAATAAAATAAAAAAAATGTAAAATGATTCAAGAAACACGAGACAAACAGTAAACACCGCTAGTGAGAGGGCGATCCAAAAAGAATTCTTGGTAATTCTCAACTTCACCTTTAAGCAATTATGGGTAGATTTCATGGTAACCCCTTCATTCTTTAGGTATCTGAACAACATTGGGAACTTGTCATGGGTACAGTGGCATCGCTAGAAAAAATTTCAGGGGGTGGGCACAACCTGAAAAAATGCTTAGTAGAATTTTCCAGGGTGAGGGGGGGAGGCAAGCGCCCCCCCCCCCCTTGTCCCATTCTGCCGACGCTCATGCATGGATACAAACCAGGTAGAACTTATTCCGTGTACATGATGCTTGCGTGTCTCCTAACTTTATCATAACAATATGCAAGCCTTAAAGTAATTTCAAATAATTTTTTAGTTTTTATTTGGATTGAATTTATTCTTAACTAATGATTTATTTTTTATTGTTTTAGAAAAATAGAAAATGATATAAGTACATCATCAGTATCTGACGATACAATCAGTATCTTGAAAAAAGAAGAATCTATAGAATATTATGAAAGAATAGCTGTAGAAGCTTTACTAAGAATGTCTGCACTGAAGAACAGTCGTCAGTGACGACCTGAAGCTGCTGTATATAATATGAAGTGTCCTAAGTGTTTCGGTACTGATAATTTGTGAATTTATTATAATAGAAACAGTAAATTTTAAACGGGTTCATACACTTCAGGGAAAATATATGATATTAAAAGGAGACTTGGTGCTGGATTATAAATCAAGTAAAAACTACAACATTAAGAACGCCAAAGAGGAAACAGTATTGGGAAGCAGACAGCTGTTTCAGTAGCGTTTAGCGTACCGTCTTGAGTGCATAAAGAAATATATTCAGTGCATATCTGGTTCATTTTCTATATATATAGGAGCCCTTCTCTCCGATTTCTTTATGTACTGAAGATGGTACGCTAAAGGCGACCGAAACAGCTGTCTGCTTTCCAATATTGTTTTCTCTTTGGCGTTCCTAACGCTGTAGTCTTTACTTGATTTAAAATATATAATACTCAGGGAATCAGTATTTTGGCGCCAACTTTGAGGGAAATCTCATAAAAAATCAAACTTTTCAGTAAAATTCTAGAAAAATGAATTTGTAAAATCTGGAAAAATGAAATTTCTCATACCTACATTAAAAAAAAAAAGTTTAATTCATATATAAGGTATTGTGAAAATGTTTGACTATTAGCTTTATTTCAATAGCTAGTAGCATAGTGTCATATAGTTGCTAATTATTTTGAAAAAAGTATAGCAAAAAACATATTAATAATTAACTCATCATGTCTAAATAAATAAATTAATAATTAATATCAGGCTAAACCAGTTCTATGCTGCAAGGGCGCTGCGAGGGCTGTGGGCCTGTGTAGTTATGCAAGTGTATTTCAAAAATGTGTAACATTTTAACTTTAAAACACTTTTTAAAGCCATAAGTATAAGGAAGTGTAGTAATCCTGATTTGCGAAATGAGTTTTGTATTTCGTATAGCTCAAAAATGAATGATCGTAGAATGTTGCAAATTTATGTGTGTGTCACTTTATAATGTCTAGTTGCACACTTGCAAATTTGGTTTTAATACGAGTTCCCATTTTAGAGATATCAACGATTTTACATGAATTTTTATGACGTCTATATGTAAGTATGTGTGTGTGTATCTCGCATAACTCAAAAAACAGTTGGACAAAGAATGTTGCAAATTGGTATATAGGTTTGTTATAACATCTAGTTGTGTTCCTCCCTTTTTGTACTTTATATAATTTTCCATTTTGGAGATATTTAGGAAAATTAGGTTCATAATAACCAAGAATACAAAGATTTTGGTCATTAAACATGACCTACCATCATACAGATTTCAAAAGAAGCTAATGATGAGTAATGATATTGTTATGAAAGTTTGACCTTTTTGTGTGTAGAAAGTAATTTGTAAAGACATAAGTAGGTTCTTGTCGACGAATACATTTCATTTAATGAATATTCAGCCTGTAATGATATTGATAAAAAATGTTGTTGACATTTTAGTGTGTAGAAAGTAATTCTTCAAGAACTAAGCAATTTCTTATCAACGAATGCACTTTATTTAATTAATATTCAGTAAACAGTTGAATAGATCTCTTTTTTGTGCTACAAAAATTAATATTCTTGAAATAATCCAATGAAATGGTCATTTTTATCACAGAAATCAAATAAACATTGTTAAATACATTGCAGAGCATAAATTTCACTAAATCAGGAACAACCGAATATTTCGAAATCTGAATGGAATTTGAATTTATCGAAAATATTATGAGTGGTTTATGGAATTTTCAAGGTAGTTCTGCGCGAGAAACCAATGCATCATTACAAAATTTCCAGAACTAGACTTCTATTGAGGTAAAGTTTCCAAATTTGGCAAATGAAAATTTAATTTAAATTTGCTATGAACAACAATTTTTAATTGTTCTTTTCTTAATAAAGCAAAATATATTACATATGTAAAAATTTCTGTTTAAGTAAATGTCATTGGCAGCATTCTCTTTTTCCTAAATTTTGGGATTTGAAATTAATTCTTCAATATACACAATCTCAATATTTTATTTTTTTTTTCATTTGAAAGGTGGATGATTTATTTAAAGAATATTACTATTTATACAAATTCATTTGTAAATATTCATATACTTTTCTTTTTGTCAACTATATCTTTATATAAATTCACTCTCTATTGTTAAAAAATGTCAATTTATAAAATCTACTGTTTTTTGAAATTGAAAGGTTGGCAAGTATGCCTAATTTTTTGCAAACTTTTTCAGTATTACTGTTTACATTTAGTAATATTTATTTTTTTAATTATGCAAAAGAATATTATTAAAAAAAAAACTATTCTGAAACAATGCAGAAAACAGGGAAAGCCTGGAAAACTCAGGGAATTTGAAAATCTATTAAAAAACAGGGAAAACTCAGGGAATTTGAAAATCTATTAAAAAACAGGGAAAACTCAGGGAATTTTCAAAATTTATTGCAAAAACAGGGAAAATTCAGGGAATTTTGAAATTTTTTAGAAAAACATAGGAAAATTTTTTCACAATCAGTTGTTTTTTAAAATTTTAGTGCTTTATAATGAATAAATTTTGTTTTTTTCCCCCAACTATAGTAAGTTAATAAAATTAATATATCCTAGTTCTGTTGAATTGACATGTAAACATGTTAGATTTCAATGCTGCGTGATTGTGTGTCATCTATTTTACTTCAAAAAGAGGCAGGGAAAACTCAGGGAATTTTTTCTCCTGATTTGTGTAGCAACCAAGGACATACCCAAAGTGGGGGTCCATGGGGTCCGGACCCCTCCCAAAATAAAACTCAAAAAAAGATAATTTAATAAATATGCTTTTCTGAGTTTGAAAACTGTTTTATAGCATAATAACTTTTTAATGGAAACTGTCTTTTTATATTACCAGATTAGTTATCCATAAAAAGAAAGTTAGCAGAGATCAGGATTGGACACTGACCTTATACATGTTTTAAATCTATCAGGAGAAAATAAAAATTGTTAATAGATATTTCTTATTCGGGAGCAATTTTTAGTTTTTTTTTCCCCAGATTTTTAAGGCTCATTTTAATAATTTATCGGAATCAGTGCTCCCCAACCCAGTCAGATAATTTCTAGCACCACTACTGTGTTAGCAAATGACATAACTATACATTACGTGTTTTATTAATTTCATATAATGCCACTCCCTTTCCTTTTCAAAAATTCTATAAAAAAAAAAAAAAAAAGAAGAAAAAAAAATATTTTCATTTAGATATTTTTTTTAATTATGTTTAAGCAAAGCGACCCCCAGATGGAATACAAAAGACTGTTTTAATCCAAATTACTAAATTCTGACATTTTTCAAAGCAAATTTTTTCGTAAATCTATTAAATTCGCAGATGTTCTAAATGGTGTTTTTCATGTTTTATAAATGGAAATAAAAATGTTAAAGATGAACTGATATTTGATCAAAATTGAAAATTTTATCATACACAATTGGGAAGGGGATAAATTAAGGGGGGGGGGGGGGCAATTTAGAAATTCATAGAATATAGCATGAAAAAAATTTTGAAAACACAAGTGGGTGAAAAAACAACTTAACAATCAGAATAGTCAGGAAAAATTATCGTGAAGGAAAAAAATATATATATATATACATATAAATTATTTAATAACTTATTTTAAATCCTTACTATTTCAGAGTTTTAATATATTTCGGCATCCAGTCGGAGCCATCATCAGAAAACACTCGGCAAAATGATCCACAGGTGTCGACTCTATCCGACTGGATGCCGAAATATATTAAAACTCGGAAATAGTAAGGATTTAAAATAAGGTATTAAATAATTTATATGATATAATCCTTCCTTCAACATTTTTTAAAATGTAAAATATATATATACAGTTAGGGGTGGGCTCGAGATCCTGAATCTACTTGTTGCAGCTCTGTTATGAATGTAAACAATGTACTTTAATTAAGGCTGTTCTAAAAAAATATACCTTGCTCAACAATGTGAAACTTTCTGATATACTTCCAGCGTCATTTGTGGATAAAAATACACGAAATTCAAGCAAATAATTACTATTCAAATTATAAGAAGTCGCATGTTTTTATTAATATTATTGTTATTATTATAATTATTATTTTTCTTACTACAACAGGACTATTTTTTTCAGACAGTGATTTTGCATAGTCACCATTTATTGTACTACACTTTGAATTTGCCTAGATGTCTGCCAGTATCCAATTTTACTATTTAATTTCTTAAACTATCTTAAAATATTATGTCAAATTTTTCAACATTTTTAAATTTTTTGAAACCTACTGATAAGTGAGAAATTCATCTTTGATTTTGTTTCAAAACCTATTTCTGATTTTGATATCCAAGACTATCACCATGCATAAATTGGATGGCTTCCGAATATTTGTTGGCAATGTTTTCTGAATAAGTATTGATAAATATTTGTTGACAAAGTCTTTTGAATAAGTATTGATGTTGGCTTCTGAACAATTGTTGGCGATATCTTCTAGATATATATTGATTATATTTTCTGAATTTGTATTGAGGATAACTTCTAAATGTTTGTTGGCAATACTTTTAAGGATCCGCTTCACTCACCGTCGCTGGAAGCCAAAGCTAATATTATTCTAGCTTTCACATTCAGAAAATTCACAACTGTTAAATTGGTGGACCTTTTTTAAAAACGAATTTTTTAAATTTTTAATACTTTATTTTGAAATTACAAAATGAAAAATTTCACATATTGAAAATTCGTATTTTACAGTTTCAAAATTAAATACACTAAACAAATTCGTTTTTAAAAAAGGTCCACCAATTTAACAGTTCGTCAGTTTAAAAAAAAACTGTTTCATGTCCCACTCAATGTTCCAGTAATTGACACTGCCAGTTTTTCATTTTATCAGTCATTGGCACCCTATGTTCCAGTGTTTGACACTGCTAGTTATTCATTTTACCAATTATTAGCACCCTCTGCTCCAGTGTTTGACATAAAATGTTAAAATTCTTATACATAAAATAGGATTTTATTATTTTTCTTATTTATTAATTATTTCGGGATATATGTCAATTACTGGAGCATGCCAATCACTGCAGCACCTACCCTATTTGCTGTTTTGTTTTGTTTTGTTTTACTTTTGAAACCCATTTTTTAACCTCTTAACTAACTAAATACTTTTTTTTGGTTTCTTTTATAAATTCAATTATTTGGAACATAAAATGCACATATTTAAAAAAAAAAAAAAAAAAAAACATTTTACCTTACATATAGTCGTGTAAAATTAGTTCTAATCGAAAAAAAAGAAAATATATCATTTAAGCACTAGTCGTGTGCGAAATTTCATTAAGATCGGTGCATTAGTTTTTGAAAAATCATGTCCACGACTTTCTGAAGGGTCTCTGAATATCAAGACCCACTAGATGAATTTTCCAAATTTTTTAATGCTGCTCTTTTATATGCTCAAAATTTTGAATGGAAAATTTTATTTGTTGCTTAAGAAAAAAAAAAAGTTTTTTTTTAACGTTTTAAACTCATGTAACAAATAAACAATAATAATAAATTTTGTTTCTTATATTATTTGGAACATAAAAGGCTAATCACACTAAAAATAAAATAAAGTTTTCACAAATTTTTGTAACTAATAGTACTTTAGAAAATTTAAATTTTAATCACTGTGCTGTTTGTTATTCATGCAATAAATGAAGATTTTTTTTTTTCTTTTTCTTTTCAGACGACTTGCCCAGTAACAAAATGTTTATGTAAACAAGATTACATTGTCATGCTGTGCAAGACTGTTATATAGATTGTAAATATTATAATAAATGTTATTTTTCTGTAATATTTCATTTTATTTATGTTTTCATATTTAATAAATTATTGAGGATACATTAAAAATATAAACATTTTATTAAATGTGCTTTTATTTTGACTGTATAAGTTATTGAATTAAATGAAAAAAGCAGTATACCATATATGATATAAAATTAAATACATTTATTTAAACTTCATTGCTTGGCAGAAAGCTTTTTCGGCAGGGGATCCCCTCCGTCAACTGTGCTGACTGCTCTTTGTGGTTGGCAGCTGTCCAAGTCTTGCTCTTCTCCTTTATATTCATTCATGTGACGCCACACTTTGTCAATTTCTGCCAATTCATGGTCATTGATAACGTGACTATTGTGCACAATTTCAATACTTTCTCTAAAAAATGCGTAATTTTGGTTATTATAGTTAGCGATTTTTACGACTCTATCAAAATCTATTTTAATATTATTTTCAAGGTAATTTCTAGCTAAAGCGGTGGTGTTTCGGTTGAACCAGTCGGTTTTGGTTGATCTATTTTAATATTATTATGATTTATTTTAATATTATTATGATCTATTTAATCTATTTTAATATTATTTTCAAGGTAATTTCTAGCTAATGCAGTGGTGTTTTGGTTGAACCGGTCTGGTTTCAGTTGATTCAACCGTAACACCACCACTTTAGCTAGAAATTACCTTGAAAATAATATTAAAATAGATTTTGATAGAGTCGAAAAAATCGCTAACTATAATAACCAAAATTACGCATTTTTTAGAGAAAGTATTGAAATCGCGCACAATAGTCACGTTATCAATCACCACGAATCGGCAGAAATAGACAAAGTGTGGCATCACATATACAAAGGAGAAGAGCAAGACTTGGACAGCCGCCAACCACAAAGAGCAGTCGGCACAGTTGACGGAGGGAATCCCCTGCCGAAAAAGCTTTCTGCCAAGCATGAAGTTTAAATAAAGGTATTTAATTTTATATCAAATATGAATTATAACTTCATTTTAAAGTAGTTTTTATTATGCAGTATACCATTTTCCCAGTAGAATTCTCTGTGTCAATCTACAGTACTGAGTATCATAAATTAAACCATAACTGCAGACCTACCATTATCTCACCAAGCTTATTATCTATATAAATAAAGAGAAATATTGGTGTGTGTCTGTCTGTCGTCTGGTGTTCAGACTACTGATCACAGAGCTATAACTCGGCACAGGGGTAACTGAGACTCTCCCAGCTAGCACATAACGTTGTTATAGTGTTGAAAATAAGTCTGAACAGTGAAAAATTAGTTATAACAATGTTGAAACAACAATATGTGCTACTGGAGATACAGGTGTGCACATCATCAAGATTTTTTAAATATTGCCTTCTCTGTTTCATTTTTCTAAAATTTGTTCTTTCATTTCAATCATCTGCATATCTTAGCAATGGCTATTACACTATTTATTTTTTATTTATTTAATTCATTCATTTCAAGGTGGAATCTTTTTATTTATTTATTTTTTTAATTTATTACATTTATTGAAAATCAAATAGTAATGCAGTAGAAAAAATTAAGTTTATTAAATTTCATAATTTAAAAACTTATTTATAACAGGATTTTATAACCTTTTTATTTTTCATTTTTTTAATTAATTTCATTGAAAGTTTTTTTTTTTTTTTTTTTTTATTTATAGTATTTACTGGGGGGAAAAATGGTAGTATGTAGTAGAAAGGATTAAACTGATTAAAATTTAAGTTTAATTAAATTTTCTTTTGTTTATTTAATTCCTTTTAAAAGAAAATCTACATTTTATTTTGTAAAGAGTGAGGGCTTGTAAAATAAATTGTTCAAAAACTGAAATATTTAATAAATTCTGAGATACAGTTATCTTTAAAATCATAGTTCCTAAATAATAACATAGCCACCTGTCATGAATAAATGCCCAAATTGAAGTGCCTGGGAAAGACCTTTCTGCAGGCAGTGAGAACCTGGGCCCGGTGCAATGCGGGCGGAAAAAGGAGCTGTCGTAGGCAGTGGGTACCCAAAGCGAGGTTTAGAACAATTTCAATGTAATTTTATTTATAATGTGATAAAAATAATGATTCAATTATTTTGAAAATTCATTTAAATATAGTGACCGGGAAAGTGGGCGTAGCCTGCTAGTAAATAAAAAGTAAAAATAAAGGTCAGTAACCTTCATTTAATAAAAAAGACTTTCATTTACAAACTTCTGCATATTACTGATTTGGGAATTCCACCAATAGGATCTACACTGTTATTCAGGGTTGCTTTGATTTTGCCAGACCTGAAAATAACCCTTATTATTATACCATGAATAACACTGTTAAGTTGGAATTTTAAATTTTATTTCAAAAGAAAACAGTTTTACACTAAAGAAAACTTATTACAAAATAATAGTAATTAATTATAATAAATAAAAAATTAAATATTCTTCATATTATTAATGTTTGATTTGATCTAAACTGAGGAATAAAAGTAAAATTAACTTTTATTTCATTCTATTCAGTATTTTATCTCAATTATGATTTTAATTAATTTTTTATTATGTTATTTTGTGTAAGATTAAAATTAGTAATAAAAGCAAATATTTTAACCCTTCTATTCCATATACAATTTTCATAATATAAATAACCATATTTTTGTATAGGTAAAGTAGAAAAAGTATGCAAAAAATCCATTTTTAAATTTTTGTTATAATATTGATACTGACATATTTTATTCATGTTTTAAAACTTATTTAATAAAGGAATACAAAACAAAGTTATCACTGCCTGCATTCTACACTTACATGTCAGGGGTCGAGGTTTTAATTTTTCAGGACCATTTTTGTGAAAAACATAATATTTTTGTGAAATTTCTTTTTATTTTTGTGAAGGAAAATAATAATGTAACACCTTTTATTATATCAGTTGTTCTATATAAATGCTTATTATCAAGGTAATATAGTTCCATTGAACCAATTATAAATAATCATTAAAAATAATTCTAGAAATACGGAAAATTTTTATAAAAAGATCATTTTTATATAAAACTAAATCTTTTTAAAAGGCTGTTTTTATGAATTTTGAAGGGGCAGCAAAAGAACCCCCTTTTTGTTTTTTTTAATGCCTGTATCCAACACTTCAAAGTCAATATATTTGTAGTTATGTTTAATATTTTTTGTTAAATTCTTTGAATTTTAGGTAAATTATTACTTTTTTTTTTTTAAACATCTTGACTTACAAATACAAAAATGACTTGCAATTTTGTTCATTTATTCCAATCTTTCTTTCTTTCTTTCTTTCTTTCTTTTTTTTTTTTTTAAACTGTTTCATTCAAAAGAGATATTGCAGATAGAATTAGGAAAGCTTTTCTTAGGGTTATTGTATTAATGGTTGAAATAAAAAGGATTTTTCTTACATTGAAGTTGAAAATATAATTACATATTATGAAACTGATACACACTATGTTATATAACTGGGGTTATATATAATAATAATGCCCAGTAAAAAAATAAATAAATAAAATAAAATAAAGTTTTTTTTGAAAAAGTGAAAAATTTTATTTGGTTTAAAAAAACCCTATAAATCCCACTTCAGAGTGGATTTTATTGTTTTTTTTTTTTTTTTTTTTTTTTTTTATTTCAATTCCTACTATTAGTTTACATTCTCCCTATATATATCTTGTATAAAGCTTGCAATCAATTTTTAACTCACTTCTCGACTAGCTAGAAATTTGAAACTTTCAGGATAGCTCAGAAGACTTTTAGTCAACTGTTTCAGGTCCCTACTGCCTTCAGCAGCATTTATATGATTCAACAGAAAATTTATTTAACTAACTAGACATTTGAAACTTTCAGAATACTTCAGAGCATGGGGAAAATTAATTTTTTTAATACTTTTAGCCAACTGTTTCGGGTTCCTGCTGCTTTCGACAGCGTTACTAGTACAAAGCTTGCAATCGATTTTTAACTAACTTCCCGACTAGCTAGGCATTTGAAACTTTGATAGTTCAGAACATGGTGACAATACATTTTTTTAATACGTTTAGTCAATTGTTTCAGGTCTCTACTGCCTTCGGCAGCGTTTATATGATTCAACAGAAAATTTAAAAACATGGTGTATAATGAGTTCTTTTTATCTTGTAATTATTCTTATTATATCACTGAACTGAGTCAACGAGCTTAAATATTGTCCATTTATAAATTTTATTTTTATTTTTATTTGATTTTGCACACACACTTTTTATTTCTATTTATTAACTAAAATCAAATTTTTCTTTGTTGACATAAGTAGGAATTGACTTAAATTTTTTAATTATTATTATTTTTTATATATTTTTTTTATTTTAGAGGGTAAATCCCTCCAAAAATCCACCTGTTTTTTTTAGGGGGGTATGTAGGCATGTCTAAAACACTACTTTAAACATTGATGTTAATTCAGTTTTTCTCACTAGTCAAACCACGGAAATATTTTCTCTTTACAATTTTGTCTTTCACTAAAATAATCTCATGTGACACTTGACGGGATTTTTGTTTCTTTGTTTTATAAGAAAATCTCATTCAAAAATAAAGTTTTTCGAATATCACTCTTTGAATAGGCTGCCTTTTAGCTTAGTGAACATTTTTTTGAACAAATAAATTTAAATATTTTGTTTAGTTATCTAAACTCAGAATTCTTTTAATTAATGAAATAAAATATTAAAATTAATTTTTTTTTCTAAAAATTGCTTTTTAAGCGAAAAGGCGACCTATTTAAAGAGTGATATTCGAAAAACAGAATTCGAAAAATTTCACTTTTGAATGAGATATCCTTATAAAATGAAGCTACAAAAATCGCATAAGATAACATGGGGAGGAAGAAAGAATCCGACTGATAAACAGCCTTAAGGCTCCCTATCAGTGAGTGTCATGGTCATCCAATTTGCACGTTAACCTATAGAAAAATAATCCCTATTATTAATTACATAATACATATTTTAAAATTCCATTTTCACCTTTAAAAAATTCAGGACTTTTAAATTATGTATCGTTTTCTAAATATTGATTTTCTTTTAGTTTCTTAAATTTATTTTAAAGTAGTAAAATATAATATTAAAAGTTTAAAAAAAATCACTTTTTGAAATATGAGTCTTTCTGAATGTGAATATATATTATTCAATGAATAATAGTAGAGATTTATTTTCTCCATTGGTTAACATGGGAATTGGATGACCTTGTTTTTCACTGATAACTAGCCCTAAGACATTGGGTGGACTGCTTTCTGTAGGAATCAAGTTCTAATTTGTATTTACGTGAGTTATGAAGAAAATCATAAACTCCAAATGGGTTGATGAGCATGACGAATTGAACTCGGCTCTTCCTGTCTACCAGTTTCAAGAGCAGAACTCTCGGCTACTATTTCCTCTTAACCTGCTTGTTATGGAAACAATTTTATTTGGCATTGGCATATACTTTTTGTGATAGGAGAGCACTATTGCCTAAACACAGTATAGAGGTAAAATATTCACATCCTTATAAATATTTTATTTATATGCATAAAACATTTAAAATCATTAAATTAAAAATTTATTTCAAGTTACTCTGAGAATATTTATCCATACCGTCTTTGAAACCGAGTTTCCATAATCAAAATTTTCAAGTGACATTTCCATATGATTTTTAAAATATTAAATTTTGATTTCAGAGTATCTAAAAAAAAAGCAAAACTCAACAACGGAAAGTTATTCTTCCCAATATTTTGTCCATCATATGAAAATGATTATCATTCCTAAGCAATATCTCTAGACAAGGTATTAATTTAGTAAAGCACTTTTCCTCATATGATACAGATTCGGAGGGAAAAAGTTTGGATATCCTGCTAATAGTTCTTTTTAAGATGTGTTTGCAAGATTCATCTGCACACACAGAAACCTCAACAGCAAAAAAAATAAATTTTTTTCAGATACAGAAGACCTCCAAATAACAGAAATATAGCAAAAACTGAATTTTAAAATTTGATCCAAGAACAACGCTTTCTCTACAACATATGTATAAAGGAAAGTAAAAATTTTACACACGTTTTAATGTTATTTTGACATTTGGATTAATGCCATATACAGATATATTCTTATTAAGAAATTTATTTTATTGTTGCGAGGAATCAATTTCAACAGTGAATAATTGGAATGTTTTTTGTGTTTTTACATGCTTAATCCTTTTAAGGGACAAAGGAGTATATATATATATAATTTTTTTTTTTTTTTTTTTCATTTTTCTGAACTTCTCAAAGACATTTTTAATCTTATTGGTCATTGGTGTTTCAGTGATCTTGTATCTGTTTCTTGGCTTCTACTATGCTTAATAGATCGTTATTATATATATATATAATTGTAAATTAGTCTTAAAATTATGAAATTTTGCAGGCATAATAAAACATGACAAGTATTTTATTTATTTTTTCATTATTCAATTTAAAAAAAAAAAAAAAAATTCAAAATTTTAATTGTTTTAGAAAACATTTTTAAATTTTCTAGCCTTGCTAATTTTTAATTTTTAAAAAAATTTTTTATTATTATTGTTCAAGTATATACTCTGAGCATGTTTATGTATAACTTTGTGGATACACTAACAATTTATATACTATATTAAAACCTGAATAAACTACTACGTCAGAAACGCCAAAAGAAAAATATTTGCAATGCATAGAGTTGTTTTGGTAGCCTTAAGCGTACCATCTTCAGTGCAAAAAGAATTCTGAATTCCTGTAATCTTCCTTTCCTGTAATCCTATTGGTTGAACTAAATTCGGTCCCTCTCCTATATATACCAGCCCTTCTCCAGATTCAGAATTCTTTTTGCACTGAACACGGTACGCTTAAGGCTACCGAAACAGCTGAATGCATCGCAAATATTTTTCTTTTGGCATTTCTGACGTAGTAGTTTATTCGGGTTTTAATATTCCAACACCAAGTTTCCTGTTATAATTTATGTATATATATATATATATATATATATATATATATTATTTATTTAAATGATAGAATTCCATACAAATTTCAGGCTTTTCAGAACTTAAAATTGTCCTTGTTCACCTTGTACTTCATTTTCTTGATTTTAGAGATAGAAACCTAAGGATCAATATTGAAACAATCCTAACCAGGAAACATCCCATACTGTAATAATAAATAAAATTCAAACAAGCATCCATTGAAGGTGCATATATATTTTTTGACATATAAATCAATTGCCCTCATCAGCTTGTTTTCAAGTCACAAATTCTGAAATTTCACTAATGATTTTTACAACCACGCCTGAATTTATAAAACCACACCTCAGTGAAATAATGAACGAAATCCAAAACAAGCAGAAATTGAAATAGTATTAAAAAACATGTTGTTTGATACGTAAATCAATTACCCATTTCAGTTTCGAGATCAGGGTACCCACGGGACTTGAAATTCCTTAAGAAGTGCTTGAATTTCATTTTCTTTTTTCAAGGGCCTTTGAAAGTACTTGAATTTCGTGTAAAGTCCTTGAAAATCCTTGAATTTTCCACTCTAGCAAACGCTCGATAAAGGCTAAACTATCTCCATCTTCACACGCACACACCTTTATCTAATATAATGCATTTTGTCGTAAAATTCTCATTTCATTATCTTGCTTTTGCATATAGTTTCAGCTTATTTGTCTTTTTTGCCAATCGCATACCTGTTTGGTAGACTAGTCATTCATTTTGAGCAGAAAGTGACCAGACCAGAACTCAAACCTCAGAACTTTAGAATAATCATAATGAATGATCCCAATTCCAAATCCTAAACTAATCATTTTTTGACTTTTGTAAAAGTTAATTTGGTCAATCCATCGAAAATGTATTGTGAAAACAGGCAAAGTTATTACTCTAATTATAAAAAAAAAATAATAATAATAATAAAAGTAGTTACTAAAGTTTTGTGCATATGCCTAGTGTTCTGTGATTTTCTAAAGTTTTGTGTATATGCCTAGCATTCTGCAATTTCCCCCCATAGTCCTTGAAAAATTTCAAATGGGCGTTGAAAAGTCCTTGAATTTTTTCCTTTTTAAGAGTGGGAACCCTGGAGATATATTCTATCGAGATAAACGTCTGAAAATTCACTAATGTAGATTATAAAAATTAATAAAACTAATGGATCAGGCAGATTTTATTGAGACTCCTCCTACTGCTTTCGCGCAACTACATTTTTACTCAAATTTAATCGTAGATTTCTCGAGAACGGGCTCACGAGAGCAAACACATGTGGAAAATCATATTAGATTTTGTTCACTCAAATGAATATCATTAAATTGATTTCTATTATTACACTATTAGGATGGTTTCCTGATAAGACTTTTTTTGCTACAATATATATCTTAAATGGTAAGAAATAGAAATACAAATGTTTGCAAGAGAGGGAAATTATAGCAATCTACTCGCCAGTAGCAAATAGATTTTTTGATATGGCAAGTGAAATTTTTTGTTTATTCTTTCATCATATTTCTTGTCCCTATATGCAAAAAAGCATGTTTTGCATTAAATATGTTATGAAAAGCTTTCATCTTTCAATTACAGATTGTCTCATTTAGACTGCTCTATATTCATATATCATGAATCAGGGGTGTTTGTGTTCTGGGTTTACCCCTGATTTCAGGGTTTTTACTCTAACCCATCTGTATTTTTATATTTCCTATAAAGATATTTTTTATTTTCATTGGTTGTTCATTTGTAATTCAGGTGATGTGTGAATGAAATGTAAAAATACTAAGCGCTTCTGGCCTAAATAGTTTGAGTATTATTTGATAGTTTAGGTTTTTTTATAATTTGAGGCTCTAATTTTCAGGGTTTTTACCTTTGAGTCATAATCACTCCTGCATGATATAAAAAATATATTTTCATAATTTCACAATTTAAAATAAAATATTTTACAATCAGAAGCAAAACAGCATGTTCTCCTTTTCAGGCTATGTAGTACTTACTTCAAGAAATAGTTTAGTTTTACAAAATCTCTATATTAGATTCACATATAGGTCCCAATTTTCTTTTTTGCCACGTTTTCATTAATTTACTTTCTTGTTTGTCCAGTACAAATTTTGCAATCGATTTTTAACTAACTTCCCGTCTAGCTAGACATTTGAAACTTTTAGAATAGCTCAGAACATGATGACAATGCATTTTTTTAATACTTTTATTCAATTAATAAATGTTTAAAAAATTTTATAATTGCTCTCATTATTATGCATTCAGGGCCAGATTATGACACGGGGCACTTGACCAGGTCCTCATTTCCAAAAATTGAGAAGTAATAGTACAATTTTTTTCATTGTATGTCAAACAAAAGTTAATTAATTTTTTCTTTCTATATTTTATTAGATTGATTAAACAGTTATTAAATTTTGTAACTTATTTCTTAAACATTGGCTGATCAATGTGCTTCAGTTTTTCATTTGTCTTGAACATAAAACTAATGACTTTTTTATAGGTTGCTAAAAAAAATGAGGAAATAGAAGGTATAATTGAAGAAAAAATTAAAAAAAAAAAAAAACACTTTTTTTAATTTATTTATTTTTGTTTTTGAGAACTAGTCCTTTTGGCAAGCTCTTTAGAGCAGGGTAAGGGTAGACCCGATTAAGCTTTGAAGCTAGGGGAAGCTCAGCATCATTTCGGGGGCCCCTTTCATTTCGGAAAATCTTGTTTTCCTGTTACATATTGTAATATAAAAATGCTATAGACCAAAAAATAGTGTGTGTTTATTATTATTATTATTTTTTTTCATACATCTGGGTGGTTTCTACACAGAACATTAAAATCGTACAACTTTTTAATTAAGAACATTCAGATTTTTGAGGTTAAATAATAGATTTTTCCCGAAATAGTGAGTGTTTTGTCTTGTTTTAGGTAACCTTTCTCAGACAAATTCAATCTCGGTGTGAAAGTATGAAACAAAAAATTCAAGACCATGTTTTTAATCCTTATGAGGCCCCCTCTTAAATTTTAGAGGGGAAGCTTGTGCTTCCTGAGCCTTTTGGATAATCAGGCCCTGTACGGGGGTCTCCAAATTGCATAGTCGGGCCCAGCACACATTTCATCATTTTCTTTCAAGATGATAGGATAATTCATCACAAAAAAAGAAAAAAAAATTTGAAGTATTCATTAATACATAGAATTGTCAAGTTTATATGATTCAACAGAAAATTTAAAAATCTGGTACATAAAAAGTTCTTTTTATCTTGTAATTATTTATAGTACATAGAATTGCACATATCTTAAGGAGAAAAAAAAAATGTCACATTAACATAACACTATTTACTAAAAAGTTTTTCAATTTTAATGTTTTTGACAAAAATGTCATTTGTGAGGCAGACTTTAAACAGTTATATCTTAGGGTTTTTTTTTTTTTTTTTTTTTAAGCAAAAAGAAAATTATGTGCTTTTTTCAGATTCACTCATAATTTGAATTATTATAACTGTAAAAAAAATAGAAGAATGTGATATTACCATTTTCTTTTTCTCCGCTTGAACTGAGATTTATATAACCATACATAGAACTGAATACAGCCTTTTTACTACTAAAATAACATTATATCCTGAAAGCAAATTAACGATATCTAGATAAATAAGTACGTGTGGCCGTCACAAAATTATTTTCTATGTTTTACTATATGAATTCTTGCAAATTTATTCTTTATGACTTATTTATTAAAATAACTTTCAATAATGAATGCAGATGATATTAATCAGAGCGAAGTGAAACACTAAATGTCGAAAGAAAATCAATTTTGTGCCTTTTAGACAACATGTAAGGAAATATTTTATTTATATATATAATCTCTTTTTTTTTTTAACTTTGTTTTAAAACATCATAGATCTATGCTTTAACCATTTGTTTTGAAGGTATTGACAAGTTCTTTCAAAAAATACTTACTGAAAATTTACATCCCCCAAGGTATGCTCCCCTCCTCCTTCCTACATGTACAATTTTTCTTTTTCTGGCTTACTATTATACATATATTTATCTTGCAATAATTGATAAAAAATAATCCACACATTCATGTGAAATTTTGTACTGTACTGCCATTCTTAAATTATGGAGTTACTGAACACACCAATTTCTCACAAAATTATTTTTTAGTTAGAATGAATGGATTATTCTAGGTAAAAAATAATTTTGTGGGAAATTCTGTATTAAGTAACTCCATAATTTTTGGATGGCAGTATAGGACAACTTTTGTATAAATGTGCACAGTGAACATTATTCTATGTGTAGACTAGAGAGAAAGGATTGTTCTTCTAGAATTGGTTATCCTTAATATCTTGTGACTATCTGAAATTTCGTTTCAGTGGCATATGTTCAAACTTACTACTTGTTTTTTATGTATTTATTTTCCAAAATTTTCCAACTGTCAGGTTTATTTTTTAATTATTTGGCTCAATATATTTTTTCCCTCTCTAATTTTCCAATTTTTTTTTACTTTTACTTTAAGCTTAATTTTTCTTACAACTCCTGACTGGTCAAGGAGCACTTCCATGATGTGTTCTGAAATCCTCTTGTGTATAAATAGCATAAATTTCTCTTATTTTGGATTTCCGTCATCTTGGTAAGCTGCGAATGAGTGAAGGTTTCTTTTCAGAGCCAATGTCTGATCTAGCTGTATGCAAACCTCTCTGGCATAAAGAACAGTGGCGGATTTAAGGGGGGGGGGCTAGGGGGCTGAAGCGCCCCCCCCCCCAAAACACTGACATTCACAGTTGAATATTGCAATTGTAAATTTTTTATTGGTCTAGAATAACACTTTGAAAAGTCTTAGCCCCCCCCCCAAAAGTCAAGTTCTGGATCCGCCACTGATAAAGAATCCAGAATATTAACAATTTCAATCACAGTAACTCACAAACTAAACCTTTCTTTTGTTGTTGTTGTTAGGATTATAATTTCAGTTGTAAAACTTATAGCCAGCACCCCTTTTTTATGATTACAAGCAGAGGCAGATTTAAGTTAGATTGCACTCCCCCCCCCCCCCCCCCACACACACACACAATTTTTTTGAAGAATTATGCATATACATTATAACAATAAATATAAGAAAACTAAAGAAAACTATATTATTCTTTCGATACATCCATCACTGTGAAACAATTCATATAATAATTGGCTCATATTTAAAAAGTAAATTAATGTAGCAAAATCATGAAAAAGATTACTGTATTTGGTTTCACCTCTGAATGTATGATTAAATATGCAGAATTAAAATTTTTATTTAATTACTAACAGACAAATGTTACGTTTATATTTTCAATAAATAATATGGAAATTATTATGTTTCATACATAGACAAGCTGCTATGCTTCATAATACTAACTTAACAGCTTTCTGTTTGTTAATTTCTATTTAAATCATTATATAATTATTTTAAAAAGTAATTCTACTCATAAAAAAAAAAAAAAAAAAAAAAAAAACGTGTTTGAGTCGTAGCAAGGATTTTCCAAATTTGTTTGTACTGACGACTGAAAACCTAATCAGTTTTGAATTCCAGTTGCTTTTTATATTTGAATTTGCGTATAAAATTGAACCTGTTCATAATTTAATAAATTTTATCTCGCTTTTCATAGTCGATAAAATGATGATAATTTTCAGTTTAAATTATCTTTTATATCAGATTTCCTTTTCAAATCCTAGTCATTTTTCAAAATTTAATCGTCTCCACTTCTACCATTCAAATTTTAATGACTTGTAAAAATAATCTATGTATCTGAAAGGATTTTTTAAGAAGCAAAATTCTCAATTCAAACCTTTTTGACTTTTTTTTTTTTTTTTATTAGAAAAAATTATCTTTTTTATATTTTTATTGGAGATAAGCATTGGTTGTGACCACAAGCAGGTACTCCAGAGCACTCATATTGACAGTGACTTAAATTTTTCAGAAAATAGTAGAGCTATATATCTCAAAATGTAATCAGCAGCATTAATTTAAGTTAAAATCTAACTAAATATCAAGTTTGGTTATACTTAGTTCATTAGTTCGTAAGGTACTAAGTCCACAAAATTTTAGATAAACATACAGATAGACAAAATATAAATGGTCAAATTGTGTTCAGAACATATCAAAATGTGCAAATTCATTAAAAACCAAAAGTAAAAATATTTCATGAATCCAATGTTTTTTTCTCTATGCATACAAAATAAAGTAAAAATAATTAATTGATTGTATTACTTATCAATTGCTGTTATTCTCTTAAAAGACAATCATCAGCATATTTTTAGCTTTGATGCTTAACTAGCCAGTATATCCAAATGAACTTTCAAAAATTACTCAGCTACAAAATGAACATTCTGGTTAGATATTGATATAAAAATTGTCAACCTCCAAATATCATGCAAAAACTAATCTTCAATTATAAGCACAAAATGGTTCTTTTCTCTACTATACAGCACACTTAGTGACTCATAAACATAGTGAAAACAGGATTTAATTTCTAACCAAAAAACATGGATCGGAATGTTAATGTTTCATAAAAATTATGTCTCTATGTATCTTCTCACTGTGCAAAACTATCGAAAAAATTTCAAAAATTTTACTCCAGGGCATCTATTCTCCGACCAGACTATACCTCAATTCTGACTGTGGCAGTCGTTATTTTGATCACGTGATGTCACATTCCGACTTTTGATTTGATGACTGTCTTTGTTTAAGGACGGTCGCTACGGCAGTTGGATCGGAGAATAGATACCCAGTTTTCAAAGTTGTAAATTAAACCTCACAAAAATCAGCAAGGCATACTCCCAGTTTTCGTTCAAAATTTCCAGTTAAACTGATGATTTCTTTTTGGAAATAAACTTGCTTATATTCTACTATTTACTCTTCTGCTTTTGATAAGTCATTTAATACATTGTAACTTGAAATTATGATTGCAACTGGATGTTCAGTTCAAAGATAAATCACAAATTATATTGATTTATGGCTAATTTCTAAGAATTCCTGGTCGCTGTGTAAAGAGTCAGAGAGAAAAACCACTAGTCTATAGCTAAGAAAAATACATAGAAGAAAAAGGTTAAGTTACATTGCATTTAGGGCCCTCTTCACTCCTCACCACCGGAAGCTGAAGCTAATGTTATTCTATGGGAAATTTTTCCTTACAAATAACTTATTAACTAATACATATTTTTAAATTCTGTTTTCACATTCTGAAAATTCCCAGCTGTTAAATTGATGGACCTTTTTTAAAAAATTATTTTTTTAATTGTTTATATTTTATTTTAAAGCTGCAAAATACGAATTTTCAATATGTGAAATCCTTTCATTTTCCAATTTCAAAATAAAATATTAAAAATTAACAAAAAACATTTTTAAAAAAGGTCCGTCAATTTAACATTTGGGAATTTTGTGAATGTGAAAACAGAATTTAAAAATATGTATTCGTTATTAAATTATTTGTAAAGAAATTTTCCCCATAGAATAACATTGGCTCGGGCTTCAGGCGACGGTGAGTGAAGAGGGCCGTCAAGTGTTTTTCATAAGAGAAGAATGGTAAGAATTACAAGAGGGAAAATTAACAATTATGAAACTTCTTTTTTTTTCCTTCAGAAATGATGCACTGGTGAATTCCAATTTAAGTTTCGATGCATACTGTCTAATACACTATCTTTCCATAAATAGTTGGACACTTTCAATTTTAGACGGTTTGTCAAATATTTCAAAAAGTACTCGATGAATCATCTTAAAATTTCAGGAGTGTACAGAAAAATGTTATATTTCATTTAATTCAGTGAAAGTTTTGTCCTGAAAATGAAAAAGAGAATAATAATTTTTGTAAAAAAAAAATGAAAACCTTTGGGATCACCCTATAAAAAGTTAAGCTTGAAATGTATTTTGCCTGTAGCATAGCATATAATTATCAGGCTTCTTTTTATTATCTACATACGTTTTTATGAAGCTACCACACATATTTATGGAGATACATATGGTGACCATCAATGACAGTCTCGAGGCCCCATGCGTGAACCCTTCCAAAGCTTTGGTTACTTTTTCTAGTCAATTTTTCCTGCATAAATCTCACTGGTGATGGTATTTTTTTTTTTTAAATATACAATATTGCACTATAGAATGAAAGAAAAAAAAAATAGGAATACAAGACACATAAAAAATAATTAGAAAAAGTAACCAAAACTTCTCTAGGCCCTGAGGTGTTCATTAAGGTTTACCCATGTTTCTTGTGTATTTTTTCTTTATTTTTTTAAATAGCAAATTTACAGTTATATCTTCATGAACATATGTGGTAGTTTCATAAAAATTTTATGTGATAATTTTACATGCCAACAGACAGTGGCGGAACTACAACTCTTGAGGCTTGGTGCGAAAATCTCACGGCTCCCCCCCCCCAACTGAAGTCCCTGCTACATTGACCACCCCCCTAACTGAAGTCCCTACTACATTGACCCCCCGCCAACTGAAGTTCCTACTACATTGACCCCCCCCCTCCTTGCACTTCTTCACGAATGTATTCCAATAAAAAAGCAATGAAGTTAGTTAGTTTTAAGATTTATTCAGAAGCCAAACCAACAAGAATGCCAGGGTCATTAGTCAAACTTGGCATAAATGAGTTTTTTTGGTTTTGGAGTTGTCACTTTATGGTCACATTTTGTATATTAAAGCTCATTAGACAGGATTTTACGGTTTAAAAAAGGGGAATTGCAGAGAATGTTTCAAATTAAAATAATGGCACGATAAATAATGACACAATCAGATTAATGTAATGGCAACTTCAACAGATAAATATACTTAAAGGTTAAGTTCCTTTGGAGGCCCCCTCATGACCAGAGGCCTTGGGGCGGGACGCCCCCTCTGCCCCACCCTTGTTACGCCAGTGCCAACAGATATGTGAAAAATTCCAAGTTGCTAATGAACCAGGGTATAGTAATTGTTAAAGGGTTACAGCAATACCTAGGTAAAGGTGTTTTTTTTTTAAATTTTGTGAATAGTGGTAAAAAAAGCACTTTTGTGAAAATAAGCGATAGTTTGGAAATGCTAAGTTTGGTCTTGATATCAGTTACAATTTCGCTCATAATTTTTCAATCAAAGCATTACTGGACCAAGGATTAGGGCTTAATTTCTAACAAAATAAGTGTGGAATGCTTATGTTTTCCAGAACTTATGTTCATATGTGTTGTGTCTCTTATTTTATGAGTCTATCGACGAATTTTGAAAAGTTATTTTTGAAGTTGTAAACCAAATCCCACAAAATTTAGAAAAATCTCATTTAGCATTCTCATTTTTACTTTCCGAACACTATAGTGAGGAATGTATTGTAATCATGTCAAAAATCCGAATTCGAGATTTTGAGGTTTCTATACGTTTCAAAGTGCCCTGAGTCCGTTTCCACTATTTTTACGATGATGTATGTATGTGTGTGTGTATGTCGGTGAGTGAACACGCTAGCGTCTAAACGTTTTGTTCGAATAAGCTGAAAGTTGGTACGTATATTGTAAGTCACCATAGTACGGACCCTATAGATTTTGGTGAATCTAGCACTCATAGTTTTTTTACAGGGACCCCAGGAAAAATTCTTTATCATTATGGCCTATGAGGCCAAATTTTTAAAAGTGTGTTAGCGTCTAAACGCCTTATTAATTTGAGCAAAAAAATTTTACACATATTATAGGTCACAGTTGCATGAACTGTATAGATTTTGGAAAATTTAGCATTTACAGTTTTTTACAGGGGCACAAAGAAAAATTCTTTATCATTATGGCCTATGGGACCAAATTTTTAAAAGTGCGATAGCATCTAAATGCTTTATTCAATTGAGCTGAAAATTTATATGAATATTATAAATCACTGTTGCACTAACTATAAGCATTTTGGTGAATCTAGCATTTATAGGTTTTTACAGGGGCACAACGAAAATTTTTTTATCATTATGATCTTATGGGCTCAAAGTTCATAAGCGTTAAATAAAACATCGTGTAATATAGGGAGAAAAATGCTCAAACACTCTATTATGGTTTTCTCTCTTTTGTTTGTTTAGCAACTCTTCTTTCTTTACTTTATCTACAAAACTATTAATTACTCAATGTTCGGAAAGTCGAGTGGAGTCACTCCAGATTTTTATTTATTCCAGTTGATTTTTTAAATTTATTGTTAAACTGATTCTTTTCATAGTGATTAATACAAAGGATTGATTCTTTTCTTTATTATAAACAAACTACTGTTTAGTTTTACTTTTGATATTTTATTTTAACACATTCGCGACTGCTGATGTGAATTCACATCATTTTAACTTCTATAGCTAGTTGGCGCTGACGTAAATTCACGTCTTTTCAGATTCTGTTCCTGGTCACGGCTGACATGAATTTACATTATTTAAAGAATTTCTATGGAAACAATACTTTAGTATTATTTCAATACTGTATTAGGGTATTAATTCTTTGATAGTATTGTAAGTTTGTTCTAACATTATATGACTAGTAATTTTCATTTCAAGCTTCAGATAATTACAAGAGTAACATTTCAAAACATGATATCTAATTTTTATGCACGTTTAAACATCAAAAGTTTGTGGCAACTAGCTTGAGTTTACTTCAATATTCCTCGGTAGTCAGTTTTAGAAAAAGGAAAAGTATACTGGTCACGAAAGTGTTAATACATGTAACTTGAAATTTTGGTTGCATTTTACTGCTCAGTAAAACCATAAACTTTTTATAATAAATAGATAAAACGAAGTATACTTATAATTAAAGACATTTAAATAAAAACCTAACATTACTTCGTGCGTTGTTTTAGATCTTTCAAACCGGGTACCCGGTCCTCTTCAGAAACGGCAAACTTCCAACGCACAATAAACAAAACATTAAAATTGATTTCGATAAAATCACTAAAATAGCCAATTACGAAGATTACAATTACGCGATGTACAGAGAATCAATTGAAATTTCGACTAATAATGATGTATGCAATGAAAGCGGCGCAGTAGCCCCAGACAGAGCATGGAACCACCTGCTGACAGAGTCAACAGAGGATCACTCAGTCTCAAGTTTTCAACACAGAAGTTTGCCGTTTCTGAAGAGGACCGGGTACCCGGTTTGAATGATCTAAAACGACGCACGAAGTAATGTTAGGTTTTTATTTAAATGTCTTTAATCATAAACTTTTTATTTTTGGTTAATTCCAATATTTACTGGTCCCTGTTGTACATACAATGAGAGAGAAAAAACACTAAGTTGATAGTTGGTAAACATAGTTAAAAGAAAAAGTGAAGATTATTTGTCATATTAGATCATAAATGTCGGTATTTTTTATAAGAAAAGAATAGTAACGATTCTAGAGGAGAAATAATAGCAAATCAGGGATTTTGGATTTTCAGAACTGATATACTGGTGAGTTCCATAATGCAATATTAATGCATTCAGTTTAACATATAAAAATTCACTAAAATGAAAGATGTAGGTATGGGAGCTGAGTTCCCATGCCTTTCCATGCAAATTAGCCCTGCCAAGGATTAAAGATGGGTTATGTGATTCACAAGTGGGGAAAAAACAAATCTATTCTATGAAATAAAGCAGGTGGGTAGTAGAGGTCAAGACTCACGGTTGCCACTCACCACGTGGCGACTTAATTTGTAAAAGTGGCGATAAAAAAAAATTGGTGTGATCGCCATTTTTTCCGCGAATTCGCGACAATATTTCTTCCGTTTAAAAAAAAAATCGCGGATATTGTTAGTTAAAAAAAAATAAATAAAAAATGCCATTTACGATCGGCGATTGTTAATGGGATTTAGATGATGATCGCGCCTTCCGATTTCCAATCTTTCTCAATCCACAACATAAATGTCAATATTCATTTAAAACTTGCTTTATGAGATTCTAGAAGCTAGAAAGAAATGGAATTATTAAATATTTCTTGTTCATGTAATTATTTTTTGCTTCTCTCCCCCTTTTCTTATTTCCAACTAGCAATCGCCGATCAAATGTTCTGTAGTTGTTTCTCAGTCTTTCTTCATCCATAATATAAATGGCAATATTCATTTTAAACTTGCTTTATTAGATTCTAGAAGTAAATTTCTTATTCATGTAATTATTTTTTTAATCCCCCCCCCCTTTCCACATTTCTAGATAGTGATAAATGATCAATTCTAGAAACAATAAAGCGATAGAAGAGCTCAACATTTCTAACATACGTAATTATTTTTAGACTTAACTTGATGAATATATTTATTTTTTCTCAATTAAATTAAATCTTTATGGGGTGTCATATCTATACCAAATGTGTAAACAGGGAGGGTAGGGAATGAAAAATAGATTTTTAGGTACGAAATTTTTTTCTAAATCAGTTTAAGAAAATTTTGTTTTCATATATGTTTAAAACTGATAATTAAATACTATATATATATATATATATAATGTATGAGTAATAGTAATGCACATATATAGAAATTTTACTCTATATATGTTTGAAAAATTTGTTTTTCTGGTGCCGTGGTATGAAATTTTTATAAGG
The DNA here is from genome assembly GCA_963930645.1 of Salticus scenicus. Taxonomy (NCBI): domain Eukaryota; kingdom Metazoa; phylum Arthropoda; class Arachnida; order Araneae; family Salticidae; genus Salticus; species Salticus scenicus. The sequence goes on from OZ005662.1 coordinate 4,880,558, forward strand.
TTTTATGTGGATATAAAAGTAACTGCAGTTATATTAAAGAATTTTTTTGTGTTAATGAAATAATCTTGAAAATGTTTAAAGTAGATAAAAGCTATATATAATTGTTTATTAGCATCACTTTCAATAAATTAACTACCTAATCTCCAACCAATCATGTTTACAAAAAATTTTCAGCAAATTTCTAATTTTAGCAATCACATGCCAGTTAATAAAATTAAACCTCTGATAATAATATTTCCATTTGCATATGGAAGAGCCAGACTAGGTGAAATTTATTAAATGAATCAAATTTTTGTATTTCTTTTGCAATGGGACATAAAATAAATATTCTTGTAAAAAACACAAACTGTGTATGAGAAATCACATTGTTAGATCATATCATCATTATAGCCTGCTGTTTTCCGTAGCAAAATGCATGTATTAATATTTATCTATGAAAGTCCATATATTTTCCCTCATTACTAAAACTTTGAATTTTAAAGTCTCCTTTCTAAGTACTATAGTTATTAATAGCATTTTAAAAAAGCTGGATTACATGCTGTTATAACTACATGCTTATAGAACTCACTCTTAAAACACTAACAAGAATAAAATCATAAGCATTCAGTGGAAGTTCAAACGAGGTCATATCTTCCCTCAAAAACTGAATCACTTTTCAATGATTCAATTACTCAATCTATTTTGTCTTCCTCCTACTTCTTTTCATTTCAGATATTGAAAATTATAAACCAGAGAAGTGCATAAGTTTTTAAAAAATATATATTTTTTCAAATAATACTCTATTTTTTTTTTTATTTTTTTTTATTGGTAGAAATACACACATATATTATATATACATGTTAATTGTATTATTATTAAAATAATACAATAAAGAGTACTATTTCTTAATTTAATTTTCCGACCATATCATTTGTGTTTTTATCTTTTTATGCACGCACACATATATATACCATATCATATATATATATATATATGTATTAAATTCGATGTATAACGATGACGACTCATGAGTGGCCACTGATTTTATCATGTCCAGTGGCCACTTCTAAAAATTGAGTCTTGACCTCTAGTGGGTAGTGGCTCTTCTTTCAAATCTCAACATATTATTCCTTTCCTGCAGAAAATTCTATTTTTCTGTGCGAAGGCTAAATTTTAAAATGTGGCCATGCAGTACACAGAATCAGAAACATTAGGCCCTAAAATGTGTAGAATTGTTTAGATTTCAACATATATATATTTTTTTTTAGGTTAAAAATATCTTGACCCTTTAAGTTCAATTTGATCATTTAATTTTTTTAAGGGGAGTTGTCTCTAATTTAGCTCAGTGTTTTGAACACAATATAGTGGTTTATTACAAGAGCTGTAAAAAATATCTGCCAAACTACAATCTTCAAACAAAAAAGTACCCAAACAATAAAATCAAACAATTTTTTAACTTTTTTTTTTACTTATTTAGTCTACGGGTTAAGTTTAAAGCACTGCCAACTGTAGGAAATTGTCCCTACACGTAGGAACTTCTAACAGTTTTCCTTAACATGTAGGGACTTTTGAAGATACCCCTTCTCCCCAGGACACCCTGAGGATGAAAGTACATCTTGCTTACATTCTCAGCACTAAAGTACTTTACACAGATTTAAAATTTTCCAATAGTTAGTGTGTATATAAAAGTTATTTTTGTATATAAGAATTTTTTTTCACAAATGAGCGTCATTTGAGGAAATATTTAGGCTTAAATCCGTTAAACATTTTTTTTTTTTTTGGAAAAAAATTTAATTTTAGCAGAAATTGGGTTGGAGAAATTGACTATCAACCAATCTGGCAACACTGCTCTCAAGATAAATCTTGTTCAACAGTTTGTTTATTTTCTAACCTTGCTTTGTTGAATTGCCTTTTAAATCTATCTTTAAAAGGATAGATATGTCAAATGATAAATTGATATAATCGATTTTTTTTCCAGTTATTCCCAGAAAAGGGAATGAACAGTATTATAGAATCAGCACTATCTAATAAATCATCACAATTTTTGAAGTTTTTAAATAATTCTAGAAAATAGGCAATGGCGTTTTCATGGATTACGTATCCTGCAGCTGCTCTGTATTCTGAATTTTTCAAAAAAATAAGCAGCACTTCTGCCGGAATTATTTTTTTCCTTAACAGCAAAATGGAACCACTTTCATTGACGACATCTTCAATCCGCAGGGTTCGTTTCTGGCTTGAAAGATATCGTAAAACCCTGCGCTTTAAGATTCGGACCACTTATGGCGTAGACAGATAGTAGAAGCATGGTGCTGTGGCAAGGTCTTGGATTCGTGTTACGTAGTTCCTGCGTTCGAACCCCGACGGAACACTTACCTTTTGCTCTATAATTAACTTCACCTTTAATTCTCCTGAATTTCAATTACATTTGTTAGGGAAAAAAAATTTGTATGCCCCCCTTTTTTTTATTTAATTGCGGGACTCCGAGCGATTTCCTGTGCCCCTTGGGGCGTCCTGCCCATCTCTTAATTCCTTTTTGCCGTCCAGACTGTCTTCGTCAACGCACGTAACAGTTTCACTGTTACACTTAGGTTTTTTCAAGGAGTTATTTATTTTATTTTATTTATTTATTTATATATATATTTTTTTTATTATTATTTTTTTTAAACTCCTGGTGCTTCACTCTGATTGGTCTCTGCTCACGCGGAGATTTATTCAGAGATCAAAATTCTAAATTCCTCCTTTTGGCTTTTGATTATTTTATGGAAAATTATTTTTATGTTTTTCTCATTTTTCGTTGGAGGTAAGCACTGGTTGCAACCAAATGCAGGTACTCCGAAGCACTCACGTTGACGCTGACGAGACAGATACAGGGAATGAACAGTATTACAGAATCAGTATTATCTAATAAATAATCACAATTTTTGAAGTTTTTAAATCGTTTGATAAGTTTTTAAATCTTGAAGTTTTCACCGATTGTCATCGCCTATTACACAGAACACTTCGAATAACAAAACAAATCATATTGGAATGAAGACGAAAAAAAGCGTGCTTTCCTTTAAATATTACTCCGTGGTACCCTGGAAAGACATCTAAACATCCTACAGAAGCTATTTTACTAACATAAAAAACCTACAAACAAAAAAATCGCATCACAAATTTTAAATGAAGCAATAGAAATATCTTTTAAGTAAATTTACGAACTATATTATGAAAAACATAGAAAGAATTTATAAATAAATGGAAGATTGGTGGATGGAAGTGTTTGTTTATATTTACATTTAACAATCGATTATTGTGTTTCCATCGAAAAAAAGCAGATTCGATAGCTGTAAGATCAAATATTTTCTATTATCTTAAAATGTCTCTAGATAAAAATATATAAAAAAAAAATTATCGAAATTAAATAAAAATAGGATGCAGTATACAAGTTTACTTTTATTTATATATTATTTAATATTTGCCTGAAGGCATAAAACTACTAGAATCATATGACTGATTGCATATTCGATTGGCATGTTTGAAAATCATCATCTTGTTTTGTCTGCTTCTGCTATGTTTTTCTCTGTCGGAAGTAATTAGTAAATCAAGCAAAAAAATGTTTTAATACGGATTTTAAGTTTCAGAATGGAAATAAACTTTATTGAGTTACTTTGTAATTAAATTTCAAAATTTTGTATAATTTGTCTGTCATTTGTTTCATTATTAAAATATTATGTAAGTACGATATTGCAATTTATTAGCATATTACTGAATTGTTTTGAATATCATTTGTTTTATTAAATCAAATACTGAAGACACAAAATTTTAATTTCAACTATTAAAAATACTGTGTCGTCTTATAGTTTGTTCTATTGGTAAAGATGTTCTTAGTTTTATAGTAAACAGCTTATAAGCTCAAATCGTCATGTTATAGTATATCACCATTGCAAAACTGCTTAATTTACTAAGTTGTTCTGTGTACTATTTATATTGCCTCATAATTGACTTTTGAAATTAAAAGAATAAATATTTTTAGTTTAATAAATTTGATTAAATAAATGAAGTTATAAGCTGATGCTTCCAAATGTTTAAAAAATGTTACCCTCGCTACGTCATGAAGAGTTATAAAACTGAAGCTCTACTTACTAAAATCAATGTTTTTTAATCATGGGTACATTCTGTCAGTTTCTATAGCCTCATGTAATGCAAACAAAATTTTGGCTCGCTGTTTATCATTATCATTGAATAAATAAACTGAATATTTTGAAACGATCATGCTTTTTACAAAATAAATTAAAATTATTATTTACTTTTAAATTACATTATATTTTCTTGTCTTTTTGAAATTTTATCATATTTATAAATGCCTAATTGATTAGACATAATAAAAATTTTCTGCAAAATATTAGGCGACTATCAGCGATATCCTTAAAAAAATTAATGATACAAAAATGAAATGCCAGTACTTACGTACTAAACATTCTATTACAGTACACAGTTCTTAACGTTGATTAATCATTAGCATGCATTTAAATTAATGTTCAGATGATGACATTGATGCTTATAAAAATTTTAAAGATATATTTGACATTATTAAAATAATTCTAAGCAGTAATAAATGTGTCAAGGATAAATTTTATGAGCTTATTGAATAATCAATTTTTAAAAATTCCTACACTTTTTACATGCTTCTTAAAGTAAAATACATTTGAATGAAAATAATGTAATCAGATTGTAAATCTATAATAATAAAAGATGTCTGTCTATCTCTCTGTCTGAGCATCTATACGTTCAGCCCCTACTGAACGCAGAAGTATAAAATTTGACATACGTGTGCTCAGAAGCCTTCCCGAGTTGATAGTGAAAACAGAATTTAAAAATTTTAATTAGTTGCGGAGATATTAATTAAAATGTCGACCCATGTTGATGGAAAAATGACCGAGAAAAAGAAACTTTCTATCAGCAGACGATTTTCTAAGCTGTCTCGATCGGAGACAACGGTCTGTGATAAAAAAGGAAATGAATGTAACCAATTAAGATATCACGTGCTTCATAGTGGGGATAAAAATTGCAATTTTCAACCTTTTTCAAATTTTCATTCACGTTACATTTGAATTAATATTTGGCCTAGACAGCATATTATAAAGCTACTGTTCAATTTTCATGAAAATACAGTTGAAGATCTTTATAACGCCGATCTATATAACGCAATGATCTATAAAACGCACTACTGATTGGGTGTAAACATTAAAAATTTTCTTTTGAGAAACTTATTTATGTGACATGTAGATATATTCACACAACTAAAATAAAAGTTTGAAACATTTTTTCATCTTTATATTCCTAATTCATAGTTTTTAATTAATAAAGAAAGAATACAGTTATTACAATGAGCATTAAAAACTGTTATAATCACATGCATTAAGATAAATAAAAATAAAGGCATGTTGGAATTAAATATCAGATGAGAAGCTTGAAATTTCTGATACCTATAGAATTGAGGAAGAATTTTTTCTCTTTTAAGTCCACAGGAGAACAGACATTGTCGAATAAAATTCATTTGTGAAAAATAGATTGGGAAGGGGGGGGGGGGAGAAAAAAATGAAAAAAAAATTAATGAATAAAATATTTTAAATTTATTAAAAGAAGAAAACTAAAAAACAAATTTCACAATCCTAAAAAGTCAACAAAACTGAAGAAAAAATACTGGTAAATGATTCGGTAAACAAGATTAAGTATAGTGTTAATGTATTTGCTGCTAATTTATTTAAATAATCATTTATGTAAATTTTAAATTTTATTGAATTCTATATTTCATGCTATGAAAAAGTTTAACTTTTGAAATGGTTCTCAAATGTAAATATCATAACTTATTCTAGGCAGTATTTGACCATGATTACTTGATAAGTTTTACGCTTTGTAAAATTATATAGATAATGCAAAATTCTATAATATGCAATTCTGGTACTGCATTATAAAGATTCTCTACTGTATTATGTTTTCTAGACATGAATTAATTTGCGTTTTAAAGTTAATATGCATTTTTAAGTTAGTTGAATTTGTAAATATATTCATTTATTCCCAGTGTATAATATTTACGTGACCATGTTTAGAAGGTAAGTTTAATAGTCTATGATATGATCTATATAATGCAAAATTCTATATAACGCAAAACCTCAGGTCCCAAGGTGTGTGTTATAAAGATCCTCTACTGCATATGAACAAATAAAAAAATGACGTATTTATTGGAAAAAGATTAAGTTTTCTTTTATACTTTGCAGTATTTTAAATTGAGATATGCTGTTGAAATTTCGTAGTATTTGGTTTTAATGCCCGATAATTCGATTGTGAATATTTTTGAAAGAGTACGATTATTAGGGAGGGCTTGAGGAAGGGGGAAAAGGGACAAAAATTAAAAAAAAAAAGAGTTACTGCATTTGAAATTGGTTGGTATATTTAGATTTTAAGGCAAGGTAAATCGAATGCGAATATTTTCGAGTGTAAAATTATTATTATCGGTGGAAAGGGGGGGGAGAGCAAAGGGGCAAAGATGTAGAAAAGGAACAGGAATTTCGGAGAAAACAACGGAATGTCCAGAACACCTTTATTCTTTAATATTTTGCAGAGTTTCGAATTTCTGCTCACATACCGTACTACGGATTTTAACGTTATATAGCCCGGAATTATGCAAGTTTCGGGGATTACTGAAAGAAATTTCGCAGAATAAAAGAAAAAAAAAATGCATTTTAATTTACATTTAATTGCAAATAAAATTTTATTGTAATATTCTAATACGTGTATTTCAAATTCTAATTATGATTAAATTATGTTCTAAAACGGGGATAAAGCGCCACAGAGTGGGACTTAGCTAAAGTCAGAAATTTGAAAGATCATAACATGGTGAGTGAACAGGCTGTTTCAGATATTAAAAAGGGAAGAGGGCGCCGAAGGCGCTACCGAGCGGGAATTTACTGTGATTTCAATAAGCTATTTTCACGATATATCAATAAGCTGTTATTAGACCTGAAATGTGAAAAAAGCGCCACTGAGCGGGAGTTTCGTAAAGTCGGATTCTTTAGGGATCGCGAACCAGCTGGTCGCCGAAGGCGGCTACTATTAAAATATGGTCAATTCAGTGGCTTAGATACATGTGAAATCTGGGTTGCCATTTGGTTAGTTATCCTGAAGGTTGACATGGTTGCTATAGTATGCAAGTACCGAAATGCCTAATGTTCTTATTGCATAGATTTGTATATATTTTCTTTAAGTTTATTATTAAAGCTGTGATTTTATCAGTGATAAAGGACATATTATTATTATTATTATTATTTTTTTTTCAATACTTACATATTAGTTACATGCCATTGGCAGGCTATTCATATATATATATATAAATATATAAGATAATACAACATATTTTATAGAATCACTTATTTAATATTCATAAATAAGTAGGAAGCAATTAAATGCACACAAAGTATACATTTTGTACTTAAGTATCATTTTTTCCTTTCATCTCTTTGAAAATATCCAAAAATCTTGTTTAATTTCAGATTCAAAACCGTCAAAATTAAATTCTTGCTATTACATCGAGTCGACCATTTTCGCTAAATCAAAAGCGGGACTAAATGCTGTAAAGAAGTTTAAATAATATTTATTTAATTGGCTTTCATTCATTTAATCAGAAAAAAAAAAAAAAAATAGGTACTCTTTTGGAGTGTAATTAAATGGGTGTGCTCTATCCATTTAATAGCTGTTGTAATATTAAATTCCTACATTTTACAGGATTGGGTGTTTTTATGCTTAAAGACTGCCACTTGACCACTTCACTGGTTTCTTTCAAGACCCTGATATAAACTGCCAAATTATGTGTAAAAATTAGTAAAGTAAAGGCAACTCTAAAAAGTTATAATGAGTATTTAATTCTATAATCAATGGTTATATATAAATGATTTTTAAATAGTAAATAATCAAGGATTCATCCAGTTTTTTTTCCCCATAGCATTATTTTTGTAATATATATATATATCAGGGCCCAAAATTTCAACTCAGATTACACTCGCCAACAAAAAAGTTTTACTCGCCACAAAATTAGGTTCTTATTTTTTTCCTTTTTTACACATTTTGTGTTTTTTATTTTTCCTAACTATTTGAAAGGCTTTTACAAATATGTCTAAAATTATCTACATTAAAAGTGTGTCGTATATCATCATGTTTCATAATCATCTATAATTAAAAATCCTTATAATGTATTTGAGATTTGAAAAAGATTAAATATCTAATAACATAAATGCAAAGAAGAAAAAAAATTTCTTTGCCAAACAATATCCCGTGAAAATCTTTTTATTATGAAAGATTAAGCTTCCTTTTTTATCCATTTATTTACTTAACTTTTTAACACACTTTTATTAGCTTCACCTGTATAATGTATGTATGTTTGTAACCACTCTGGGAGCAAACAAAAAATCTATATTGTAAAAAAAAAATTTTTGTACTGCGAGGTAAAGAGTCTTTACGGCTGCGAGGTAAAGAGCCGCGCTACGAACCTAAAGGTCTACCGTTCGAGCCCAGTCAGGGGAGATTTTAAAAAAATGGTTTTTGTTTAATTCTAAATTATTTTAATTAAAGATTTAAATGTATGTAAATATTATGGTGTGTCACTCATGATTTTCTCTTACCCTGCATTTTAATACTAAGATAGATATTTTGTGCTTTTTAGTTCACATTTCTATAAAAGCGTGTTCTTTAATTTTTTAAAACTATAATATTATTATAAAAATGTCTTCTTTGTCCATTTAATTTTTGTTATCAGATGGAATGTCGATGTGTATAACTTGTTCATGTTGTCATTTGAAATAGCCCTTTCGGAATACCTTTTTTCGATAAAATCATTGTTTACAAATCATCACAAGCGCAGATCACTGACGTTTCAGTAAAAACTTGGAAATATGAAGTGTTTTTTTATCATTATTCAACAAAATATACATAGGCAGTATCTTTAAAAGGGCGCATTTTTATGTGACAATATCGCATGGACAAACTTTCACATATCTCATCTCTTGGATAGTGGGCAATGGGCAAAGAGGCTCTTTGCTAGTCTATTCTCACTCTGCTTGTAGAGGTGGGAGAAACGAAACTGCCGAAGACATCAAAACTTTTATGTATGTATGCACTAAGCATTTTTCCTTTCCCAGGTTGGGGTGATCTTGGGCAGCACACACACAGACTCGGCTCTCCGAGAATCTAAAAAGGAGAGGTTAAATATGAGGTTATAAGATGGCGAGATTTTGACATATTTATATCTCTAAAATGAATGTTTTCTGTCACCATATTGTGTAAGAATTCTATCTATAACTAGACCAAATTTTTACTCGCCAATGGCGAGCTGGCGAGTGGAAATTTCACGCCCTGTATATATATTTAAATTTATGTAATTTAATTTCTGTTTATGCATCTTATGTTGTTTCTTTATATATAAAATATTTCTTAATCTTTCAAAAAAAAATTTTTTTTTAACTGCAATTTATAATGCAGACTCTAGAATTACCAGGTAGAACTCAATAAAAAGTGCATTAGTATTTGCCTTTCCCCTATCAGGTCTGCTAATTTTTTACATATTGTTATATTCTTTGTAAGTGATAATAGCAAATTACTACTTGTGAGTGTACAGAGTTCATATGCATCATAAAAATCTTGGAATACTCAGGCAATTAAGATTTTGGTATCAAATCTCAGGCAAATACGAGGTCTGTCCAATAAATATGCAAACTGGTGCCATCTGTCAGCCATGACGCGGACTATAGCCTCGCTCACTAGCGGTGCTAGTTGCCTGAGACCCAATGAACCATCAGTGCATGGCGGATCGCTGAGCTGTGCATATTGTGCCAGTTGTGTTAGTTTCTGTTGTCCTTGTTTTTACTGTGTGTCAAAAATGGAAATTGACGAAAATAATAAATTATTTTTCTTACAGTTCTCAAGCGTTTGAGAGATCGTGTGCGTCATGTGCGACGAAATTTGACTCAAGGCGATGGATGGATGGATCCTTTACCATGACAATGCACCTGCACATTCAGTATTGATTGTTCGCCAGTTTCTGGCAAAAAATTCAATCACCATCCTTGATCATCCTCCTTATTCGCCAGATCTCGCCCCATGTGACTTTTTTTATTCCCAAAATGCTAAAATGTGATGAGGGGACATCACTGGGAAGATGCGGACACAATAAAGCAAGAAACATCAAGAAAATTAAAAGGCCTGACTGCCGAGGACTTCCAAGGGTGCTTTGAACAGTGCAAAAGAAGATGGAATAAGTGCATAGCAATGAATGGAGAGTACTTTGAAGGGGACAAAATCGGTGTAGACTAAATTTTGCAAAATAAACTTTTTATGACCTTAGTTTGCGTATTTATTGGACAGACCTTATATCATGGAAAATTAAAATGTTCATTAAAATTCTGGAAAAAGGAAAATTCTCTCTCCTATGCTGTATTTTTCTTGTTTAGCTCAATTCAAATGATGAAATTTTGCAAAAATATAAAATAATTCGCATTTGTAAAATGGATTGTAATATAGACTCATGCAATCTTGTAAAAAAAAAAAAAATTACAAAAAACTGTACTAATAATTAACTCATCAGGTCTTACTTGAAAAGGAACAAAGTTAATATCAGGCTAAACCATTCTTTGTTGCAAGAGTAATGGGTTCCACCTATTTGGTTGTATTATGTGTTGCTAATATTTTCTCAGAAATGATCTTGAAAACTCAGGAAACTTTTTTAAACATTTGATTACAAATCCTTGTGTCATTCTGTGACAGATTCACAGGCAGTTTTAGAGAAAAATAAATAAATAAATTGAAAAGCTTTACTTTACTGGTCTAGTGGATCACTATAATTTATATTTTGCTGGTCCATTGAAGATTTTAAGTTAATGGTCTCAGACTAACAGGCCATTGTTAACTTCACAAGCCGTCTTTATCTTGCAGTACTCTAAAACTATCCTTAGAAAGTTGCATATCAAGGAAAAATGTGTCTAAAAGTCTCTGAATACTTGAATTTTAAAAAGAACCACCAAATGCTGCCAAATTAGCTTAGAGTCAGAATTAAATCATCTTGTGGCTGATCTACAATCAGGATCCGTATCAAGAATTACCTCAGTTGTTTTAAGCAAGTGATAATGTCTTCATTGTTTGCTATATGAAATTAACTGTGATTATTAAATGCAATCAGTGTTGTGCCAAAATATGCATAAAACCCAAAGTTAGACTTCAATTAGGATATTTAGTTCCTTAATCTAAAGTTATGTCTTTGCTGTCTTTTGATCTATTTTAAACTTTGTTAGATATGAATGTTATGAATTTATTTTTGCAGTTCTTTAAATGGAGGTCCCAAATGAAGAATACCGTCCGCTCTTTGGTGGAGAAATGACTGACAAGCCATTATTTGGAGTTTCAAATCGTAGGGTAAATGTTTTTATTCTTATTTTATTTAAAAATAAAAAAATAAAGTTTTAATTCTTCAAAGTGAACATTAACAAGATTTTTTTAATAATATTTGTACATATTCATGCTTGTTTATGTGCCTGAGAAAAATATAACATATAAAGATCTTAGGTTGTAACCATTGAGAGTTTTTCTTGGTTTTCTTCAAAACTTGCATTAATACAGGCTATAATTCTCATACAGTCAATTCACATTAACACCAATAGCATATAAAGATTTGGAAATTTTTTCTTTGGAGATGACAAGTCAATATGGAATTACAAACTTGATTTTTTTCTAAGCATTTCTCTATTTTAGCAAGAAACCTAGCTGTTAAAATGGCTAGAAACTTGATTTTTTTTTTCTAAGCATTTCTCTATTAGCAAGAAACCTAGCTGTTAAAATGCCTGCTAATGCATAAGTATTATTAGAATTCGCATGGCAGTAGTTCATTTTTTTTTAAATAAAAAATTTTCAAATGCTGATCTATTAGAGTGACACGGGGTAATTCTGGTAAAAAAAAAAAATTAATCTATCAAACTTAGAATTACCAATTTCGGCATGGAATAAGCACATTGCAATACCTTTTTAATAAAATACTTATTTCATTGGCTAATGCACTCATAATTTAATTAATTAGTGACCAGGATTTACCCCTTGGTTGGGGTATTTCCTGGCCATATCTGAGGTAATTATTGATCACTCATATTTGATACAAATAGATATATATATATTTAGAAATTTTTATTCATGAATTCATCAACCGTGAATATTTATTTAAATCAAATTGGAGTGTAAAGGTTGATATTTTTATTTATTACCAACTATGCGAAAAATACCAGAGCCGGGAATCGAACCCGGGCACCTCCGCTTAACGCACGGATGCTCTACCACTGAGCTACCCTGGCTGACAACCAGCTATGCGAGAAGTGCCTAGCTGGTTGTCAGCCAGGGTAGCTCAGTGGTAGAGCATCCATGCGTTAAGCGGAGGTGCCTGGGTTCGATTCCCGGCTCTGGTATTTTTCACATAGTTGGTAATAAATAAAAATATCAACCTTTTACACTCCAATTTGATTTAAATATATATGTATATTTATGTATGTTAGTATTATAGTTAATTAAACCGATTAGACTATTATTTTCATCATGTATGAATGTTAAACATTGCATATACAGTTTTACTATTTCAGGTCTAAATATAAATTGATTCATCACGAAAAATGGATACTACTTCAACAAATCTTTAGCCATAAATTTTTATATGCATGATTTGTCGCTTCCATATCTACTGTGAATAGATCTACACCTTTTTAATTGATAGTTTCATAAAAATGTAACAAATGTCAATTGTCTCCATTCTATTTCACTTGAGCCATCTTAAGTTTCCGGTTCCTCTTTCCAGGAGTACGTTCTTTTACTGCCTACCATTTTGGTAACTTTTCCAACAAAAGGTTTTATCATAATATATAGCATAATATTTGTGGTTTTGTATTTCATTTTGTTTATTTTCGATTATAATTTTGGCATTTGGCAATGAATCGTTTTTTTTTTTTTTTTTTTTTTTAGCTGTTCAATCACAGTTGTTACATTTGTTTTTGGAGTATCCAACTGAACATTCATCTAGACCTTCATTTATGCTTTTCTTTTTCTTTTCATTGACATTTGTTTTTATTTCTTTTTCACATTCTACGATTAGTTTCAGAAAGTCGTCATTTGCAATATCAGCAGTATTTATATCAATCTTTTGCTGAATTTCTGAACATTTTGTTGCTTTTGGTGTGTGCTTTAAATGTTGGCTTAGCAAGTCTTAAAAAAATAAAAAGCAGTACAATAGACTGACTGACAACTGTAGCTGCTACGCCTGTACTTGAAAAATTTAAAACTGAAGTACACGCAAGAGAATAGATGTTCAGTTCCCTAATCCATCATTAGAAGCTACAGTTAATTAAAAATATAGTGACCTGAACATTGTAGTTATAGTTAGCTTTACAGTTAATGCTCAAAAAGTTGCAGACTATTAAAACCATTAAGGGCCCTCTTCACTCACCGCTGCCAGAATTCAAAGATAATGTTATTCTATGGGAAATTTTTCTTTACAATTAACTTATTAACTAATACATATTTTTAAGTTCTGTTTTCACATTCTGAATATTCCCAGGTGTTAAAATGACGGACTTTTTTAAAAAAATTATTTTTTTAATTTTTTATATTTTATTTTGAAGCTGCAAAATACAAATTTTCAGTAGGTGAAATTTTTTCATTTTGCAGCTTCAAAATAAAATATTAAAAATTAAAAAAATACGTTTTTATAAAAGGTCCGTCAATTTAACAGTTGGGAATTTTCTGAATGTGAAAACAGAACTTAAAAATATGTATTAGTTAATAAGTTATTTGTAAAGAAAATTTTCCCATAGAATAACATTGGCTCGGGCATCCGGCGACGGTGAGTGAAGAGGGCCGTTAACTATGACAATAACAATGGATAAAGGATGAAAAAAGCATTGACCAGGAATTTACCCCAGATAAATGGAGTAGTATTTGATGCACTCTAGTAAATTATTTAAAATAGCATAAGAAAATCCAAAATTACTTTTTAGAAGCTAAAATAGTTTATATTTCAACCAAACACAGAAAAACAATATATGTAAATTTTAAGTTGTGATAAAGGTCTTTGTTAAAATGTGTCATAATTAAAGCCAATGTTTGTTTACAGAAATTTAGCAAGCAACAAAATAAATATATATTTATCATATAAATAAATGGTAGGAGTTTTAAAGAAGGTAGTTCAGAGTACCTCTGCATTTTTTTTTTTTTCATTTGGTAAGGAGTTTTGGTAAGGAGATTATGGCCATGAATTACCCCAGAAAGTTGTTGACCAGGAATTCTCCCCAGGTGACTCTGCTTTTATAACTGCATGCTTCCAGTTTAAATTGAAATGTTTTTTCATTTATTTTCTAATTTAAGTTTATTACTACAGATATAATAAAATATATCTTTATTATAAGAAATTTTTGGGAGTAAATATTTTCTTAGAACTGATAAGGCTTTATTTTGTAAGGTAATAAAATTATTCTAAAAACTTGCCAAATTTGCAAAGATGACATAATTTGATATTCAACTAATAAAAAAAAAAAAATATTTTTTTAAAATTATTATTATTATTGTTTAATGAAACACAGTAAGATTATCTAAAGTTAGGCTGTAAACTTTCTACTAATTTTATTTTATTATTATTTTGTCTTTTCTAATCTTTCTTTCTTTCTTTCTTTTCTTTTCTTTTTTTTTTTTTTGTGTGTGTAGTAATTTTTTAATTAAAATTTTGTCAGCTAGATTTAAAATTTATGTTCTGAAGAACTTTTATAAACTTCAACGAACTGTTTAGCTTAGCATCATTTCTGCAAGCGGGGAAAAAAAAACTCAGTTAATCTATGAATTTCCTTTAAAGTTCCTTGCCAGGAAACAGTAATTTCAACTTTTAATTTTTAATATGAGCTAGGTTTAAATACATTTTGTCGTTTAAAATCCTCAATAACATTTAAAAGCTACTGCATTTAAATTTTTTTAAAATAATGATAGTAATTACAAAGAAAGAAAAATAAAAGCTCATTCAATATTTCAGTTCATTTATAGAAGAAAGAAAATCTGACTTTTCCACCACCACCTGAGGCTTTCAATCGGTCGATTTCAGCTCTATAAGCCTTTTTTAAATTCTTAATTCTAGTTTTAATTTGGATGGGTGTTCGACAAAACCCAGAATCGCTCATCTTTTGGGAAAGAAATTCAGCAAAGCTTTTGTCTCTTTTTGAGACCAACAAGCATTACCCATAATTTCTCTGGACATATTTCAAGTAAAACAAAACAAAAGAAACTTAGAAGAAAATAAGCAAAAGCGAACAGAGGTAAATACAGTATGGCACAGTGCTATAGTAGTGTTGTTGTTTATTTACATCCGAAAGGAATTGTGGGTTAGAAGACAGATAAATACCCTACTGCCAAGAGGGACCCTACTGATCACTGACCCTAGTAATCAGTTCCTCTTTTGAGCAACAGGTTCAAATGAGAAGAATTCGGGGAGTTGAACTCCAGTAAAACTGAGGTTGTGAACGGGGCCAAGGTGACACTCCGAAACTAAACTTTTGTGATTAAGTCATTCAATATTTTGTGTCATCTTTTGTCTCCTTTTACTAAATGAAAGAAATTATCCATATATATATATATATATTAGCAAGCATCGATCCAGGCATAAAGGGGGCCCCACAAAATTTGCTTCATAAAATGAACCTCTTCACACAATTTAAATTTATAAAATATTGTCCTTCACAAAACTCAAATTTATAAAATAATCTCATTCACAAAATTCAAATATATAAAAAATAGTCCTTTCATTAAAATTTTATTTTATGAACATTTTCCCTGTTTTCAGTATTTTTTCTGTCTGTTGTATACTTAATTAAATATTTTAAACTTGATATTAACCATACAAGGCACCCAGTTCCATATGTGGAACACCAGCTTTAATCATTCCTATAGCTATAAAACTATTAGTAGCGACATCTCTTGACATCTTGATAGAAGCTACTGACATTTAGCAATGTAGTAATACGAATCTTTACCTAAAGATGTCGTTCGTGTTTTTTTTAGAGTGCACTCAGTGTGAAATTTGAATGAAAGTGATACATTAGTTGTTTGTCTGAATATAAAAAAAAAAAATAGTTATTGAACAGTTTTGACTTGAAAAAAAAATACACGGTGTGTTATAACAAAGTGTATATTTTGCAGAGGTAATTTTTTTTTTTTTTTTTTTTTTTTTTATATATATATTACAATAGTAAACGTATCAGTAAATAGTAAAACGTATTAGTAAATCATATTTTTATGTATGTTCCACATATGGTACATTGAGCTAAAAAGTTGATTTTTCAATAAAATATGGTTTTATTTTTAGTTTTATAAGTTTTCCCTATCTTCTGATCACTAATTACAACCTATATATTTTTGTCGCGCACTAAAAAAAAATGAGCCTTGTAGGGTAAAACATTATGTAGAGTAACTTCTAAAATAAAATGTTGTGCACTTTTTTTTTTTTTTACAAAAATGAATTAAAAAAAAAAAAAAAAAAACCTCAAAAATTAAAATTTGGATGGGTCTCCAAATAAGAAAAATCATTACTTTCATTTTTTTTTCCTTTAATCAAAAGGAAGTTCTTTAGTAGCTTCATAAAAGATTTCTTTTTTACTTCTGCTAATAATGCATCACTTAATCAAATTGACTCATCATTATCTAGTCTATCTTTTATTTTTATGATCATGTTTTCAGTGGGTTATGAAACAACAACAACAACATTGTGCTAGCATTGAATTACACTTTAAAGAGTAGATGCATCTGATAAAACACAAAAGGAAAAGGAAAGGGGATACTGTTTTATATGCCTTTTATTGTTATAAAGTCATGTAAGCTTGTCATTGTTTCTTTGATAGACATATTTAATATGCATTGTGATAAAGAGTCTTGCATCCATTTATGCTTTTGAGTTAGCTATTAGCATGTTGACTTTTGTTGTTTCACCCTATTTCATTTTGGAATTATTTATTTTTATAAATTCTTACTCTAATCATGCAGTAATTCTTATTTTAAAATGAGTGTAGAATTTCATTCTAGGTATAATTTTCTGTTACTTTTATAAACCAGGTTTCATATTAGAGGGTGGGATTCAGTGTTAGAAATAAGAATTTTGAAACTAGGCATCAAAATAACGCCTGGATTAAATTTTTTGGGCGTCCAAATTAAAAATCTAGGTGCTATCTCTAATTAAATATGTATATTTAAAAACTAATAATAATAAAGCATCAACTTGTAAATAATATATGTAAGATTATATAAAAAATATTTACGTAATGAATGTAATTACATTGACAATATTAAACGTACATGTTTAAAATCACAAATTCATTCTTCGCCCAGAAGATACATCATTCCACCACAATTTAATAGCATTTTCTGGGCAGAAATTTTCAAATTTAGGGCTGTTTAATTTATTCATTAACAAATCGTCAACTACTTTCATGGAGAAATGATTTCTTAAATCAGTTTTTATTAGGTTAAATGAAATAGACTTGTTTGCTGTCTGATAGGATTGGGAAAATTGTTAGATATGATAAGGAAAAAATCCAGGCGTCAAATATGGCACCTATGATTGGAATTCTAGGCGTCAAAAGGAAAAAACTGGTTGCAAAATACGACTAACGACCACTTATTTCTAACCCTGGTGGGATTACAACAATCACTCTATATTTAAAAGTGTCCCACTCAGAAGTTTGTCATAAAAGGGCTTGTCCCACAATTTTTTCACATTGTTAACCCTTAAATACATGAATTTTTATTTTTAATAAATAACATTTGAAATCAACCAGGAACTGGGTGTAGTTAATGGGAAAAATACAAAAAAAGGCATAAGATTCATTTTAGGATTAGTGAACTTAAGTAGAACCGATTTTGCATATTGATGTATCTTTATATCACAAAAAAAGCTACCTTGCATAAATTTATCAGTATATGCAAAAATATAAATATTGTTCATTACTGTTACCTTGTTTCTATTCGGAAAATATTTTTTCTGTATGTTTTTATTACTTTTTATGTAAATAATCGTAATTCGTAACACATGCTGAAAAGAAATTGTATGTTGAACAAATAAAAATTGCAAATGATAAAATAGTTTTGGTAAAATTTAGGAAAAAAAAAAAAACTTGCAAAATGTTGCTATATAAAGAAATACGAGGTTTTAATCATACGATGCAGATCTACATCGCAATGCTTTTTTTTCATATTTCTGGCAAAAAAAAAAGCATTTTTATTTAATTCTGAAAAATAATATGTTCTGTCCTAAATTCAAAAATGCAAAATATTTTTGACAGTAAGCAGTATTTGCTGGATCTATGGGTGGTGAAATATATAATGTTCCGTTCATTGATCATAAGTTTCCCTCCAATGCACTGGTGTAAGTATCTAATAATATTGCCTCTAATAAATACTTAAACGTCAGGTATTTATCAAGTATTTGATGATGAAAGACTCAAAAATTTGTGGAGTGCAGCATTTTTTTTTTCTTTTAATCCCTGAATATAAATATATATAAGTAAAATATAGTAGAGCTTCGTTTATTCGGAGTAATCCCCTCAGATAATTGAAACCTTGAATAACTCAGATTCTATCATAAATCGAGAGAGGAACATATGGTAAAGATTAAAATGAATGAAAATGTATTTATATATGGTAAATTTATAAATTAAATTAATAAATATATAAAATATAATAATTTCAATAATAATAATTTAAAGATCATAACTTTAAAGTAATTATGTTTCAATACCACTATACTAGCCATTACTCTTTTTCAACTGCATCTACAATAGATTTTTTTTTTTTTTTTTTTTTTTTATGAAATTCTTTTACTTACTCGTAAAATTTTCAAAAATTTAAACAAATAAAAAAGTTATTATTTCTGTTTATATTAATTATGTTATCTTGTCCTATCTAAAAGCAATAATTTCTTCCTTTTTTTTACAGGACAGAGCTGTCAATTTAATTTTCATAATTGTTACTGTTCTCATATTTATAGTAAGTCATTATTTTCATTGCATCAAACTTTTACATTTATGATCATGTTTCAATAAACTATCTATAATATGCTTTCTTGCTGTTAATTTATGTTTGTAATGGTTGATTAAAAAATAAATAAATAAATACATGCTGCACCATTTGAAAAGTAATACAGTGGTCCTAAAAGTTCCAGTACTGACGCTGATGTATTTTTTATTTACAAAATAACAAACCTTAAAACGATTATTTTTATGCTAATAATAAAAGCCACATTTAAAATAACGGAGGAAAAAATACAGAACTTACATTTATAATAAATGTTTAAAATGTCCACCCTTTTCTAGGAGGCAAAGCTGAACTTGTTTGCGCATGTGTTTAGAAATGCGTTTTAACATGCTGGGAGTGACTTCTTGTAGAGAAACTTGTTCACACCTGCACAGAAACTGTATTACGAAATTGTTGAACGAGCTGATATAGCATATTTTTACTCGGTATTGCATCATCTGGATATTTATATCGCCAAACATCTTTGCATCTTTCATATGATTTACATTCAAAATAAGCTTCAAACAACGTAATTCTCTGAATGCGTGATAAACTCATTTCATTATGAAGAACAAAATAACAAAACTTTATTATCTTACAACTTGAACGAGAAAAGAAACAAACGATAAAAATTAAAGAATTGATGCAATAATAAGCTGACGATAAAATTTAATATTTAAAAAAATCATAGACACAATGAATTTTTTAAGTTGGAGTACTGGAACTTTTAGGACACACTGTAGTTATGAAGAGAATATTTTTTTACCAAAAAGCATTAGATAGTGCTAGTTGTCTTAGAGCAGTTGTGTAGATAAGTAGTATAAATTTGTAGATATATCAGAGTACTTGAAATGGCAAGTTGTTAGAAAAGTGGACTTGCTTGGAGACGTGAGATACAATTAATTTCTTATCAGCAAAGAATGTGCCTGCATGTTAAATAATAGTATCATCCTAAATTCTAATGCATGACAATGCCAGGTCTTATACTGTGCACTAAACTCCAGAAATGCTGAAAAAATTTCAAAAATGCTCAAGTCGGAAGTCTTATGTCATCCCCATATTGTCCAGATTTGACACCCTGTCACTATATCCTTTTCCCAAAATTGAAGGAACACTTATTTGACACAAGTGATACAAAAATAGCTTTTCCAGACATTGATACAAAAACAACTACCCAAAACTAGTTTGATCAGCAAGGATGTGATTTTTACCAAGCTGAGCTGAACAAATTGGTCCTGCCTTCAAATATATGCCTTAATGTTATTGTTACTTTTTCCTCTTGGAAACTCCAAGCCCAGTAGTGAAACTACCAGAATTTAAGGTGAGAGCGGAGCGTCTTCTTCTTTTGAAGAGCACCACAAAGGTAGAAGCACTACTTCAGCTCGACAAACTGGCAATAAATGGCTGCAAAGAAGAGCTCGTAATTTTGATTCAGATTAGGGCCAAGTAATCTCTGGTTTAGTACTTCCAGCAGTATAATTTTGATAGAAACTTGGAGGACTTTGCAATTACTATAGCTTTAACATACGCCAGTCACCATTAGCATAAATGATGGTTCTTAGCTGGCTCAAGTATTAAAATCAATGCTCTTCCCAACCAGGCTTACAGTGACCATATGAATAAATAGATTTGGTGATTATGTGGAATATTGTTGACAAGTATGCCTCTAATTCTTTTTGTATTTTCTAGCTATTTTTAATGAATGTTTTTTTTATTTTATTTTATTATTATTATTTTTTTTTAAATCCATTTTTGTAATAATCCATTCTTTATTTTGAAATATCTAAAAAAGTCTTTCAGAATCTAATTGTATCTTCTGCATAAAGATGTCTCTCATTTAGTGTGATTTCTATTAATGCAGATTTTAATTACTGTGGTAATTTCTTTTTTCTGAAATTACCTTGATTAATATATGAGGGATTTTAATTAGTGCACATTTGATTTTTTCCCCTAATTGTTTTTTACGGGATCAGGTCGATTTCCCGACACTCAGTTTCCCGACAAGTCAGTTTCCCGACGCCACTTTCCCGACAGGTACGGTTTCCCGACAGCTCACTTTCCCGACAGGTACGGTTTCCCGACAACTCACTTTCCTGACAGGTACAATTTCCCGACAACTCACTTTCCCGACAGGTACGTTTTCCCGACAGCTCACTTTCCCGACAGGTACGGTTTCCCGACAACTCACTTTCCCGACAGGTACAGTTTCCCGACAACTCACTTTCCCGACAGGTACGTTTTCCCGACAGCTCACTTTCCCGACAGGTACGGTTTCCCGACAACTCACTTTCCCGACAGGTACAGTTTCCCGACAACTCACTTTCCCGACAGGTACGTTTTCCCGACAGCTCACTTTCCCGACAACTCACTTTCCCGACAGCTCACTTTCCCGACAGGTACGTTTTCCCGACAGCTCACTTTCCCGACAGCTCACTTTCCCGACAGCTCTCTTGCCCGACAACTCACTTTCCCGACAACTCACTTTCCCGACAGATTCGTTTTCCAGAGAGTTTTCTCTCCCGACTGCTGCTTCTTGACAGCTTACTTTCCTGACAACTCATTTGCCGGAAACTCACTTTTTCATTATTTTATTTTATTTTTTTACTCTTTTCAACTATGAATTCTACTATAATGTAATATATATTAGTATATTAAGAAACTTTAGTCTGTAGTATGCGTGTGTGTGAGTGTGTTTGTATCTCACATAAGTCAAAAACGGTTGGACGTAGAACGTTGAAAATTGGTATATAGGTTTGTTATAGCATCTAGTTGTGCACCTCTCTTTTTGGTCTTTCTGTGATTATCCGTTTTGGAGATATTTACGAAAATTATATTCAGTAATGCCCGTAATGATATTATTATGAAAGTTGTCGACACGTATGCGTGTAGAAAGTAATTTGTAGAGACATAAGCAGGTTCTAGTCGACGAATGCTTTTTATTTTTAATAGTTTTGTGACTCATTTATAGAACTTTCGAAGAACTTAGTTCTGTGCAATAAACCAATTGATTTTTCCAAACTCTCTTATTATTGCAGTTAGAGCTTCCAAACTTTGGCAAACCTAAACTACAAGTTTTCGTCAAATTTCTTCGTCAACTCGCCAAATTCTATGCCAAGACCAAAAATCTACGCTGGATACTAATTTGCAATATGGCGAGATTAGCCATAAAATTTTGCGGCAGATTTGTTTTAGGATAGCCAGAAACCCTTTCTCTATTTTAACTGAGTTATTATTATTATTATTATTATTATTATTTTTGGTAAAGTTTATCTTTTCTTGATACTAATTTTTGCCAGAGAACAAAACTGGGCCGTCTATACTCGAACGATTTTCGTTGAACTCCAAGTTGCGCATTTGCTAGTGAGAGATTCTGTAACAAGCCGTGGAGTACTATTCCTGAAAAAACTACTATATTTGTCTCGGTGGTATATGTAATCGTATTATCGTGCCTTTTTTGATTGGAGTAGCAGTTTTTTTTTCTTGTTTTGTTTTTATTTTAAAGAATGTTCGTGGACTGGAACCTGCCACCTGCCTGTTTATTTATGAATCAGTTACCTCACACAAAACTGTGAATGTTTTCATAAGAATATGTATATTCCTATTATAAGGAAGTCATGTGGTGGCTACATCGGAATTTTTCTACTGCATTACCGTTTTATTGTCAATAAATATAACAATAATAAAAAAATAAATAAAAAATAAAAAGATTTTGCCTTCAAATGAATGTGTTAAATAAAAAATAAATAGCATAACAGCCGAACAGCCGTTGCTAAGATTTGCAGACGATTGCAATGGAAAAATAAATTTATGAAAAATTAAACATAGAAGCCAACATTTAAAATCGAAAAAATAAATAAATAAATAAATAAATAAAAATTCTTATTTGAAATTCTAAAAAATCTCGATAAGATGCACACCTGCAGGGTCCCAGGTACCCACATGCCAAGTTTTGTAGCTCTGCGATCGGTAGTGTGAGTACCAGAGCGCAACTTAATTTTAATATATATATTTTTTAACTTGTTACCAAAAGCAAAACCGCTTTCTTTTAATCTATTTTTTCTTAAAGCAATAATCTCATCGTCCTTAAAATAAATAAATAAATCTCATAAAAAAACAATACTATTGTAAAAGTCACCCCGCCCAGCAAAAACTCTTATCTTTCTTAAGCAGCCAGAAAAAGGATTGATTTCAAATTTCGCCGCCGCTATTGCATCCCGGGTACTCAATATCTAGCTTAATGAAGATCTGCCAATAACACTGCATGTATCTTTCTAATAAATCCTAATCTCTTTCAACATTCTGTGTTATCTGTTTTAGTTTTTTCGCTGCATTATAAAGTTATAATTTAAAGTATTTTTACGGCGGGGTGCGTAATAATATTTTAATCTTTACTAACTAAATTTTTTATTAATTAAAACTTCTACATAGAGGACGCACCCCGCCGTAAAAATACTTTAAATTAGAACATTATAATGAAAAAAAAAAAAAAAAAAAAAAAGTTGGTTTTGAAAATAAAATATTACTTTTTTTAGAACAACGTATCATGACAAAAGCGACATTAGCACTTACCATTGTGTATAAAATTTTTAAAGTGATAATGACGTCAATTTTTGTCAGATGCATAATTTAACTTTTTATAATCATTTACCGTTCACGTTGAATTAAATGTATTTTTTTTTATATCGAAAAAAAAATGAACTCGTATTTTTTTTTTTTTTTTTTTTTTTTTTTTTGGGCAGCAATTACATTATACAGGCATGGAACACGGGCGCAGAATTCATACCGGAATGTGTTTAAGAAATTTCTCTACCTACAATATCGTCGATTTAAGAGGTAGAAAATTTTCTTACATTGATAGTGGTATGAATTCTGCGCCCGTGTTCCATCCCTGCATTATAGCTAATATTTTAGTGGCTATTTTATTGCTATTAAGAGCTTATTATTTTCATATTATAATTAAATAAAAGAAAACTATTCAAAAATTTGAAAATCTGACTTCGACTCCGTTGTCTCCGGGTTTTGAGCTACTGTGAAAGTTCCAAATATCTAGGTAGTAGGAAAGTTAGTTAAAAATAGATTGCAAGATTTGTACCGGACAAACAAACAAACAAGAATGGAAGTTAATAAAAACATGGAAATAATAAATCACACATTTAGCACCATTTTTCTGAACAAATAAATAATTAAATAAAAATAAAACACTTTTCAAATTTTCATATTTGACTACGAAAATCTCTTAATTTGATGCATTCAGAAATATGTTACAAAAGTACCCACTTTTGATTCAAATACGGAAACTAATGTTTCTTTTTTTCTTTAGAAAAACTCATTTTCATATGTCAGACATATATTAAAGAGTGGAAGTTTTGTTTTAAAAAGCAAGAAATTGGAAGAGTAATATTTTTATTTATTTATTTTTATTTACTTTTTGCATTTTGAATAAAAAAGTAAAGCATTATTTAAAATTCATTTTAAATAATAATCAAAAAGAATTACGTATTCAGCATTATTACCATGTTTTTATTAACTTCGATTCTTGTGTGTTTGTGTGTTTGTCAGGGACAAATCTTGCAATCGATTTTTAACTAACTTCCCGACTAGCTAGATATTTGAAATTTTCAGGACAGCTCACAACACGGTGACAATACATTTTTCTAATAATTTTAGTCAACTGCTTCAAGTTCCGCTGCCTTCGGCAGCGTTTATATGATTCGGCAGAGAATTTATTTAACTAACTTCCCGACTAGCTAGACATTTGAAACTTTCAGAATAGTTCAGAATAAGGTTAAAATGCATATTTTTAATAACTTTAGCCAACTGTTTCGGGTTCCCGCTGCCTTCGGCAGCGTTATCAGTACAGGGTTTGCAATCGATTTTTTCCTAACTTTCCGACTAGCTAGACATTTGAAACTTTCAGGATAGCTCAAAACACGGTGACAATACATTTTTTTAATACTTTTAGTCAACTGTTTCAGGTTCCCACTGCCTTCAGCAGCGTTTATATGATTCAACAGAAAATTTATTTAACTAACTTCCCGACTAGCTAGACATTGGAAACTTTCAGAATAGTTCAGAACACCGTGAAAAAGCATTTTTTAAATATTTTTAACCAACTACTCCGGGTTCCTGCTGCCTTCGGCAGCGTTACCAGTACAAAGCTTGTAATCGATTTTTCACTAACTTCTCGACTAGCTAGACATTTGAAAACTTCAGGATAGCTCAGAATACAGTGACAATACATTTTTTGTATACTTTTAGTCAACTGTTTCAGGTCCCTACTGCCTTCGGCAGCGTTTATATGATTCGAACGAAAATTTATTTAACAAACTTCCCGTCTAGCTAGGCATTTGAAACTTTCAGAATAGTTCAGAATACGGTTAAAATGCATTTTTTTAATACCTTTAGCCAAATGTTTCGGGTTCCTGCTGCCTTCGGCAGCGTTATCAGTACAAAGATTGCAATCGATTTTTCCCTAACTTCTCGACTAGCTAGACATTTGAAACTTTCAGGATAGCTCAGAATACAGTAACAATACATTTTTTTTTATAGCTTTAGTCAACTGTTTCAGGTCCCTACTGCCTTCAGCAGCGTTTATATGATTCAACAGAAAATTTATTTAACTAACTTCCTGACTAGCTAGACATTTGAAACTTTCAGAATAGTTCAGAATACGGTGAAAATGCATTTTTAAAATATTTGTAACCAAATGTTTCGGGTTCCTGCTGCCTTCGGCAGCGTTACCAGTACAAAGATTGCAATCGATTTTTCACTAACTTCCCAACTAGCTAGACATTTGAAACTTTTATAATAGCTCAAAACACGAGAGCAATGATTTTTTTTTTTAATTTATCCGATTGCTCCGGGTTCCCGCTACCTTCGGTAGCGTTTATATGATTGAACAGAAAATTTAAAAACATGGTATATAAAAAGATCTTTTTATCTTGTAATTATTTTTATTATTTTTTTAATCAGTCTTATTTCTTTTTAAGAAAAATCTGTTAACTAGCGAAATACCGAGAAATGTCATTGGAGAAAGTCAGCTGTTGGGAAAGTGAGCTGTGGGGAAACCGTACCTGTCGGGAAAGTGTGTTGTCGGGAAAACGTACCTGTCGGGAAAGTGAGCTGTCGGGAAAGTGAGTTGTCGGAAAAGTGAGTTGTCGGGAAAACGTACCTGTCGGGAAAGTGAGTTGTCGGGAAAACGTACCTGTCGGGAAAGTGAGTTGTCGGGAAAACGTACCTGTCGGGAAAGTGAGCTGTCGGGAAAACGTACCTGTCGGGAAAGTGAGTTGTCGGGAAAACGTACCTGTCGGGAAAGTGAGTTGTCGGGAAACCGTACCTGTCGGGAAAGTGAGTTGTCGGGAAACCGTACCTGTCGGGAAAGTGAGCTGTCGGGAAAACGTACCTGTCGGGAAACTGAGTTGTCGGGAATGTGAGCTGTCGGGAAAACGTACCTGTCGGGAAAGTGGCGTCGGGAAACTGAGTTGTCGGGAAACTGAGTGTCGGGAAATCGTACCAGACCCGTTTTTTACCCCCTATGATGTAAATTTTTAATTATAAAGAAAATAATAATATGGAAGCTAATATAATTAATCTATAAAATTGTACCTGTAATACAGAATTAAAATAGAGTTTTTAGTATTCTTTTTTCCATTGTCGTGTATTAAATTAATTCATATATTAATCGTTTAAATTAGATAAATTTTGACAACTTTCAAATCAAGCTATAATAAGTAGTTTCTAATGGTAACAGTTAAAGAAAAATATTATATGATTTATGTATATTGTATTTGAAGGAAATTGACTGTAGATTTGTTGCAAGTTTTCTTATTGAATATCTGTTTCGATTTCTGTAGTTATACATAAAAGAGGGTTAGCTCCATTTTGCCGAACCTGACAAAAAAAAGGGGAAAGGGGGAGGGGGCATGTGTGTTTAAAAAATGCTTACTTGAAATTGCATTTTTTATCTAACATGTAAATTTAAAACAAAATATACATGTATTACATGAAAAAAAAAAAAAAACATTTTTAAAATATTAGAGGTACTCAAATTGTTAAATTAAAAACAAGAGATGAAAAATAAGTTCCCATTAAAAAAACTTATCTCATTTAAACACAATAAAAAAATTATACTTAACAAATAAAAGTAAGAAAAAATAAAACTGTTTATCAATATAAAGAAAACAGCTGTAAAACTCAAAAAGTGTTTAAAAAAAAAAAAAAAATCTATGTTGAAAGTCTATTGAATATGAAAAACTGAATAAAACAACATTAATAATTGATTATTTAAACCCTGTTTTCTATTGTAAAGGACAGATAAACAACATTTTAGAATATTTAACACACAATCATTTTATTAATAAATTTTATAATTCCTGT
Source organism: Salticus scenicus (assembly GCA_963930645.1). Classification (NCBI taxonomy): domain Eukaryota; kingdom Metazoa; phylum Arthropoda; class Arachnida; order Araneae; family Salticidae; genus Salticus; species Salticus scenicus. The sequence continues at coordinate 4,908,014 of OZ005662.1, forward strand.
TACAAAAATAAAATATTTTCCAAAACTAATAATAATAATAATAATAAACCTGAAAAAAACTTACAAAATATTGAATAAAATAAAATAAATCTGAATTTTATTGTAATTGTGTCACAGAACCAATTAACTGCTACTAATTGGGGTACTATTGGATTAAAAAAAAAAAAAAAAAATATATTTTCCATTTCATGTAGTAATTGGATTTCTTAGTGTCTTAACTTAAGGGGGATAACTTTAAACTGCCTTCACCTAATTTGATCAGCAGTTCTAACCCCATGTTATTCTATAGAGAAATTAGTTTTATAAATTATTCATTATTCAATGTGTTTTCTTCCATTTCAACATTTGGAAAACACACAACCGTTAACAGGTTTCTCATTTTCCAAAAATAGAATTTTTAGGTTTTTAATATTTTAATTTGAAGCTAAAAAGTGATAATAATGATCTTAGTAAATGTTCACATATTACAGCTTTAAAACAAAGTGTTAAAAATTAAAAAAATAATAATAATTTTTGAAAAACGAGAAGCATTTTAATGATTGTGATTTTTCTAATTGTGAAAACTGAATTTAAAAAAATACATTAAGTAATAAGCAATTTAGAAAACAAATTTCTCCATAGATTGCCGGTCAAATTAGGTGAACTGTCCTCTTAAGATATAGCAGATAAACTAATTTGAAATTCATAATCATAGTAGTATATGAATGATTCCTAAGTTGCTATATTTAGGGAGGAATGTTTGCCTATCAGTGTAAAATGTGTGTTACTTTTTTTCTTAGGTCACTCTGGTGTCTGCTTTTGTTGCTCAAATGCCACCAAGGGGTTTAAATATATATTTTGCAATTTGTATATCTTTAGTAGGTCTCGGTCATGTTGTTTTAGTGAGTATTTTCTTTATAAGTATTTATATATTAGATTTTGTGCAAATTATTATGATATGTTAATATGTAATAGACAAGGACGTACCCAGGATTTTATTTTGGGAGTGGTCCTAAGTCAAGATTTCATTAAGGCACATGAGGTACTAGACTGTGCCTTTTTCAGGGCCCCCCTTATCTACTATTATAAGTATGCTTAAAATTTAGCATTGTTTTGTCCCCTCTCAAAGTCACTTTCTTATTATAATTAAAAGCTGTCACCATTACTTATGCAAAATTACCAATATATTAATATTATTTATAAATATTCTTATAGAGATAACCCCAGTACCAGAAAAAATGCAGCACTGCAGCGAGCACTGCAGATTGTTTAAAGCTCTACAGATTATTTTAACATTTCAATAACAAATGCCAGGCTTACAAAATATAGATATAATTTATATTTGTATCTTTAGATTATTGCACTTGTTGTATATTTTCAATTTATTTTCTATGTAGATGCAAATTTTACATATTTTATGAATTACTGATACTTCTTGTGCTACCAGAAATGGTCCAGTATTCTTGGATCACAGACAAATTTTGTTTTGCTGCAGATAGATACATAAAATTCTGCTATTAGGGAGATAACACTTTTTCTTGCTATGTTATTTTAGGTAGAGCGTATCAAGTAATAAAAGAATTATTAAATTAAATACTTTTCTATGAATGCTGAATGCTCATTTATTTCCATATTACATATATATTAATAACAATTACAGAAGCAAATTGAGACTTCATTGTCTTGTTCAATGCATCTTAAAAATGTAATGTTACATTATGATGCATTGAGAGTAAGGGCAAACAAGATAGTCTTTCATGCACAGTTCTGTTTCTAATAAATATCTTTACTCTTTTCATTGTAGAAAAAGATCTCGCTGCATTCGTAGTAGACATAAACTGTAGTAGTAAACAGCCCATAAATTTCATTCAATTGCAAAAAAAGAATTGGCCCAATGATGTATTAGAAAATAGGCAATTTTAATTGAAAATTAATTAATCTTTAACACTGTTTGCCTTTTTTTTTTTTTTTTTTTTTAATACGCAAAATGCCATTTGGAATATCTGCAAATTTTACAAATTTGTAAAAAAAAAAAAAAATTTGAAGGCTGGCAAAATATTGAAATTCGTATTAAAACAGTATTATAACTGGGGGTCGATTCAGTAAACTCTGATCCCGAAGTATATAATGGAAAAGAAAAAGAAGTTTTTTCAGAGTTTTTAGAAGGAAAAAGAGCAAAAGCATGTGAAGTGAGTAAACACGTAATGTATAGTTATATGTCATTCGATGCAACAGGGTTGTTTTTTTGACGTCAAAAACTGGTTTTTGACGTGACAGGTGTCAAAAACTGGTATAAATTGTCAAAAACTGGTTTAAACCGTCAAAAACTGTCGAAAACCATATGTCATGTGAAAATTGTAACATAAAATAATTGTATTCATATTTATATAAGTTAACATTGGTTATATATATATTTTCCGAAAAAGATAAATGTTTATGCAGGGTTGCCAACATTTTAATTTATTCCAGAGTATTTTTAGGCCCCGCCTTTATTTCGTGCCACTTTTTTTTATAGAAATTTTTCTCCAATATATAATTACGATAAAATAAGAAAAAAAGTGGTGCGAAATAAAGGTGGATCTAAATATGCTTCAGAATAAATTAAAATGTTGGCAACCCTGGTTTATGTTAGGAAACATATTTATGCATTGTATTAAAAGTAGGGTGAATGTTTATAATTTTTTTTTTTTTTTTTTTTGTAAATTTCAATAGAGCTACGAAAAATTGCATATGCATATGGTAAATTATAGTAATACAATTAAGCATATTAAAAATTCTTTAATACTAAATTTTACCCCCCCCCCCCCCGCCAAAAAAAAAAAAAATACTTTATCTACTCCCCCTCCCCTTCTCACTTTGACATGATTTAAAAATATAAACTATACATATTATGTTATTACTTAGTTTGGGAATTCAATGATAGGTTAATTTTTAGAATTATGCTGAATGATGAAATTTCAATGAAAATATTTAGCATTTAAATATATAGATATATATATACATTAAATTAAATCATATCAATGAATCCACAAAATAATATCCAGATATTTTAGAATATATTGTTAAACTTATAATAATGTGAAATCAAGATATAAAATTAAAAATTAATTAGATGCTAGCAATTTTAAAAAGTAAAGGATATTTAATTATTTTTTACATACAGTTTGAGAAATTTTAATGTATTATTTAATATTGGGTTTCAATGTATTTAATATTACATTTCAATGCATATAAGTGCAAATTTTTATGCATTTAAGACATTAATTCACAAAAGAGAGATATGCTTTCCATTAACCTCTTCATTAAAAATTTAGTTCAATTAATCATGCAATACCTCAAAAATTTTTAATCATAATCATAAAACATGCTATTGATTATAACTCAAAATTAAAAAACATGATGCAATATTGCACAGTAATTTTATTCATTGGGATAAAATACTTACAGAAACCTTTTAATTATCAGTCGGTATATATTTAGAAGAGTATACTTTTTAAAGATAAGACTTTGCAAAATTTTTGATAACTTTAAGTGCAATAAGTAGTTCACCTCAGAACAGACAAATTTCTATTTTCAAATTTTTGTATTTTGTAAAGGTAATAAATATCTTTTTTTTTTTTTTTTTTTTTTTTTTTTTTACTTAAACAGAAATCATTGGCATTTCTTTATTTTTATCATGGTAAACTTATAAACTAACCACTTTTTTAAGACTACATTATTTTATTCCTCTAAATATGATTACTTCATTGTTAAAATATACCAAGAAATGTAAAATTTGAGGTTTTTGACATAAAGATTTTTACAAAGGGTTTTTGACGTGACAGTTTAAACTGTGGTTTAAACCGTCAAAAACCTGCCAACCCTGTGATGCAATTAAAGAACTGATTAAACAACATATTTTCTTGTAAAAGTTATTGATATAAAACAATTTTTAATTTTAGAAAAGCAAATTTATTAAATTAACAATTTTTATTAAATTTTATTTTGGGAGGGGCACAGACCCCCATGGATCTCCTCCCTGGGTATGTCCTTGGCAATAGATTCTCAATTATGAGGATAAAATTATCTGAGATTCTTCCTACCACCTCAAAAAAAAAAAAAAAAAAAAGTGGAGAAAATGTTGTGTGTTTTGGTGCAAAAATATTTAGGGTATGCCAGTTAAAAAAATAAATAAATAAATAAAATAAAAAATTCGCTTTCTACTTTATTATTATTTTTTTTCTCTTTGTATTAAAAAAAAATTATTTAATGTTTTATTGTAGAATACTTTTACAATTTGTATGTATAATTTTTTCATCGGCATTTACATAAATTTGATTTAGGGGTTACCCCTGAATTTTTTTTTTTTTTTTTTTTTTTTAATTTTTGCTGCATCTGAATTTCATATTAAATTATTTTGTTTTTACAGAAATTTCTCATTTTGAATGTTGAATTTGCCTTATTAATGTAATAAGAACTCTCCAAATATCACTTACTATAGGAAACCATATGCTATCCCATTAATAAGTCTCCCCTTTCTGAATGCAAGTAGCATTTTTCAGTTATCAAGAACACTTATCAGATGCTAAAAAAGCATCTGATTTTATTTATCTGTGATATCTCCCATTAAACTTAATTATACATGTATTTGCCTATTGGCCAATAATCATGTGATAGTTTAACAAATCAGGTACCTGCATTCTTTTCAACATATACTTTATTCCTTCTGACATGAGTCAGTCTTTGTTCTGTAGTTGTTCTCTTGATGAATAATAGTTACCTCATAATTTAATACTGAATATCATCTAAACTAGTATGTTGTGGCCACCACAAGACTTTCTTCTATATTTTCCTATACATATTCACTCAGTAACAATATTTAAAAAAATATATATATGGGATTTTTTTTTTGTTAAAAGTAAAAAAAAAATTGATAACTTTGTTTTAAATTATCACAGATTTATAGTTCAACCATTCGTTTTATAGGTATTGACGAGATCTTTCGAAAGATGCCCATCTTGAAAATCTCCCCCAGGGGGAACCGATGCCCCTGCATGCACAAAATTTTTTTCCTAGTTAACTACTACTATTATCAATATTTCATATTAATTTTACAATCACAAGTTAAAAACAACTCTCATTATGTACATTTATACGAAATTTTGTCCTATACTGCCATGTTAAAGGTTTAGAAAAATGCGATCACAGCGCCACCTGTTGAGCGATTAATCCCCAAATGTAATCAGCACCAGTTTATGTGAGGGTGCAACTAAATACCAAGTTTGGTTATATTTCATTCATTGGTTCGTGAGATACAGCATCCACAAAAAAAGTGATACAGACAGACAGACATTTTTTAAAAACTGTCAATTCATGTTCTGGACATCCCAAAATGTGTAAATCCATCAAAAAACGGAGGTCAAAAATTTTCACGAATCCAATACTTTCTTTATATTACATACAGAAGAAAGTAAAAACATTATGTAATTGCAAAATTTGATGTTTGCAATTAGAATAACTATTTTTTGACAATTTGTGAAGCACCCTATAAAATGTATTATTATTTATTTTCAACAGATTTAATAGAAATGAGTTCACAAAAAAAAAAAAAAAAAAAAAAGTCAGTGACTAGTTCTGCTGTTGTGGCCTACTTTTAAAAGCTTTGTTGGCCAAGGCCATATATTTGCATTTGTGATTATATAACACACAAAAGACTGTTAAGTGGAGGTCATGGAAAACAGAAACACTTCCAAAAGCTTTCTAAATGATTCTGCAGCTTGTTCAAGTTTATAGTTTGACTTATTTATTAATTGAGGATTTCAAATCTTTGCCAAAATCTGTTAGCTTTTTTAAAGGTCATTGCTTCAATACTAGCTTGCCAACCATCATTTTATCTCTCTGAAAATGAAATTTCCTATTCTTATTATTATTTTTTTTTTTTTTTTTTTTTTATTATCTTTGAGCCTTATTATTATTATTATTATTAATATAATAAAAATTATAAACTTGATGCATTTCAGTTTCCAGATAAAAATAATTTATTTGATAATTGAAATACATTAACTTTCTAGCTTAAAGAAATATATGTTTATAGTATGAAAAATAATAATAATACAGTTGAAGATCTTTAATCTGCACACCTTGGTTCTAGAACTGTGCAGATTATAGATTTTTGCAAATTATAGATCAATGATGCCATTTCCTCGCTATATGAATTAGTATAATGTACATAAAACAATAAACCTTATTTAATGAAGCTAGAATTAGAACTATTTGTTTTTATATAATGTAATGAAGATAATAAATATGTAAAACAATAAAATTTATTTAATTAAGTAGAAGCAATGCATAGTTTAAACTCTTAAATGAGTAATTCATTTAAAAAAAAAAAAAAAAAAAAAAAAAACTGTACTCCTGCTTCTAGACTGTGATTAGCAGATACTTGCAATGTGATTAGTTTGATGCATTTTGTAATGACTGCATTATAGATCTTATCCTCAAAACAAATGCTGGTATAAATTTTTTCTTAAATAGTTTTGTGTATTTTTGAAATACCACCCTAAAAAAAACATTTACACTAATGGTCCTAAAGCATCTGTGAAAATACACGATCCCACCAATGCATATGATGTCATTCTTTTCAACCAGTGACCAATGCCGTTACTGGCAAGAGTTAGAAAACTGGATTTATGCATTTTATTTGATCAGTAATTGAATGTTATTCAGACGATGTTCTGATTCGCTAAAAATGTATAAGGTAATAAAAGTATACTTTTTTCATTTTAAAATTAATTATGGTGAATTAACATAATATTTTCTCATATACATCCAAAATGTCGGATTTTCATTGCTGCAAAATATTTGTTTACATTTGCAAAGTGAGTGCGGATTATAGATAATTGCGAATTATGGGTATGCGGATTATAGATCCTCAACTGTAATATAAAAATTAGAGATTTAATGTATTTCAATTTTAAAGTAAAAATGCATAATATTTTGAAAAAGTAGAAAATACTTTAAACTGCAAATTTAATTAAAATGAAAAAAACTGAATATTTAAATTTCCCTAGTACATTTTTAAATGTATACCGTATATTTCCGAATATAAGCCGATCCGTATATAAGCCGAAAGTACATTTTTCCCTGCAGAAATTTGCCCAAAATTGCAAACCCGTGTATAAGCCGAATTGAAAAAATACTCTTTTTAAAGTTCGAGTATATCGCCAAAATGGAGAAAATGTTGCCAATCTATACAACCTTCAGGATAATCTGTCCAATGAAATTGCGCGAAATGCGTGCTTATCCAATAGAATTCCTTACCTTGCTTAGCCATAACGTAAAACGTTCGCAGTGTGTTCGCCAACGGCGATAGTTTTAACTCTGGCAACCCTATCAGAAGGGAGGCAAACACAGATGCGAACGCAAGTCCCGGCAGCTGAAAGTGATGGCTACCGTAATACCAGGCCGGGAGACCTAACCCTAACGTCGATGAAGCAATGCCGCCGCTGGATGTTTACATAAATAAGCCGTGTAAAGTCCGATTGCATCGATTTTTTTTAATGACGTATCTAAATTATTTTGTATATTTCTACTTTTCAGTATTTTTATCAGTGCTTCAAGGCAATCTTCAACAAAATAAAAATACTTCTATAAAAAAAACGAAGCTTTGCCGCTTTTGCTAGTGTAAGCCTAGAAACAGTTTAAGCAGAGATGATTTAAATTTAATTGTATAAATTAAAAATATGATCGGGAGTCCTGTTATTTTCAAGTTTCTCTTATACTATTTCTGAATCAGACAGAGAATTTACTCCGTTCGTGCACTCTGCCGATGACTTCAGTTACTGGCAGGTCAAAAAGAAATGTAAACAAACGTGACTACATCGAGCCTTTCGTGAAATAAATTTAAAATTGCTAATTTAAGAGTTTTATATGTGATAATTATTTAAAAATAAGGTTTAATATAACTATTTTACTTTATATATACTTTTTAAGCTTAAAATATATGTATTCAATCATTGTTTCTGAAGTACGTTTTTTGCTAGAAATGTAGATCCGTATATAAGCCGACCATTATAATACAGCTTCCGAAAAATTTCCAAAAATTCTCGGCTTATACACGGAAATATACGATAATCTAATATTTTAAAAAAGATTTACTAATATGTATTTCATAAGACTGTGTATAGATTTTTAGATAAGTCTAATATTGCATTTAATACTAGAAAAGGGGGGCAATGTTATTTTACATATGAATTCTAATGGTGAAAGCAGTCATTTAGACTGCTTTAGTCACTCTAGTGTTTATATATATATATATATAAACTGATATTCTAAAACTTCTTCATACATGTATATTTTAATAAAAAGAAACCTGAAAACTAATTCTGTGTACAGTTATATTACATACATAATAAAGATCCTATATAAAAACTTTTAAATTTCTATCTCAAATGCAGAAAAGGGTTATACCATTTTAAAAACATGATTGTAAAGAAAATCTGAGTACCAAAGTATCAGTAAGAAAATACTGATGGAGGGTTACATATTAATTTATAACTTAGCATCCCATGGCTGCTCTATGTTGAAATTTTCAATAATTATACATAATAAATGTAAAAAATAACGTAATTTTTAAACGAAAATTAAATTTCTGTTTTTTGAGATATTGAAGGTCAAATATAAAAATGTTTGACCTTAAAATGAAAAAATTTAAAAATATATACATATGATATATCATTTAAAAACCTGTATTATAAGCTTTCTAATGATACCAATCTTTTATCTCTAAGTCAATTAGAAAACAAAATATGGGTACATTTTTAGTAGACAGTGAAAAATGCAAATTTTCTTAATTCCATTTTCCCAGCCCTGTACATCAAAAACTAAAAGAGATAGGGATTTATTAATTGGTATACATTCATTTCTCAATAAAACAAATAAAGGAACCCCCGATTTCATAAAAAATCTTAGGGGGGTCATGTTAAAAATGCAGGTTTTTTTGTGTTGATTTGACATGAAATGACCCATTACTAATATTTTCTTGAAAATGATCGAAAAAAACTCAGGGGAATATATATGTATATATATTTTTTTCAACATGGGTTCCTACTCTTAAATGAATTTTTTTTTTTTTTTTTTTTTTTTACAGCCTATTAGAATAGTTTCAAGGATTACAATAAAAATTGCAGGAACGCAGACATGTGTGAAACTTTTTAACAATAACTTTCATTTTTTTTTTTTTTTTTTTCTCTTTCTGTAGAATATATTTTAGCATCATAATTTAATCTTTCCATTATTTTAACAATCATACTTTCCTTTTAAATTATAAGTATATTTTATTATCTAAAATTATTATTATTATTATTTTAATAGAATCTAATACTTTCTTGGTATAGAGCAAGTAATGAGCATCATAATTTGATTTTTTCATTCACTCAGATTCACTTTCTTCATATATCAGCAAATCCATATTTCAGATCAAAGAACTTCTAGACAGTGTTATTTTTCAAACATTAAAGCACTTTTCTTTAATGACTAAAAGAACCATATAAATTAACAGTAACAAACATTTTATCATTTAATGATGATAACAGCTATCTGAAATTATCTTTTCATTACACTTAACATTTCAGTTATGTAAAACTCAAATCTTTATTACAATAACGTAGTAGATGTTAATCAGGATCTATAGGAAAGCAATTGTCAACCGAACCTGTTAAAATTAAAGCAGCATTTGTCCTTATTGATAAATTATAATGAATGGCTGTTGAATAAACTCTCACATATGAGGGGGAGAAAAAACACAGACTTGTGTTTGACATCAGTTTCTTAAATTAATAAAAAGTTCAAGGACTTTCAAAGTCGGTGAGAAAACGCTGTTAAATGTTTAAAATATTTTATTTATTTTAGTAAAATTTGCAGATGTTTAAAATTTTTTTCAAATCTGAGCTTGAAAAGTACAATTTAATTTTATAACATTATCAATACTGATAATTTAATGGTATATAGTTGCCTAAACTAAATTTTGCAAAAAAAATATCAAAATTTATATTTTAAATACATTATACAATTATTGATTTGTTATTATTTCATTTGTAAGCTGTGTTTTATATAATTAATATTACATTTTTATATAGTTAGCTTTAAATTATATATCTAAGTAAATTTTTATTTATTTTATACTTATTAAATTTGTGCTAAATTTTGTAGTAAGTAATATGAATTTATAAAAAATTTTAATTAATTTTGCAGTATATTAAAAACAATTTTTTTTTTTTTTTTTTTTTGGGGGGGGGGGGGGTTGTCATTTTTTAATTTTGTTCCATTATGTTTTCATTTTTTGTCCACAAAATATTAAAGCAATTTATTTTTTGGAACTGTTTGAGTCAATGGTGCTAATTTATTCTTCCTGAGCACAATTTAATGGTAGATTTTTTTTTTTTTTTTTTAAGGGAGGTGGGGGCAATGAGATTAAATAAGATTTTGTTACCTTATTTGATAAATTTTGAAATAATTTAAATTAAAATGGCATCATTGTGAAATAAAATATGATTGCTCTTTGAAACAATTTCTTTTTCTGTTTCAGATATATTGGTACCGTCAAGGTGATCTCGATCCAAAATTTAGAGTGCTGATTTATTATAATGCCTTTACCATTATACTTCTAAGTACATGTGCACTTTCATATTACTTTGTAGATCGGAAGTTTACTGTCTAAGTGGTAAGTTTTTTTAGTACTATTCCTTATTGGTAATTAATATAATTTTTTAGTACTACTTGATGGACACATATGTTTTACCAAAACAAAATTCAAAACTGGTGTACAATTAATAACTCGATTTTAAAACTTCTTTACGCATCATAAATTTTAAGCCAGCACAACCGGTTTCGAAAGGACGTAGCCTTTCTTCATCAGGTGCAAAAGAACATGCGCTACTGCCTTGGAGGCAAAAGCGTGTTCTTTTGCACCTGATGAAGAAAGGCTATGTCCTTTCAAAACCGGTTGTGCTGGCTTAAAATTTATGGTGTGTAAAGAAGTTTTAAAATCTAGTTATGTATGTTTTAAGTGCACATGTACAGTTAAAAATCAAAGAACTGGTTTGCTTGGAATCAAGTGTTTATGCAGAAAGGAAAAACACTTTGTTAAATTAATCATATGAAGATTTAATGTGCATACCATTCACACACACACATTTAAAACAAACAAATTTTAATTTATATTTACAAAAAGGAAAAAATCTTAATTCACTGTTATTTTGTGTCTTTTTTGCAAACATTACTAAAAGAGCTGTGTGTAGTTGATTCAAAATCAGTTTACCAGCACTGAATATTATAAACAAATAAAATATTCCCTATTTTCTTTTTAAAGATGCAAATATATGACTTATTTTAATTTATCTTGATGCATTATTGAGGTAGGCTAAAATTAGCATCCAGAATATTCTTTAAAAAGAGCTATGTGCATGTTGTTAGAGATCTGCACGGGCCTTTGCCCGGCCTGGCCCTTGGGCCAAATTTTTCAATTTTCTAGTTGAGCCAGGCTCGGCCTTAATTTTTTTTAGCTTTAAGCTGATTTTTATTATTATTATTATTTTTTTTTTTTTTTTTGTATATACTCGGGCCAGGCCGGACCTGTATTATATTTTTTCCTGGGCATATCGGCTCAGATTTTTTTTAAGTTAAATGATAAAATGATTAAGTTAAATGATAAAATATTTCTTCAGTAATATATTTTACATAATTTTATATGCTAGTATGTTGCTTGAAATTTTGTTTTGTTGAAAAATGTTTATAACTTCAGCTTAATTGTTTGTCAGTCTGTCTGTTTGCAATCTGATTTTCCACAAATATTTTTTAGCATGTCTCGAAATTGATTTATTTTATTAAAAGCAATAGTAGCAGGTTTCCTATTAAAAATACTATGCATGTCACATCTAGCTTGTGCACACATACAAATAAGATACATTAGATACATTACTGTCTATGAGGCTTTGTCTGTAGAGTCTAAGTGGTATGAAGGATATCAAATCCTTCTGATATAAGTTTTCTGCTACTTTCCAGGGCATTTGATGAAATCAGCATATTTTTTAGGATGTGATGTGCAAAAACATCTTTTCTATTGAAAATGGTCTGATTAGCATTAAAGTTTTGTTTACTGGATCATATAAAAGGTCTCTGATACATTATGGTATATAAGTATTAATTGGTAAAAGTGCATTTTTAATACCCTCCTATATTGTTTGATAAATATTAATATTTTCGATTTGACTTTCTGTCTGTCTTTGTGCCTTCTGTACGTCTGTAATAAGGAATTTCTGCTTATATGTAAATTTTGTGTAAAAGATCAGTAGGTTTGTTAAAGGACATTGTATTGCTTGGCTATATGAAACCTCTGCAAAACAGATACTTAAAACTTTTTCATGGAAAAGTATGCATTTTTTTTTTCTCTTTTGTCCTATTTTTTTTTTTTTTTTTTAATTATGCTGGGCCAAGTTGGGTCTGATTATTGTCTTTTGTCCAGGCCAGGCTGGGCCTCAAAATTTTGGTCTGTGCAGACCTTTAGAATGTAATACAGAAAAGTGTTTTCAATTCATGTATGTATTAAAAAAAATTTAAAAGCAGTATTGTATCAAAGAATTCTTGTCAAATATTTTTTATCGTGCCTATCTGCAGATATAGACATGATATGAAATAAATTAAAATAATAATAAACTTCATAATTTTAGTTATTCCTGAAAATTCTAAGTTTTTCTTTTTTTTATATATACAGTAGAGTCTCGAAAGTTCGAGTCTCAGAAGTCCGAGGTTCCGCTTAATTCGAGGTGCCAAATTTTCCCCCTAGCAACCAAAAGCTCTTCCCATTTCCTCTCGCAACCGAAAGAATGCAGGTCTTATTTTTCGTTTCTTCCTGGAAAGAATTTCAGTAAACCACCACCTTTTGTTCTCTTTGTTTTTGAAGGTGGCTAGGTAGGGGTTGGTTTGAAAGGAATTTTCAAACCAGATCTACAAGAGTTTTATTCTTCCAAGTTCAATTGTACTAGTAGCTTAGATGCTAGTTAGGGACTAGCTGGGTTGTTAGTTGCTCTGTTGCTCATTTAAATTCAATACACGTGCTTGATCCTTATCATTTTGGAAACTTATTGCTGTTGAAAGTGTTGCGTTAAGGTGCCTGCTGCGAAAATGAGTGGAAAAAATAACAGAAAATTTGTATCTATGATAACTAAATTGAACGCTATAAAAAGATTAGATGCAGGTGAAACAATAAAAAGTGTTGCTACCGATTTGTGTGTTGGAGAGGTAACAGTTGGTGACTGGCGCCGCAATCGAATAAAAATTGAGCAGTTTTGTTCACAGAAGTGCAATGAGACTCCAGGAGAAAAAAGAAAATCTATGAGAACATCAGACTATGAAAAAACTAGCAAGGCTTTATTTCTTTGGTTTACTCAACAGCGTAGCAAAGGTACTCCTATAAGTGGCCCTATTCTTCAGGAAAAAGCTGTGTTTTTCAGAAATCAGTTCAAAGAAGGAGAAGAAGATTTCGCAGGAAGCGTTGGTTGGTTAGACCGTTGGAAAAAAACGATATGGTGTACGTCAACTAAATATTTGCCGTGAAATACTCTCGGCAGATACGTCAGCTGTGCAGGCATTTCAAAAACGGAGTGAAGACATTATATTGACGGAAAAGCTCACACCTGACCAGTTATATAACTGTGATGAAACAGGTTTGAACTTTAAGATGTTGCCCTCAAAATCCCTTGCTTCAAAAGAGGAAAATTCAGCTCCAGGTCACAAAAAACGGAAGGAACGATTAACCATTTTAGCATGCGCCACTGCATCTGGAAATCATAAAATGAAACTGACTGTGATTGGGAAATCTGCCAAACCTAGAGCCTTAAAAAACATCACTGAAGAAGCCTTACCAGTACATTACACAAATCAGAAAAGTGCATGGATGAATCGAGAAATTTTCAAACAATGGTTTCTAGAACATTTTGTTCCAGAAACACGGAAGGCATTGAGAAAAAAAATTTTGCCTTGCAAAGCAATTTTGTTTTTAGATAACGCTCCATATCATCCGGACGATGATGAGCTACCTTGTGGTGAAATCCGTGCTATATTTTTTCCTGCCAATGTTACAAGTTTGATTCAGCCAATGGATCAGGCGTATTGGAAAATTTAAAGAAAAAATATCGACGCCGTTTCTTACAACATTTAGTTCAGTCTGATGATGAAAGTGTTGCGGATGTTTTGAGGAATGTAAGTATGAGAGATGTTGTCTACTGGATAGCAGATTCTTGGGAAGAAGTTCAACCTACGACAGTAATTAAATCGTAGACTAAGTTTCTACCTGAATTGGTTACGCCTATTGAGAAAATTAATGATGATGATAGTGAAACAATTGTTTTGAAAGATTTGGTGAAGGAATTACCAGGCTGCGAAAACTCTAATGCAGTTGATCTAAATGAATGGCTAAATAGTGACGACAAGCTGGAAATAACAGACTCAAATATTATAGAAATGATGGAAGATGAGGAAGAATATGAAACAGAAGAAAACGACTCTCCGTTATCAGAAAAAAAAATATCTCATAGTGAAGGTTCTGCAGCCTTAGAACTAGCCTTAAAATATGTAGAACAGCAAACTGAAGCCACCCCTGCAGATGTTTTGCTTTTGAAGCGTTGACTGACTATCGCATCAACAAAGAGAAGTAATATACTGAAGCAACAAAAAATTGACAATTTTTTTAAATTGTAAAGAATCTTTTACGTCATTATACTAAAGAATAAAGGATTTTAAGGTAATATGTTCATTTTATTTAATTTCATTTGTAGTTGTTAAAAATTTTCTACTTTTTCGGAAATTCCGAGTTTTCAGTAATCCGAGGTTGTGTCAGCCCCAATTACCTCGGATTTTCGAGACTCTACTGTATATGTTTTATACAATGTAACATTATTAAAATAGAAGTCAATTAATTTGAGCTTATACACCAGAATGTATAGACTTCTTTTTTGTGTAATAGAACTGTAAAAGAACCATAAGTCATACACTCAACAAAATCTATACAGCGTATGATGGTGACCTATAACATATCTGTAATTTTAATTTTCAACCAGATAAAGCTTTTAGGTGCTCTTGTGTTCACTCCCACATGCATTGCTGTAAAAAATAGCAAAAATGAATTCGATTACCACAAAACATATTACACTGAAATTTCAGTTAAGTTTTTTCATGTTTACAATATAAAAGTTTTCTAACGACAGTCCATGGAGCAGACATTTCAGGTGTTGGTGTTACTGTTAAGACTACGCAAAAGTTTTAGGCCTGAATGTTGTTCCCTCCGTTGGGGACTGAAAGAGTCCTAGCCTGTATTTCATGAGTTTTGATGAAAACCACGGAAAACTGTGAACAGCTAGGTCGATAAACACAACATGGATTGAATCCAGCACTTCTTATATACTAACTAGCTTAGAACTGCTCGGTCACTGGTGGGGCACGACATTTCAAGACTTTTGTGATGGAATTTTAGAATAAGTAAAAATCATTAAACACTTTTATTTACACACTGATTACAACATTAAAAATATCCTAGCTGTAAAGTTTTTCTTTTTTACTTATTCCCATATTGAAATTATTTTATATTTTTAAATGCTGAAGGACAAAGTTTTTATCTCTTGCTTCAGCAATGTTTTTTTAGCAGTAAAAAATAACATAACTGCAACATTGTATTCAGAAAAAGGAAAATAAAGGTTTATCTATGATTTGAGATTATAATTTAACAAAAGATAATAAAAAAAAAAAAAAAGAAAGAAAGAAAGAAAGAAACCAAAGCCAATTTTTATTTTCAAAGTAATAAAATTCTGTATGAAACAGAATTTAATGTGGGGTAACAGAACGTTTTTCTTTTTTTAATCTATTCTTTCATATAAAGACATGTCATAACTGTACTGCATCTGTTAGCAATAGTTACTATATTCTTTTCTTAAAATTTCTTTTGCATATTTTCTTGAAATAGTATTTTTAATATATATATATATATATATTTAACTTGATACGAGGAAAGGTGGTGGATAATTGATCTAAATATATATAAAAAGCATAAATAAATAAATTTGTTATTTTAAAATATGAAGTTGCATTTCGTAGCAATATTTACTAACTATATTCATTTCTTAAAATTTCTCTTGCACGTTTTCTTTCAATTTTATATTTAATATATTTTAAATATATTTTTAGCTTAATAAGAAAGTGCCACAGAACTGGCGTTTTAAAGTATTACGTACAAAATTTTGAATAAACACCATAAAATGCAATAATCTCGCAACAATTGTTGCAAGATTATTGCATTTTATGATGTTAATTTAAAACTTTGTATGTAATATTTTTAGCTTACTGCCAAAAGAAAACAAGTACATTGTGGCTATGCAAAACTTTCTTCTATATATTTTTAAACAAATTCTTGCAGAAGAAATTATTTATTAAATTATAATTCATTAAAACTATTTACCATGAAGAGTGCAGGTGATTTTTAATTACTAAAATCAGAAAGAAAGTCAATTTTTTGCCGACATCAGAAAAAATGCATTTTTTTTTTCTTCTGTTAAAAATGAAAGAAATTGATGACTTTGTTTTAAATTATCACAGATTTATGGTGTAATCATTCGTTTTAAAGGTATTGATGGTTTTTTTTTTCGAAAAATACCCATATTGAAAATTTACAACCCCCATGGGGGAGCAATGCTCTTACATGCACACACTTTTTTCCTAGTTTACTACTACAGGGTGGCTACAGAAATTCAGAAAAAAAGTTCCCTGATTTTTCCATGATTTCCATGACTAATTTTGACAAATTTCCATAATTTCCGTTACCTATTGTATACATTCCATAATTTTATGTATACCACACTCTTGTGTAACATGCTCGCTAAACCACTGCAATTCAAAAAACTATACTGATGTACAAAAATATCTCAATCTTTTTTTTTTTTTTTTTTCCCTTGCAAAAAGGAAAATAAAATGAAAAATTCAAAATTTTGGAAAAATTACAAAAATATCACTCATTTTAATTGCACAACATATTAACATCAAGCCATAAAATTATTCCTCAAATTGTTGTACTATTTTTTTTTTTTTTTTAATGTCAATTTGGTGAGATTCAACAAGAAAGCAGCCAGTCCTGTGCGATAACACCTGTTTGGCGATCTTTGAGTCATGCTTGCTGGGCAAAAATGAAAATTTCCATGATTTTTGGGTGTTTTTACAAAATTCCCTGATTTTTCCCTGATATTTCCAGATTGATAAAGTACCCTGATTTTTCCATAATTTCCTTGTTTTCCCTGATTGTCGCCACCCTGTACTACTATTGTGAATAATTCATATTGATTTTACAATCATACATTAAAAATAACTCTCATGCACATTTATGCAAAATCGTTGTATACTGCTATGTTAAAAGTTTAGAAAAAATGGTATTTCAGCACCACCTGTTGAGCGATTACTTCCTAAATGTCATCAAAACCAGTTTAGATCAGGGTCCAACTAAATATCAAGTTTGGTTAAATTTTTGTTAGTTGGTTTGTGAGATACAGCATCCACAAAATTTGTAATGCACATACAAACACACATTTTCTAAAAATAGTTAATTCGTGTTCAGGACATATCAAAATATGCAAATCTGTTGAAAGCTGGAGTTAAAAAAATTTCACAAATCCAACATTTTCTTATATATATAGAAAAAAGTAAAAAAAAAAAAAAAAAAAAAAAAGTGGGGAGGCATTTTCAATTTGCACGTAATCTATTTTGTCTGAAAGCAGTAGTCCTGTTGTCCTTAACCACCTGATAGATATATCCAGCCACTGATCTGTTCTTTTTTCTACAATACACATATAATTTAAAATTATATATTTGTGGATTTTTAATTTGTTTTTCAAATTTGAAGGTCTTAAAAGATAGTCATGAGTATTATAATCATATGCATAGTTAAATTTGAAATCTCAAGTATAAGTATTATTTTAGTACATCGAAAGAACTGTACAGTGAAAACACCATTACAGTTTTGTCCTTTTCAAAAGCAGTCAAAAGTTTTTTTTCTTTTTTTTTTAAGGAATTTTCCAACTTCAAGTAAAAAATTGTCATTTTTATTTATTTATTTCAGGTTTTCAATTCTTGGTGATAATTTACATTCCCAGTCATTTTCTTGTTATCTCTCAAGTGGAGTTTTGAAAGCAGAAGTATCTCCTGCACAAAAAACACCCATTGTCACTTTATTACTATTCTTTTTATTGTTAATGTTGAGCTTCAACAAATTTGTTTTCTGTTTTGTTTTGATATGCAATTTTTGACATGCCAGTATATCACAGACATTGTAAATATGTAAATAATACTCGCATTTCTATGCATTAACATTTAAAATGCAATATATATATATATATATATAAATGTATATTTTTTCTTGCAAAATGCAATTTTATTCTCCTATTGATACCATTTTTCAAAAAATAAAAATAATTTTCTTTGTAACAATTTTTTACTATTTATTTTTATTGCATGTTTAAAAAAATTTGTTTATGAAGAAATTTTAATATGTTGCATGTATTTTTTTAGACACTTTATGATTCTTATTGATTGTCAATTAATTTGATTAAAATGTTTTACAAAATGAAATTGTTCGTAAATCAAATTTCTTTCACTTAACATATTTTTTCAGGTGCTTTCTGTTTTAATGTTTATTAATATCAAATGAGAGATGAGTATATACAGGGTTGTGTTCAGGTAATTTGCCTGATTTCAGGTATTTATTTTATTTTCTATACTTGAAAATCTACGTTTTTTCTTTTTTTTAAATAATGAACAGGGTTGCCACGCTACCGAGAAAACCTGGAATAGTCAGGGAATTTCTGAATTGACCATGAAAGTCAGGGAATTTAAATATTTTAGCCAGAATCTGGCAAAGTCAGGAAATTCCATACAAGATCGAAAAAAAAAAAAAATTCACCAACATGGTCAATTTTTCCTTTTTTTCCCCCCCCTCCTTAGTTTCCACCATTTTTTTAAACAGGACCTTTTAGAAAGAGCCCATGGAGAGTAATCTCTCTTTAGGTCAAAGTAATATGTAACTTTTATGTTATTAAGTAATACCATAATTATTTTGCCCTTAATACAGCCAATGCTCAATATACGATTTGACTGGAATTTTCTTAGAACATAACTGGAAAAGTCAGGGAATTTCATTCTCCTATTTGAGTGGCAACCCTGAATAAATAAAATAAAACTGAAATATCAAGTTCATATGGCTGCTAAACCTAATTAAAATTAATATTTTTCATAAGAAGATTGGACTTCCCTGTACAATTCAAGGTCTAATTTTTGATATACGTATCCAAATTCCATCTCCCACAGAATGTAGATTGTAAGGTGCGCCAAATCTGGCAAACCTGCGCCGCCACAAATAAGTATGGCAACCCAACTCTCGGGACGAGAAGGAGTTCTCGGGAGACGAAGTCGGGGGTTGAAGGTAGCACTAGGATGTGTGCTGGTGTCAGCGAGTATAGTAGTTATGAACGAAATATAAGCCAGAATTTATTCTTTGTACATATGGCATTGTAAATACCATAAAATTCATTATGTAATTCATCTGTGATGTGTCCCATTATAGAAATTTTAATAAATACTTGGGACTAATTATGACTTTATTATCATTGTTGTCTCTCACTACTCACCAAGAATTCCACGTCCAAGATGTGCTAATCTACATTGGTGTCAGAAGTAAGGATGGTGAAGAGAGACGAAAAAATGATTGTGGTGTCACAACGGAACGGCCACAATAGCCGGTGGTCATCGATATAAGATGAAGGAATTGGTACATGCTGTTCTTAAGTTTTCGAAATCTTCAGTGTTCGACGAGGTAACCCAAGCTTACGAGCTAACCATAGCATATGTGTTGTTTTAAAGTCTTCAAAGTTTCAAGTGTTTGACGGGCTAATTATAGCCTAACGTATAATACTGTATCAACAGTATTTGGTGTGTATGTAGTGCACCTACGTGTTCGATATCGTCGGATGATAATTTTTGAATACTCCCGGTAGTGGAAATTTGGGAGAGAAGAAAATTTTGTGTTTTCAAGGTGCAATATGCACACATCATCACTGATTTTAAAGCGTTCTTTTAAAAAGTGTTCTTTTTGCAAGATCCATACGTCCGTACATCTGCACAGAATTTATCCTTGTCGTGAGAACTCTTAAACTGGGTGTTTCAGGACAGTGACATGTATGAATGACTGCATCTATCTATAGTTTTCAAGTATAATCGTTCTTTCCATTATTTCTTTTACCTTCGCACTAAGGTACTGTAAGTACTATATTTTTTTTTCTTCGTTTAGAATTTCAATCGTTAAGGAATATCTGCAAGTTTAAGAAGAGTGTATTAAATTTAGTTGATTATCGAATCATGTGAAATATTTTTATATATATATATATATATATTTATTATGGTTATTTGATTTCTAATGTGAAATATAAAGGGTTAATAATTTTTAATTAGTGCAATTATTACATATATATATATTTTTTTTATTTTCATAAAAAGTAAAGAAAAAGGAATATATTTAGTCTATTAAAAATATTTCAGTATATGTGAAATGTATAATAATCACATAGATTTGTTTCTTTTTACCCTGAAAACGAAAGTAAGGCAGGTGGCCAGACAGGCATTGTTCTTGTTCTGAGTGTCGCCAATTGAGTCCTTTTCGGTAGATCGTAATGATATTTCTTTCTTTTTTTTTGTTTGATCATCAATGTTGGAAAAAAGAGTTTTTTTCTTTCTTATTTTATTATTGCTTAGTAAAAGTTAGAAAAATAAATCTATTTCCTGTCTCAGTATATATATAAATAAGATATATATTGCTGTGGGTTATGAAATACTTAAATGATAAATTTATTTATTTTATTTTGTTTTTGAGAAGACAGTTAAAAGTACTTTTTTTTTTTTCTTTCTCTAGTTCATTGTGACTGAATAATTATAGATAGATTTATTGCATCATTTTTCACTTCCTAAGTAATTATTATTATTGTTTTTTTTTAAACAAAAAGGAATGAATGAATGAATAAATATTTTATTTGTTTATTTGATGACAAAGGCATGAGTATAATTAAACAGCTCTGGTTTATTTCTGATAAATGTTTTATATCTTTTTTTTTTTTTGTTTGTTCTCGTATAAAAATAATTCATCGTATAAAAAGAGAGTAATGTTTCTTTTGATATTTCTTGAATATTTCGGATATAGTTTGCTTTTTATTTTCATTTTATTGTAAGGTAATTTGGCATTAGGGTAGTTCAGAAAAATAGATAAATAGAAAAAAATGTCTTTTCTAATCAAAAGTAAAAAAGCAGATTTAATTTCTCTGGCTCAAGATTATGGGGAAAAGGTCGATGAAAAGTTATCTAAATCGGAGTTAAAGGAATTAATTTTAGCTAATAAGCGATATAAAGAGGAAGAAGCGAAAGAATATTTAGATGCTATCATAGCTGAAAGGTTAGAACGGGAACAAAAACTGGAAAATGAAAATAAGTTAAAACTAGAGCGGGAATTTATGTTACAGACAGAGAGAGAGAGGGAAAAATTTGAATTGGAAAAACTTCGTTTGGAAGTAGAATTATCTAAGAGTAATCAAAATTTGGTTCAAAATAGTGATCAAACCACGCGTATAAAATCTTTAGATGAAATAGTTAGAATGGTTAGACTCTTAACAGTTAAGGTTCCTAGTAAATCAGATGGATGGGACTATTTTTTCTCGAGTTTAGAGAAAGCGTTTATAAATGAAAATGTTAACGACGAATTTAAACCTAAAGTTTTACTTTGCTTATTAGGGGATAAAGTAACTAATCTGTTAGCTAATATTGAAGAAAAGGAATTAAATAATTACGAATCTTTGAAAAAATTAGTGTTACAAGAGTATGAACCTTCTCCAAAATTATGTTTAAAAAATTTTCGTAGGGCAAAACGTAATCCTGACGAGAATTTTTCTCAATTCGCGTCCAGGTTAACCTCAATGTGGCTGTATTACTGCAGAGCCAGGAAGGTAAGTGATTTTGAGTCGCTGAATCAGCTCATTGTATCGGATAAAATCTTCCAAACATTAGATGCAGAAACTGCAACCCACATAGGAGTTCTTCAAGGAGAAGATTGGTTCAAGCCAAAGGATTTAGGTAAGCATTGTGATGTATTTTATGCGTCTAAGGGTAAGTCCTATGATGGGTCAGTAAGAACTAAAGGGATGGATTTTGATAAAAGGGGGTATTATTCTAATTCGGGTAAACCGCAGTTTAGTGAAAAAAGGTCCGATTTTAACAATTCTTTCCCCAAGAAAAATTTCGAAAAATCAAAGCTCTCAGAAATTAAAAAACCAACGTGTTTCACATGTGGGTCCGACAAACATTTCAGACGGGATTGTCCAAAAAATAAAGGGTCAGATACTAGGAGGCTTAATATTAATAAAGTTTCTGCAGAGGGCACAGACTCAAAGGAAGAAACTGTATCTGCTAGGGTAGACTTACTAGGGGAAGTCATCCCTAGGCGAGCTATTGAGGATAAATTAAGCAAACTAAAAAAGACATCTATCAGTGTAGATGGTAAATTAGTTGACGCATTGGTAGATTCGGGGACAGAAATTACGGTTGTCAAAAAAGAACTAGTTCCGGGAATTTCGGTCGAAGTGGCTTCTACAATTTTCTTGAAGGGTATTTTTGGTCCGGCGGTGAAATGTCCTTTAGTTTACGTTCCGTTAGGTCTTGCTACTGGTGGCCAGGTTAATGTGGTGCATCAGCAAGTGTTGTGTGCTTTGGCAGATGTTTTGGTGGAAGACGTGTTACTTCCACCGGATGTTTTGAACATGTTGGGAGGAGCCCGGAGTGAAGAAATTTCACTGGCTCAGAACTCTCAGGACCTGAGGAGGGACTCAGGAAATTTAGATGGAACGACAGAAGTTTCATCTGGGACACTGTCAGGAAAAGCACAGGACAATTTTATTTTTGAGGAATCTCAAAGGGAAATTACTTCATGTAGAAATGAAGTGGGAACGGTAAACGCTAAGGATGGTGAGGCAATCACTGAGCCAAATAAGAAAAGTATGGTAGCTGATACTTTTCGCTCTGAGCAAGAGCAGTGTACCGATTTAGCAGTTGCTTGGAAGCATGCTAAGGAAGGTAAGGGTAATTACTATGAGGTAGATGGTTACTTATTTCATAGGGACAAAATACTCGGGGAGAGCATTGGGCAACTTGTACTTCCAGATTGTAGGCGAAAGGAGGTACTGAAACTTGCTCATACCTCAGTGTTTAGCAGCCATATGGGTCCTAGAAAAACTCTAGAGAGGATCAAATACTCATTCTTCTGGGAAGGTATGAGGGCTGACGTAAAAAAATATTGTAGATCATGTAAAGAGTGTCAACTCACTCAAGCAGTTAGAACAAATGACCGAACGCCAATCACGCCGGTGACGAGACCGGAACTACCATTTCAGGTAGTGAATATAGATTTGATAGGTCCGATCGATCCTCCAAGTTCGAAGGGACATAAATATATATTGTGTATGGTCGACCAACATACTAGGTGGGGCGAAGCCATACCACTGACTAGTCTAAATGCAAAAACAACTTGTGAGGCGTTGCTAAGCATTTTTTCAAGGACCGGAATACCGAATGTTATCGCGTCTGACAATGGGACAAACTTCATAGCTGAACTGACTAAAGAGTTCGAGAAACGTATAGGGAGCAGTCCAAGATTCTCTACCCCGGGATATCCACAATCGAACGGATTGGTGGAGAGATTCAATAGAACACTGAAAAACATGTTGCATAATGTAATAAGGGAAGAAGGTAGAGGGTGGCATTTACAAATTCCTTATGTGTTGTGGGCATACAGAGAAATACCACATTCAACTACGGGTGTGTCTCCATTCCAGTTACTGTATGGTAGGCAACCACAAGGTCCTTTGTCAATCTTAAAATCTACTTGGACCGGGAAACATAATAATATACAGTTAGATACTACTCCTGTTGCTAAATATTTAGAAGATTTAAAATTAAAACTTGAGAAGGCTGCGGAGCAAGCCAAACTTGTTTCGGCAGTACAACAGGAAAAAACAGCTTACTACCACAATTTAAGATCGTCTAACAAAGTATTCAAAGTTGGGGATCAGGTGATAGTTTTAATACCCGATTCAACAAATAAATTATTTGCCAGATGGCAGGGTCCCGCAACTGTTGTTGAAAAACGTAATCCTCATTCTTTTATAGTGAAATTACCAGATGGTGCGACCAAACATATTCATCAAAATAAATTAAAACATTATATAGCTAGTTCGAATTCTGTGAATGTTATTTTTGAGGACGAAAAAGAATTCGGTCATATTGAAACTTTACCTACCGCTACCAAGGAATCTAAATTCTTTGAAATTCTTGATAGTCTTAAAGTTGAACATTTAAATGCTTCTCAGTGGAAAACTCTTAGAAATTTAATTGTAAAATTTAAACATATTTTTACTAAACCTGTCCAACCAACCTCGGTGGGCACTCATAAAATTGAATTATTACCAAATGCAATTCGGAAAAAACCCCATTGTTACAGTGTTCCCATGGCATATAGAAAGGAAGTTGAACGTCAGGTTCAAGAATTGTTAGATCTAGATTTAATAGAACCATCAGAATCTGAAATAGCTCATCCAATTGTTTGCGTTGCGAAAAAGGATTCTTCCGTAAGAATGTGTATCGATTTCAGGGCTTTAAATGCGGTAACTAAAGTTCCGGTTTTTCCCATGAAAGATATGCAAGAGTTAATTTTCACTGCAGGATCAGCCCACTGGTTAACCAGTTTGGATCTTTTAAAGGGGTACTGGCAAATTAAAATGGATGAGGAAGATTTCTTTTTTACTTTTTAATATGTATATCACATATGTATGATTATGAAAACTACAACAATATAGTGATTTCTTATGAATTGTTGGCGATTCACTTTCAATAGAAATCCAGAATTTGTCCTAAACCCTGTCATTAAATTTTATTTTCAATGAACTGTGTGATTGTAAGTTGCAAAGCTTTTTTTAAAATTAGGTTTCGAAGATGAATGGAAGTGTGAGAGAATGAATTCCTCAATCTAATTGCATAGTTCTGTTGACAGGGATATAAAATGATAATTTTCATTCAACAGATCCTCTAGGTATGGTACTATAAATTTCGAAACCTGATGTTTAATTTTCTTTTAAATTCAAGAATCGTGTCACTTGAAGTCAGTATATTTTCTCTGCCGTCTTACAGTAACTTATTCAGTTGATTCAAGTGATGGAAAATATCAGCTAAATAAACTAGCATTCGTAGTCGCATTTTTCTCTTAACCCTTTCATTCCCCCTGATGCCAATTGGAATCGTAACATTTCAGATTTTCTTTCTGACCATCTAACACTCCCGCTGATTCAAAATGAACAATATTAAAATCTATGTACATTTTCCCACTGATAAATATATATTTTAGATGATTTCACTATCCTTGTTGATGAATGAAATTGTATTTTACTCTATTTTGATAATAATATCGGTATGTTTCCTGTTTTAGGCAATTTAAGCAAATTAACTGTTTGAAATATTTTTTATTTTACTTTTTAATGTTTATAATTTGTATTTCAATTAATTGCAATATGTATTTCTTCCAAAAAAATTGATATTTTTATTTATTGAAAAGTTATAATTTTAAATGGCAACAGTGGTTATATTAAACATAAATAAACACCTCTCCGTTGCTTTGTTAGCTATATCAATTCGTACTCTGTTATTACTTCTATTTAAAAACAAATATTTATATATATTACCTTTGAAATAAATTTATAACTAAAAATAAGATTTATTGTATGAATGAAAAAACTGGGAATGAAAGGGTTAAAGCATTTAGAAAAATCTTGTTGTTCTGTTGAAAAACAACAAAAATGAAGAAAAAATTGTCTTTCCTTTAAAGTCTCATACATGTTATTTCCCTATGTTTCATAGAACTTGGGCACTAGGGAACTCTGGTTGGAAAATTTATTTCACAAAGGGTTAAATAAATTATTAATGAATTTATTTAACCCTTTATGTTTATGTCACTGTGTTGCATTTCTCAACATATCAAAAGGTGAAAGTTATTTCTACGGCAAGCTTTGAAAACAGATTTTATTGACTGTTGCTCTCTTGCAATATTAGCGCTAACACAAAATGTTGTTTATAAAATTCTCAATAGATGGTGATATTATGTTATGTTTTCACACTAAAATTTAGTTTATAAAGAAAATAAATTCAGAATGTAAACATACTGAATTTAAACAGTTACATAAGACACAATTTGTGAGAAATAAAAAAAATTATGATTCAGCTTTCATTATATCAAAATTAAGAGGTTTTAAAAATTTTCTTCTAAAGTGAAAACTTTAAGTCATTTTGCAGGATGTTTCGGGCATTCAACTAACACTTTTTTGTCAATAAATGATTGATTTTTTTATATATTGTTTTTAAAACTATTTTTTATGTGCTTATGACAGCATATTTAAACATATGAGTAAATTTAGAACTTTAATTAATAAATCATTAACCATGAATATTCAATTTAGATAGATTGGAGTGTTGAGGTTGATTTTTAGGACTAACGTAAAAAATGTCAGAGCCAGGATACGAACCAGGGTCTTCTGCTAAATGTGCAGATGCTCTTACACTGAGCCATCCTAGCTGACAACCAGTTCATCGTGTTTCACATACCGTAATTTTGCGCACATAGTCTGCACCATCGTATAGTCTGTAGGTGAAGTTTTTTATGTAAAAATTATTTTAAAAGACATCAGATTGTCCACACTACCGTATAGTCCGCAGGAGAAAAATATAACAGCAAGTAAAACACTATTATGTAGTTTTATATGAAAATATTAAAGCATTCCTGCTATTAAAATAAATAGTATAAAGAAAAGGAGTACTTGTTATTAATAAACCATATTTTAAAAATTATACATTAAAAGAAACCTTTAAAGTTGATGTTTACATTTTCTGTTGGAATTTCCAGTTGAATGGTTGAGTCATTGAGTGAGTTTTACTTTCCTGGACTGCATGGATACCCTCATATCTGGGACAGTCGATGATGGGGCGCGCTTGCGTGTCACCTCTTTCCTACTAGAAATGCACTATGAGTGATTGTGATTCAGCACAAGGAGATATATTTTTTGGAAGATTATCTCAAAGTTTGTCATTGGTATTGCTCAGCAGTAAAACTTCAACAATATTTTGCAACCATAATTTAAAAAATAATAGTACAGGAATATTCAGCAATGTGTTATCCTAATAGTGATCTTTTGCTTTATGCTCCATGGTTCGCTACTGATACGATATACGATACAATGTTTTCTTTGTGTCTTATTCCTTTGTTTATGTTTATATTTGATCGTCAGAATCGGTAGTTTGTATTCATTTGTTTAATTGTGATTTTAAGGATTTGAACTGTGGATAACTAGCAGATAATCCACACCATCATATAGTCCGCAGGTGAAAAAATTTTACTTTTTGACACACATAGTCCGCGGACTATATGCGCGAAATTATGGTAATAAACTTTGGAAAAATCATGACGTTAAATCATTAACTATGAATATTCATGGTTGATGATTTATTAATTAAATTTCATTGTGTATGGTGTTGTGCCATGTTTAATATTCTCATCTGTTATATCTGTGTTTGCAAACATGGTGAACTTGCCAACGTTTATTATATGAAAAATGACAAGCTGGTTATCAGCCAGGGTAGCTCAGTCGAAGAGTATCTGCACATTAAACGGATGGCCCAGATTCGATTCCCAGTTCTGGTATTTTTCACACAATTGGTCTAAAAACCAATCTCACACTCCAATCTATATACTATAAATTATATAATATCTTTTGTAATTTATGAGGATTGTTTAACATTCACCAAAACATTACATGCATTTTATTTGTTAAAATCATGGGGGGGGGATTATAGCCCCCCCCTTTTTTTTTCATATGATTACCGGATTTTTAAAGTAGGATTACAATCAGTACTGCTAGGAGTTACCAAAAGGAAAGTAAAACAACTAAAAGTAAAGAGACAGGACAGAAAATTTAATGGAATCGCTACACACACACACAAAAAAAAAAGCAAAGAATGAAGAAATCATATACCATTAAAAAACTAAAAATAAAATAAATATGCAACTCATTCATATTGACAATAAATAATTTATTATGATTAAAAAAAAAAAGAGGAGGAAACAGAGAAAATAGAAAGACATCAGTTCATCCTGCAGACGTTAATGATACTAGATGAAATGTATAGAAGAAAAACAGTAAAAAACTATTAATTAATATTTTATGTATTTTGAAACTTATTCTATTTAAATTATATTCTTATACAACTGGGGGAAAGAAGAATAAGCGATAAACATAAATATTACCAAAAGATCCCTTTTTTTAATATGACCATAACTCAATTTCATTACATCCAACGACTGCAAGAAAGAATATTTTGTTTAATCCAAAGTGTTCTCTTCATTTAATAAATAATGACTGTAACTATATTATACAAATGGTATATACGCACACATGTATGTATACAAATACAGTAATTTTATAAGTGAACATTATAACTTTATGGGCCAGATCCCATTTATCACAAGTACAATCGGTAACAAAAGTCTCCAAACACTAGCAAAAAATCCTATATAAAGAAAATTCACTTAATGCAGTTTTGTTAAATAAATCCTTGTCAAATCCTGTCCTTAATCAGTCTAAAAACAGGATTCAACAAGGATTTCTTTAACAAAACTATATTAAGTGTACTTTTTTTATATAGGAAATTTTGCTAGTGTTCGGAGACTTTTGTTACCGACTGTATTTATACAGGCGAATTTTCCTAAGGGGACCACCCATCGTGCCACAGAAAATTGGCTCTCCTGAGAGGCTGCCTTTCAATAGAAGTTGCCTTCCTATTGACGGAGTAAATTACAGAACAGCAGTGCCACCTATCAGCTCATATGCACCTAAATTGAATCAGCATATTGTTTTAAAATGGCCCTTTTATATACAAAGTTTTATGTAATTGTATACGATAGAATCTGATATATAGCCTTCTCGTTCACAGGAAGAATTAAAACACAGGAGCATCACCTATCTGTCTATATGCACTGAAACTGATTCCACATGTATTATAATGGAACTGTTATATATACAAAGTTATTTGCAATAATATACAATAGAAACAGATACAGCCTTCCTCTTCTCGGAGAAAATAGCAGCACAACTTATTGGCCGATATGCACCTAAATTAAATGAACCTGATGTTTCATAATGGCCCTCTCACATATCAAGTTTTGTTCGATTATACAAAATAGAACCTGAGATATAGCCTTCCGTTAAATAAAAGAAATTGCAGTACAGCAGCGCCCACCTATTGGGTGATTTAGTTAATGTTAACAGACATTAATTTATGTCATGGTGCAACTACATAGAAATTTATATGCAATTCTCTGTAGTGGTTCTTAAGATACAGTTTGAACAAAATTTCTGTCACATATAGACAGACAAACAGACATTTTCTAAAAATATCATGGTCAAACATATATATATATATATATATTCATGTAAAACCGGAAGCTGAAAATTTTTACAAATCCAATACTTTCTTCTATTGAATATAGAATGCAAAATCTGGAGTGCTCCAAATTAGTGAAAGGAAAGCAAAATGCTGCTAAAAGGAGAAAAACTGAAAATTTTGTATTTTTTCCCTGACAAATTTTAGGAGTATGCCCCAATGGGGGGTCACGGACTGTGCCCCCCTCCCTACCTGGTGCCACCCCTGCATATCATATAATGATGAGTCTAGTTCGCCATTAGTTTTACATGCCATACAGTACAATGACGAGTTTAGATTGTCTGTTTACAGCATACAAACTGAGTAAATATCCTTATATATTATTTTTGAATAAAAATTAAATAATTATTTTATGCACAAATATTCATGATTAAATCGTACCGGAAGGGATTAAACCTTTTTTTTTTTTTTTTTCTGTTTACAGCTCCACTTAATTATAATTAATCATTTTATTATTAAAAATTTAAACGATTATAAACCTAAAAAATTCTGGTGTGAAATAACCACACGACTTCCATTACCTACTATTACACGTACTATATGCATTTTTCGGGATTTTCCAGTAAGAGAAACTTGATAGACATATAAAGATATATAAAACAGAGTTTACATTGCAAGTTAAAAAAATAAGAAAAAAAAAATACATAGTTATTTTTTTAAACACTGATTTCCAAGATCTAAAACAGAACTGCCTATTCAGGATGACCGTTAATATTCCTGTAATAACCACGTAATACATGAGAAAGGGTATCTAAAATAGATTAATGAAACAATTTTCAAAAAAATCGTTAATAGCCGCTTTCGATATACCCACTTTTACCAAAACTTGGTCTATTCAATTATTGACCGTAAAACAATAATTACACACAAAAGGATATTTAAAAGGGAGTTAATATGGTGAGTTTGGAAACAATCCATACAGCTGTTTTTAAAGGAATGCACTTGCGAACCTGAAATTGAGCTATTTATACAGGATGCCTATCCATTTTCCTGAACTAACCAACTATATCATTCGAAATGTCATCAAATACAGTGTTTATGTAGCAACTTTGAAGAAAATCGTTAGAGCCGTTTTTGAGATACAGACTTACGGTCCCATTTCTGGTTTCTGATGACCCACTTCTAGTTTTCCAATTTTCACCAAAATTTGGAAAATTCATCTGTACGCCAGACCCTGTCTCAATTATAAAGTTTCGTAGTTCAATCTTTATTAGTTTCGGAGATATGATAGCCAGAAGATTCCGCACACACACACTGACCAATTACTGAAAACTACTTTTTTGGACTCGGGAGACCTTAAAACGTGTAAATCAGGTGAAAACTCAACATTGAATTTTTGGACCAAATACAATACTTCCATTACCTACGGTAGTAGGGTAATGGAAGTAAAAGTGGTTGCCTATTTTGTATTTAAGCTTATGAAATCAATCAGCACAACTGTGCAATTATTAGCTCTCACAGTTAAATTTTATTATAGTAGCTTAAAAAAAAAAAAAAAAAAAAAAAAAAAAACTTTGACTTTCCTTCTGCCAAGCTCCTAAATGGAGAATTAAAAATTTCAGCTTGTCTCACATGATAATGCAGCATGAATGAAAAATTACGGCAAATCCTTATAAATTATAATCAATAATTTTACCTTACTTAAATCCTTACTAAGTCCGAGCTTCATTATATATTTCGGCTACCTAATGGTGCCATCTTCAGAAACACTCGGTAAAAAATGATTTGAAGGTGCTAAATTTGGACGACTTGTTTATCTATTGTAGTTTCTTCTTCGATTTCTTCACTTCTCTTGTTTTCTTTATATAGCTGTTGCCACTCGGTAGGAATAATGCTATGATTGATATCATTGATAGTATTATTATTGGTTAGTATTTTGATAGCTTCTCTTTTGAGAGCATAATAGATAAACAAGTCGTCCAAATTTAGCACCTTCAAATCATTTTTTACCGAGTGTTTCTGAAGATGGCACCGTTAGGTAGCCGAAATATATAATGAAGCTCGGACTTAGTAAGGATTTAAGTAAGGTAAAATTATTGATTATATTTATAATCCTTCCTCCTTATAAATTGTTTGGACTCTTTCTTATCAACTCTAGATGGACCTTGTTTTATCATGAAAAAATAATTCAGTTCTTAAACATGGTATAAGCTTTTGTTTTACCACTTTTAATATCCAGTAACAAATACATAAGTAAGAAAAAAAGAGACTTTCTACAAATATGAAGATATGAAAATGAATGACATAAATACACCAGAATTTGATTATACACACAGTTTTCTCATTTGACACACATCATTGAACTTGCCTTGAGAGATCTTTGGCACACATAAAATGAAAATATATGAATGTGTTACACAGCATCTATTAAAAGAATCAAAAAATTTATTCAGTTACAAAAATATATTATTATTTAAAATGGCATAAAATACTAGCAGTACGATTTCAATAAATGATTACACATGCAAAAGAAAATAAGATATGAAAAAATCTTAATCACATAATTGAGAAGAAAAGAGAGAGAGGGGGGAAAAAATAACACAATAAAAAATTTTATTATTTTGACGAGAAACACATAGTACGAGAATTGTAGGAGTGGAGCGAGGTCTTCAAACAGATAGAAATGGATTCTCCAGGCTTAATTATCCTTAGATAGATTATTACAAAATCAGCCTTCCACTCCATAATTTTCTGAAATGAACTTTCAGGCTTGATGTATAAATTTCTAAATTAAAATTATCCTTAGATATTTTGATAAAAAACACTAAATAACCTGCCATGGCACTCACATCAGTTTCTGTTACACTACATTACTATGGACATTACAGTTTAAGATAAAGATATGAGATACTGGATTTGGACATCTTTACAGTACTTCAAAACCAGATGAAGACAACTTTAGAAACAGTTTTATTTGACATAGCATCTATGTGTGAGGAGTCAACCATTCCATAGACCCCCAATTTTACCACATTTTTTTATTAACTCGCTTTCTTGCTTGTCTGTTTGTCCAGTACAAATATTGCAATAAATTTTTTAACTAACTTCCCGACTAGCTAGACATTTGAAACTTTTAGAATAGCTCAGAATACGACGACAATGCATATAAATGTTTGAAAAATTCTTATAATGGCTCTTTTTATTACGCATTGGATCATTTTCTTTTAAGTTGATGGAATAATTCATAAAATTTTTTTTTTATTAATACACAGAATTGTCAAGTGTATAGGATTCAATAGAAAATTTAAAAAAGTGGTATATAAAAATTCTTTTTAACTTGTAATTACTAATATTGTAGCTACATTAATAAAAAAATAAGGCTTATTAAATTAATTTATTTCAAACTAGTCAAAGAATTGCTACTACACTCCTCTTTCGCATTTACTATTCATACACCAAGCAGTGCACTTAAATTTAACACACACACACAGAGTAGAAGAAATGAAGGAAAAAATTAATGACAATTTGAAATGCACTTCAAACTACTTTTAATTCTAATACATCAGAATTCTTTCATGTGGTTCTGTTAAAAAAAGATAACTATTTTTCAGACATATTTTATGTAAGACAAACTTATATGTACATTAAAAAAAAAAAAAAAAAAAAAAAATTCTATACCTACTATATATGAGTACGAGGAAGTAAAAAGAAATATTTTAATATTTAAATTATAGTGTAACCACGATTCCTAAGACCAGCAGTAAGGATGAGTCCAAAATCTTGGAGGGTTGCCAAATTGACTGACAGATTGGGATTTGGTAAACATCCAGTCATTCGATGTTCCCTTATTCCTTATTTTCTCTCAATCACCCCTATTTTAACACTGGACTCAATCAGTTCTCACTTGCGCAGAGGCTTCCATGGTCATAAGAAATGTGGTTAAAGAATGTTTTGGTTACTAAGGGAAAAATCTGCTGTGAAACAACCACATGACTTCCATTACCCACTATTACACACATATTATATAAATTTTTTGGAGATATTATATGCATTTTTGGAATTTTCCAGTAAAAGAAACTTGATACATATGTAAAGACATATAAAACAGAGTTTACACAGCGAGTTAAAAAATAAGAAAAAAAAAATTATGATAGTTATTTTTTTAAACACTAGTTTATGAGATTTAAAACTGAACTATTTAATCAGAATGGCCATTAATTTTCCTGTTATAACCACATAATACAAGAGAAAGGGTATTTAAAATGGATTTATGTAACAATTTTCAAGAAAATCGTTAGAGCCGTTTTTGAGATACCAACTTTTACCAAAACTTGACATACTCATTTATTGACCAAAATACAATAATTGCATACAAAAGGATATTTAAGAGGGAGTTAATAGGGTGAGTTTGAAAAAAAAACATACAGCCGTTTTTAAAGGAACGCACTTGCAAGACATGAAATTAAGCTATTTATACGAGATGCCTATCAATTTTCCTGAACTAACCAACTATATTATTTGAAAGGACATTTAACAGAGTGTTTATATAGCAAATTTGAAGAAAATCGTTAGAGCTGTTTTTGAGATACAGATACTTACTTCCGATGACCCACTTCCGGTTTTCCAATTTTCACCAAAATTTGAAAACTTCATCTGTATACCAGACTTGAATCAATTCTGAAGTTTTGTAGTTCAATCTATTAGTTTCAGAGATATGATAGCCAAGATTCCATACATACATACAGTCGGTAACAAAAGTCTCTGAACACTAGCAAAAATTCCTATGTAAAAAAAGTACACTTCATACGGTTTTGTTAAATAAATCCTTGTCGAGTCACGTTCTTAGTCAGTGTAAGAACATGATTCGACAAGGATTTATTTTACAAAACCGTATGAAGTGTACTTTTTTTACATAGGAATTTTTGCTAGTGTTTGGACACTTTTGTTACTGACTGCACATACAGACACATTGATCAATTGTCAAAAAGGAGGCCTTAAAATGTGTAAATCAGGTGAAAACTCGATATAAAATTTTTGGACTGAATATTTCCATTACCTACGGTAGTAAGGTAATAGAAGTAATGAAAGTAAAAATAAAAGCACAACTTTGTGTATTCTCTTCTCAGCCAATCATATTCTTTTCAATATTGATCGTAGCAGCTACACTTTCAGTTTCAATATATGGCATTCATATATAGACCTTATTAACTTCTCATAAGTAATTAAAAAAAATTTCTCTTAATAACTTCTAGCTTTTGTCACACCTTTCTAACCATAGCATCTAATAAAATAACCTTGGGTGGCACTCATCTGATATTTCTGTGTGTGTAGTAGGGTAAAGGAGGGTGAATAAAGTATCTACACTTTATCTGTCTTTATTAAATTTAAATAACTAATAAGTTGTAATAAATAATAATAATTTAATACTTCATAAATAAAAAAAAAAACTCTTAAGGATGGGAAGAAGGAGCTTATATAAGAATTTTTCAAAGCTGATTAGTTTTAAATACTTTTTATTAGGAACTGGCAAAAGCTGCAAAATTTTAGAAATGAGAAATTATTCCTAGGAACCAAAGATAATGAATAATTTCTATGACTTTAATAGTGCTTGCCTGATGAAGTATTGTGCTTAAATATTTGAATCAAAAACATGTGAGAATAGTTTTTTCCCCCATTGAACAAATTTTCATATTTATGATGATGGCCCCTCAACAAAATTCACATCTTAGGTGATGATGACTTATAACAAGCTTTCCTCTATTTGGTCTTAACGACCTGACTGCTATTGATGGATATATTCGGTCACTCGGCTGTTCTTTTTTTCTCAATTGCACTTATATTTTAAAATTACAGTGGAGCACCGTTTATACGTTTTTCAAGGGACCGTTCGTAAAAAACGTATAACTGAAAAAAACGTACAACTGAAAATTCGTTTTAACATTAATACACAATAAAGTTTCATATTAATAATAAAAGTCTAATCAGTTTTCATGATTTCCTTTACATTTATTCGAATAAGAGATATTTTAATTAAATTTAAAATATTTTTAAAAGATAGAATAAAAATTAAATAATAATTAAAAATATAGAAATTCAGAATTTTTTTTTCAAGATTTCGATTTTAACCTTCAATAAATCTTCAAGTTTACAAAATGCTTATAAAGTTGTGGGGTTTTTTTTTTTCCTTTCATACCCTATAAAGTGGGAGGTCTTCAAGTGGTCACTGGCTACTTGTATACCTACCATTCAACCCAGTCGCCAACTGCTTATCTCTGAAAATTTCTCAAACATCCCCCTTTCCCCAGGCTATCGATGCAGGTCACACTTTGTTACCATAGTTCTGAAAAAATAATCGAAAAGATAAGAATAAAACAGAAAGAGCATTCGCCTTTTTTTTTTTTTTTAAATCGTGGAAGGAAACTCAAACTTGGGATTCTAAAAGGAGAAAAAAAAAACGTATAAGTGAAATTAAGAATTTACTTGTGTCGTATAAACGAAATATTTTAACATTAGAATTCAATGGAATGATTTGGGACTGAAGTTGAAAAACGTATAAATGAGAAACGTATAAAAGGTGCTCCACTGTATAGAATTAAATTTTTAACTTATTTTTTAAATTTGAATGTCTTAAATAATAGTTTATAAGGATTATAATCACTTGCATAGTAACATTTTAATCTAAAGTTGAAATAAGCATTATTTACAAACATTGAAAGAACTGAGTAGTGAAAACAACACTACAGCTTTGCCCTTTTCAAAGGCATACTTGCCAACTCTCCCTTATTTTGGAGCTGTCTACCACTCTCCCTTATTCTGAATATTTTAAAGTTATACCTATCATTTAAAACTTCAATTTTTTTAAGAAAGATTTTTGCTTTTGCTGAAAAGATTTCTCATGCATCTCAATAAATAGCACTACTTTTATTTAACAATAATCACCAGATTTTTATTTGATAATTAAGTTTAACTTGAACATATAAATTTTCAACAATTTAGGCCATAGATTAAACTATTCAATATTTAGAAATTTTTTATTCATTTAAAATAAACTATTCAATATTGTCATATGTCAAAAAACCATCAGTGTTGTTTAAGCCTGAAAATGCCGCTTATAAAATCTCCGTTATTTTAATCCTTCAATGTTGGCAGGTATGCAAAGGCAGTCAGAGGGTTAATTGATTATACGTTAAAAACCTAATGCACATCAAATTATTTGAGTCCTAGACTGTGATCTATAACATATCTACCCATTTTCAACTGAATTGCGTGAAGCATTAATGCTATCATACACACATACCTACATGACTGTGAAATTAGTAAAAATGAATTCAAAGTGTATTAATACACCAAAACTTTTTCTGATTACAATACTTTCCTTACATACGCATGTCTGGAAAGTGAAATGAAATACGTATGTTCATTTTATTAAATGCCCATTTTTTGTTGATTTTCTGTATTTGATTTGTAGCTAATCTTAATGAGTAGGATTTTATAGAATAGAATTCTTTTATTGACAACATTTTAATAATTTTTATATTAAGATTATATTTCAAAATTGCAACTGTCCCTCATTTTTGAGAAAGTTTTTGTCAGTGAATCAAATTATGGAAAATTAAGCTAATTTTTAACTTTATATTTGCTTAGTTTTAAATCAGAATCCCCCCCCCCTCCCACTGCTCTGTTATTAAATTGGTTACACATTTTTATTTCATGTTCCGCTCTCGTTACAAGGGATGGATGAAATCTAGCAGAAATCAAAATCAAAGTAGGAAGAAACAAAAGAAAAAGAGAAAATGCAGCTTTTTCTTTAGCAATATGTCGTGAAAAAATAAAAAATGGTTTTAAGAGGCCTCTCCACTTATCGTCCCCAGAAGCCAGAGCCAATGTTATTCTATGGAGAATTTTGCCCCATTATAATTCATTAACTAATATATATTTTTAAATTCCGTTTTCACATTCAGAAACTTCCCAACTATTAAACAATTTATCACTTTCTAAAAATTATTTTTTTAAATTTTTCATCTTTCATTTTGAGGTTGTAAAATGCGAATTTTCACTATGTGAAAGTTTCCATTTTTCAGCTTAAAAATGTGATCTTAAAAATGAAAAAAAATCAATTTTTTGCAAGCGATAAATTGTTTAATAGTTGTGGATTTTTGGAAAGTGAAAACAGAATTTAAAAATATGTATTAGTTAATGAATTATAATGGGGTAAAATTTCCCATAGAATATCATTGACTTCGGCTTTCAGAGACGATAGGTAGAGAGTCCCCTTAATGGAGAAGCATTAAACTAATTCAGCATGTAAAGATGACTTACTTAATCATCCATTTTCCTTTTGGGTTTCTTTGGATTTCTGGATCGACTCTTTGCCTTGCACAGAGGACAGATTGGAGCATTGCGGTGGATTTGCTGATGACAAGACAAACAGGACTGAAAAAGATTTATGAATCACAATTTTATAAATAGAACACAAATGCAACATCACCCTTTTAATTATTTAAATCTGTAATATAAATAAAAAGAAATGTGTGTATGTGCTCTGGAGCTCAGACAATTGATTGCAGAGCTACAAAACTTGATAGAGGAGTAGCTTGGACCATGTATGGCATCGAAGCCAACTGCTTTTGAGTCTTCCTCACAGAAATTCATTGAAGAATCCTTTTTTTTTTTTTTTTTCATTTATTTTATTCAACGCCATGTGAACACTTTCATTTAATAAACACGCCATTTAAAATTATAATATTTAAATCAGCAAACTTACAGATTTCAAACTTAGCAATCTCTTATCTATGACTTTATTTATTCAGATTGACTGACCTCTTCCTTGGTTAGAGAAAATGCGCACTAAATATTTCCCTTTCTAGGGATTAACAGTGGTCGAGTTGCCACACCATGCAGGAGTACAACTCATCACAATTTTTCCGATTTCAAATATTTATTTATTTTTAATTTATTATTATTTTTTTTTTCTGTTGACCTTTCAGGTTGAGTTTAGTTGGTTTTTCAAGTTGAGGTATTTTAATCAAATTAAGAAATGGAGTAAATATTTTCACACTGATTCTTGAAATTGTCACATCAAAGTATTAGTTTATATTGGATTTTGGATTCTGTTGGAATTTATGAAGTCATTAACTTTATTTGATTTTTTAAAAATATATATACAGTACCCGCCGCTTATTGAAATCACATTCATTCTGAGACAAAGTGATTTTATAAAGCGACTGATTTTTAAATCCGGCGAACATTCCTGCATTCAAGAAAAAGGTATTACTTCCCTGAATTTAGAAAGTAATTTCAAAAGGTATCAAATAATAGAATTAATAAACAATATTAATTAACTTTTGTCAGATAATTAGTTAATTGCTCCTTCAAAATAAGTAAATTAAA
Organism: Salticus scenicus; assembly: GCA_963930645.1. Classification (NCBI taxonomy): domain Eukaryota; kingdom Metazoa; phylum Arthropoda; class Arachnida; order Araneae; family Salticidae; genus Salticus; species Salticus scenicus. Next base: position 4,946,963 of record OZ005662.1, read on the forward strand.
CACATCCCAAGTTCCGATATGATTAAATTCACGCTTTTCTTTTTTAAATTAAAAATCTTTTTGTTTCTCTTGCTTTTTAGTTATTTCAGAATAAGAACTTGAAATTGTTGTTTTTTAATAATTAGAATTTTTTAGAAAAAATATCACTTACGAACCAAATCAAATTTGTAATTTATTACTAGGCTTCGAAGAATACATTCCTTGAAAGTATTACTAAAACAAATGATGGGGCGTGTTTAATTTGTAAGTATGCTTTACATGTAAACTTTTCGACAAAAACTGATAACAGAGAGATTGCTGAATAGAGATTTTTTTTAGTTTATTAACCGGCAGTGTTGATTTTATTAAGCGGCGGTTTTAAAATTAGTTTGTATTGATTTGATTCCAGTCCTGGCAATTTGATCAGAATAAGCGGCTGATTTTATTAACCAGTGAATTTATTAAGCGGCAGTTACTGTATATATATTGAAACTTACTGCTTTTATGCTGTTACTTTTTCACTTAAATATATAAAAAGTAATTAAAAAAAAAAAGAATAATAATCACTTTAAAAAATTAAACTGTGTTCCTTTCTTAGCAATAGTTGCTACATTATTATTATCATTTTCATGTCTGTAGAATTCTTTCAGTTAGACCCTCCAAGTTAGAAGGTATGACACCACTTATTTAATCTGTTTCATTTTCTTAAATATCATTCAAACTATTTCATTCATTATCTTTTCATTTTGGTCATCTGCATTCTTTTAGCAATGGTTATTATAATTTTTTTTTTTTTTTTTTACTTTTAATGCAAAATACCTTTCATTTACCCTTCATTTGGAAATTATGATTTCTTAAAGGGACTCACCAGCTAGAGATAAATAAATAAAAGGGAAAAATTAATTTTCTCTTATTTTTAAAATATGACAGACAACATATTACCCCCCCCTTTTTTTTTAAGGATGGGCGTGGGGGGGGGGCAGTATTCATTCAACCTTATACATACATTTCTAATAAATCACATTCTTAAATAAAATATAATAAAATTATAGTTTTAGTTAACCAGCACTTAATGTGGCCCTCTTCACTTACCGTCACCGGATGCCCGAACCAATGTTATTCCATGGGGAAATTTTCTTTACAAATAACTTATTAACTAATACATATTTTTAAATTCTGTTTTCACATTCTGAAAATTCCCAGCTGTTAAACAGACGGACCTTTTTTAAAAATGTATTTTTTTAATTTTTAATATTTTATTTTGAAATTGCAAAATGAAAAAAAAATCACATATTGAAAATTCATATTTTGCAGCTTCAAAAAAAAAAAAAAAAAAAAAAATACATTTTTTAAAAAGGTGCATTAATTTAACAGCTGAGAATTTTCAGAATGTGAAAACAGAATTTAAAAATATGTATTAGTTAATAAGTTATTTGTAAAGAAAGATTTCCCATAGAATAACATTAACTGCGGCTTCTGGCGGCGGTGAGTGAAGAGGGCCCTTAAAATAAAATATATAATTATGCAGGGGTGAAACTACCCAACATGTAAAAACCTTGAAAACTTCTACCTGCATGCAGAGTGAATGGCAGGAGAACCGTTATTAATGATATATTACACATTTATTGTCAAAAGTATTTATTTATACCTATAATAAGTGATATTTGGAGAGTTCTGAACACATTATATGACAAATTTCTACAAAAACAAAATAATCTGACATAAAATTCAAAGACAACAAAATTTTTAAAAACCCTGAATTCAGATGTAGACCCTAAAAAGTTTCACCCTTGATTATGTTAAGAGAAAATTAAATTAAATTAAAAGTAACAGGTCATTAGTCATGAATGAGATTTGCACCAGAAGTGGAAATTTAATGGTAAAATGGTAGACAAACGCATAGTATAAATCTGTACTGATAAGTATAAAGGATTTAAGTCCAAAAATGTTGATTTTGAGTTAAGTACATAGTCAGACTCAGAAAAAAAAATTTCTATTGATTGGTATAAAGGATTTAAATCCATGTCATTTAGTCTTTGAGAAAATCCATTGGTAAAAAAAAGATTCAAGTCAGAAAATTAGCATTAATCTTTGGTATAAAATATTTAATTCAATTTTTTACCGTTATTAAATGAAGGTTGACAATCACTGAATGGTATAATGGGTATAAATCAACATAATCCCTTTTTCCTAACCAATTCTTCTGATTTGTTTTTAGTTAGTTTAACTTTATTTTTCATCTCCTGAAAAATCAAGAATATGGACTTAAATCCTTTATACTTATCAGTACAGAAATTAGTGATAGATTTTTATTGCACTTATGCTTTTACATAGAAAAAGCCCAAATACTTTAAGTACAGCATCTAGAATAAACACTGTGGAAAGCGGCAAATAAAATTGTACTAAAAAAATTAAGCCTGTCACCAGATGTCATTGTAATCGAAGCTAATGTCACGTCATCAAAACTGAGACTCCCTATTGGTTAATTATGTGCTTAGATCACATGATTGAGCTGACGAAACTGGGAAAAGCCAATCAGGTCTTCGATTTGAGCAAAAGCTTCAATCACAGCGACATCTGGGGAAGCTTGATTTTTGTAGCATTAATTTAACATTACGGTTATAGGCGATTTACACACTGTTTATTCTAGATGCTGTACTTTAAGATATTTAAAATTTAAACTGTCTACCTATATGTTTCTGTTCTTTCTATTACAAATTTTTACAAGGTTAAAAAAGTTTTATTTCAATAAATCAGTTTAAACATATAAATTATGCAAGATAGGTTTTTAACCCTCCGAGTGGCTGATACGTAGTTTTCTATGCACTGAGTAGTAGTTTTTTTCTTAATACACTAATAATAATAATAATAAAAAAAACATAATTATATATTCTCAGCTTGTTTTTAAAGTATGAGGTTTATCTTGACATCACTTTTTCAATTTCAAACTGAAATAACTATTGTTTTGGGACATTTTAAAAACCATGCAGTGAAAACAATATTAAAATTTTACTCATTTAGAAGACGCTCAGTGGGTTAATAACTTGCAGAAAAATGTACCAAAAAGCTGATGTTGAAATATGAAGAAAATAAGCAAACACCATTAATTGTAAAATCACACAACAGTTGTTTCAGGTTGAAATAATTAAGCATGATTCTTCATCAAGCAGAATAAGTAGGCACAACTGCAGTGTGAATGTAATAAAGCAATGTAGCAGATTGAAAGACACAGTACAAAATCTTCCAGATAGAGAAAAAAAAAATAAGAACCTTGAAGTTAACTTTTGAGCTGTTATATCTTGCTGTCACTGGTTGTATTTTGCCCCCTGACTGTTTCAGGCACTTAGTGCTTTTATTTAGCAGTACGTTGTTTATGTTGTACTCACTTTAGGTTTTAAGTTGATACCTTTTTAATTAATTGGGATAATTTAAGTTAAATGGTCAACTCAGAATCTTTGGATTATTGTGTTATTAATAGTACGATCAATGTTTTATATAAATGTGTTTATAAATAAATAATAAATCAGAGCTCATTAAGAAAGTGAAATAAATTTTCCAAGAAGCAAACCTTCATAGGTGGTGGTTGCTGCCTAAATGCTGCAGGCTGTGGTCGATCTTGCAAAGGTTTGCTTCGCCCAGCTTGCATCGGCTGACCAGCACCACTCGCTGAAAGTGATGACGGCAATACCTGTTCAGGAATTTCATTCTGCCATTCTGTTTTCTGCTTTTCAAAAAATCTAAAGATAAAAAAAAAAAAAAAAAAATGACATGTTTTAAATAGAATTACGCTCATTTGAGAATATTATAATAAAAAATGTCTAATTAAAGAATACTATATTGCAACAATCATGTAAGCTTTATATAATACACTTAGACTTAACTTTCAAAGTCCCGGCTCTGCAATCAAATTTTAGAATTAGATAAATAAATGAAGCATTCAAAAATGACTTAACATGAAGCCCAGTGGCAGAAACACTGTGACACGGCGACACAGAAAAAACGGCTTGCAAACAGTTTTTGTCAGCAGTAATAAAAAAAATTTGTCCGCAACTTTTGGACACTTTGTCTGTAGCAATAAAAAAAAATTGCCTGCAACTTTTGGACAGTCTTTGTCTGCAGTCATAAAAAACTGTCTGCAATTTATGGGCATTTTTCGCCCGCGACCATGCACTACCGATGTATGACGTCTTAGATGCTCTCTGGTAGTGCAAGCCATTTTCACTCCTGATTACACGCAAATTTTGCAGACAGATTACAAAATTTTAAAAGCCTGTCGCAGACAGCTACAAAACTTTCTGACACTAGGACATGAAGATTATCCTGTAACTGGAGTGGAAATAATTGCTCATATATGACTAATGAACTTATATCATCTATCATTAACACTAGAACAGCAGTAGGGGCCATTTTAACTTGTGAGCACTTTTGTTGATTACTTTTGTATTCCTAATATGTGCGTGTGATCCTGAGTACTTTAAACATTAAATAAAATTTAAACAAAATGATTTACATGTCGACCATTCAGCTACATTTATAATGAAATAATGGAAACATTAGAACGTATTTCCAGGGGTGAAAAATTGGCACAGAACTCATATCAGTATTCTTTTAAAATATTTCTCTATGTATAAAACCATTGGTTTAAGAAAAGAAAATTTTGTTTCATCTATTGTGGTATGAATTCTGCGCTTATTTTCCACCCCTGTATTTCAAATTTACAGATTTAGTGAGTAAGTCATTCTGTGAGTACATAAATAAAAAAATATGTTATAAATTGTGTTTTGTTTTAGTTAGAATTAGTTTTAATCTGTGAAACCATTTATTTAAAAACCAACTTTTATATCAAATTAATAAATTATTTGAGAAGCTGTAGTATGATCCAATTGATTACCCTAAAGTCAATACATTCACAATATTTTTAAAATTCAATAAATTATCAAGTAATATTAAATATAAATTATGAAATATTCATAAATTACACATTTTTGTTAATGTATGCATTTAAGTTTTATCACTGCACTCTCAGTAGTTTCATCAATGGGTCAAAATGACCTCCTTTCTGCCATTCCAGAGAGTAAGATTTTTTTGCTGTTCGAGTGTTAACCAGTGGCATACTGACATGGTGACCATGGTACACCCTGGGCCTCCGGTTTACAGGGAACCTCCAAAGAAACTTAAGTTTAAAGTATATGTACCTAATGAAGTTGTCGGACCATTATTTTGGCCTCTGAACATTTGCTACAATTCCACTTTAACCAGTAGGCTCTGGTATAAAAAGCTATAACGTACAAAAAGTGGCCACAGATTGACAATACTAAAACCAAAAAAATCTATTTATGCAAGGCCAATGCCCTTGTCTCCCATGATGGTGTGGTTTTTGAATGAATTTGAAACTGATTTTAATGCCTTTAAAAATGTAAGTGAAGAAATACAAGGGGGCTTCCTGATAGGGGGTGATGGGCCTCCAATTAGGCATTTCAATTTATCCCTAGTGAAACTTTCACCTCGGGCCTCAAAAATTGTAAGTCTGCCACTGGTGTTAATCAATAATTCTCAAAGGGTGTACCTGAGTGCACTAGTGACCCTGAATGGAGAGAGAGACTGGACATTGAAGAAAAATGGCAGGAATTCTTTCAAAGACTGCTCGATTGTTGTAGAATATAATATACTTTAGCATAATCTGACACTTTTCTTTCAATTAAAATCCTAGAAGAATGGTTTTGTTTATGTTCAGGAAACTATGCAGAGAGTCATTTAAATCAATTTCAGAGCATAATTGTATCGAATATAACATAGTGAACAAACATGGTAGATCGAATGCTGGGCCAATGTCCAATCTCTTGCGAGGATTCAAGGTGGGGGGGGGAGAGGGGCGATCACCCCCTCCAAAAAAATTTTTAATTGTTCACAATAAAAGGTGAGATTGAAAGAATCCCACAGTATTGTAAAAAGTCCCACTCAAAAATATATCACATGGGGGCTTTTCCCACAATTGATTCAGTATTTTATCCACTTTTTAATTGCTTTTCGTAATTATTGCTGTGAAGAAATATGATTACCTTTCTTTAGCTTCTTCAGAATTTCTTGAGTCCGAAAAAGTAAAAAATCATGTAATCATTTTAAAACACTTTTAATTCTAAAGATTTGTAAGTATAAGTAAGAGATTTCATTAACAAACTGCTACAAAGTTTAAAAGTTAATGTTACTTTTTTTTTTTTGTTCTCTTTGAGTACTCAAAATCAAATTAAAAATATATTTCAAAACAGTTACATCTGCATTCCTAATGAAAATGTATATTCTGAATATTTTAACTTGAAGCAACACAAGGGAAGAGGGAAGGGTGGGGGAGAAAAAAGGATATTCAATTTCAATTTTAACAATTACTTGATTTGTACAATTATTATGTTAAATTTACATATTTTTAATTCTTTAAAAACAAAACTTTTTTTCAGAAAAATGTAAAAAAATATGACTGTTCACTTAAATTGAAAAAATTCTACTTAATTTTTTTATTAGAGTGGGAAAATCCTAATCAATATTTTTTCCTAGCGTGAATCCTGGATCTTGGTGAATAAAAAAGTCACTGACAGGGCACTGATTAAGGCATCGGCACATGGGGCATGAGCCCAGGGCACCCAAGTTTGGGGGGACTACAAATGATGTTTAAAAAATGTTCACTGTTTTTATTTTAAACTATAGAAAAATTTAAACATTAAATCATGATTTTTTTTATTAACATTATTCGAAAATTGCTAAGCTAAATTAGGTATAGTAATAACACTAATAAGCTACAATATCTACATAGCTTCACGCACTTTGAGTCTATTTTGCATTTTTCCTCCTTAATACTTCCAAAGTGCGAATTTAACTGTAGAAAAGTTCACATGTAGATCGGCTGTGTTTTCTCATAAAAAATGTAGTAAATGACAATTTGTCAGTGGAATGTTTTCTGACATTACTCCTGGCTCATAGTCATAGTGTAAAACATTTGTTTAAAATAATTACTAGTTATACTTTGAGTGTGGATTTGGATTTATTAAATTGTTTTGATGAGAGCTAAAGCTATGACCTGAGAGCTTATTCTTTGCTGTAGGATAAGAAATAAGCATAAACACATTCTTTATTTTTTCCTCTTTCAGGATACTACCACCGAAAAATTAATTAAAAATGCTTTTTTTTTTTTTTTTTTTTTTTTTTTTTTCAGAGATGAAGTTTAATTTTGGAAATATACCCATGTTGCATGCCTATTTTAGAAAACTCACAAAATTTAGCACTTAAAATCCATTTATTCTAGTTTCGATGTTATTGTGTGTATGAAAGCATTACAATCCTATGTCGCTGTATATTTTAAATATTATAGATAAATGTGATATTTTGTTGTGCTCCAAAGAAAGATTTTCTCAATTTTATTTTTCTTAAAAATTATGTTAAAAGAAATACATTTTTATGAGTGATGCACAATAATTTAATTTAATTTATAACATTCAAAATGTCCATTACATATAAAAGTCATATGAGACATAATACACTTAAAAAAGTATCTAACTGTACTTGTGTGTGTATGGGGCACCATATAAAACTTGTGCCCAAGGCCTCCAAAAGTCATAGTCGAGTCCTGGTGACTGAGCTACTATTAGTAGTATATATTTGGAGGCACTGATAACAGATGCGACAGTCTTGTTGTGTACGTTTCTTATTTTAAAAATTTCGTAAATTGATGTATCTCTTATTACTTATTTTTAGATAAATATACCAAAATAAAATGGATAAATTTCTGAAAATTACTTCCAACAATCCTATTCTGGAAGTGAAATAAAGTTAAGTAATAGTAGGAAAGCAATAAATGACAGTCTACTCGGAGATATAATTAAAGTTGTTTTATATATCATACTTGAGTCAATTAAAATTTTCTATACTCACCATAATTAAATCTAAAAAGAGAGAAGTTTTTTTATAGCGTACTCACTAGAGTCCTTATCACCCCATTAATTTCAGAATAGCAAGAGCTATTATGATAAAAGTGGTGTCTAGGTATGGTAAATTAGCTATGCGCTACCATATGTGACTACTTATAATGCCACCAGGTGAAAAATGGCAGAATTAGTGTTCCTATCTTGAAAACAATGTGAGATAAGAGAAAAATTAAATTAATTACAAAGTTGTAGAGTATCATCGATTTAGTACAAACAGACACCTTGTAGACATGAATGCTTAAAACATGTATTTTACCATCTTGGATAAAGCCTTGTGAGTGTAATCTCTCTCTCACATACACGCAAAATAAATAAATAAACAGGCCTTGTTTATAAAATTAAATTATGTTTAGTACAGAATTTCAGTTCAATTCACTGGGGGCACTGAAAGCCTTTATTTTTGTTTTTATTTAAAGAAATTCTTTAATGTTCTCACCTTAATTTTAAATAGTTATAATTTGGATTTTATTTAGACTTTTTTTATTGGGTTGTTCGGAAAGTAATTTTGTTTTTTCCCGACAGAGGATTTAATTGTATTTTTTTGCACCCAACTTCACATTTAAGCCATATAATTTTTATATGCTTTGAGAGCTCATATAGCAAGGCTTGTGTATGAAAAATTCCAATTAATTCTACACAGTAGTTTTTGGTTGGTGCCCTTTTAAATATGGAGAGCGATAAGCAGCATTTTTGACATATCTTACTGTTTTATACTACAGAAAGGGTAAAAATGCTGTTCAAGCCAGAAAGAAATTGACCGATGTGTATGGAGAAGGTGTGTTGACAATACGCCAGTGCCAGAACTGGTTCGCTAAATTTCGATCCGGCAATTTTGATGTCGAAGATGCACCACGTTCGGGAAGGCCGGTTGAAGCTGATAAAGACACGATAAAGGCATTAGTTGGTGCGAACCGGCGAATAACAACACGTGAGATCGGATTGAGGTTAAATTTATCAAATTCAACAGTTTATGACCACTTGAAAGGCCTGGGCTTATCCTTGAAGCTCGATGTATGGGTTCCCCCTGTTCTCACAGAGAGAAATCTGTGTCGCCGTCTGTGATTCGCTTCTCAAACGTCACGAAAATGATCCGTTTTTGAAGCGCATCATCACTGGGGACGAAAAATGGGTTGTATACAACAGCGTCAAATGCAAGAGGTCATGGAGCATAAAAGATGAACCGGCTCAAACCATTTCCAAAGCCGATATTCACCAAAAAAAGGTGATGCTGTCTGTTTGGTGGGATTTTAAAGGAATCGTTTTTTTTTTTTTTAGCTTTTACCAGATAACACAACGATTAATTCGGAAGTCTACTGTCATCAGCTGGACAAACTGAATGATGCACTTCAACAGAAAAGGCCAGAACTAATCAACAGGAAAGGGTAGTGTTTCACCAAGACAACGCGAGACCTCACACAAGTTTGGTCACTTGCCAAAAGCTTTTACAGCTTGAATGGGATATAATGCCACACCCACCATATTCTCCAGACCTGGCATCATCGGATTATTATTTGACGGTAAAACCTTCACCTCAAATGAGGAGGTCAAAAACCACCTCGGTCAGTTTTTTGCCAGCAAGGACCAAAAATTTTATGAGCGTGGAATTATGCTACTACCAGAAAGATGGCAAAAGGTGTTGGACCAGAACGGCCAATATATAATTTAATAAATTATTTGTTTATTATACGAAAACTGTCTTTCATTTCCACACAAAAAAAAAAAAAAACGAAATTACTTTCCGAACAACCCAATATTTTGTGAATAATTTTACTGCTTCCTTTTTCATTCCACAAAAATTTTTTTTTAGTTGACTTTTAAATATTTTTGATTCTGAAATGTAACATTCATATAAATAATGAAAACCTACCTTAGTATTTATCTGTAAACCAAAAAAGAAGAAGAAAAAAAAAAAACTAGAAAAAAAATCTGGAGTGACTCCACTCGACTTTCCGAACATTGAGTAATTAACAGTTTTGTAGATAAAGTAAAGAAAGGGGAGTTGTTAAACAAACTAAAGAGAGAAAACCATAATAGAGTGTTTGAGTATTTTTCTCCATATATTACACGATGTTTTATTGAACGCTACTGAACTTTGAACTTTGATCATAAAGATAAAGAACGTTTCGTTGTGTCCCTGTAAAAACCTATAAATGCTAGATTCACCAAAATGCTTATACTTAGTGCAACAGCGATTTATAATATTCATATAAATTTTCAGCTCAATTGAATAAGTCGTTTAGATGCTATCGCACTTTTAAAAACTTGGTCCCATAGGCCATAATAATAAAGAATTTTTCTTTGTGTCCCTGTAAAAAAACTGTAAGTGCTAGATTCACCAAAATCTATACAGTTTGTGCAACTGTGACCTATAATACCTGTACAAATTTTTCGCTCAATTGAATAAGGCGTTTAGACGCTATTACACTTTTAAAAATTTGGCCCCATAGGCCATAATGATAAAGAATTTTTCTTTGTGTCCCTGTAAAAAATCTATAAGTGCTAGATTCTCCAAAATCTATGCAAATTGAGTATTTGTGACCTATAATATGTGTATAAATTTTTCGCTCAATTAAATAAGGCGTTTAGATGCTATCGCACTTTTAAGATTTTCGTCCCATAGGCCATAATGATAAAGAATATTTCTTTGTGTCCCTGTAAAAAAACTATAAGTGCTAGATTCACCAAAATCTATAGGGTTCGTACTATGGTGACTTACAATATACGTACCAACTTTCAGCTTATTTGAATAAGGCGTTTAGACGCTAGCGTGTTCACTCACAGACATACACACATACATACACACATACATACATACATCATCGCAAAAATAGTGAAAACGAACTCATTGGACCTCGAAACGTACAGAAACATCAAAATCTCAAATTCGGATTTTTGACATGATTACAATACTTTCCTCACTATAGTGTTCGGAAAGTAAAAAGGCATCTTTCTTGTAGAAAGACTTCTGCTGCAAAAAAAAGCTGCAATACAGAGCATTAAAATGAGAACAATAGCAAGAATCTCTATTACAGTAGCATGTTAGACGTTTCAATGATTCTCAAAGAAGAGCTGCAAGACAAAAGTCTCTTTTCATCTTACACCTTCTTTGCTAAGTTCTTTCTTTCAATGATTTCAAATTTCTATAAACATTACTTGAACCTGAGCAATGCTGATTAAACCTGTTAGTTGAATGCAATCTACATGAAACGTTTGAAAAACTTTCACAAGGGTTTACAGTATTGTATGAAAGCACTTGATTGCATCTATACAACCTTGGGGAAACTTGGTAAATTAATAAATGGTTCCCTTCCATTTTAACTGATGAAACAAAACTCCAGCAACCTATCATTTGCTCTTCATTGCTGTCACACTACAAAAAAGTCCTTTTATTGGGCCAGCTATGACATGTGATGAAAAATAAATGCTATACAAATACAGAAACTTAAATATATATATATATTATCTTTTAGTTTTGCTATATTTGCTTCCAAACAAAACATTCATCTTTACTGTGTTTGGTGGACCAGTGCAGGTATTTAAATTTCTGGAGCATAGCAAAAACATTGTAACAGAGGTTTAGATGATGTCTCAGTTGCAAGGAGTTGCAACTACACTGTGTCTGAAACAGCAAACACTGGTCAAGAAGAAAGGAGTGATCCTTCTTCCAGACAATACCAGACATCCCAGTGACAGAAAATTTTGTAGCTGTCTGCGACGGGTTTTTAAAGTTTAATAATCTGTCTGCGAAATTTGCATGCAGTCAGGGGTGAAAGTGGCTTAAACTCAAAAAGCCTGAAAGCTGATAGCGGCAATCTGGAAGAAGAGGGGGGGAGGGTTAACAAAAGTGGTGATCTCGTGCAACAATACACAATACAATTTTACTACAGAACAATATAGTATAAAAAATTATAAAATAATAAGTTTAACTCATTCAATTAAATATTTTATAGCAATGCTTGACACAACACATTATAAATAATAAAAGTATTAGTTTTAGTTTTGATACAGAAATTTTTATATGTGAATATTTAAATGGAGGAGAAGTTTTGGAGCAGTTTTAAATGAAATTAGCACGTTTCCACGTTCCCGTAGAATCTCAGTAACTGGTAACAGAAGAAAAGTATACACGCATGACGCTGCCTATCAAGGGAGATCTAGGCTCCTAGGTCGCCCTTGTTAAGCACTGTTTTGTATGTTCCTACCAAGGCACCTATAGGGGGCTCTGCAGTTCCTACCAGAGAGCGTCTAAGACGTCATACATCGGTAGTGCATTGTCACGGGAGAAAAATGTCCGTAAATTTTTTATGACTGCAGATAAAACTGTCTGAAAGTTGCGGGCAATTTTTTAAAAATAGTACAGACAAAGAGTGTCTGAAAGTTACGGACTAATTTTTTTGAGACGAAAACTGTCTTCAAGCCGTTTTTCTGTGTCCGCGACTATGTCGCCGTGTTGCGGTGTTTCTGCCACTGGGCCAGACATCATGTGATGAAAGCAATCATGAAGTTATCAATACATTTGGCTTTACTGATACTTTGTATCAGAGCATTTATCAAAATCTGGTGAAAGCTTAGCATATATATCAAGTATCGAATACTGCTTTAATTACCTTGATAAATGGAGGGAAGCATTTTCTATGCACTTTCACAATAAAACATCATATAGCTGAAATAGTTATATAGATTAAAAAGTTTATCTAGATACATTTAAGGAAGCACTATGAAGAGTAAAAAAAAAACAACATTTTAGAATTGAAATAAGAAAGAGAAGCACTCACTCAGGTTTGAAATTTTCATCCTCTTCGTGCAAGTCTGGCAGTTTTGACAAACCTATCTCTTGTCTGAGTGAATCCACAATCTCTTTCATAGGTTTGTATTCGTGATAGAGTTGCTTGGCATTCTCCAGATGCTTGTTGCGGTCATCTTCAGATTGCTTGATCACATTTTCCATCTTAACAGATAATACATGTACTCAGACACATTACAGTCAAATAATAACAACATTTAGGATACAATTAATTTATAAGTAAACTAATTCTCATTAACCTAATAGTAAAATACAATAACAAACTTCTGTGTAAGAACACAGCAATATTTTCAGGAGTTCACCAAGCATTTTTTTTTTTTTTTTTTTTAACCAAGTCCAACATCAGGCATGAAAGTTTTCAGACTTTAGCCTGAAATCCTCCCTTTTGAAGGTCATGTTGGCTGTTTCTGAGATCAATGTAAATCCAAAGAGAAACCATAACCAAAATTTATGGGAGGAGCAAATTATGTTAACTTGCAAAAGTATGTGTTTATTTTGTTGAAAAATCAACGAAATTACTGCTTTTATTTTTTTATTTTGCTGCAAATTCCTATAACAACATTATTTTGCTGTTAATTGTAACAAAATTTTGTACTATTTTCAAAGTTGATTCCGGAAACAAAAGATTAATTTAGTGTAAAATAAAGTTTTTGCTTTTTTTTTGGTAACAAATTTCTGAAACATACAATATTTTCCCAGTTGAGATTTTGAATTAGGGGTTTATTTCACTACTGTTAAAAAAGAGAAAGGAAAAAGAAATGTATTTACAGCTAAATGCTGAAATTAGGGTAATTTTTACTGCCAATTTCCAAAATGACTATTTTCGCACTATCTGGTATAAAACATTTTTTTTTTCTACGTGTGTGTCTCAAATATGTAATTTTTTCATTAATATGTCTGCTCTTTTTAAATCTATGATTAACAAATATGCAAAAAATGCTGATTCTTTTTTTTTTTTTTTTTCATTTTTGTTTCTTAGTTCAAAAAATACATATTTTTGCATTTTATTGTGATAAATCTGTATTGTGCACGAGTTGAGACTTTTATACGAGTTCACACTTTCATGCCTGAACATTCATGGGGGAAAAAAATTTAATTTAGTTAAAAAAAAAAAAAAAAATTATTGCCTATCTATAACTGTTTAACATTCACTACACATTTTCCTTTTGAAATTGTTAAACTGGTTTGAATACTGGCTATTAGGCACACAGTGAGAAATGTTTCTCTTGAAACATCTGTACATGCTAGCCTGATTAAATTCAGATAATAATTAATGGAATAAATAAATAATTTTGTAAGTAAACACAATACATTGCAAAAACACGCAACAGTTGCTTAAGGTCAAAACAATAGCATGGTCTCAAGCAGAGTTCTTATCAGAAGTAAAAACTAGATGAGAATGTCTCATCCTTACTCAGTAACAATGTGAGATAATAACAGGGATTAATCCAGCTTTTTAAAAATGGTACTACTCTATTTGTGAATTTATAAAATAATTTATGAAAACATCAAGTTTGTGAAAATTGATGATACTTCAGAACAATTAACTGAAATACGCAAAGCAATTTTTTAACCCATATTGGACCACTCATTAAACGAATTATTAGAAAAATGTAATTTTTTAAAAACATGGTCAGTATAAGATACTTACACATATAAAAAAGAAAAAATTATAATAATTTTACAAATTTTTTTATTTTGTTTGTTAGTCCAAAAAACAGTCTATACACAGTCCAAAAGTGAGCATTTTGCAAATTGTAAAGATTTTTATGAATGGAAGTCCAAAAAAACAATCTCTACATCCAATATTGCACATGTTGCAAATTGTAACAGGTTTTTTATTGCATGATTTCAGTTGACATCGTCTTTGACGACCATTTGGAGTTTTCACTAGCACATGCTCACTATTTAGCAGAAGAAGTTCTTTATTATTCTGCAGCATTAATATTTTTTTCAAATTCCATTTTTCACGGTAATTTAATTAATTTAGTCTATTTCTAAAAATTTATGTTAAGTTTTTGCAGATTTTAAATGTTTCTTTTACATTATTGACATTTAATTCAACTGTCCTATAAATAGGACGGCGGTCCAATATGGGTTAAATTTGAAAATACATTTGAAAAATAAAATAAAGCAGTTTCATAGCTAAAAATTGACTAAAAAAATAGTGAAAGTGCCTCAATGCGCACTAAATCGTTCTGGATTAACCTCTGAATAATAATAATCTGGATTAATGTAATTGCTAATGATGCCTAATTTTACAGCTCATCGGTATTTGAATTTAATTGCAGTTAATTGGTTACATATGTTGATTTTTTTTTTTTTTTTTTTTTTCATTGCTGATCACTGAAATGGGCAACTATTGTACTGCAAACTAATAAAACTCATTATTTTTTATACTTTCAATACAAGATTATTTACCTAATTCCAGTTTTTCTGGTGTTTCATTGTGGAAATATGTGCTTTTGCATCTGATCAAAAAAATATTTTTTTTTAAATCTGGGTTTTTTTTAAAAACTTTTCAAAATCATTCAACTTTTATGAAGAGAATCTGTTTAAATTTGCTGATTTTTGTGAAAGATTTTTTATTTCAAGATCATTGATTTTTGACTGTTTTGATTGTTGACCAAAAATTTTCATAAATTGGTCCCAGAAGAATGTGCAAAATTTTTCTCATTGCTAAAAATTTCATATGAGAAAAAAAAAAAAAAAAAAAAAAAAAAAGTGAGATTCTTGCGATCTTGCACTTCAGTGGGAACCTTGCCTCAAGCATGGGGAGGGTAACGAAGCTGCACATTTTTTATGATAAACAGTAGTGAAGAAGCCTTTTTCAGTGTGAGAGACAGAGATGCCCTTAATGATGGTATGCTTAATGCTACCGAAACTGCAGTACACAAATTATATATTTTTTATTTTGCTGTTTATAATGTTGATGTAAATTATAAATAGTACAGTTATACTTCTTTTCCTGACTCTCTAACCATTATATTTATATAGCAATTTTCACCTTAACTGATCGTGGAAACATGCTACAGAAAATTATGACATAAATATAGTAGTTGGTCGTACACTGATTACATTCTTAATGTACTGCTATATATAATTTTTTGTTCTATATTTTATAGTACCCTCAAATTATTTTCTATTTTCAAAGAAGCTTATTGTATGAAAATCAAGCTTGGAATTTTTTATAGGACATGTGAATTTTTGTGTCTAAAACCACCAAAAAGTTTACTCAAGAGCCTAGAAGAAAAAAGTAGGAAAGCATAATAAATTGTAGATATAAATTTGTGGTGAAAGATAATTTTAGAATGCTTTTTGTACAAAATTTTGGATTTTTGACAATTCTTAACAAAAACTATGTCATCTTTTGACATAATGTTAACCATGGTTAAATTTGGATAAAACTGTCAACTGACAAAAACTTGCCAACTACGATGGCCCTTCATTAGGTGAAAAAACTAGGCACAAAAGTGCATCATCAATGCAGCAAGGCGCAGTTTAAAGTGATTTCTACTTAAAGCTTTCACCAAAACATTTTTTGTTAAATTTTAGAGTATGTTGCCATCCACCGAGCAGAGGATAGTTTAAAAATGAATTAAAACAAGGAAAAAAAAAATATTTTAAAATTATTCAGTAAAAAACGTTAAATGTTTTGTTTCAATGTGAAAGCAATGACCATTAAAGTTTAACAAAGTTATATTCAGTGGCACACCCACTGAGGGGGCTTAGGGGGCTCAAGCCCCCTCCGGAACCAGCTGACATGGTAAAAAATTTCAGATATGCATGAAAAAATATATATATTACTCAAACACAGATATTGTAAGCAAACAATAGAGTTTATAAATTATACATTAAATACTAGGATTTCTTGAAATCCTTACTGTCAAACGCAAAAACAATGAACTAGTTCTTTGATTTTTAGTTGAAAGATACCCTGGACATTCCATTGCAGTTTTTAGGGAAGGGTTTCTAAGGCCCTAAAGCATATACTGTTTTCACGACATCGAGTAAGTATCTAAAAAGTCAGGCAGAAAGAGCTATCTCATGAGGAAGTAAGCAGGGATGTATTTGTCAGAAAATTGGGATAACAGGCTCATACAATTTTGTATTTTAATTTATGAATATTTATAGCACATTTGTGAAAGTTTGTTTTGTCCCTGGGCAAAATTAACACATTCGCATCAGCAAATGAAAATTCTCGTTTGATATAAAATAAAAATTAGCCATGCTCTTAGTCGTTCCTCTAAAACAATATTTCTCTAGAAATTAAAAAAAAAGTTACTGTCACTGGCGTAAATTTTTTTTTTGTCTACGATCGCATCTCTATGCGGAGGGCAGGGTGCTTCGCGTCATGAGTGGTATCAATGTGGTCCGAATACTCCAAGGAAGACATTTCAGCAGCTTAGAAATTTCTATCATTTAAATTAAAGAAGTTTCTCCCAGTGGCATTGTTCTTCTGTCATGAAGTTATATTATACATGAAAATTAAAATATGATCAATGGTTGTAGGTAGGAATGTTAGGTTTAACGTCGCATCAGTACTGCGATATGGGTAATTGGTGACGGTCTGGGATGCACCCCTAGGGATGTTTCGGAGACATGCCATCACAATTTTGATCCTTCATGGAGGGGCAGTCCCCTGTTTTGGTGATCCCCAGGCCCAGAGGTCAGGGTTGGCAAGGTTTTTCCCATCCCCGGTAAATACTGTGGTAAAAACCGGTATTTACTGTCCTGGGAAATACTATGTTTTTCCCACATGGAAAAAACTGATTATTAAAAACACAAATATAAATTCAAAGCAACCTTTTGAAAATGTTAAAAATGAGTTCTAAGTATATAGCTTGAGAGATAGAAAAAAAAAAAAAAAATCTACAAAACAAATGATGGATTACATTTATTTAAATATTTACAGACTGTATATATTTCTCAATATTTACCAATCATCATAATCATTAATCATATTCTTCGTCTTTTACATTGGATTTTAGCATCATGTAACAAAATACTAATTTAGAGGCTTTTACTAAACCCACTCTATTTCTAAGTTTGTTTTGGATGAAAGAAAAGTTAGCGTTAATGCGTATGCATTAAGCATACGCATTAACGCAAAATACAGGATTAAGTGGCCTTCCTCCTGCACTTGCACCTTTTTTTTTACTTTTCCCATTATATGTATTATTAATTAAAACAAATCAACATACAATGATACAATACACGCTAAAACAGATGGCTGCATGCATTCCATGTGCATGCTGAGATGAGAGATGTAATCTTGCTTCTTATTGGTTGATCAGATTTTTGTTCTTGTCAAATTATAATAGTTGCAAATTATAGATTATTTTGCAATAGCTGCAAAATTATAGAATGAATTTTGTATTGCCAGATTCTTTATCTATAACTGAATGTTTATTTACTATTGATTGATTAGTTGATTATTGTTGTATATCTTTTTTGATAAAAACTGCCAGATTCTTTATCTATAACTGTAACTGAATGTTTATTTACTATTGATTGATTAGTTGATTGTCTTTGGTTGATTACTGCTGTATAACTTTTTTGATAATTGCTTTTATATGGAGCTTGTGTATGCAGTTTGATTTTATTTTAAAGAAAATCTGTATCAGTCTTAAAAGACTTGTTCTTCAAGCATTCTATTATAGACTATACAAGAATCTGGCAAGTAAACAAATATGGAGGACTTTTGGTACTGATGATGTAAAAGAACATTTTGCATAAATATTAATATTATACTAAACCAAATACCAAACTTGTAAAATTTAATACATTTTGTGTTTAATAGAGGTCTACTTAAAAAGTAATAAAATTTTTATTTAAATTTAACACAAATTATTTATTGCTTCTCTTGATGACACTGATATTTTTAAGTTAGTAATTTTATTCTATTGTGTTCTAAAATATATATTTAGGAAATTCATTATTATTAAATTTTATGAGAAATGTTTTATGCAATAATTCTTATTTATTTATATTCCTTTCCTGGAGAAAAATTTTAAACCTAAGGAAAATTTGTAATAACTATGTATTTCTGACTTGTTTTTCCTGGTATTTACCAGTTATTCTCGGTATTTACCAGTTTTTCCCAGTGGAATGGGAAAAAGCATGCCCTGCCAGAGGTATAGTTCTGATGGGAACACGGAGGGCTTTGCGGCCACAACGGATTTTATGTGCACCAGCCACCATTAGTTTACACAATGGTCTTTGACCGGCTCAAGTATTGAGTATATATACAGTTGGCAGCAAAAGTATCCGAGCACTAGCAAAAATTCCTATATAAAAAAATACACTTAATACTGTTTTCTTAAATAAATCCTTGTTGAATCATGTTCTTAGACTGCCAACTGTATATATTTGTCAATCTTTCAATTACGAGCTTGGCGCTCTATCGACTAGGGTACCGCGGCCTGGATCCATGGTTGTAATAAAAAATATAAAGGGTCATATACTAAAGCTGTGATACAAAATGGTCTAGATATCACAAATTTCCTTCTAGTATTTAAAAAAAAAAAAAAAAAAATACTGATTTTTAGCATAATTTTCATAAAAATAAATAAAATAAAGTGGTATTAAATATTATATATTTCAATTTGACATTGAATATGCAGATTTTTATAATATTTTCCTGCTTTTGTTTTGTGTTATGCACTATCAATATTCCTATTCAGTGAAAAACAAAGCAGTGAATAGGCGGGTAGAGCTCTGCATGGATCAATAAGCAAAGTGAGTCAGGGGGAGGTGAAGCCTCGGGGGTTGGTAAGCGGAGCGAGCAGGGATGTTGCCATTGGAAAGATAGCCTTCTGGCTGATGACATCATTCTCAGTGACATCCTTCTCAACAGGTGATCAGTTTACATGCACAAACACGTAAAAGAATGTTCAATACAATTCCCGCCAATGCTTACCGTGATTTGAATTGGAGTTATTATCAAAGTTTATTAAAGACTTAGAAAATTCAAGGTAAGTTCATTATTACTTCGTCTATTAGTATTAGGATAATCTATGTATAAGATATATAATGTAGCTATTGTTTTTTATAACTGATTTAGTAAACAAACCAATGTATGAAATGGAATAAAAATGTCCTTCTCATTAAGACTTAGTTCTATTTTAGTAATTTCATGTTTGTTTATTTATATATAAAACTGGTTACGATTTTAAATGTTTTCATTTATAATCTACATTCTGTTAGAAATACTAGAAACAACTCTGAAGTAAATCTAAGTAAAATAGCTTGCAATATAAATAAAAAGTTAATTTATTTATAGAATGGAACATGTAATATTTACATATGCCGAATCATAGTTATTAACTAAATATCATGCTAAAATTGAAATATGATTTCAAAATATTAATTTCATTACGTGGCTTTCAACAGAAAATTCCATAAGCTGACTTTTAGAACTGATTTTCACCTTAAATTTTAATTTATTAGTTCTATTAACATTTTTCAAATGTTTATATCTGAGTATTTTATATTTGAGCATTTAGTTACGCCTGTGAATGCCAAGATATATTTTAACATGCTACTTTTATTTTTATTTTTTTATTAATATAGAACAATAGTTTCTTAGTAAATAAATTAAATGTAAAGAAATAAATAATTTGGAATTTACAAAACTTTTTTTGTTCATTTACTTTTAATAATATATTAGGGGGACCGGAAAGTAATGTCGTTTCTGTGCATGTCGATATTTGATTGTCATTTGGTAGCTCATTACGTACTTGGAAGGCGTATCAAAGAGATTTTGAGGTTATTGTATCATATTTGCTTCTGAATAATTAAGTATTAGACTTTTTTTTTTTTGCAATTTGGGGTGAAATGGCCAGACAAATACCAGAAGAGCATATCCGGCACTGTATGCTTTTTGAGTTTCGCAAGGGTAATACCGCAACTGCTGCGACTAAAAACATTTGTGATGTTTATCCAAGCGCATTGGACGTTCGAAAATGCCAAAGATGGTTCTCCAAGTTCAGATCAGGCAATTTTGATCTCTCAGACGCCCATCTATCAGGAAGACCAACAACATTAGATAACGACGTGCTAAGGGCAGAAGTGGAAGCAAATCCATGTCAAACAATTGAGGAACTCTCAAACAGCCTTAACCAACCTTGGTCTATCACCAAGATCCAAGATCCTTGGTCAATCATCCAAGAACATTTGCCGCAGATTGGAAGAATAAGCAGAGCTGGTGTTTGGGTCCTCCGTAATCTGTCCGAACAGAATAGAGCCAACCGGTCCATCAGATGCAACGTATTGCTTCAACGGTACCGTACAGATCCGTTTTTTGATCGCTTGATCACTGGAGACGAAAAATGGGTCCTGTAGGCAGTGGCTCAGCCGAAATGAATTACCACGAACTACTGCAAAGCCGGATTTACACCCCAAAAAGGCACTTCTGTGCGTTTGATGGAATACACGCGGAGTTGTTCACTTTGAAGTGTTAAAACCTGGACAAACTGTTAATGCAGATGTCTATTGTGAACAATTGAAATGAGTAAACCAGTCTTTGATTGAAAAGTATCCGGCAATTGTCAACAGAAAAGGAGTTTTCTGCAACATGACAATGCAAGACCGCACTGTGCAAAACGGACCTTAGAAAAAATTAACGAATTGGGGTGGGAGGTACTGCCTCATCCACCATACTCGCCTGATACTGCACCCTCGAATTACCATTTATTCCGATCACTGCAACATTGTCTTAGTGGCAAAAAATTAGAAAATTTTAATGATGTCCAAAATGCTATCTCGACATATTTTACAGAAAAACCAGTTGATTTTTACCACTCCGGCATTGAAAATTTGTATACTAGATGGCAAAAGGTTGTTGATAACGAAGGTGAATATATTGTTGATTAGAAATAAAAACTTGTTAAAAAATGTAGTCGTGTGAATTTAACTTAAGGAAACGACATTACTTTCCGAACATACATATATAAGGAAAGTATTTAATCATGTCAAAAATAAAATTTTGAGATTTTGGTGTTTCTATACATTTTGAGGTTCCCTGAGTTCATTTTTTAAATTTTTACGATGATGTGTGTGTGTGAGTGAGTAAACACGATAGTGCATAAATGCTTTGTTCGAATGAGTTGAAAGTTGGTACATAGGATATAGCACAAACTCTATTGATTTTGGTGAATCTAGGACTTATAGTATTTTTACAGGGACACAAAGAAATATTCTTTATCATTATGGCCTATGGTTCCAAATTTTTTTAAGTGTGATATCATCCAAATGCCTTATTCGATTTAACTGAAAATTTATACACATGTTGTAGATCACTGTCGTACAAAATGTATAGATTTTGGTGA
Source organism: Salticus scenicus (assembly GCA_963930645.1). Taxonomy (NCBI): domain Eukaryota; kingdom Metazoa; phylum Arthropoda; class Arachnida; order Araneae; family Salticidae; genus Salticus; species Salticus scenicus. Next base: position 4,969,051 of record OZ005662.1, read on the forward strand.
ATCTACACAGTTTGTGTGTTTATTCATTTCTTCAAATAATTTGAGCCTTTATAGATTTTTACAAGGACAAGAGAAAAATTCTATATCATTATGATATATGAGCTCAAATTATTTGAAGTGCAATAGCGTAAAACTAAACAATGGGGAAAAATACTGAAACCCCCCCATTATATTTTTCACTTTTGTTTATTTAACGACTTGTCTTTAATTTATTTATGCAACCGTTAATTACTTAATGTTCGGAAAGTCAAATGGAGTCACTCGAGATTCTTTTTTTTTTTTTTTTACTTTATGTTAACTACAATTTAGGATATATATATATTTTTTTTTTTTAACTTTTGTGTATTTTGAAAAAAAGATTTAATGAAACAATTAAAAATAATCAAATCGTGTTTGGAATCTCTTAAAATGTGTTAATCCATTGAAAACCGGTGGTCGAAAATTTTCACGAATCTAATACTTTCTTCTTGTGTGTATAGTGAAAAAAAAAAAAAAAAAAAAAAAAAATTCAAATTATTTTTTTAAATTTTACTTTCCCAGAATTTGTTTCTCGTTATTTAGATATTTTCGACATAATTTTTTAGCAATGTAAGATAAGTGTTTTAATAATGTATATTTATATATTATTTTTCTATTATAAAGTAAAATTAAATTTGGGAAGAATTCTGTCTGGAAATTTTAAAGAATTCTGTTAAAAAAAAAAAAAAAGCTTAAAAGTTATCGAATTAATTAATTTTTTTTTTTTTAGAAGAAAAAATAGTTAGAATGCATCTCCACTTATCTCTTTTACAAAATAAATTATTTTCCTTTGTAAATGGAATTAATTTGCCATTGTAGTATTCTTCGTGTCTGTTTTTAATTAGTGATGAAGTTATCAAATTTTGCTCTATCCAGTCAACCCTGAATTGTTCAAAAGATTTTAAATAAAACAAATTCAAAATTATAGCTATGAAAATTTGCTTCTGCTACTATATTCAATTTATGGAGAGGATAGGGTATAAGAAAAAAATTGCAGGTGACACCAAACGAAAAACTCACAGCTGATGATGTTAATTACTTTGATCGCCTGTGTGTGATGACATCAGTAGACAGCACTAAGGCTATCTTATCGATGGCAATGGCCGGGGACAGAGCCCCCCTAGTTAAATTAAAAATAGACTTTGCATATTCGTGTTAAACCCTTTAATTGCTACTAGCGCAAATATATGCTTGTGGAATTTCGCATCAATTGCTGAAGATAAAATTTAATTGACTTAATCACAAATACGTAAAATTATTACTTTCTTCTATATGTAATATAGAGAAAATATTGGATTCTTGAAAATTTTTTATCTCCATTTTTTGATGGATTTACACGTTTTGGAATGTCCTGAACACGAATTGATAGTTTTTACAAAATGTCTGTCTGTGTCTATCACAAATTTTGTGTCCACTGTATCTCACAAACCAATGAATAAAAATTAACAAAACTTGGTATTTAGTTGCACCCTGACATAAACTGGAGGTGATTAGATTTGGGGATTAATCGCTCAACAGGTAACGCTGTGATCACATTTTTTGTAAACTTTTAACATGGCAGAATAGGACAAAATTTCGTATAAATGTGCATAATGAGAGTTATTTTAAACTTGTGATTGTAAATTAAATGAATTATTGATAATAGTAGTAGTTAACAAGGAAAAAAAATTTGTGCATGTGGGGGCATCGGTTAAAGTACCCCACCTGGGGGGGGGGGAATTTTCAAGATGGGTATCTTTTGAAACGTCTCATCAGTACCTTTAAAACAAATGGTTGAACTATAAATATGTGATAATTTAAAACAAAGTTATTGATTTTTTTTACTTTTAACAAAAAAAAAAAAAAAAACTTAGAAAAATTTTTTTAACTTTTTTTAAATATTGTTACTGAGTGAATTTGTATAGGAAAATATAGAAGAAGTCTTGTGGTGGCCCCAACATACTAGTTTTTTTTTTAAATATACCGATTTAGAGGAATGCCAAAAGGCATAGTTTACTGTTAAAAATAGGAAAATACCCAGATAACAATATGTTAAGACATTCTACAGCTGCTTGGGAGCACGAGGTCCCTTATTTTTTTATCACAGTATGTAGAACATACAGTAGGGCCCATGCAAAGCTTTCATTTTTGTTTCTGATGTCACTCAGATCTAAGCTCTGTTCTTGGATAATGAGCCCTTTGATATTTGAGCCCTTTTTAAAGCTACATCCATCAAATACCAAACAACTTTAATGTTAATCGATGAAATACAACGCAAAACTGAATCCAAAAATATGTGAAAGTTTGCAGATGAATTAAAAAATACGGGATTATTTCACAGCTAATTGTGAACAATTACGTTTACCCGGAGCTAATTTTTTTTTCTCCTAATCAGTAAAAAATTATGCATTTTTTTCAAAGCAGATTTCTGAAGTACATGATTACTATGTGTTCAATTGCCAAAACACGCTATTATTTAGCCGCTAATCTGTGAAAAATGTGTTCTACTGAAAGCTGAATCTTAAATACTCAACTATTTTACCACTAATCAGTGAAATTTGCACTTTTTTTCAAAGCGGAATCTCGAAATCAGGAATAATTTTGAAATAGATTTCGCAAATACGGAATCGCTTACCCACTAATAATAAAAAATTTACATTTTATATGCTATTATTTGGCTGCTAGCCAATATGTGTCTTTTTTTTTTTTTCTAGTTGATTTCAGTATATCACGATATTTTTGTAGCCAATAACGGAAATAATCATTTCGCCGCTAATTAACAAAATTTATGATTAATTGCTAAAAAAGGCTTTATTTCGATGCTAATGGATGAAATTCTTGCTTTCTTCAAACATGATTTGCATTAGACGTATAATTTTGTGGTTTTTTAGAGAAATACGGAATTACTTTATGGCTAATTTTTAAAATTACGTAATCTAATTGCTAAAATATATGTTATTTTTCTAAAAATGTGTAATTATTTAGCCATAAATCAGCTTTTTTCATTCTTTTTATTTGATTACTGAAATAATGTCATTTTTTATGGCTGATTTATAAAATAGGCAATTTTCTTGTGCTATTTTTGTGACGAATCCATTTTAAATCTGACGATTTTTGTGAAAGTCCCATTTTCAGATCTGAAAATTTCTGATCACCAACGCACTATAAAAACTAAGTTATCGCGTGTTCAGTTATACCAACAAAAAACACAGAAAGTATTCTTTTTCCTTCTCCAACGGTAGATACTTGGTATGATAAAGTTCGAAATTTTCCATGATTTTTTCAGAAACTTGTATATTAAAACACTTAAGAAAGTTTCCTATTACAGAGGACAATTCCTCCGTTAAAGTCTGACTTTGTACTGTTTTCTCCAAAACTCGCGTGATTACGGCCTAAGACACTTTAGAAAGTCTCCCACGGAAGATACTTCTTCCTGGTCTTAGATTCCTTGCATTGTCAATCGTAAAGTTCAGTAGCTTTGAATCCATTATTGTTATCGATAAATAATTAAAATAAACAATTATTTTGTTAGAAAATATTATTTTTTAGCGACTTATTAAGCATTAAGATAACTGAAACATTGATATAGTTTAAATGAAAATCAAAATACCACATAATCATAGCATTCGGTTTTTTTCTTCCCTCCTTTCAGCTTGTGGTTTTAATTAAACAGTCATAGCCAATGTAAACAAATATTTGTTCCCTTCTGAGTCAGCAATATTTTGATTACGCAATGCCTAGCACTAGAATGTTTTTTTTTTCTTTACTATTTATTTATGAGTATTGTACGATCAAGCGTATGGTTCTTCAGCTAGATTGTAAAAGTTAGTTTTGTTATTTTCAAGAGTCGTTGAAGCGCTTTCATAGATAAAAAATAAAATTCAAAGAATAATGTTTTATGCGGCAACTGTTGGAAATGCAAAATCAAAAGTTGATAAGGATTGGATCACAATTTCTGTCTAGATGTGTGCAAGAAAAAAATAAGAAAAGATAAATATATATATATATATATATTTTTAATCAGTGTCTGCCACTATTCACTTTTATGTATTTAATAAAAAATATCTAGTTAGGTGGTCAAGACTGAATTTGCGGAGCATAGAAATGACGGTGCGGAATTGCAGATTTTTTAAATTTTTTCGGAGAAACTCTGCAGAAATCGGAGCAGGTAGCAACCCTGTTGTTATTGACATTTATGTTATGGATGGAGAAAGATTGGGAATCGGGAGTTTTTGTAAAACATTCAGAGCTCCTTTTTAAAATGAACGATATCTGCAACTTTTTTAAAAATGGAAGATTTCATCATTTGTCCAGAAGACATGTTAAAAAACCCGAAGTCTTTCGGGAAAACCGGAAAAGTTGGCAAGTACATAATGCATGCAGAATGAAATAATAGGGAAGACTCCTTATTAATGACTTATCATAGGGATATTGTTAAAAAATATTTTATTTACATCTGTAAAAAATGATATTGGGAGAATTCTTGTAACATTATAAGGTAAATAAAATATTCAATATGAGAATGTTCTATACAACAAAATTTTCAAAAATCCTGAATTCAGGGGTTGCCTCTGAAAAGTTTAACTCCTGCCTTTGCATTATTTCTTGAGCAATTATAGTAGCCGCATAATTTTTGTCATGCACACGCTTGCACATTCTTTTAAAAAAAATGGGCAAATTGGATCGAGAATCAGAACATCTCAAACTATGTAAACTGGAAAAAATGGATGTCCATCGAAAAAGTCAAAAATAGTTACAAATCCAATACATTCTTCTTTGAATACAAAAGATATTGGGTGTAGAATATAGTTGAAAAATGTTATGAATGCAAAAAAAAAAAAAAAAAAAAAATCTGTGAATATATAGAAGAAATTAAAAAGAATTAACATAAAATTGATAGACAATACACTAACTCATAAACAGCAAGCATACAAAATATAACAAAAAGAGATTGTACCACATTGATATCTGCATGAATCTGGCGCAATTCTTCAACGTGAGCCATTTTTTCTTGCATAAGTAATTCCATTTCATGCCTGTATTCCATCAAACATTTTTCCTCACTCTCTGTAGAGTCAACAGATTGTCTCAATCGTTGCTTTAGTTTTTCTAAATGGACTGTCCGACTTCTGAATTAAAAAATAAAATAAAACGTTTAGATTTTATATTTTGAAAAAGAGCAATAAATCATCTTATTATTTGATTTTAATCTTAAGTTTAAAAAAATTTTAAATATCAATGTAAAAAATAAATGTTATTTATATATACATTTTTGTTTAAAAATAAATAAAGAAAGAATAAAATAATAAAGAATTTAAATTTAAAAATTCGACATATTTCATCCCAGTAGCAGAATTTTCTGATCATCATAATTCTAAGAATAAACAAAGATCACTATAAATAAAATTAAATAATAAAGAAATAACCTAATTTCTTTCAGACATTCGAGTTTTCCCATAACAGCCGCATCTTCCTCCATTTTCATTTTAGTATAAACGAAATCTTTGAGGATAAAACAATTGAAAAAATTCTACACCATTAAAATATTGTATTAAATGGATAAATATAAACAAATTATTATTCGATTCAATTCAATAACAATTCACATCACTCACTACACATTTATTTCCTCCTCCAAACCGCTATTTCCATTGATTTCATAGGCCAATAATTGTTTGAGGGAACAGCATATTATCCAATAGGAATTGTCCTTTAATAGGCGGAAAGAAGAAAGGGATTAACTTTGACAAAATCATATTTTATTATTATTATTTTAATAATATAAGAGATTTTTTTTTTTAACACAAAGGCGTAATCAATTTAAATTACACCAAAGAAGGACTATGCATAGCATACAAACAAAGTCGTGTGTCGTGCATAACTTCTATCTCCATGGTCGTGTACGTGTATGAGATTTTTTTTCAGGGTTGCCAAATGAAAGTAATGATGGCTTGTTGTTGGCATCAGAATACCACATTCCTGAGATAGCGCCATTTCGCCCTTTTTGACCCTGACTTCCTGAATCTGGCTGGCTGACTTTAAGAACTAGGTTAAGAGCAAAGCGTATCTAACTACGCTTTGGTTAAAAGGTTACAGGAAGTCTTCCAGAAAATTCCGTTGTTTAATATTAGCTGTGAACTTTTACGGTAAGAGAGACATAAATAATATGTTGTACATGTCTTTTATTAATAATTTCAATGACTTTCAAATGAAGAGGTTCGATTTTATTTATTCAAGATTGAAATGTGTTGTAGTTTTAATCATGGTGTAGTTTCCAGTTTTTTTTTTTCTTTTTTTTGTATTCTGTTGTATGTAAAATAGTCCTAAGAACGAGAGTGCATTACTCTTCGGTCGTATCTTTTTCGCTTTCAACTTTTTGATGAATTGAACGTGTTTGTGTTATGGTGACCAGTTTTTCTAATAGATTTGGTCGTATTTTCTTTTTTATTCCTGATCAGGGCATTTATTTTAAAACAGTACGTTCAGTTTAGGCATCTTAGTATAACGCAGCAGTTCCATTAAATATTGTTAACTTGTAAGTAGACGACGTTTCATTGATTATTTAATGTATAGCTCATTTATTTCTGTTCGATTTCAAAACTGCTAAATCTTGTCATGTTTACTGAAATTTTATCGCCTTCTAAAATGTTGATCTAATTTGCTTTTACTGTTTCATGCTGATGTCTAATCGAATAAGCAAAACATACAGCTTTTCAAAGTGAAAAATTCCAGTGTATATGCTCTACTAGCTGTTAGACATTGAATCAACTCATGGAATCAGAGCAAAGTGTTTTGAAACTTTTACTTTTAATAAATTTCTGTACTTTTACATGTGAATACATAATTTGTAATGAAGTTATATATAGTAATAGTATCCTGAATTTTTTCTATGCAGCATTAAGATTAAACGATAGCCTATCATTGGCGATCGTTTTATTGGCGGTATTGAGAAATATGGTAACCCTAGTGCCGCGATTTTTATGGCATTGGCGACCATTTCTTAGCGATATTGATAACCTGGTAACCCATTGTACTTGTGACTCATTTTTATTGCGCCATTTTCGGCTACAACGACTCGATCTCAGGTTGTATATTATTTTGCTTAACATACGTTATGAACTATGTAAAAACTTGGTATTATTATTTTTAAGGGAAATAAAACATTAAAATAACAAGCATTTCTTTAATATTAAAAATGTTAAGTAACTGCTCTTTTGTTTTTAATTATACTTAGTATATTGGTATTTATATTTATTTAATAATATAAAAAGTATGCTTTTCATTCTTAATTACATCTTATCGTCAATTATATATTTTAATTTAGGTCAATGTTTCGAATGCAGTTTTCGAAAATAGTCGTTAATTTGCAAATATATGTTTTTAATAAGGCGGTTGCATTGAATATAGTGTAATGAATTTGAATTTGTATATTCATATTACAAATTTTTAAAATACATTTGTATTATGTAGATTAATTATGGAATATTCAGATTTTAAAATCATAATGTGGCAATAAGTTATTTACAATGGCTGATAAACTTGGTCTTGGTTTATTGTCACTCTTTGTTTTTTCTTCTTAATTTTTTCTGAAGCAATGCTTCATTGATTTTTATTTGATAACCAGTCGTTAGTTTATTCTGAGGAAATCACTTTTGGATATGAAAGTTGGCTAATAAGCTTTTATGTATACTATTTTTATTTCTGTTGTTAAGAAATTATAAGAATATATTTGAATGGATTTTTTCTTTTAAGTATGGGATATATTTCACTGTGTAAACAATCAGTATCTGTTTAATGTTATTTCGTTAATTGGAAATTTGTAATATATTACCCTGTAATTTTGCTTGAACTAGCTCCAGTCCAGGTCTAGTAACATCAGGAAAGTACATCTATATTATTAAATAAAAATTTAAAAACTGCTATTACATACATCAGTGTTTAACAAAATTAAAAATAATCAATAATGAGTATTCATTTCTGTATTTAAAAATATATTTTTTGCATTTTTTAAATAAATATCGGAGGGGAGGGGTGTTATCCAGACCTTTCAGACAAATTCCTGATTTTGGGAATGTGTGAAACATCTACTACAATTTTATGAATCTTAACTTGGTGTGAAAATTTCATTCGAGCTTTTCGGATAGGGTTCTCTTTTTGTATAAGTGTGAAAAACATTAATTTTGTAAAGCTAGAATAAGATTTCATGTGGATAGTGAAGGTTCATTTTAACAGAACTAAACCAGCACATTACAGAAACTTTTTATAAATTAGAAATGGAATATTATTTTTACAGGAAAATTCAACAGAGCATGTTTGTTTCTTCAGGTGACCTAATTGCTCAGAACATTAGTTTTTGAAATGAAAAAGGTTTATCAAAGGTCAGTTTTAATCAGAAAAAATTTTGTGTGCGGGGGGGGGGGGTCTTTAACCACTTCACCGGCCATCCCGAGATAACTCGGGAGGGGGGGGCATAGCCTAGTGGTAGGACTCAATATTACATTTAAGTTTTTTTTTTTTAATTATTATTACTTTCTTCTATATGTAATATAAAGAAAGTATTGGATTCGTGAAGATTTTCGAACTCCGGTTTTCGATGGATTTACACGTTTTGGGATGTCCTGAAGACGATTTGATAGTTTTTAGAAAATGTGTGTCTGTGTATCACGAATTTTGTGGACGCTGCATCTCACGAACCAATGAACGAAATTTAACTAACTTGGTATTTAGTTGGACCCTGACATAAACTGGTGCTGATTAGATTTGGGGATCATTCACTCAACAGGTGGCACTGTAGTCACATTTTTTCTAAATTTTTAACATGGCAGTATAGGACAAAATTTCGTATAAATGTACATAATGAGTTATTTTTAACTTGTGATTGTAAAATTAATATGAATTATTGATAACAGTAGTAGTTAACTAGGTAAAAAAAATTGTGCATCGCTTCTCCCCCTGGGGTGGAAGTACCCCCGGGGGAGTAAATTTTCAAGATGGGTATCTTTCGAAAGGTCTCGTCAATACTTTTAAAACGAGTGGTTGAACTATAGATCTGTGATTATTTAAAACAAAGTTATTCATTTTTTAATATTGAGAATAAAATGGACTTTTTTTTTATAATTTTAATAATGTATTGTTTTGAACGTAAAGCAATCATTAGAAGAAAGAAAAAATAAACAAACATTATTCGGTATGCTTTTGTCCACGCTCTGTTTCTAGAGAAATGTAGAATATAATTAATAAAGCTTTTACTATGGGATGTGTTTGGTAGTATTGAAAATTCAGAAAATGACAATGTCCTACTATGAGTGCCTAGGTGTATTGTACATATATTTACGAAACATTTGTTTGTAAGATATTTTTTAGTTTTAATCGCACCAAACATGGGAGTTATTAAAACAGGAGAATATCATTATTATTGTAGTATAAGCTTCTGTATCTTACACAGTAAAATTAGACATTTTAATTCTAATTTTTAAAAATTTTGTTACAGGATAAATATGGCGAAGAATGTGAAAGAATTGAATGTTAAGAAGAAACGAATTGCTCATAACAAAACACTTACTGACAGCCATGCGATTTACCCTGAATGCAAAGATTTTGTGTCCACAATCATGGAAGAAATGGAGAGTTTTAATTCCAGTAAGAATTTAATGAAAACTATTTGTACAAGCAAGTCCGAAATTAACTTATTAAATAATAGTAAGACTAACGCTCAGGAAAAAGAACAGACTAAAATTATTCCTCCTGCAAATCACACTTATCAAAACCATTCAAAAGTAAAAAAAATTGGACTTGATCGCAAACACCCGTTAATGGAAAAGACTCAAAGAACATTGAAACAGTTGAAACATAATAGAAAAATGCCCAAGCCAAGGGCACATCTTGCTTCTTTAACGAATTCAGAATCATTTAATCATACTTTAATATCTACCAATACAAAGATTAAATCCAATACAAATACCATAGAAAGCAAACCTGATGTAGCCAGAGAAATTACAAATTTTAGAAAACCTGCTAATGAAACTAAAAATAAGTGCACCAAAGACTCTAAAGCAAGACCTACAAAATTTCAGACTTCAACAATGAAAAATCAAGCTTCTATTGAATTAGCAGGAAGTGCTTTTAAAAAAAAGGAATTTGATGCCATTAAAAAAAAATCCTCCAAATCGACTTCCGATAAGTCTTCTAAACCATCTTCCGACAAGCCTTCTAAATCATTTTCCGATAAGCCATCTACATCATCTTCCGATAAACCTTCAAAATCATCTTCCGATAAGCTTTACAAATCACTGCCTGAATACTGTGATAAAACAAGTGGTAATTCATCAGAAAGTGATGAATATGAAGAGTTTATTACAAAAGTAAAGAAAGATCTTCCGAAAAAATGCAAAAAGAAAGCAGTTAAAAAGGCAAAAAAAGTATTGAAGCATGTTAACAAGAGCAACGTTTATGAATCAACATCAGCAAAGAGCGAGTCTGATACGAGTGACGATGAAACAATTACACAATGCAAATCATACAATAAAAGGAAGAGAGTTAAAAAAGATCATGGTAAGGATAGTGGAATGGCATCCAAAGAAGTTAGCAGAAAGTGTGTTAAAAAAATTAATTCGAGGTTACCAGAAAGTGACTCAGAAACAGATGATAGCACAAGATATGCGTCTTCCAGATCACAGAAAAGAAGAAAAAGAAATGATGAAAAGCCAAATACGCTAACTATTTCTAAAGATGACAGCGAGTCTGAAATGGATATTGCTGATGAACCATTTCATAACACTGATTCTGAAGGTAGTGATTCATTAATTCATTCAAAAGTTGGTTCTAAGAGCAACCCTCATAATTTATGTCAAATGGATAACAGTGAGTACAACTCTGAATCAAATATAAGCTTATCAAGTAAAACTCCTGAGAATGCCTCACTGTTTGATAAAATTCAACCTTTTTCCCTACTGAATAAAGTATCCTCTACCTCTAACATTTCTATTAATACTTCCTCCATTATTGATAATGGACCTAAAGTTTTATCCAGTAAATTATCACCTTCTGAATATTCGAACATTTCTTTGGCTGCCACTGCTGATCCAAATACTATACTAAACCAAGTACCGGTAATGGTGAACAGTGCTTCACTTAAAGTAGAATGTGGGGTTACCAAAATTAACTCTGCTGCAATTAATAGTTCTTATCAAAAAGTAACTGTAAGGGAAGAACCTGTAATAGATCTGACTAGCGATAATGAAGATAACTCTTCAATGCCAAAAATTGATGAGATTCACTGTGAAAATAATCAAAATGAGTCACTATCTGACTTTGATGATTCAGATTCAGAGTTAGAAATTGTAAATGTTCTCCTTCCGAATGAAGTTGCAGCCCTCAAAAAAGCTGATGAACAGAGATGTTCAAACGGCAGTATTAATGCTATAAACATAAAAATTGAGGAAGTTTCACCTGCTCTTTCTGATAGCATCCAAAACCCACAAAATTGTCTTAAATCCAATTCTAAAACTGAGATAGTTATACAAACTCTTCCAAATAACACTGCAAAACTACAAGGTAGTCTTAAGTCAATTCCTGAATCAAAAACACATTTGGTTAAGTATGAACCAGCGTATGCTACAGGCATATGTCAGACAAGTGATGATAAAATTGAAAATAAAGTTGAAATAGGAAAGCAATGCAACTTAAATAGTGTCAACCAACAAAGTATCTCTACTAATAACACTACAGTACCAGTCGATTTCAACAACGTGAAAAAAGAACCTTGTGACGACGATATTGAAATTATTCTTGATATTTCTCCGACGAGCAGTACAGTTCCACCTACCAGTGATTGTAGCAATGTAAAGGATGAGAAGAATTTTAAAGCAGTTAAGGAAGCACCAACAGTTCACACTGCTGGAACAATTAACAAGGAGCAAAGATTGCCACAAGTTTCATGCTCCAATTTTGTAGACTCAACTAAATCTGCCAGCAAAAACTCAGAACTAGTAGAAAATGGCGGCATGAAATCTTTAAATCTCAAAGTTTTGCTAGATGATTTAAAGAAGGAATTTGCCACTTATCAAAATATAATACAAACAGAACAGTCCATGGAAAAATCATTTAAAATGCTAGAGATGTGTCAAGCTAAAAGACTATGCTCGATCAAGTCTAAGATAACAAGGTTATTAAAAGAGAACCCAAATAGTAGCAGTAGTTGCAGTCTTATCAAAAGTGCAGTGAATGAACTGCTTGAAAACTCTAGCCTAAATAATTCTTCATTTTTAAAAGATTGTGATGAGTCTTCTAGTTATTGTGAGGAAGATATTCCTACTTTGCCAATATCAGTGCAAGACTTAAAAGCTTTAGCAGCACCCATAAACCTTGTTCCACTTTCTTCTATTTCAGAAGAAGATATAAAACCAGATTTGTCTGAGCTACAATATGTGGTGAAACAAGAATCAAGTACTTCAGATGACACAAATGTAAGTATATACATGCGCGCCCACATACATATACAGGGTGTTTCAGTGAACCGTTTCAGAACTTCTAAGAGGGGTAGGGTACATCCTGACAACTCGAAATCATATAGCAATGTGGGGGTCGGAAATGCTTTCCTGAAGCGGTGTTGTACACAGAAGCACCATAAAGAAAAGAGACCTAAGTGAGAAATCGTTTTAATAATACATGAAAAGAAGCAAAAGGTACATGGATTAAAGTAAGTGTTTGAAGTTTTTCCACGGGCTACAATGCACGCCTCACATCTCCGACGCATGGACATCCGAACATTCTGGAATACTCCAGGCATATCTCGAATTTCTCCGACAGCTTCTGTGTACAGCACCGCTTCAGGAAAGCATTTCCGACCCCACATTGCTATATGATTTCGAGTTGTCAGGATGTACCCTACCCCTCTTAGAAGTTCTGAAACGGTTCACTGAAACACCCTGTATATATATATATATATATGTACTTTATACATACTTTGCATGATATATGAGCTTGTAGATTGCTAAAGGGAAAAAAAATGCTGCTGCGGATAGGGGTGTGATTATAAAAGCAATGTAATGGGTTTTGGAAAAAAAACTAAAGCTTAATTATAATTAACCATCCAGTATAGTTGTTAAATGCTGTTTATAGCAGACATTAAACTGCCCTGTAGTATTTTTTTTTTTTTTTTTTCTAATTCAGAAATGATTCTAATGAGCAAACATTTTTCTGCATATATGTTTATATAAATTACAACTTATTAAAAAGAATTACTGTAAAATGTCCATGTACATTAGATTAATGTTACTTGTTTTATTTTTTTCTATTTATTTATTTATTTTTTCTCAAAGCGTATTCCAGATGAAACAGGAAAAAATGCTATGATTTTTTAAGTAACGGAAATAACAATTTATGTTCCTTGGCCTCTACGCATTACAATATTTAGAAATGTAAAGTTTTGCAAAAGTTATCCATGTTTTCATGAAATTTAATTTGTTTCAGAGAAAATGCATTGTATGTGCCAAAGATGCCCCCTCTGCTTGCAAAGGATGTGTTAAGGTGTTCTTTTGTTCTCATGATTGTGGGGTAGGTTTTTTCAACATTTCATTGAATATATTATTCTTTTAACATAATATTTATTTATTTTTAATTGATTCTGTTTAATTTTATGGTAAACTTTTCTAAAATAATTCAATGTATAACTTAATTTTCTGTTGCCCAAAGTTTCATTTAATTTCACTGTTTATATTAGAGTTACAGTTTTAATTACCAATAAAGAAATGACAGAGATATTGGGTAAAATCATATTATTTATCTTTATGTATACAATTTACAGCTGCTAACATTGATTTGTATGATTTTCAGTAGTCACAGATTGAAGAAACCCATATTCACTCTATTTTAAATCTATAAGCATTTGTCTATTTTTTTTTTTTTTTTTTTTTTTTTTTTAAGTAATAAATAAATTTATGATATCCTTGAATATTTAAAGTCAGTCTGTTGAAGATATGCTTTGCAGGGTTAGCACTAGAAAAAAAAAATATTGAGTGAGATTCTCCCGCTCTAACAAAAAATTTAAGTGACGAATTACATAATTTACTTTTTGCAAGTTTCATTTTAGAGAATTACAATTGCGAATTAAATAATAATAAAAAAAAAAAATCAAGTAAACGTTAAAAATTGAAATTTATTTATTTATTTTATTTTCCCTTTTGTGGCTAAAGACAGATACTGCTTTAATATTCAGAATCTAAATTTTCATCAGAAATGCAGAAGGAATTGCTCAAGACAGAAGTGCAGTAACCATAGATATAGTAATAAGACATAGATTGATCATTGAGAGGGGAAAAGTGATACATTTTTTAATCGGAAAAAGACGGCCATTTTACTCTCTTATGGATGTATTTCCCCGAGCGAATATACATGGGAATACACATAGGTAATTTAGCAAATAAAATGTATGCACTAAAAGAGAATGAAAAACTCCAGATACCCCTTTTTCTTTCTTTTCGTTTTCCTTTCCTTTTCTTTTGTTTTTACTATACTCTAGTATTCTCATGTCTGCACAAAACTGCCTTTCTTTCGGCATTTATTATTATTATTATTATACTTCTTTGAAATAAAAATCGTCTGCATTCATCATGAAAAATAATTTTAATAAATTATTTTTACTGCGTAAATTTGTATAGGATTATATATGGAAAAAAGTCTTGTGGTAACTACAACATACTAGTTATATATTAAAACTTTCGCGGCTGGTAGCTACATTTAAAAGAATTTTGAGAATTCCATATTACTTACTAATATAAAATATTAAAATTTAAAAAAAGTATCCCATTAAATATGAAAACAGTAATTATCTCATAATAATAACAAAGCAACTGATTATAAAAATTATATTTTTCATAAATTACTGGAATATAACTTATTTATGGAACCTACCCCATTTCTTTTCATATATTTATTAGAACAATTAAAAGCCGCGCAATATTTCGGCATTTTCAAAATTTATCACCATTCTATTCTGTTACTGTTTTCGAGTTTTAACTCTCTAACGGCTGATGCCAAAAAACTTTTTCGGCATCAAAAATCTTTGCTCGTTAACATGGGGATGATAGATCTATATAAATTACTATATATATGGCAGTAACTGGAATAACTTACGTTATTTAAAATATAATTATTGCAATTTTTAGCCTTTACACTTCGTAGTTGTTTGTTGATATAACTTAGAGGTTATACACTTCATATAACCTCTTAACAAATATTTATAATTTAAGAAGTATTTTGAAATAATTACATATTTACTTTTATTTTTAATCAAGAAATTCTGGAGAAGGTAAAAAAAGATAAGTACAGGCTTCAAAACAGTTAATATATTACTCTAGTGAACTGAAAAATTGATAAAATACTCAAAGAGCAATAGGAAAAAATTGGGGGGAAATCCCCCTTATGATGTATTTGGGAGTGGGATTTTTCGAAAGATTGCGAAATTCTCGCAGTTCCACCCTCTAGTGCGAACCCTGCATTTGAATAAATGTCTCCCAATATTTTAGAAGTTTCTGAATTTACTTCTCTAGAATTTGCATGGTATCTCTTTAAAAAAATAAATAAAAGAATACTGCATATTTTTTATAACTTCTATTATAGAATTTATTTATTTTTACCATTCAAATTATTTAACATAAAGCAAAATACATGAAAGTATGTTGATCCAAAGTTAAGGTAATATGGTGGCACAGCTGTTCAGGCCCCGACTTACGGCAGGGCATACGGGGCAAATGCCCTGGGCCCCCCTTCTGGAAGGGGCCCTCCTACAGGCGAATACAGAAATTCTGCAACCTAAAGACCTCTTATGCCACTGCAAGGGGGCCCCCCAGAAAAGGCTTGCCCCGGGGCTGCAGGTAGTCTAAGTCGGGCCCTGCAGCTGTTAATGTTGATTTGTATAAAGTCACAGATTGAAGAAACCTACATCCACTCTATTTTAAAGTGACAGCCTTTGGTAGATCAAGAATTGCTGCAAAATATTTGTAACATTGGTTTGTAGCTGCAAGATGCTTATTTTTTATTTTATTTTATTTTATTAAAAATTTCTGATATATTCTATTTTCAAAAGCTCTTCGGCAGAACTCATTTTAGGGCTAAATATGTGCACAGTCAATGTTGATTTGTATGAATTTAGAAAGTCACAGATTGAAGAAACCCACATCCATCCTATTTTTGAATAACAACTTTTGGAAGGTTAAGAATTGCTAAAAAAGAAATATACATTGGTTTGTGGCTTTAAAAATAACAAATTGGATTTTATTTATTTAGTAAAATTTAAAAAAATATATTCTTTTTTTACTTTCAAAAGTCCTTTATTTGGTAGAAGTCATGTACAGTCAAACTCAGTTTGATTCAAATGCAAGTAAAAACACTTGAATATCTTAAGACACTAGCAGGCTTTGCCCGCTTTGCTGAGCACTACACTTAAATGAGTTGTCAAAATTCCATATCATTATTAATAACCTAAGTTAAAGTTTCCTCTGTATTCCGTAGAGGTTTTTCCCGCTCGCAACGTGAGGATTCCGGGTCCACACTGCCTTCAGCAGCAACTTACCCGCTTCTTACTTCCCTTCCCCAGCGGCTAAGTAAGAAGTTTTGCGAAATCTGACCGAAGTACATAATGCGTACACCTAATCAACATCCACACACCAAAACTCATCATTCTAAGAAGCGAATTCAAACAGAATAACGTGTTTTTACGCGTGTTATTGCTCCCCCCCGACCCAAAGGGGGTAAGTGGGCGAATTTCGTAAAATCTCGTTACAATAAGTGTTGGACTCATATAAACAATTTGCGCACCAAATTTCGTGACTGCAGATCCCTTAGATTTCCCAAGACAAATTTAGCGCTAAAAGGGAGGGTGTCTTGAATTTGCAACTCCAATCACCCCCACCCCTCAAAAAAAAAAAAAAAAAAAAAAAAAAATCGAAAATCACGAAAAAACGAAAATGTGTTTTTGAAAATATTCTAAAGAAGACACATGGCTATTTTCAATACCTTTGTAACATCCTTTAGTAGAGCTCTACTAAAAAATCCGGGATTTCTGAAAATTCCCCCTCGAAAAACGAGTTTTTTCCCTCCTTTAAGAATCAAAAATTCTAAAATCGTACATGATGTTTTATTTATACTCAAGTTTAGTCTCATCATGGGCAATTTCTTCACCGTAAAGTAATTTGGGGTCGAGGTATGCTTACAAACGTTTTTTTGCTTCCTGTCCCCCTGGGGGGAATGGGGTTATTCGATAAATCCCATTTCTTTAAGTTGGTTGGTGTCGTGTCCATGGGGAGAACTATAGAAAACCATGAGTGTGCAAAACACAGCTGGCCAACTCCTTGATGTTATCGGAGTACAGACTCTCGATTTCAAAGGGGGAGAATTCCCCAAGCTGAGCCAGGGATCTTAAAATGGCTGGGCAGTCAAAAATATGTTTTGGTGTTAGTGGAACATCATCACAGTTGCTGCAGAGACGGTAGGTTCTATTGCCATCTCTCAGGATCTTCATACCTCGATAATGACCAGTTCTAAGGCGGGTGATAGTTTTGGTAAGGTCTCTGTTAGCGTTTATTTCACAAATCTGCGAGTCTTTTTTCATGGTGTTTTCTCTCAAACGGAACCTTGCCATCGCATTAACATCGTCAAGAGTGACCTTGGCGATATTTTCATTATTGAGATTTCTCCCTTTCTTGGCAAGTTGATCTGCCTCTTCGTTTCCAGGGATGCCGACATGCGCGGGGATCCACTGTAGAATACATATCTTGTGTAGTTTGTCAATTTCTTCCAATTGGTGTTGGATATTGTGGGTTAGCCTTGATTAACCTTTATTTATTGCTTCTAAAGCAGCTTTGGAGTCGCAAAAGATGACTAGCCCGTTAGCTTTGTCAGTGTTGTTGAATAAGATGTATTCATGCAAAGCATTGTATATTGCTTTAAGTTCACTGGTGAAATTTGAGGCAATGGAACCAGTGCCCAGTGAATGGTTCGTAGTTCTGCCGTTGGGTAGTTTCTTTAAGTGCCGGATGCATATAAAAAATCCAAGCACCAAACTTCGTGATAGCAGCTTCCACAGATTTCCCAGGACAAATTTAGTGCTAAAAGGGTGTGTCTCGAATTTGCCCTTTGTAACATATACCCTCTCCCCCCACACCACCCCCCAAATGAAAGATATGGCAGATCACAAAAAATCAAAAATGCGTTTTAGGAATTTTCATAAGAAAGTCGCTTAGCCTTTTACAACATCTTTGTTCCATTTTTGGTAGAGTTCTACTCAAAACAGGAATTTTCGAAATTTCCCGCCAAAAATCAATTTTCCCTCTTCCTTCCCTAAAATTCGAAAATTACTAAATCGCAGATAATGTTTTATTTGTACTCATGTCTAGTCTCCCCATGTGGAATTTCTTTATTATGAAGTAATTAGTAGCCGAGTTATGCTTACAAACGTGTTTTATCTTTTGCCCTCGCGAGAGGCAACGGGGGGAGGGGGAGAATTTCGGAAAAGTTGATAGATATAATTTTAAGTTGGGTAAAGACCTAAATTCCTGACAAGCGCCGTTGAATTCCGTCCAGTCCTTCTCAAGTGATACCCAGACAAACGTGTTTTTTTATCTTGTGCCACCCAGGGAGGAATGTGGGGGAATTTCTGAAAAGTTAATAGATATAATTTTAAGTTGGGTAAAGACCTAAATTTTTGCGAAGAGCCATTGAATTCCGTCCAGCCGTTCTCAAGTGATACCCAGACAAATGTGTTTTTGTCTTTTGCCCACCGGAGGGAACGAGGGGGAATTTCTGAAAAGTTGATAGGTATAATTTTAATTTGGTAAAGATCTAAGTTTCTGTTAAGCTCCGTTGAATTCAGTCCAGAAATTCTCAAGTGATGCACGGACAAAAATAGCGACATACAGACACGATGACACACACACAGGCAAATTTTTCTGAAGTCATTTTTGGCTTTCATGGTGTGTGAAACGTAAAGGTACTCAAAAAATTTTTTATTCTGACAAATTCACAGACAAAAGTCTGATTTTATTAATATAGACTAGCGGGGTCAGTATTTTCAAATGAATCACTGTAATTAATGAATCACTAACAGTAACTTTTAGTTTTAAGAAAAGAAATTGAAAAAAAAATTATTTATGATCGGGTAAAAAGTCGCCCCGGATCCCCACTGCCTTCGGCAGCGCAATCCCGTGCGCGCGCACAAGTTAAGGGATACACGCGCTGCGCACGCGTATTTCTTCCTTGACATTTCGTGCCCCGTAAAAAAAAATCATTTCTGATCGGGTAAAAACTCACGCCGTGTCCCCACTGCCTTCGGCAGCGCAGACCCATGCGCGCACGTGTGAAGGTAGTACGTGCGCTGCGCGCACATATTCCTTTTCAAATCAAATTTTTATTCTTAATAAAAGAAAATAAAAAAATCATTTCTCATCGGTTAAAAAGTCGGACCGGGTCCCCACTGCCTTCGGCACGCAGTCACGTGCGCGCTCACATGTCACGGGATACGCGCGCGGTGCACGCATATTTCTTCCCCACCCTTTCAGCTCCTCCTAATTAACCTACAGATACCATTTTTGAACGGTCTAACTCAATTAGCTGAGATGCAAAAGAAAACCTAATCAGGACACCTCAAAACGTGTAAATCTGGTGAAACTTTCGATATTATAAAAGAACTGTAAAATATCTTTCGAATGATGTATTAAAATAATTTAATCATAATTAAAAAATTGAAATATTGATATTTTAAAATATTACAGCGCCATCTGGCGGTAGAAATTTCTGTAATCTACTGTTCGATTCCAAATCAACAAAGCTTTCTAATGATATTATTACTTATGAAATTATTTTAATTAGTTGCTGAGATACAAAAGAATACTGATTATGGAGACCTCAAAACGTGTAAATCAGGTGAAAACTTTCGATAATATAAAAGAACTTTAAAATATCTTTCGAATGATGTATCTATAATAATAAAACAAGATGTCTGTCTGTGCATCTATACGTTCAGCCCCTACTGAACGCAGAAGTACAAAATTTGACATACAGGTGCTCCGAAACCTTCCCGAGGGGCTCCTGAAAACAGAACTTAAAAATTTTAATTAGTTCCGGAGATATTAATTAAAATGTAGACCTATATCTAATCAAAAAGCTATCTCAATGACTGAGAATCCACCGCGATTGCATAAAAATAGATATTTTAACGGAGTTAAAAGTGGAAAATAAATTAGAAACATTAGTCCGATCGTTACGAATTTGGTACCAAATGAAAGGGGAAATTTTCCCAAATCTAAGAGTGCAAGCGGCTTATCGATACATAAATTAGATTTTTGATATTAACTACGGTATGAAATTTAGTTGGCAACAGGCAGACGTCTGTCTGCAATGAAAAAGGAAATGGAAATCAATTAAGATATCACGTGTTTTATAGTGGGGGGAAAAATTGCAATTTTCAAACTTTTTCAAATTTTCATTTACCTTACATTTAAATGAATATTCGGCTTAGACAGCATATTATAAAGCTACTGTTGAATTTTCATGAAAATATATGAATAAACAAAAAAAATTACATATTTATTGGAAAAATATTAAGTTTTCTTTTATATTTTGCAGTATTTACAATTGAGATATGCCGTTTAAATTTCGTAGTATTTGGTTTTAATGCCCGATAATTCGATTGTGAATATTTTTTGAAAGAATACAATTATTAGGAAGGGCTTAAGTGAGGGGAGAAAGGAGAAAAAAAGAGTTACATCGTTTGAAATTGGTCTGTATATTTAGATTTTAAGGCAAGGTAAATCGATTGCGAATATTTTCGAGTGTAAAATTATTATTAGCGATGGAAAGGGGGGGGAGAAGCGAAGGGGCAAAGATGTAGAAAAGGAACGGGAGTTTCGGAGAAAGCAACAGAATACCCAGAACATCTTTATTCTTTAATATTTTGCAGAGTTTTGAATTCTAATTTCTGTTTACATATCGTACTAAGGATTTTTAACGTTATATAGCTCGGAATTATGCACATATCGAGAAAATCATGGATAAATCGGACACAAATCTTTTTATAAAAATGTCTATATTAGCTTTGTATCTCAGCTTCTAATTAACATAACTTCATAAGTAATATATCATTTAAAAAGTTATTTGAATTAGAATTTATGAGTATATCTTACAAATTTCTGTCGCCAGAGGGCGCTTTCATATTTTAATAATTCAATATCTAGAATTCCAATTATGCTTAAATTACTTATAACACATCATTTGAAATATTACGGACTTTTAAACTGATATAAGCCGTTAAATTCCGTAAGGGAGTTTCAGAGAAAACCACAAAAAAATTCCAGAACACCTTTATTACAATATCTCCAATTCTAATTATGATGCAGGCTTTCGAATTCCGATACTCCGTTCACATTTTTTATTAAGGATTTTTGTGAGTGAACAGGTTATTTCAAATCATGAATCGTAAAGCGGCGCCTTAGCCGCCACAGAGCGAAAAATTTTTACAGTTAAAATTTTCAAATCTATTTGCGGTATGAGCGTGGAAGCTGTTGTAAGTTCTAAAACGGGGATAAGGCGCCGCAGGCGCCACCGAGATGGACTTTGCTGAGATCGTAACACGGTGAGCGAACAGGCTGTTTCAGATATTGAAACTGGAAGAGGGCGCCGCAGGCGCTACCGAGTGGGAATTTACTGCTATTAAATTTTTAAATAAAGCTATTTTCACTACACTAAGCGACAAAAAAAAAAAAAAAAAAGCCGCACTTGGATATTTTCTTTTTCGCTTTCTACAACCGCCAAATTTATCTTTTAAAAAGCAAATTTTCGAACAGATTTTATTATGTTGTCCACCACATACACATTAGTACTCAGTCCAGTGTTAAAAACAAAATACAATAGTCAGGAAAATTGTTATTTTAGAAATTATTTAAAAAATGATAAGAATAAGGCAGTTAACGATGCCACAAAAAGTATTAATTTTTGAATGAAAATCAAAAAATATTTTAATACGTGAGATGGTAAAATAATTAAATGCTAACGAAATATTGGTAAAACGGTTTTTAGCAAGTTATAACGTTTTTAGGTCGTTTAAACTGGAAATTTGGTTTATGGCGGCCATGTTGCTCATCCAAGCGAGATGACCGTAAGTTAAAAAGCCATTTCTTATGAAATCGGTTTGTATTACATTTAGAACATAAAAGGGATTCAGAAAAAGTGTTTAGCAGCATAATTTCTTTAACTACAGTACAGCAACTATTAAACAAAGCAGGTTTAAATGACAGAAAATTTGAAAAAATTCTATTCTTAGTGAAGAAAATTAGGAAACCATGACCTCAGATGGCTAAAAAAATAAAAAATGATTAGTTAATTATTGGGCTGAACTGTTTCTCTTTGATGAGTCAAGTTTAACTTATTTCGAGATAAAGAAAACAAGCGGGACTGACAACGAAAATATGACCGACTTAATGAAAATCACACTCTTAAGACAGTGACACAATCTCCGTACATTATGGTACGGAGGTGCATAACTTTTCAAACAGTCGTACAAATTATTATGCTCAAGGGATCAATTAACTCGAAATAAAACACAATCTTCATAAAAGTGCTGCCTGACCGACTATTTTGGAGGTATCTTGGACATTTCCGTAAACAGAATTTTACGCTGAAAATGCACCTTACTACGCGTCTGTGGTCAGTTTATTACTTCAAATTGTCAAAATTTCCTATCCATTCCAATGAGAACCTATAATTCTGTAAGTAATCATATCTTTTTTCACTTTAAGTTAAATCTCACAAAGGATGATATAGTAAAATTTCTTCTTTACCAGACATGAGACTAGTTCTAATCGCGATCCTCTCGAAAATCTTTCGTCAATAAAAAAGCGGGGAAGACGGGAGAAGATTCGAAATTTGCAGCCTATAACTCTGCCTGAACTAGAAAAAATTATTTGTGATATTTTGCACGTCGAAATTTCTGAAATTTATATTAACACACTGTATAATACTATGCCATTGCGCATTAAAGCAGTAATTCCATATAAAGGTGGAATTAACCCAATGCAGAATACATATTTTTAATAAAAAATTGCTTAGATCTAACAAAAAAATAGTTTTATTTCATATATTAAAATATAACTTGTTTATTTCATTTAATAAATTATAACAGAATACAAAGTGTATGGTTATTGCATTATGTTCAAAAAGAAAGTTTTATGCACATTTTTAAAAATTACTTCGTAGTGTGCAATAATGCAAATTATTAAATCGAAAATGTACATAGGTATCATTTCATCCCTTTGGTATTACGCAAATAAGAGAGTTTCATTTGTTTCAAACATTAATTTTAAAGTTATTACGAATAAAAAAGGTACAAGTCATTTTTTCTGCAGTGCGGCTTTTTTTTTTTTTTTTTTTTTTTTTTTTGACGCTTAGTGTATATGTCAATAAGCTGTTGTAAGACATGAAACGGGAAAAGGCGCCGAAGGCGAACCGAGCTTGAGTTTCGTAAAGTCGGATTTTTCAAGGATCGCGAACTAGCTGGTCGCCGAAGGCGGCTAGTTAAAAATAATTTAATCATAAATAGAAATAGAAATTTAAAAATATTACAGCGCCATTTGGCGGTAGAAATTTATGTAATCTACTTTTCGATTCCAAATCAACAAAGCTTTCTAATGATATATTACTTATGAAATAATTTTAATTAGTAGCTGAGATACAAAAGAAAACCGATTCAGGAAACCTCAAAACGTGTAAATCGGGTGAAATCTCGAATTCGACTTTCGATAATATAAAAGTACTTTAAAATACCTTTCGAATGATGCATTAAAAATAATTTAAACATAATTAGAATCTGAAATATTGACATTTTAAAATATTACAGTGCCATGACACCTCAAAACGTGTAAGTCAGGTGAAATTTCGAATTTCATTACCTACTGCAGTCGGTTAATGGAAGTAAATAGAAAAAGAAATACTTTACCTTATTTGTATTTGTGTTGTTATAGAAACTGGCATCCTCTTTCGAGAGAGATAATGTCAGGCGTGTTAAGTTAAAATTTAATTTGCAATTAAAACGTAAATCTTTTGTTTATTGACCAAAATCGATGAAATTTGAACTGCAAGTTTGTTTTGTGGTGTTAAGATTGTATGTGTCGTATGCGAAAGTTAAAAATTGAAAAAAAAAAATAGAAATTTGCAATTTTTTATCCTTGTCAAAATACCTCTAATTTTCAATTGGCATGTTTTTTTTTTTCTTTTCTTTTCTTTTTTTCTTTTTGTTTTTTTTTGTTTTTTTTTTTCGCTTCCGACCAGCCATCTTTCCTTTATGAATGGGTTATCATGAAAACGGCAACGAACGCATTATACAATTTCATTATGGAATGAAGGTCGCCGTATTCAAATGAATGGTTTAATGCCTAAATTTAAAAAATTTATAACTCATTCAGTTTTTGAAAAAAATCTCTCAATCTTTTGAGAAGTGAATTGTAGAACCGAGATCTATATACAAAAAAAAAAAAAAAAAAAAAAAAAAAAAAAAAAGAAAAGAAATGATTTATCTCTAAACGATTTTGAGTTATAAAATGTTTGTGAAAAAATCGATGTTTCGTAAAATCTAAAAATATGAATTGTTAATCCGTATTTTGTAGAAATGTTTATATGATTCAAAGATGATTAAATGACCTTTCCAAATATACCAGTTGTTAAGAAATTGGTCTGTTATTCTTTCGTACAGGGAGTTTCAAAAAAGACGACCGAGAAAAAGAGAAATTTTCGACCCTTTTTAAAACTTTTTTTAAAAATAAAAAAATTCCTTATTTAAAAAAAAAAAAAAATTGTACCGTAAGAATCGGTAATAAATGCTCTTTCTCGTGGTATAGGTGTATTTTCGATATCTCCAACAGATCGGCAGCGATAGCTTTACAAAACCCCACGAAATTTCCTCTTTCTGCTTCTTCTTTTGAGGTACGCTTTTCCCGATGAAAATGACGATCGCCTGCCATTTTGAATTGTTTTTTCGTTAGACATGTGTCAACGTTTTAATTAATATCTCCGCTAATTAGGGTCGCATCGTTTAGCAAATTAGATAACGTACATCTGCGATAAATTCTCCGTCCGACGGTACCTGTCCGAAATCCGTGCGACCATTAGCGGCCGAGTTTTAGCTGCTTCAAGCCGTTTCTCACAGACAGACACACACACGCGTACAGATTTTAACAATATAAGAGAAGACACACATTCGCGTACAGATTTTAATAATATAAGAGATAAGAATGCTATGTGAAAACTTTTGAGGAAAGAACTATCTATCCAATGAAAGAACTTTTTAGTTCCCCATCATACTATAGGTATGGGGAACTTAGGTAATCGTGAAAAATTTCGACCTCGATTTTTTTACTTTTTTATACGTTTTCAGGGGTGAGGAATCCGAAAATGACAAAATTTGTATGGTGTCTGTCTGTAGGGTGTCTGTTAGTGTGTTAGTCCGTTAGTTTGTTAGTCTGTTTACACGATATCTCATGAACAAATGATCGCAGAGAGGTCAGACCAGTTTTAAATTGTTATTTATGACACTGGAAAGAACCCTATTCATTTGCAACATTCGAATTAAAAAAATTCATAAGTTATTAGAAATTTACGATTTTCTTAAAATGGGAGAATAGGACAAAAATTCAATTAAACGTGCATTAAATGGAAACATTTTACTGTAAAAATGTCAGACCAATTTTAAAATATCAGTTTTGATGCCGAAATGAATATCAGTAACTATAAATATGCTACTTTGAAAATTTCGCAAGTTATTGGAAATTTACGAATTTCTTAACATGGCAGTATAGGGCAAAATTTCACATAAACGTCAATTTTGAGAGATATATTCATCGTAAAGATGTCAGACTACTTTTGAAATATTATTTAGAACACTGGCATGAATATTAATGACTATGAATTTTTCAATATAAAAATTTCGTAAGTTATTTCGAATTTACGATTTATTTAACATGTCAAAATAAGACAAAATTGAGCAGAAACTTCCATTTTGAGGATCATAAATACATTAGACAACTTCAAAATTACATTTATGATATTGGTTTGAACATGATTGAATACAAATATTCTAATAGGAAAATTTCGTAAATTATCGTAATTTACGATTTTATCAACGTAGCGAAATTGTAAATTTTTCATTTAAATATGACTTTTGAGGATTATTGCATTGAAATAGTAGCATGAAAACTAAACAACAGAATTGACCCTGATAAAATAAATTAATAGGTTAGAATAAGATAAATTCGTCGAAGTGAACGGTGGATAGCCTATTAGGCGGGGATTTCATTCTGTCACTGTATCACGCTTTGGTCAAATTCATTTCTTTTAACATGATTATAATATATCTCGCACTAGAAATTTATGAGAACATAAATATGATTGGGAACTGGTCAGAGTCCACCTATGCCAACTTGTTTAAAATTGAAGTAATTCAGATAAAATGTGAGATTTATTAATATCAAAATTACATGATAAATTAAATAAGCATAATTTAATAACAAATTAAGCATTCAATACTTGAAAAAAGTAATTTCAATTGATCGTTTTACTTTTCTCTGTTCTTCTCAAAAGAGGGGAAGGAGAAATGTGCGTAATCTTAATATATTATTGATGCAAAAACTAACATTGAAGTGTATGAATTGTTGAGTGGAACAAGTATTGTTGACATAATAAGCAACTTGATGATATAACCAAGGGCATAACACAGTTCAATTATATTTTGAATAATTATTGCGCAGTGTTTTACAATATTTAGTTTACCAGGACATTCATCGTACAATAGGTACAGGAGAATGAAGTTGGTGATTTTTTTTTTTTTTTAAACACATTTAGGTTTAAGGAATCTAAATTTCACAAAACTGATGTGGTTCTATTCATTTAGTATGTTAGTATACACAGTATCGCAAGATCAAATGAATGTATAGAGGTCAAACAAATTTTATAATATTACTTATGATAATGCCAAGACCCTCTATTGATCTGCAACATTCTAAATTGAAAACTTCGTAAGTTGTCAAAGATATGCAATTTTCTAAACATGAGAGATTAGGGGAATTTTACTTAGTACATTAAAAGAAAAAAAATCTGGAGTGACTCCACTCGACTTTCCGAACATTGAGTCATTAACAGTTTTATAGATAAAGTAAAGAAAGAGGAGTTGTTAAACAAACAAAAGAGAGAAAATCATAATAGAGTGTTAGAGTATTTTTCTCCATATAGTACACGATGTTTTATTGAACGCTACTGAACTTTGAGCCCATAGATCATAATGATAAAGAATTTTTCGTTGTATCCCTGTAAAAACCTATAAATGCTAGATTCACACCAAAATGCTCATAGTTAGTGCAAAAGTGATTTATAATATTCATATAAATTTTCTGCTCAATTGAATGAGGCGTTTACACGCTATCGCACTTTTAAAAATTTTGTCCCATAGGCCATAATAATAAAGAATTTTTCTTTGTGTTCCTGTAAAAAAACTATAAGTGCCAGATTCACCAAAATCAATAAGGTTCGTGCTACGATGACTTACAATATACGTACCAACTTTCAGCTCATTCGAACAAAGCGTTTAGACGCTAGCGTGTTCACTCACACACATACATGCACGCACATACATACACACACACATATACATACATCATCGTAAGAATTGTGAAAACGGACTCCGGGGACCTCAAAACGTATAGAAACATCAAAATCTCAAATTCGGATTTTTGAGATGATTACAATACTTTCACTATAGTGTTCGGAAAAAGTAAAAATATATATCATAAAGATGGTAGATCAGCTTTAAAATGTCAGGTATGAGGCTGGCATGGGCATCCTGATTACACAAACATTCTACTTCAAAAACTTAATTAGTTATTAAAAATTTATGAATATCTTAACATGAAAGTATAAGGTAAAAATTGGCATAAACACAAATTTTTAGAGAGATTTTCATCATAAAAACGTCAGATCACTTTTTAAATATTTAAGGGATGATTAAAAAAAAAAAAATCGATTTTTTTCCTCCTCTCTTTTTTGATATCCTTTGCTTATATTAAATAAGCTATAACATGACTTGTTTCTCGAGTTTCTCGAAAATGGCTAACGATTTTGTTGAAAGTTTAGGGTTAAGAGTTTTCCAGGATACAAAATTGATTGGACTTCAGGAAAATTTGTGGTAGCTGCTAATCCTTTATATGTCAGCTGCGAAATATGGCAGAAATTGGGTTTACTCGAAAATAGATTTAGCAATTTTGGTGGAAAGAGGTTAAGTTTTTTTAAGGTGAAATATTTATTGGATTTCTTTAGGAAGAGTCATGTTCACTGTAAACTAACCTTTGCAAAATATGGCAGATATTGGATTTAATAAGAAATGAATATATAATTTTCATGAAAATTTAGAGTTGAGTTTTTTGGCACAAAATCCATTCTTATCTTCGGGAAAATTTGTATTCACTGTTAATCATTTATCCACTGGTTGCAAAATATGGCAGAAATTGAGTTTACTCTCTAATAGATGTAACAATTTTGATGAAAATTTGGAGTTAAGTTTTGTTCTTTTTTTTTTTTTTTTTTTTTGGGGGGGGGGGGGGGGGGAAAGGATCGATTGGACTTATTCTCTCTTCTACAGGAAAGTTCATGTTTACTATTTTACTATTACGACTATCTGCCATCTGCAAAATTACACATAAATTAGGTTTACTGCGAAATAGATATAATTTGGATGAAAGTTTAGAGTTAAATTTTTTTTTAATTAAAAATTGAACAGACTTATCGTCATTATAAGGAAAATACGCATTGTTGTTAACCTTTTACCAACTTGCGAAATAGCGAAATATCGTAAAAGTTAAGTGTGGGGGGGGGACTTTAATAAAGCTTTTAATAAAGCCTTGAACAAGTGAGCTGGAGCTGACTTGAGTAAATTGTCATCTATTAATTTTAAATGCTATAATGAAGGTTGCACAGATGACCCAAAACTTTTTAATAACTTATTAACAGAATTTAATCCAACCTAGTAAGTCCATGACATGAGGTAAAAAATTAACCTAAAAATGTTTGAAGTTAATTTGAATAGAAATTAAAATATAACACAAGCTGGGTGACACACAGCTTACCATTTACTTGCTTTCATCTAAATGATGAAACGTGCATATGATAAAATGCAGTTTATTTAAATACTGCATACATAACTGGGTACAATTTACAAGTTATGGATACTGATGCATAAGATACAAGCTAAAGATGAGTAAGATGCACAAAATACCCAGGCAAGATACCACTTTCAGTATTAATACAAAAAGACAACAATGGCTGGCCAACCCATAGAATAATAATACAGGAAGAAGGAGTACGCCAATACTGTAACGCTTACAAACCCCTTCTAGTGAAATGCCAGCGAAAGCTACTTTAGCTGCTCTTAAACTTGAAGTAGGGCACCCATTCTCAGCGCATTTATCGCTGTTTGTTATGGGTGCTGCCTCGCAGACTGATTGACAGAGAGACGAGACGATTTAAATATGTCGCCAACCAATCAGATGGAAGCATTGTTACAACCCTATACCCGGCATTCCTGGATTTTACAAACCGAAACCAAAACATTTACGCTCCTTCTTCCTTTATTATTATTCTATGGGCCAACCACAGCATACTTTTAACATGTTGCCACTTAATAACAAAATTTCATTATACTACTAGACACAGTTCATTACGCTACTAGTCCATTGCAGTTATCAATTGTATCAATTGCAAAAATTCAATTGTAAACGAACTAAATAAAAATTTTTAAAAATATGATCCCACTGAGGTACTATGCATTGATGAATCACTAATCTCATTCCGCGGGCGAATCATATTCAGGCAGTATTTATAACAAAACAAACAAACAAATAAAAACAAATACGGCATAAAAATATTTAAATTATCTTATCACGGATACACATACAATTTTCACGTATATACCGGAAAAGCTCTTAACGAGGAAAACTCAAGCCCGTCGAATGTTATGTCTTCATTCAAAATTTTATTTCATAGCGGCCATACGTTTTGTACTGATAACTGGTACACCAGTGTCGATTTGGCAAATAACCTAATAAACAAAAACACACATATGATTGGTGCACTTCGAACAAATCGTAAAGGAAACCCAAGTGAGATAATAAGTACTAAATTGAAACAGAGAAATTGTCGCCATCCACAAGAGAAATGTTTTGTTCCTGTCTACAAAAACATTCAAGCGAAATGATAAAAGTAAAAACAAAAAAAGGATTTTGCCCCAAACCAAAAATTGTGGCTGAATATAATAAAGCAAAGACTTGTATTGACTTGTCAGATCAAATAGTGCATATAGCAGTCCCTTGAGAAAATCTCTCAAGTGTTATAAAAAGTTGTTCTTAGAAAGCTATTTCTAAATACTGCTGTTAGAAATGCTTTGTTCCCCATGTTTCAAGAAGTAACAGGAAAAAATAAATTCAGTCTCGGCATTTCGTAGACAATTGACGGATACACTCACACGACGGCTTGATGATGAAATTATAATCCAAGGTGAAAGAAGAATTGTTCATAAATTACACAAAAAGGAAGGAGACGTAAATGAAGTCCGAAGATATTGTTGGGGATGTTATGGTGATAATTCATAACTATTTATAGACGCAAGATAACCCAAAAAAGTTGTCATGTTTCATAATATATGTAAATTTAAGCCACATTTTTGTTTAGAATGTTTTAATAAATTTCATTCAAACCACATATGACTACATTTATTTTTTAACTTTAATAATCAGACCTACGCCGGCCACACAGCGGCACGCTCAACGTGTTAGTATTTTAAATTTTTTTTTATCTCAAATGAAATATAAAAGAGGAAACGTTCAAAGAGGAAGACTTCATTTCTACATAGGAGGACACAATAAGTGAATCTGATCTGTAAAAAGTTTAAAATGATTTTAATGTGTAAAAAATGAACATAAACCAAATCTTGATCCACTTTTGGTGTGCTTCTAATAAGCATTAATTCAATAAGCCTGGTAATCATTTTCAGCTGCTAGTATTAATTGTTATAATTGTTAAAAATTTGCTCTAAGTACATACTGAGATTTTCCTTAATTCATATCATATGAATTAAGGTCTTACTGAAATGATGGAAAAAATTTTATGCCAGATGATAGAACTGAAATTTTAAGTTATTTGCTAGTGGTGGTATCTTTTGGTGTGTATGGGTTTAAATTTCTAAAATGCTAAAGCTAAATTTGGTATGTAGAATAATTTTGCCATGATTTGACTTAAGTAAGTTTTATTAACTGAAAAACGTAATTTTCATTCTGACAATCATTTTTTTATAGGTTAGGGGGGGGGGGAGTGGAGATTTAATTTTTTTAATTGTCACTTTATTTTATTTAGCCACCATGTGGACAGTAGATAATTTCATTTCTAGCAAATGGTTATTTTGTGCATTCAATGCATTTCATAGTGAATATAATGACTAATTACATTTATCGCATAAATTAAGATTAACAAATTGTTGTTGTATGCAAACTATATTGAATTAAATACAATAATGCATGCCATTAATGTAATTAATGCATTAATTAATTTTCTCTTTTTCAGATAAAATATTGGAATGAAGGTCATAAAGACTCATGTACCAAATGAAATTTGGATCAAAGAATGATATCTGTTTTACAGTTTATGTAAATATGTATAAATAAATTTTTGTATACAGTTTTCAGTTAATGTCATTTATTTTACAACACTTCAATTTATTGGGAAAATAATTTTAAAAGATGATGTAAAGTTTATTTTTTTCCCTACTGTTATACTTAAAAGGAAGTATTGCATGCTTTTAAAAAACATTAAGAATTAAAAAAAAATGAAAAAAAATGTGTATAGATAAACAACCAAAACCTATTACGTAACAGATTTTAAGAAAGAGTTTAACAATCTCTGTATACTTATTGCAATGTGCACATTGTATCAGATATATTGGATGTGATAGTCTAACTGTAAATGATATGTATAATTGTCAGATACCTGACACCTGACACATGTTTTTTCGGTAAATACGGACATGGCTGTGGAACTTTCATCTGCCAACGCCTATTCCCTGACAATCCAATAAAAAATAGGCAAAGTCTACGGGCTTTCCACACACTTTTAAGTAAAGAGTTAGAAAAGGCTTCTTGAACTGGAGACTGGAAGGGATGTCTTTCTAACAGTGATGGGGGATCCAAGCCAGTATTTATGTAAATTATAGAAGAAAAACCCTGATTATGAGCTAGAAGAGCAGTACTTGCTCATGTGTGGTTTCAGAATAGAAGACAACCCATTCTTTTTTCACCTAAAACTAGATTTTTTTTTTACTCATGCACAGATCTCGGAGATCTTACATGTGTTGTTTGCTAATGGGATAGTTACTTTGTAAGGTTGGGACAATGGAAGGTCACCACAGTTTTAAAATTGAGCTGGATCCAGCGACTCCCGGTGTCGCAATAGATGGGAGTTTAGGATACTTCAACGCCAACAGTCGGCAAAGTTTCAGATTAGGTTGGAATGACTTTGCGTCAGCATAAAGCTGCAACAAAGGAAGTAAGTTGTGGAGTGTAAATCGATACGAAGAGGTTTTGAAGTTTAGTAAGTGAAGTGATTGGGAGGCGGTTGAGTTAAGGATAAGTATCGAGGTATTTTTGGTATTTGTGTGGTGTAGATGAGGATAGTTCTCATGCGAGCGTTAAGCGATTAAGAGGATTAAGATTCTAGAGTATTGAAGTGGTGTAGGTAGAGTAAGATTTGAGTGAAGGTATTGTCGCGCTAAGGGAATCCTGCCGACAGTCCTTGTGTAAAAATAGTTCAGTGGATTGACAGAGAGCAGTCTTCATCAAGCTTCTACTATTTCTCCCGAATGAGACTATTACCTTATATTTCTCTAATTTATTAGTTTATTTAATTATTTGATTGAGTTCGGAAAAGTTATTCCTCCCTGATTTTAAGCACAGATAAAAACTTCATTTAAATTTACTTTCAAGTCTCGTGCTGTCATTTATCTATTAAGTTGTCTAATAGTTAATTTCTGCGACCACGCAAACTTCACAGTGGCGCCCTAATCTGATCGACCCCCGCTCGAGTATATTTCACGGGATCAAATAATGTAAATGGATTTTTTAGTTAGCTCGAGGAATATTTTGAACTGTCTAAAATTGAAGATTCAGATAAATTTAACTTATTCAAAGACTCTTTAAAGGGAGATGCTAAATTGTAGTTTTACAATATCGCCTCTCGTGCTCTAGGCCAAAATCCCACATATGTTCATCTAAAACTCAAAATGAAAACTTAATTTTCATCCATTTATGGTGCGGCTAAATTGCGTCAAGAGACTAAACACGACTAAAATGTCGTTTTATGATAAGCCACTACCTTTTTATTACGTAAACTCAATATAATCAAGCAACTGGACTTAACTCTATCTTTTGCTGCAGTGCTTGAAATTATTACCCCGCTCTTCACTATTCCTATTCAGGATTACTTGGATGTTAAACCTGACACTTCCTATGACAGCCTATTTCATACCTTGGCAAAGTACTAAGAACGCCACCCTCCAAAGCCTAAAAATAGTTTTAATCGCCAGCGGGATAATGTGATACTCAAAATACAAGGCGTAAAAATTTCGCCCCCTCTCAAAGTCAAAATTTCAATCGCCCTCAGCAAGATCATTCATCGCCACAGCTAGGCGTAATCCTAACTTTCAGCACTTTCGAAATGACTTTTTCAATCAAAACTAACCTTAAAACTTTTCTAGAAATAATACAAACGACAGAAACTTTTGTAATTCTCACAATAGCCAACGTGCGTCGTCAGTTAAACTAGTAAGTGGCTCTTGTGAGGAGGGTCATCAGCCACTGAACGACTCAGTCACCTCCGCTTGTCTAGAAACTATTTGTATCAGTCCGGTGGACGTACCTAACTTAAACGTAGTTTTACATGATGTGGTCACCTCGGCATTTTGCGATACTGGAACTGAACGTTCCTTTTTAGCTTACGAAACGTGCGCTAAATATTTTTCTTTCAAGCCTTTAAAACGTACTAACTTAAATATTACAACCGCTCAAGGCGAGGCCTGTGTTAATAGGGGCGAAGTCCGCCTAAAGGTTCAGATTCATAACTTAACAAGGAGACGGCAAGGGTGTGGGGTCCTCAAATCGAACGGAGAGCGCACTACTTAGCCATCGCCGAGAAAAAAATTCCTGAAATTTGAAAAAAAAAAAAAAATTAATTTGTATTAAAATTTAATAAATCGTTATAAACAATTTCTTTTCGACTTTTATACATTGTTAAATCGCGAATTTAATGATTTCTAACTTTTTAACGATTAGAACTTAGAACTGTGGATAGAATAAATGCAAAAGCCACAGTTCTTTTAAACATTACCATTTATTTTTTATAAAATAAAATATTAAATACAATGAATATTTATGATTATACGTTTACAGCATTAGCAATTCTTTCAATCATTCATCTTTACGAATGCACAAACCTGGATGATATTTATCATAAAAACAAGAAAAACACAAATTTTGTCGACAACTTGCACAACAAATAAATGCAGGTTTTTTACAGGAGCACGGTGTTTTGAGAATTTCTCCTAAAAAGCAAACTTCGTTCACATTCATAAATATTTCTCGATGTTCAGGCCAACCACATGCGAAAAATAAATTTCCATATGTTTAATGTTAAAAAGTTAGAAAACATTAAATTCGCGATTTAACAATGTATAAAAGTTGAAAAGAAATTGTTTATAACGATTTATTAAATTTTAATACAAATTAATTTTTTTTTTTTTCAAACTTCAGTAATTTTTTTCTCGGCGATGGCTAAGTAGTGCGCTCTAAAGTTTGAGTATATGAATACACTCACTGAGTGCTAACTACACGCGGAACCTCCGTTCGATTTGAGGAACCCACACCCTTGCCGTCTCTTTGTAAGTATAATTTGGACATTCTGTGTAGTAGAACATGGTACGTTTAGCTTTAAACGAATGCCTTTTGGATGTTATGGGGCAGTGGCAACTTTTAAGAAGACCATGGAAACGATACTTAAACCAGTATTAAATAAATTTGTCCACGTCTATCTTAATGATATAATTATAACTTCCTCCTCGTTTAATGAACATTTGTACCATTTAAAAACTTTTTACTTTACTGCAAAATGCAGGTTTAACTTAAAATTCTTCTAAGTGCCATTTTGCACATGAAGAAATTAAATATCTAGGCGTCAAAATAACGCCTGCTGGAATTTCTGTAGATAATGAAAAAGTCCAGCCAGTTTAAAACATGCCCCCCCCCCACGACTTCAAAGTAAGTTTCTAGATTCTTAGGCATGTGTGCCTGGTATGGCAAATTTATACCTAACTTTGCTCACATATGCGAACCTCTCTTTAAATTGAAAAGGAAACGAGTTTAATTGGTCAAACGAAGCACAAGAGGCTTTCGATAAGTTAAAAGAAATCTTTAGCGCTCCTCCTGTACTAACTCATCCTAACTATGATATATCATTTCAAATTGCAACGGAGGCTTCATCCTACGGCATTGGTGCCGTTTTAAGTCAAGAAGGACGTCCTATTGCGTACGCGTCCCACACCCTTAATACTGCTGAAAGAAACTATCCCGTAACTGAGGGCGAAACCTAGCAGTGCTCTGGGGACTCAGTCATAACAGTCATTACAGATCATGCAGCCTTAACTCTTTTAACAACTGGAAAAAATCTTTCGCCTCGTATGGTACGATGGGCCTTAAAATTATCTAACTTTAATATGCAAATTGAGCACCGCCCAGGATTTGAAAACATTGTAGCGGATGTTCTTTCAAGAACCGCTCCTAATAAAGAAAATAACATTCAATTTAATGGGCTCTTCCCACCGTCGTCTGCTCAATCACGTGATAGAGGAAAACGAATAATCGAATTCCGAGAATCGAATTCAATTAAATGAACAAAACAATTGTGTTAATATTTAATATAAAATAAAATAAAAGTAATATTGAGCATTTGTAAACAGTAGAATAATTGTATTTGTAAATTTAATAATTTAAAAAAAAACACTTTATGTGTTTATTTATTTTCACCTGTAAGAATCGATTTTTGTATGTTTTTGTGTAACTGTTACATTAACTGATCTAGTAATAAATGATAGCTTGTTCTTGTGGAATGTTTATGGATTATAATTTGAAATTTTAAAATGTTTTCATTTAATTGCATAAATGTTTTTAATTTAATTGCATAAAGGTATTACAACAAGTTAATTAACTTAGTTACTGGTCTAAATGGATTTACGCCGTAGGATATTGCACTGTCACTGATTTAAGTACCAAAAATCAGAGTATTTAACATGTTCTTCATGAACATCAATAACAAATATAAACTAAATGATGATTGTAAATGTATACAGCAAACAAAAGATGATGAATAATGATATAAAATGGATTAAAAGTGATGATGTATAAAAAAAATAACACAGATTAAATACGATTGATCAAACATAAGAATAGAAAATATGTTATTTCAGCAATCGCTATAGATAAACAAGACTTTGTCTGCTATTTGTTTTTCCTCTATCATGTGACCTCTGACGTCAGGTGGGAAGAGCCCATTGTGCTAAGGAATCTTTACCTATTGACGGGACTAATAAGCAAGATCGACCAAGCGAACTTCTTATTCGTATAAATGAAACTAATGCTACATTGTATTTAAATGTGGACTCTGTTAAACCGACTGGGTTACCTCTTTTAAATGAAAGTGATGTATTTTAAAATGAAATGATAAATAACTGTGTTTCTGAAAATCTGATTGCTAATTTAACTGGAAATATTGTAAATGAAAGTGAAATGTTAAATAGCGGTGCTTCTAAAAAATTTATAGCTAATTTACATGAAAATGTAGTAAATGAAGGTGAAAGATTGAAATATTTTCAAGCTTCTATTCAATCTAATAGCTATGAATTAGAGAGTAGCGGTTCGGATGCTATTTCACGTACCGTTCCTAAAACCTTTAATTAAAAAAATTCAAACGAGATTAACACTCTTCAAAGGCCGTTAAATTAAAATGATACTAAAAATATCGCTTTAGCGCTCATGCCAGCGTCTGTGTTAAATTCAAAAGAGCATTTAATTCAGGAACAGAAAAATGATCCCGAATTTGGGTTAATATATAGGTATCTGGAAGATCCAGAATCTGTTTCAATAAAAGAAGCAGCCATCGCAGTAAACTGGTCCCAATCTTTTTCTTTAATTGATTGCTTGCTCTTTTATTCCAAATTATTATCATCAAATGGGGGAATTACGAGTATTCGCTTAGACAAGCCATACTATTTGAGTTTCATGACTCTCCAATCTCGGGGCAACTTAGGATTAGGAAAACTTATAAAAATCTCAAGGATGCCTGTTACTTCCCTAAAATGAGGAAGTCTGTAAATGAGTACGTTTCGAGTTGTCGCTTGTGCCAGCAATATAATTATAAATATATAAAACCGGCCGGTAAATTAATTCCTATTAAAGTAGAGTTTCCAAATCAAATTCTTGGACTCGACTTAATCAGTCCTTATCCCCTCTCTAAACCTAATAGATTTCGTTATGTGTTAGTTATGGTGGATTATTTTAGTAAATGGGTTGAATCTGTGCCTTTACGCAAAGCTTCGACACAAGCAGTGGCCACTGCGTTCTTTAATAACTATATCTCTCGTTACGGGCTCCCCTCCAAATTGTAACGGACCATGGTCCTCAATTTATAAGTAATATTTTTAAGGCGCTTTGCGACGAACTCGAAATTAAACATGTTTCTACGGTTCCATATCAGCCACAAGCCAATCAGGCTGAGCGTGTTAATAGAACATTAATTCAGATGATCGCGACTTATATTGGTCAAAATCATGAAAATTGGTATCGGTTTCTTTATCATTTTGGCTATGCAATTCATACTGCAGTTAGTGATGCAACGGGTAAAACTCCTGCTGAACTATTTTTGGGGAGACAAATTTTGACTCCTTTACAGAAAAACAAAAAATATCTCAGTTTATCACGCAGAATATCGAAGCTTTACTCCAAGACGTTCAGAGAAATTTGCAAATAGCTCATGCGCAGCAAGCTAAATATTATAATTTACGGCGAAGAATTTTAGAAATAAAAGTTGGTGATCAAATACTCCTGGAATCGCATTTTCTAAGCTCTAAAAAAAATTCAAAAGTCGCTAAATTCGGGCCAAAATTCATCGGCCCTTTTACTGTTTTAAATGTGGAAAACGACAATTTAACCATCGACTTTAATGGCACGCCCACAACTACTAATATTGAACAAGCACGTATTTTAAAGAGCGTGCTGAAACTCTTGATAGTGATAGTGCACCGGGTTCGAACCCATCTGACGAAAATTCATTCTCAATACCCAACCTTAACCACCAGCCTAGTGCTCATGATTCCTTCGAAGGCGATAATGTACCTACACCTACTCCAACACTACCCGCACAATCTGTGCAGAGCACTCCATCTGATCAATCAAGTGCTATCATTCCTGTCGCACGAAAGCGTGCTCACGTTGATTCAACAAACTTTCCTCAGTTTAAATATCAAAGACAAACTGGCCGCAAACGCGACCATTCCTTTTCTAATCGTCATTTTATCTCCCCACAGCTTAAAAAGAAGAAAGGCTGGAACCCTTTCCTGAAACAACCACAGTCCTGGTCATCACATACTTCTAGCAAAAATACACCCCACAAGGCCCTGGCAGCTCCCGACTCTGTAGACACAAGTACTTTTCGGCCTGCCAGAAAGCCAAGGGCTCCAAAAAGATCTCCGCCCTCTTCATCTGCTAGCGGCCGGCACATCGATAAAGCCGGCTAAGGCTCCTATATATACGAGCTGGCGCATCAGGCATTTTGTTGTCTTAGGGTTGCCACATGTACCCAGCGCGTTTCTCTGATAAACAAACGACAAACATTTTTTTTTAATCCTCTTACGTTATTTTAGAGTAACTTGTTTTATTATATTTCATAATTTTAGCTAAATAAACTATGATATGGATGTTTGTTTAGCGATAAACTGCTATAATCATTCAAGAAGTGAATATAAAGTGTTCACAGGCCTTCTATTACTGTGTATTTGAGTTTTGGCAACATTTTGTAAAGGGAACAGAAACCGCCCTAACAACACATCTTACCCCAGTACATCCATAGGATATCCTCAGAATAAAATGACATCCTGAGAATGTACTGTGAAAAAAAATGTGTTTTTAGAAATATTATTGTTGCTTATTGCTCTTATCTTGACCGGATTAGCTTCAGATCAAGATTTCTTAAAATCATTAGGGAAGCGATAAGGATGCCAAGCAGGAATGCTGTCCTCTTCGGAGGCAAAAAAAATGGCGGTGATGCGCCGGCCTATTATTTTATTTAGGGGCTCTAGCCATGGCGGCTCCGGATTCAGTGTGCACTGATGATTACCGTCCGAACCACCGCTTCAACATCAGGCGCCAAGCTCGACTGCGGCAACCAGAGTCGTACCTAGCAAAAGCGAGGCCCAGTGCGAAAACTTTTGCGAGTCCCTGTCCTCCGAAACTTATTACCCACCACTTCCTGTATTTTTCACACCATTTCACACAATCATTTGATTTCAAAATAACGTATAGAAGTGTATGTGTCATGTTATGAACCCTTCTTTCCTTTGTTTACAAAATTTTAGTGTACTGTATGTCTTATATACAAAATATAGGAAATATACAGGGGTACTGAAAATCAGTTTAATACATTGCATGTTCTCTATTTGCTACAATTGATAGAAACGCTCTTTAAATTATACTTAACACTATAGAAGACTTGCACTACTTGTGAAAAAAGTGTGTGTGGTACCTGTGGAGCATACATATATTTAAATCTTAACATAAACCATCAAATAAATATGTAAAAATGAAAAAAAAGTGGGGTAACAAGTACATAAAATCATGCACAACGCATGGATTACGAAAAACTTTCTTATATTATGAACATTTTTGTGTTATCCTGTATCAAAAAGGAAGTTTCTACACACATTATATATTGCAGTTTCATCGAGCTGGAAAACTCGTATCATAAAAATAACATCCAATAATTATCAGAAATGTTCAAATTTTTCAAGCGGCAGCCTGATGAGATCTTCTGAATAACCAATTTTAATTTCCTGCAATTATTTGTTTTTATGATATGTTGATAACAGGCATATATACAAATAAACCGCTAAAAACTTTATATTTTTATTTAGGGAACCCAAAAGTATGTAGTTATAAAAAAAAAAAACAAAAAAAAAAATCAGTGTTGAAATTCGGACTCTAAACAAGTACTTTGTTCACCACAGGGTGTAAGAAAGTACCGTAATTTTGCGTATATAACCCGCGGCGGAAGGTAACCCGCAGCTTAAAAAATTTATCTAAAAATAATTATAACCGAAAGATAACCCGCACTAGAAGATAGCCCGCACTTCTAAAACCACATGGTCGGCAATCGCTGTTTGTAATTTCAACACCAATTGCTATTATTTTAGTAATAAGTAGGAAAAGGTAAAAATAAT
Organism: Salticus scenicus; assembly: GCA_963930645.1. NCBI lineage: Eukaryota > Metazoa > Arthropoda > Arachnida > Araneae > Salticidae > Salticus > Salticus scenicus. The sequence continues at coordinate 5,009,657 of OZ005662.1, forward strand.
AAGCAAATATACAAACAAAAATATAAAAAATACACAAATAAATTTACTTACTTGTAATGAAAGACTAAATAATCATAACTTATTATTAATATTTGTCTCTATATAAATTACTATAAACTGGAGTAAATTCTGATGATTAACACCTTTATTCAATTTATAAGAAAATTATAGATTAATAATAAATTTATTTACAAAGTTCATTCAGATCCATCGAATTCGGATTTTTCTGTATCAGAATTAAAATGCTGCAATATTGTTTGAACAGTTCGTCTTCGTCATCCTTATCGTCCTCTTCATCAATTTCCTTTTCACTGTCCTCAATTTCTTCGTCATTCTACATTAATAATTTAGATTTTTTTTAATCCAGATTTTACCGTTTTGATAGTAATAGAATCCCAAACGTTAATGCACATACAGCTAATTTCACTAGAGATGCTTTGATTTTCTCCTTGTTCGCGACAGATACCCCGCACCGCATGATAGCCCGCAAGACATACAAAGTTAGGTTCTTTTTATAGATTACCCGCGGGTTATATACGCGAAATTACGGTAATTATCAGTCCGCAGCGGTTTTCCCAAAGTTGGAAAAATTAAGTAAAGCACCTCTATTAATTACACTTAAAACGTAAGAATGTACTCATTAATTTTTGCATAGTCCTATATAATGTCTATAAATTATATACACACTACATTGTATGTTTAAATTTAGTACAGTATGACAAATACAACACAACTTGAAATACAGTTTGAACAATTTCAAACTATACACTGGTCAAAAAAATTAAAGGATCAGCCCGTTTTCTCTTTCTCTTCTTTTGCACATAATTTTTAAACAAATAAACATATGAACATAAAATTTGGATGGCCTGTTCATTATCATATTATTAACCGAATCTTATGTAATTTTAGCATAAGAATAATTTTTAAGCTAATAAATATTCAGTTTTCTCTCAAAAGTAAGCTTTTAAAAAAATAAAAAATTTCAATAATTTTAGGAAAGAACACTTAATGAAAAATGGTCATAAGGATGCCTTACAGATAGGTAAAGACGCACACGCGTTCCTATGTTAGATTACAACCAAATCTTTCTACCTGCATTCATTTTCTGTTTCTTTTTTTTTCTTCTTCTTTTCGCATGTGAATAACTTTTTAAAAAATATGCATACAAACATGAAAATTGGATAAGATGTTCATTATACAATTATTTTTCGACATCATTATTATTCTAGTGCTGAGTATAGTTTACAAATTAGTAATTATATATTTTTAAAAAGTTCATTATAAAAGAAAAAGAAAAGTTAATACAAAAAGAAAAATCGAGATTTAGTTTAACATTTCAAGGTATGAGCGTCTTTACCTATCTCTAATGCATCCTTAACACCACTTTTCATTATGTGTTCTTTCCTAAATTTGTTGAAATTTTTCATTTTTTCCAAAGCTTACTTTTGCGAGAAAACTGAATATTTATTAGCTTAAAAATTATTCTTATGCTAAAATTACATAAGATTCGGTTAATAATATGATAATGAACAGGCCATCCAAATTTTATGTTCATATGTTTATTTGTTTAAAAATTATGTGCAAAAGAAGAGAAAGAGAAAACGGGCTGATCCTTAATTTTTTTGACCAGTGTATTATTTTCCTAATGTATCTGAATTGTTTTGTGTGGCGGCCTTGTAGACGAATGGTAAAGGATTTTCATATTATTTCTTATACTAAACACACTTTTATGTATGTAGAAAATATATTCTCATTTCACTTTGCTCAAAGCAGTCTAAAGGAATTAAACTGTACCTACTAGAAATATTGCCCTTAGACCTAATATGTTTGAATTTTCTTGGATGCTCCTATAGACAAACCATTTGCTTGATATCAACAAAGCGTTTAGTGTAACATCCCTATAGGATACAGATTTAGAATATCGAGTTTGGATTTATTGCAACTATTTGTACTTGAGATATGCTGATAATAGATGTACTTACACAGATGCACACACATAAAGTAGGATCAACTGTTGAATTATTATTATTATTATTAAGTAACCCCAAAACGTGTAAATACAGCAAAAACCCGATTGAAAAAATTCAACTCAAAAACAATAATTTCTCTACCCCAATATACTCTGTACTAGTATTAGCGGACCCCTACAAAATTTATATGGACCAACATTGAAACAACGTTAGGTTTTTTGTTGCCCAAAGGTTATAAATTGCTGTTGGCTGGATCTATAGCCCAATCGTTAGAAAATTGTTGGCCCATATACAGTACTTAACTCAGGCAATACTATATGCAAATTTAACACTTCAATTATTGTTGGACTTATAACGATGTTCATTAATGTGAGCCAATCCTAGGTACCCTAACAAATAAAATGCCGACGGAGTGAACAACAACAACAAAAAAAAAAAAGACGTTGGGACAGTTTTAGCTATCCCAACTTACCAAGTTCCAAAAGTGCGAACCGGCTAAAAGTGCGAACCGGCTAAGTTATCAGCTAAAAAACTAACGACTCATGTTAGTAGGGACTGAATACTAAAGAAGTATAATCCAAATATTGAGTACAGCACTCTAATACAATATAATAGAAAAGGCTGAGATAGTCGGTAACAAAAGTCTCCGAACACTAGCAAAAATTCCTATGTAAAAAAAGTACACTTAATACAGTTTTGTTAAATAAATCTTTGTTGAATCCTGTTTTTAGACTGACTAAGAACAGGATTCGATAAGGATTTATTTAACAAGACTGTATTAAGTGTACTTTTTTTTACATAGGAATTTTTGCCAGTGTTCGGAGACTTTTGTTACCGACTGGATATGGACAATTACAGCACTTGTTTATCGCTCCTAAAATATTATTAATAAATAAATTTACTTTCTCTAAAGAAATGCGCTTAAATAGTATAGTAAAATGAAACACAACACAAAAGTAAACTTTTTAATATATTTATTTATTACTTTATTTATATTAAACTATACATGCATACTGAATTTCAAGGAAATCTGTTCATAAATGCTTTTTAAGCAAGTTTGAAATTTTGAAGTGGGCATGAATTTGAAACAGAGATAACAGATCAAGTTGATTACAGTATATGGTTAAAATCTTGATATGAGATATGGAAATACTACTTCCTGCAAATGGGTTCATACATATGTTTTTATTGGAGTTTGAAATTTTTCTGTAGCCAGTAATTTGAAATAATATGGCAGATAAAGTTCATTAATATACTTGGTTAACCCGTTAGTAGTCGCTGTAGACAGCGCCACCTATTACAGATTGTGCACTTTTTATTTAACAGTCACCAATAATTTTAAGAAGTGATGTGATCGACGTTTCCCCCGTTTTATTCGCGTTTTATGTATATCAAATGCCACTTCTAAAAATTTTTTGTGGCTATTGAACAAAAAATTCTGGCAACACTGAAGGATGGGCGGCAAATCGACCAACTAGCGACTACTAACGGGTTAAAGGCAATGTACCATAATTTTCGTTATATGCGCCAATAAACTGAATAGACGAAATTATCGAGAATTCCTAGTGTACACATTTCTAGATGGTGAAACAATAATCTGAATACTTTAAATATTCTGAATCATTTGTATTGCGAGAAATTCTCGCTTGATTTTCTAGAATTGGGCAATAAACCAAGATTAGAGTTGCTGAAACCCGCCTCTTGTAGTCTCATTTATTTGCAGAGATTTTTAAATAACTTTGCCCTCGATAATATAGGCAAACACTCTAAGAATTCTAACAGGGGCTTCTAGAACTCGCTTTCCAAAGGGACTAGAATTTATAAGGATGACATGGAACTATTTTTTCTAGATCCACAACTTAGATTCTAGATGTCAGTTACAGAATTTTTTCTCAGTGTGAATTTGTGGAAAAAATGCAAAGGGAGAAAATGCAGTTTAAAGATTTCAAATTTATAAAAAATTATATTAAAATTTATTAGATTTGTTGCCTGAATCTATATTTTATCAAGCAAAAACTAACAAAGTTCAATTTATAAATATTAAATGGAAATATAAGCATTTATATGAAAACTTTGATAATCAAAAATGCCAAATCCCTTTAAGTCTCCTTAGACTTTTAAATGTGTACTTTCAAAAAGAACTTTTCAAGTGTGAAAACTGTACAAAATCAATGATGTATTCAGGAGACAAGATACGTTGAAATTAATTATTTTTGTTTTACATTCTATGGCTTTTAAGATCAGGTCCTTCTATGAAACCTATCATGTTTATGGATATAGCATGCTTTAAAAGATAAAAAAAAATCTGGTGTGAAACTACTACACGATTTCCTTTACCCACTATTACACGCATTATAAGCATTTTTTTTTTTTTTAATTTTCCAGCAAGAAAAAACTTGATATACGTATAAAGACATATAAAACAGAGTTTACGTAGCAACTTAAAAAAAAAAAAAAAAAAAAAAAAGATAGAGTTATTTTTTTTTTAAACACCAATTTCCGAGATCTAAAACGGAACTACCTAATCAGAATGACCGTTAATATTCCGGTAATAACCACGTAATACATGAGAAAGGGTATCTAAAATGGATTAATGAAACAATTTTCAAGAAAATCGTTAGAGTCGTTTTTGAGATACCAACTTTTACTAAAACTTGGTATACTCAATTATTGACCGGAAAACAATAATTATATACAAAAAGATATTTAAAAGGGAGTTAATATGGCGAGTTTGAAAAAAAAAAAAAAAAAAAAATCCGTACAACCTGAAATTGAGCTATTTATAAAGGAAGCCTATATCAATTTTCCTGAACTAACCAACTGTATCATTCGAAAGGGCGTCTAATAGAGTGTTTATGAAGCAACTTTGAAGAAAATCGTTAGAGCCGTTTTTGAGATAAGGACTTACGGTCCCATTTCCGTTAAAAAAAATGTTTCCCTTGTCGCAAATGTCCATGTTTTAGAATTTTCCAACTCTGTAGCGGACGGTTATTAACGGTTAACATAATCCTCCCCTCTCCTAAAAATCAAATTTATAGCCATAAAATCACCGAAAAATTGCAAAAATAAGGGGCCTTTCCTAAAAAACGGTGGGCGATAAGGCAAAATGAGCGTCCTATTCGGACTCAGGAGCTCATTTTTGGTGTCAGAAGCAATTTTCATGCCGATTAGTGTTATGTGCATTTGCGAAAGTGTAAATATCAGTACATATTCTTTAACCAAATTTCTTGCGACCATGGAAGCCTCTGCGCAAGTGCGGATTGAACGAGTCCAGTGTTAAAATAGGGATGACTGAGAGAAAACAAGCGATAAGGGAACACCGAATAACTGGATGTTTGCCAAATAACTATCTCTCGGCCAATTTTGCATCACTCGAAACTTTTGGACTCGGCCTCACTGCTAGTCGTAGGAAACGTGGTCGCACTATATCACATCTTTTCTTTTAAAAATGTTTCAGACGTTTTACTTTCTTCTATATTCAATAGAAGAAAGTATTGGTTTCGTACAAATTTCCAATTCTAGTTTTCAATAGATTCACACGTTTTGAGAGATTTAGAACACACAATTCGATTAGTTTTAAACATTTATTTGTGTGACAAACAATTCGTGGCAAATCTATCTCAAAAACTAATGCTCATAATTACATGCAAGTTTATATATAGTTACACTTTGACATATATTAGCGCCTATCAACTTTTGATATATATCACTTAACAGGTGACTCTCCTATACAGCAATTTCTCTCATTTAAGAGAAGATTTTTATTTGAGGTTCTATCGCATATAACACAGGCCTACAAAAATGAAGTTGATAAAATTTGATTTGATGATTTCAGCTGATTTTTATGTTTTTTGATATGCTGAAACCGAAAATGCAGCCCATTTTTCTCTACCACGTATAGATTTTTGCTAGTACAGGGTGTTTACCGACGCGATTTCTTACATATACCATCATATCAATCGGTTGGTTGGTTGGTTTATATGATTTTATGTCGCACTAGTGCTTCGCAATTGCAATAGGTACCTATCAGGGTTTAAACTGCCATTAGTTTTTTCAGCATTTTGCTAAAAGGTATCATATTTTGCTAAAACAAGTCGGTCAGAATTTCGCTAAAAAGCTAAAACTGGATAACTGTATAAAATATCTCGACATAATAATTAAGAGATTTTTTTTTTTTTTTTTTTTTTTTTGTAATATTTACAGGCAAAAACTACGAAAGGACTGAAATTTTTGGGAATCCTTATTTATATAGTAATTTGGATTTATTTTTAATTTTCAATGATTGAATTTAAATGCAAAAATATTTAAAAGTATGTCAGAATTCAGAATTTGCTTCATAGAAGCATTTTTAGCACTAGTATTTTACGATTATCTACACTTTACTTGATTTTTAAACTGCTTTTTCATTTTACGCATATGATATGAATACCTCTTTTTCTATTGATAAAATTAAAACATAGTTTCCCTGATTCATATTTTTAAAGTCACAAACATGGATGCTTGGTTAAAATCATCAATGAACAAAAGGAATAGAAAATAAAACTGAGGATAACAAAGCTAAGTAAAAGAAATCAATGGTATCCAAAGAATTAACTTTCGAAAAAGCTAAAATAGTGCTTTAATAAAGAAGCATCAATAAACTGGCGTTGTAAAAATATTACTTACAAACTTTGAATAAACACCATACAATGCAATAAACTCGCAACAATTGTTTCGGGTCGAAAAAACACACGACCCTTCATCAGGCGAATAAAGTAAGCACGAGTGCTGCAGTCAAAGCGGCAACGCTTTTTGACTGCAGCACTCGTGCTTACTTTATTCGCCTGATGAAGGGTCGTGTGTTTTTTCGACCCGAAACAATTGTTGCGAGTTTATTGCATTGTATGGTGTTTATTCAAAGTTTGTAAGTAATAAAATAGTGCTTGCCTATTTTCGCTAAAATGCTAAAGTAATTTTTTTGTCAGGTGAAACCCTGGTACCTATGATTAATTAATCATGGAAACATACTATAAAACTTACTATATAATTATACTGGTGGAAGAGTAATGGAAGAAATTGTATAGGTAGGCACCCTGTATTGACAAAAATCTACACGTGGTAGAGAAAAACTGGTTTCATTTTCGGTTTCAGCACAACAAAAAACATAAAGATCAGCCAAAATTATAAAATCAAAATTTTACATGTCGACCTGCGTAATTAAACAAAAATTGGTATATGAGAGGTCCATTATGGAACACCATGAAGAATTAATTTGGGTTCATATCGGCCGACAGGTAGTGCTTTTGTTCTGAAATTATATGCCGTAAAAAAGAAGGCTAAATCCTAACTTCTAGTGTATGTAAATTCTCTAAATTTGACGTGTTGGATAATCATTAAGAAAACGAAAGCTGGTTTAATTTGAATGTATATCGGCCGAAAAGTGGTATTTCTATTACTTGTGTTTTTCTACTTGGTTGTATTTCAACATCTGTTGATTAAAGTTGTACCAAATTCCATACGTAAAATCTTTAATATGAGAAGCTATGATTAAATATTTTTTCATGTCGCTTAATTTCAAAGAATGAATTAATCACTCCATATAGGAACGTAATATTTCACAATGACATTCATCTTTTCTGAGTATCTGTTTTATCAGAAACTGACAATTTGCGAAAAAAAACTGGTTCCAAATATTCTCTCTGTCGGGGTGAAAGAGCAAAGCACTACATTTCGAGGTCGAACAGGAAAAATCTTTAAAGGGGGTGAATTGAGAGCCTTTTCATTGGACCGATTAAGTCATGTGATATTTTGGAGCGAGATCCAGAGATTCAAAATGGCTGCCTGCGATCCCGTGCTCGTGCTGGCGTGCTTATAAGATTTGAAAATAACTAAAGATAACTAAACGCTTTGAAAATAACTGAAAACAGATGATGCTTAAAGAATTAAGGGTAAGTACTGTTTTATTTTTCGATCTCAATAAGTTTTTCGAAATTACCTACCTAATAACTCGCTTATCTATGTTATTGTAAATGTTTTTCATGTACTGTACTAAAAACGATCGGTACTTACGTATTCACTGCATGTCATTTTACGAAGTGAAGTATAATCTGCACAAGTTTATCATACTTTTTTATCGTTTAACACTATTTATGTAATTTTTTATCATATAAGTTTGTAACAATAACAGGTTTATCATATTGCCGAATAACTGCTGGCATGCGGTTAATACGAAAATGCCATGTTTTAAATATATATATATATATATTTTTCAATTATAATATTACTAAATGTACATACATACAATTGAATTTTTTTAATGAATGCAAATTTTCTAAATTTTATTATGATAAATTTCTAAATTTTGCCATCTGTACCTTACCTTAACAATAATTTTTAGATTTCTGGTAAAATATAATAACAAAAAAAATAAATAAAGTATATGATAAACCAATACAAATGTTAATATTTTTAAAGCATACATGTAGTATGCACAGACATCCTTTAAAAATCAGGATTGTATTTTCGGCATGACAGGAAATAATAAAAAAAACTTACTGTTATTGTTTACATAAGAACAATCCACAATTTGCTAATTAATATTTCAAATTAGTAAAAATTGTAATTTAAATCTGTGTATTGAAATTTCATTATTATGCTATGACTGATTAAGAAAGCTGTTTTATATTTAATTAGTGAAAATTAATTAAAAACTTTATTGTTTTCAAATTTTAGAGATGTACCATATTCTGATTTTTACATATATATATATATATATATATATACACTATATATTAAGTTTCACTTCTATATTACATTTTATTTGGGCATATATCGGAAAGGCATTCATTCAATATTTTAAGATTATTTGGTATTACAATAAATCTCATGTTTTTTTTTTTTTTTTAAAGAAAAAAAAAACTGTTACATTTTAAATTCTTAAAAAATATATATTGGTGTTTCAGTGATCTAGTATCTGTTGCTTGGCTTCTACTATGTTTAATAGATCATCTTTATTATATATATATATATATATTTAGAAATGTTTTTTTTTTTTTCTCTCTCACTCCCCCCCCCTCTTTATTTTTTTCTTTTTTTCCTAGCTTTAAAAAAGGTAAAAAATATATTCAAATTTCATTAAAATACATTGTTATTGTTCATTTCGTTGTAGATCAGTTTAAAAAAAAATTAAAAAAGAATGTCTGCATAATAAATAAAACTATTATCATTTATTATTATTATTATCATCATTTCGTTTGTTTGTTTTTCAATTGTGGCGCCATCAGTAGCCGAGAAGTTCTGCTTATGAAGCTGGTAGTTGGGAGGCAGCAGGTTCAATACCAGGTTATAGTTGCTGGGCTAGTTTTACGAAGTTTTCTGTGGTTTTCTTCAAAATTTGTGTGAATTGCAATGTTTTCGTTGAACACCTAATTTAAAGATGTGATTTTATTCATAGAAAACACTCTTATATGAAGCATCCTAAAATCAACAAGCAGAGTTTTTGCAAAATAAATATAGTTTTCTCCTGTTTTTTTTTTTTTAATAATAATTTAAGCTTGATTAAATACATTTAATATCTTGTATTGGAAAAACTCCAATTTCAGAAAAAATAATTACAGCAATTCATCAATAAATAATAAAAACAAAAATTTGGTGTCCCAGACCCCCTTAAAACAAACTTTCAAAATTGCTAGATCATATTATTTTATTTATTTATTTTAACCAAAGTACATGTAAACAAAACTGAAACACTGGAGCAACACTAGAGTTTTTATTATTATTTTTTTTTTCATTGAATATATATATATCTTGTTTGTAATGCCAAGTAATTCCAATTTTTTAATAGAATATCTATCAACGAGAGTAATGCAGAATAAATACAAGATATTAAATATATTTAATCAAGCTTAAATTATTATTAAAAAAAAAAAAAAAAAAAAGACACAGGAGAAAACTATATTTATTTCGCAAAAACTCTGCCTATTGATTTTAGAATGCTTCATATAAGAGTGTTTTCTATGAATAAAATCACATCTTTAAATTAGGTGTTCAACGAAAACATTGCAATTCACACAAATTTTGAAGAAAACCACAGAAAACTTCGTAAAACTAGCCCAGCAACTATGACCTGGTATTGAACCTGGTGCCTCCCAACTACCAGCTTCATAAGCAGAACTTCTCGGCCACTGATGGCGCCACAATTGAAAAAACAAATAAAATAATAATAATAATAATAATAATGATGATGATAGTTTTATTTATTATGCAGTCTTTTTTTTTTTTTTTTTAAATAAAATGCAGAGGTTTCTTTCATTCATTCTTTTTTTTTTTTTAACTGATCTACAACGAAATGAACAATAACAATGTATTTTAATGAAATTTGAATATATTTTTTACCTTTTTTAAAGCTAGGAAAAAAAATAAAAAAAATAAAGAGGGGGGAGTGAGAGAAAAAAAAGCATTTCTAAATAAATAAATATATATATAAATATATAAGAATTTAAAATGTAACAGCTTTTTTACTTTTCTTTTCTTTTTCTTTATTTTAATGAAATTCATTTTATTTTATTTTTTATTTTTTACAGGATTATTTTTAAATTTATTGTAATACCAAATATAGTCTTAAAATATTGAATGAATGCCTCTTCTATATATGCCCAAATATAATGTAATATAGAAGTGAAACTTAATATATAGTGTATATATATATATGTAAAAATCAGAATCTAAATCTCTAAAATTTGAAAACAATAAAGTTTTTAATTAATTTTCACTAATTAGATATAAAACAGCTTTCTTAATGTGTCATAGCATAATAATGAAATTTCAATACACAGATTTAAATTACATTTTTTATTCATTTGAAATATTAATTAGCAAATTGTAGATTGTTCTTATGTAAACAATAACAGTAAGTTTTTTTTATTATTTCCTGTCATGCCGAAAATACAATCCTGATTTTTAAAGAATGTCTGTGCATACTACATGTATGCTTTAAAAAAATTAACATTTGTATTGATTTATCGTATACTTTACTTTATTATTTTTTTTATTATATTTTACCAGAAATCTAAAAATTATTGTTAAGGTAAGGTACAGATGCAAAATTTAGAAATTTATCATAATAAAATTTAGAAAATTTGCAAGCATTAAAAATTCAATTGTATGTATATACATTTAGTAATATTATAATTAAAAAAAATTTTTTTTTATTATTTAAAACATGGCATTTTTGTATTAACCGCATGCCAGCAGTTATTCGGCACTATGATAAACTTGTTATTATTACAAACTTATATGATAAAAAATTACATAAACAGTGTTAAACGATAAAAAAGTATGATAAACTTGTGCAGATTATACTTCACTTCGTAAAATGACATGCAGTGAATACGTAAGTACCGATCGTTTTTAGTACAGTACGTGAAAAACATTTACAATAACATAGATAAGCGAGTTATTAGGTAGGTAATTTCAAAAAACTTATTGAGATCGAAAAATAAAACAGTACTTACCCTTAATTTTTTAAGCATAATCTGTTTTCAGTTATTTTCAAAGCATATAGTTATCTTTAGTTAATTAAAATTAAAATTAATATTTAAAAAATTTATTATTATAATCAGAAATCCTGGCGTCAAATTGAAGATAATTCCTTTCTGTATATAAAGGTGAAAAAAGTTTGTAAATTGAACCATTAGTTCATGAGATATAAAAAAATTTTAATTTATCAAAAATTTTTAATTAAAAAAAAAAAAAAATTCTTGCTCAACTTCATCATCAAAAAAGCTACAATTTCAGAAAAAATAATTACAGCAATTCATCAATAAAGAATAAAAACAAAAATTTAGTGTCCCGGACCCCTTTAAAGGTTATAAGCATCTTTTATAATTATTAAAAGAAACATTGTGGTTAATAATGTTAACACGAATTTCACCTCTTTTTTTTTTTTTTTTTTTTTTTTGTTTGTGTGTGTGTGTGTGTGTCGGGGGGGGGGGGGATAGAGGTAGGGTGTTTTAGTAGATATTTATTTATAAGATATATTAAAATCAGAATTAGATTTTTAAGGGAAAATATCTGTCAATAGTACATAATTTTTTCTTCTTACTCAAAAAAGCAATTAAAAACGACTTATCGAAGTGGAGTGGAGTCACTCATTTAACATAATGATTCAGTTCAAATAAGGAGCGCTTATTGTTTATCAAAAAGGAGTGAACATGAATTATCAAAAAGGAGTGAAAATAATTACTCCGCAAGATAGATGAAATTCACTCCAATAGGAAAAGTGCATTTTTATTACTGGAAAGGAGTGAAAATTAACTCAGTCTGAGCTAAAATCACTGGATTTTTTTAAGAGAGTAAGTGGTGCTGAAATGTAGAAAAATTTCTGATGGCCACAACATACTAGTTTCCAGTAATTTTAAAATGTCTGTATTTATATATGGGAATAAGTTTATTGCCGGAACGTCAGTGGAGTCCCTCTGTTGAGACTCAAAATGGTTTTGGGTTCCGTCTGTGTGTTTGTTTGTCTGTGTACTTGTCTGTCGCGCGATAGCGGCCGCAAAAATCCCGCTATTGACTTGTAATTTGGTACACATGTTCATGAGCCCCACGGAATCAACTGTATAATTTGGGGTGTGCATTCCATTTCTAGTTCGTGTACAGGGACACGACAAAGTTTTTCTTATCATTACGGCCTATGGGAAGAATTTGTATGTCGCGCGATAGCGGCCGCAAAAATCACGTTATTGGCTTGAAATTTGGTACACATATTCATGAGCCCGACGAAATTAGCTGTATAGTTTTAGGTGCGTATTACATTTGTAGTTCGTTTACAGGGACACGCAAAAGTTTTTCTTATCATTATGACCTATGGGAAGAATCTGTATGTATCGCGATAGCCCCCGCAAAAATCAAGCTATTGACTTCCAATTTTTGCCCAAACGTCAGTGGAGGCCCTCTGTTGAGACTCAAAAAGATTTTTTGTTCCGTTTGTTCGCCTGTCTGTCGTGGGATAGCGGCCGCAAAAATCATGCAATTGACTTGAAATTTGGTACACATGTTCATGATCCCCACGAAATTAGCTGTATAGTTTTGGGTTTATATTCCGTTTGTTGTTCGTGTACAGGAACATCCCAATTTTTTTTTTTTTATCATGGGAAGAATTTGAATGTACGGCGATAGCGACCGCAAAAGTCACGCTATTGAATTGCAATTTGGTACACATATTTATGAGCCACACAGAATTTTTGTTGTATAGTTTTGGATGTGTATTCCATTTGTAGTTCGTGTACAGGGACACACAAAATTTGTTCTTATTATTACGGCCTATGGGCAAAATTTGTATGTACCACAATAGCGGCCGCAAAAATTCTCTGATTGACTTGCAAATTGACACACACATTCAGGCTCGGTATAGAGATAGCTATATAATTTTTTATGTCTATACTTTTGATGGATTGTGTACAGGGACACGCCAAAATTCTTAACATTACGACGTATGGGGGGAATTTCGTTTAAATGCATTTTAACATCATTACTTTGCAATCAAGAAAATGAAACTAGGTACGTGAGTAAGTTGCTTAAACTTATATTGTGTGAAGAAAATATGTGCTCTTAAGCTTTCTAATTAAAGTACAGGACCTCACAAAAGTGCTCTGACAATGTCACATAGTCATCCAAACGATGTTAAATTTGGAACAATTATTAATTTTAAACGCAAAGTAAGCTGAATATCTTTTACTGGTGTATACAATGTTTATGGTTCGTTTACAGAGACAGACAAAAGAATTTCGTAACATTAGAGCCTATGGACAAATTTTTATTTAAGCGTGCATTTTAATGCGTTTATGCTGAATTGGACTTAATAGAATTAACATACATTATAAACATGCTTAAAATCATGTTTACTCTTAAAAAAGTGTATGTATAGACTAAATAATGTATGGGACCACACAAAATAATTCCAAGTATGTACTGTAATCATCCAAATGATGTCAAATTAGTTTGAAAATTAATGAGTTATAATTAATTAGGTTTATTCTTATTACTGGCGTTTATAATGACTGTGGCTACTTTTCCGGGATACATAAAAAAATTTCGTACTATTACGGTCTATAGTCGGTATTTCTTAAAAGTGTATTTTAACATGGTTACACCCCATCAAATATAATGAAATTTTATTAGAATTTTAAAAGCATGTTTTCCTGTTGAAAATTGTGGCATAGAATCGGTAATTAGTTTAAAGGTTACGCAAAATATTTCCGATATGCTATGTATTTTTTTTCTTTGCATGAAATTTGGTACTTATGAAATTTGGTATTTATGAATTTCAGGGAAATAATACAAGACCGTCGTTTATTAAGAATATATATATATGATATACAGATAGGTATACAAAGAGAGATACAGCGGAGGGGTTGAAGAGGACGCCAGCCCCCTCAGGAATGTATCTTATTATGGTAACAAGTCGATCGAATCAATATATATAGTATTATATAATACGGAATAAATAAAAACGACCTATTGAATAATGTCTGATGCAAATAGGACGTTGAGGCTCCTGATCTGCAGATCCACTAGTATATTTCTAACTCTCTTCTATATTCAAAAGGAGAAAGTATTGGATTCGTAAAAACTTTTGACCTTGGGATTCTGATGGCTTTCCATGTTTTGAGAGGTGTAGAACACGATTTGACCATTTATAGAAAGAAAATGTCTGATGTCTGTGCGTCTGTCTGTAACATTTTTTTTTTTTTTTTTTTTTTTTTTTTTTTTTTACAACTATACATCAGGAACTACTGCACAGTCATTTTATACAAATTCGTATGTAGTTGTATTTTGACATAAATTAGTGTCTAATTGATCAAAAGTAATATTGCCATCGCACTTTTTCTAAATTTTTAACATGGCGGTATACCGCAAAATTTCATATAAATGCGCATAAAGTGAATTATTTAAAAAGAAAATAATAAATTAAAAAATATATATATTTATAATTGCGATAGCCAACTGGAAGGAAATGTGCATGTATGAGCATTTCTTCAACCTTTGACGGAAGACCCCCCGCCCTCTTCCCCTGATGGTGGAAATTTTCGTTTTGGGTATCATTCTGAAAAGCTCATCATTGCATTCAAAAGCAATGGTTGAACACTCGATGAGCGATAATTTAAAATAAAGTTATCAATTTTTTTTTCATAAAAAAAAAAGAAAAAAAAAAAAAAATCGTATTTTTTAATAGAGAATAAAACTGACTTGAAATTTGGGACTACATTACTACTCTAGAACGTAAATTGCTTGCATTTATCATGGAATATAATCTTATTAAATAATTATTTTAGTAAATTATTTTTACTGAATGAATTTGTATAGGAAAATATTGAAGAAAGTCATGTGGTAATCACAACATACTAGTTAGTTCCCCATCATACTATAGGTATGGGGAACTTAGGTAATCGTGAAAATTTTCGACCTCGGTTTTTTTACTTTTTTACACGTTTTCAGGTGTGAGGAATCCGAAAATGACAAAATTTGTATGGTGTCTCTCTGTAGGGTGTCTGTTAATGTGTTAGTCTGTTAGTGTGTTAGTCCGTTAGTTTGTTAGTCTGTGTACACGATATCTCAAGAACAAATTGTCGCAGAGAGGTCAGATCAGTTTTAAAATATTACTTTCGACACTGGCAAGAATCCTATTCATTTGCAACATTCGAATTTAAAAACTTCGTAAGTTATTAGAAATTTACGATTTTCTTAACATGGGAGAATAGGACAAAAATTCACTTAAACGTGCATTAAATGGAAACTTTTTACTGTAAAAATGTCGGACCAGTTTTAAAATATCAGTTTTGATGCCGGAATGAACATCAGTAACTATAAATATGCTACTTTGAAAATTTCGCAAGTTATTGGAAATTTACGAATTTCTTAACATGGCAGTATAGGGCAAAATTTCACAAAAACGTCAGATTTGAGAGATATTTTCATCGTAAAGATGTCAGACGACTTTTGAAATATTATTTAGGACACTGGCATGAATATTAATGACTATGAATTTTCCAATACAAAAATTTCGTAAGTTATTGGAAAATTACGAATTTCTTAACATGGCAGAATCGAGCCAAATTTCACATAAACGTCAATCTCGAGGGATATTTTCATCGTAAAGATGTTAAACCACTTTTTAAATATTATTTTAGATACTAGCATGAATATTATAGACTATGATTTTTACAATGCAAAAAATTCGTAAGTTATTTGGAATTTACGATTTACTTAACATGTCAGAATAAGGCAAAATTGAGCCTAAACTTCTATTTTGAGGATCATAAATACATTAGACAACTTCAAAATTACATTTATGATATTTATTTGAACATGATTGAATACATATATTCTAATAGGAAAATTTCGTAAATTATTCGTAATTTACGATTTTATCAACATAGCGAAATTGTAAATTTTTTATATAAATATCAATTTTGAGGATTATTGCATTGGAAATAGTAGCATGAAAACTAAACAACAGAATTGACCCTGATAAAATAAATTAATAGATCAGAATAAGATAAATATATCGAAGTGAACGGTGGATAGCCTATTAGGCGGGAATTTCATTCTGTCACTGTATCAAGCTTTGGTCAAATTCATTTCTTTTAACACTAGTATATAACCCCGTCAAAAATGACGGAATGTGAACGATAAATCTTGAAAACAATGTTTAGATCATGAAGATTACCACGTGATCATTTAAATGTATTTTCAGTTTTTGTTTATAAATCAAATGTGTTTCGATGTTTTATAATTTTCGTTCTGAAATTAAAAAAATTCTACCCGATCAATAAATATGAATGACAATAAAAAAACTGCTGGTTGACAAAAAATATAGGCCCGAAAACACAACAGCAACAACACATCCCAGTGTTCCGTTAAGTGCTCTATTTAAAGTCCTCATAATACGAATAATCTAGTGTCACTCACACGACTTTCTCTTACCCTGAAATTTAATGCTATAAGTACAGGTTGGAGATTAAGAGGTAAGATAAAGAGTACTGTTATGTAAACCTATGTTAAACAATTCAAATTAGGCTTCGGAAGAGTTTTATATGATAATTAGTTCTGGTCCCCCTCAACCCCCCGTTTCATTAATGCACCTACATTTATATAGAATTTAATTCGGTTATTAAAAAATAATTCAGTTTAAAAAAAATTATTTATTAAAATTATTATTTAAAAGAGTTATCTTGTATGATAATACAGACGATTTCCATATTAGAGAAATAGTATAACACTAAATATCCAAAAAAAAGTTGAATTTATTCTCAATATTAAAATTAAAAAAAAAAAAAAAAAATGTTAAAAATGAAAGAAATCAATAACTTTATTTTAAATTATCGTAGATCGATGGTTCAACCATTCGTTTTAAAGGTATTGGCGAGCTCTTTTGAAAGATACCCATCATGAAAATTTACTCCACTCGAGGGAGGACATCTACCCCAGGGGGGGAGGCGAGGCTCCTACATACACAAAAAAAATTTTCCCAGTTGACTATCTCTATTACAAAAAATATGTATTCGTTTCATTTGGTTTAGTGCAGTCTATAGATGTTAAATTCTACTTACCTGCAATTTCCACCATAGACGTAATGTATTTGAATGTCCCTGTACACGAACCATTTGCTTCATCTTAACGAAAAGCTTACTGTAGCATCCCTATATGATACACATTTAGAATACCGAGTTTGGAATTTCTGCTACTATTTGTTCTTGAGATATGCTGATAACAGACACACAGACAGACAGACAGACACAGAGACCATTCGCTAAAAACGTGATTTTCGTATTCAGGGGACCTCAGAACATGTAAGTATAACAAAAACTCACGTTCGAAAATTTGACCCTAAAACAATACTTTCTCGACCCTATGGGTAAGAGGAAGTAAATAACGATTCACTTCATTTTACCAAAATACATTTTTTTTAAGACTATCGAAGATCCTGTTTCCAAATACGTAAGCGAAGTGTGACGTCACTGACCGTCCGTGGATGCAAGAAAAAGATTCCCTATATTAATCGTCCATTGTATTTTTTGTAAAAAATAATTAAAAATCGAGGAAAATTATTTCCCGATTTTAATACCCGTATTTGGGTATAGATATGCTATCGTATCCCTGTGTTAGATTGAGTTATTTTGCTGTCAAATTGACAAAATTTTAAATTTCAAAACTGTGTCATCTTTGGCGTTTTTGGTATTTGGCGATTAAAAACATACTACGAAAATATACATGCCAGATGTTTATTTTCGTAATATGTATTGTACGAAATATTGTTTCATATAATTCATCGCTCTCTTAATATAAGTTGTTAAAATAACCATGATTTTTGAAAGGAATAAAATATGTTCGCCAAATAATTTGGCGATATATTTTTCCGCCAAGGATGACAGATAAATTAAATCTATTCCGCTGCAACATATGAGTATCTTATATCAGACACTTTATTTAGACATTTGAAAACAAATTTGACTTCAAATTATGATAGAATATTTATCATTTTCCTTTTAATTAGTATATTAGTTGGATATTTATTGTGTAAATATCATCCTTTGAAATGAAATGCTTATGTTTTCAATCGAATATGGAAGTTTGCTATTTTATTTTTCTAAAGTTTTGAAATTTAAAATTTAAATTTTATTAATTTTACAGCAAAAACAACTTAATCTAACGCATGCACACAATAACTAATACATATGTATACCGAAATATGGGAATTAAAATCGGGAAATAATTTTCCTCAATTTTTAATAATTACTTACAAAAAATCCAATGGGCGATTAACATAGGAAATCTTTTTCTTGCATCCACTGACGCCCAGTGACGTCATCACTTTGCTTGCGTATTTTTTAACTAACTATCTAATAATTACAGACACTCCATGCTAACCCAAATTCACCTGTACTCTATACTCCCAACCAGCTATCTCACCCACAACATCGCCAAAATTTCCAGGATCCAGCTAGGGACTTTCTCATTCTCAACCGAACATTTTATCTTGACTCGACATTATCACCTTAGACTACCTTACTTTCAATACTCATTTCAACTGGTGACCTTTACTTGCCCAACCAAACATTCTATCCCAACTATAACTTTACACTAATTTCAAAACTAAAATCAACTGGCGACATTTACGTACTGAACTCGACGCCAATCATACCTTACAATGTAAACAAATAATGAAGCTTGATAAAAATATTTAAAGACTTTAATATGTTTTTACAAATATTTTAAGATTTTTAAGGCTTTAATGGACCATATTCCCACTTTGGGTTCGAGGCTACAAGAATATCAGCTGGTTAGGCAAACAATCCTCAACTCTACCATAGAAAAGCATTGTGGCTTGAAAATTTTTATCTTGCAATATTATTTATAAGAGTTACAGATTATATGAAATTGAAGTAAGAGTGAAATAGTGATACCTTTGTTTTGTTTTTAATCCAGTTTTAGTAATATACTTTAATATTAATCAACATATGTAATATTAAAAGTTGCCATGTGAACTGTGGCGATGTTAACAAATTTAAATGGATGTTCCATTTAATAAATTACTTTATTAACGTGATTGAAATTCTAATTATTTAAGCTTTGATGTCTATATATATATGCGTGTCTGTATAAAATGTTCTTATTAATCTTTTATCCATTATATATATATATATATATATATATATATATATATATATGTGTGTGTGTGTGTGTGTACATAAAATGTTCTGCAATTTTACGATATGGAATAGTCTTAACTTTATCATTCGATTCAGTTGTTTACATTTCTCTTTTGTTCTTGTTTGAACAGATATCTGATTATTAAGTTTCACTGGAGAAATATTTAGGAAAATGTTATGCGTAACAATAAAAAAGCATCTTGAATCTAGTTTGTTTACAAAATATCGGCCACGTGTTTGGCGATTTTACCTGCTGTGACGTCACAGGAATATTGTCCATATGTTTTAGAAATATTTTAAGCGTTTTTTTTAATGAAACAGTCAAAGAGTCGTTCATTCGCAATTAAAGAGTTGTCCATTTGGAATTTGTATTTTCTGAATGGCAACAGATTATGTTTGTTTTTATTTGGCATTGCGTTGTTTATAATCATGAAGTTACATAATTCTATTTATAGGTTCATGTTTATAATAGCCAGTGATCCGTTATATTTAATTAAACATTTAAACATTACAATTGAAGTTTTTCAAGGTTTTAGAGGGAATAAATAACAATATGTGCGATACAAAACATGTATGAAAATGATATGTATGTTTTCGTAAGTTAAATTGAACAAACGGGGAAAAAAAAAAAATGGCTGCCAAAAGTCTCTGTTTTGAAGCGGTGTAAACCGGAATCGTGAATGACAGATGAGGGCCATTATATATATTAATGATTATAATATGTCTCGCACTAGAAATTTATGAGAACATAAATATGATGGGGAACTGAGCAGAGTCCACCTATGCCAACTAGTTTTTATGTGTGTTTATGCTTTCTTATAAATGTATACATTTTAAAAACATGACGTCTGGAGAGAAGTCAAAAGTTTCTTATTAAAAATTTTTTTGACATAAATATCAAAAGAAATTCCTGGAATTAATTGTTGCCCTGATAGCGTGATTATAACAATCAAAAATTATTTCAAAGTTAATTTTTATTGTTGCGGGCAACAATACAATTTTACCAGCGTTTGAGGTATTTGCAACAATAATATATTAATATTCCACTTTCATAAGCATAATAATCATTCAACAAAATAACAGCAAATAATTACCTAAGATTTTACAGTGTCTAATAAAACCAAAGTTTACAAAAATATGGAGAGAAATGTTTCAATTCCTAAAATATTTATAAATGATAAAAAATATAACAACGCATTATGCTGCGGGAAATTCGGAATTAACTTTATTGCTCACTCTGTAGATCATCGAAATAAATTCTCCATCAAGATGATAAAAGAAAAACATTTAACCAATGAAGAACTGAAATGGAAACATCTGGATTGTGAATATATCTGTACTGATAAATATAAAGGATTTAAGTCCACATTCTTGATTTTTCAGGAGACGAAAAATAAAGTTGAACTAACTAAAAACTAATCAGCAGAATCGATTAGGAAAAAGAGATTATGTTGATTTATACCCTTTATACCGTTCAGTGATTGTCAACCTTCATTTAATAAAGAGAAAAAATCGAATTAAATATTTTATACCAAAGATTAATGCTAAATTTCTGACTTTGATCTTTTTTTACCAATGGATTTTCTCGAAGACTCAATGACATGGATTTAAATCCTTTATACTCATCGATAGAGAATTTTTTTCTGGGTCTGACTATGTATTTAACTCAAAATCGACATTTTTGGACTTAAATCCTTTATACTTATCAGTACAGATATATTACCCTTGATGGATACAAAACATTTTCCCGAAATAAGCATTAGAATATTCCTTACACCCTCAGAAATGTGTACGTTAGATGTCAGAATTAAAGACGGAACATTTCGTAAGGAAAAAGAAGCTATCAAGTACATTACAGAGTGGATTGGGGAAATCACAAACGCCTTGAAATACTTGCATGAAGAACAGCAATTACTGTACTGTAATCTCAATGCAGCTAACGTACTTTTGACCAATGAGAACAGAGCGAAGATATATGGCTTTCACTTTATGAAATCTATTAACAGTCCGGTCACAAGGTAAATATTCTCATTAGGGTACAACTATAGTATTTCCCCTACGCTGAATTTGGCGATTTTTCTTTGGCGCCGATTTGAACGATAACGATGTCTTTCTGAACTGTTTGCGATATAATATGGCAGCCTGCATGCTATTTATTTTGGATTTATGATTTATAATTTAGCTTATGATTTTATCATTTATGCTATATGCTATATGATTTATGATTTAGCCATAATCGACAAAAATAAATCGCCAAATTCAGCTGTGGGGAAATACTATAGTTGTTCCCAGGGCCCGACTTAGACTACCTGGAGCCTCGGGGCAAGCTTATTCTGGGGGGCCCCCTTGCAGTGGCTTAAGAGGTCTTTAGGTTGCAATATTTCTGCTTATGCCTGTTGGGGGGGCTTCTAGAAGGGGGGCCCAGGGCAACTGCCCCGCATGCCCTGGCGTTAATCAGGGCCTAGTTGTTCCCTCATTAGTCCAGTAATTAATTGTTAACTTGAACAAGGCCTCCTTTGCAAAATTTGAAAGTTGGCATCGAAGTAGATCGGACATTTCTCTTCAATGTCATTATTTACGCAATTGCGATAACCATTTTAATTCTCCAACAAAATTTTTAAAGTCACCATAGCGGCCCTATACTGAAGCAGTGCATTTTACTTTTCGAATCCAATGTAAGGAAAGTATCGTAATCATGAAAAACTTCGAATGTGACATTTTGATGTATCGATACATATTAGAGTCTCCTAAATTCATTTTTACTTTTCGAACATACATTATGTAAGGATGATATTATAATCATTAAAAAAAAATCTCTTGAGTCTATTTATGATTTTTTCCGCATAAATAATGATACATGTACAGTCGGTAACAAAAGTGTCCGAACACTAGCAAAAAATCCTATGTAAAAAAAGTACACGTCATACGGTTTTGTTAAATAAATCCTTGTCGAATCCTGTTCTTAGTCAGTGTAAGAACATGATTCGATAAGGAT
Organism: Salticus scenicus; assembly: GCA_963930645.1. NCBI lineage: Eukaryota > Metazoa > Arthropoda > Arachnida > Araneae > Salticidae > Salticus > Salticus scenicus. Next base: position 5,032,312 of record OZ005662.1, read on the forward strand.
TTATTTAACAAAACCGTATGAAGTGCACTTTTTTTTTACATAGGAATATTTGCTAGAAATCGGACACTTTTGTTACCGACTGTATGCGTGTATAGATATGTGTAGCAGTAAACCCGATAACCTCTACAGGCTTTGTTCATTGAGTTAAAGTTAATAGGTATGTTATAAGTGATTATCGCACGAATTATATAAATTTTGATGTATGTACGACAAATAGATTTTTTATAGAGACAGAAAAAAGTTCTTCTACAGTAGGTATATTATAAGTGACCATTGGGCGATTTTTATAATTCTTGATGAGTTTAGAACTTATAGTTTATTTTAGTATAGCGGTAAATATAAATTTATCGTTATTAATTAGCATGTTTATTCGGGTAATTATTAATTCGCTTTCAATGGTTTCAAATGAGTTAGTACCTAAACTGTACACAAGATTAAGATATAGGAGAAAGCATCCTAAAATAGTCCTAGCAGGCAAAACGATCCACATATGTTTTCTTTGAAACAGGTAGCGCTATATACCAGATAACATATAAACTAGTTCGTACCAAGTCAAGAAGAAGCCATGGCGGTATTCAAGCGATTGCAGTGTTATACGTCTGAATACACTGTTACTGTCTGTGGTCTTACTTAATTTATTTCTGACCATATTGTTTGTCTGTTATTAAATCTATTATTTTTGGATCATAATTTGCAAATATTCCATTTTCTTGTTCTCTTTTTTTCTTAAAGTTATTTGAGACACATTTTCTTTTTCTTTCTTTCTTTCTTTTTCCATAAATAAATTATGTAGTTATTTGATTGTGAAACTTATTTTATTTCACTACGTATTGTCATAATAACTTTTATATACTTTATTTTGTAGATAAAAAGCAATTTACACTTATTTTGAAATGAAGGATTGTTCTAAACTTTGGTGAGAATAAAATAATCCTTTTGACTCATTTTCAAGATTTTTTTTTTTTTTTCATTATTCAATTTAATTTTAAAACATTATTAAAGTATGTTTATAATGCTAAATATAGTGTAAAATACACTAGCAAAGGGCCAAAGTTATATTTAGACATTAATGCCGTTTTACTCAAGTTTTTCCCTTAACCGTCCTCTTCACTTGCCGTCACCGGAAGCCCGAGCCAATGTTATTCCATGGGGAAATTTTCTTTACAAATAATTTATTAACTAATACATATTTTGAAATTCTGTTTTCACATTCTGAAAATTCCCAACTGTTAAACTGACGGACCTTTTTAAAAAAATTATTTTTTTAATTTTTTATTTTGAAATTGCAAAATAAAAAAAATTCACATATTGAAAATTCGTATTTTGCAGCTTCAAAATAAAATACAAAAAATTAAAAAAATAATTTTTGAAAAAGGTCCGTCAATTTATCAGCTGGGAATTTTCAGAATGTGAAAACATAATTTAAAAATATGTATTAGTTAATAAGTTATTTGTAAAGAAAAATTTCCTATAGAGTAACATTAGCTTCGGCTTCCGGCGTCGGTGAGTAAAGAGGGCCCTTAAGGTGATAAAGAATTTTTTTTTTACTGGAATACAAAGAAGAATTGTTTTACATTGCAGTCTATGGTAAATAAAAGTTTGTTTTAATAATGTTAAATTGTACAAAACACAAAAAAAAGGGTAAATATTTAATATTGCAAGCTTACTATGTATAATTACTTTAAAGGAAAGCCCAAAAGAATTTGCACCTATTACGATCCAGTAAACGATATAAAATTCAGGAGGAAATATTCAAACACCTATTTAATTTTTCTTTATATTTAACGACTTTTCTCATCTAAATAGTCTTTAGCAACCATGAATTACAATAATAATTGTTCGAAATTCGAGTAGAGTCACTTCAAAGTTTTTACTTCTCATGTTTTAATTATTTTTAATTATTTAAAATTTTTAAATTATACGTAACTCCAAAATTTGGCATAAATCTCTTCTTTCGTGATGAATATTATTTATTTATTTTTTAGAGAAAATAAACCAAATGGAAACGATTCGTCCCCTTTTGCATCGCGTTAAAAAATGTATTATATATAAAAATAAGTGAAAATGTGCGAAAAGACATTTAAGTAATTAAAAAAAAAAAAAAAAAAAAAAAAAGAAAGAAAGAAAGAAAATGTGTAAAGTGTAAAAAGAAAAGAGAAAATGTGCAAAAGAAATTTTAAGAAATTAATACAGTAACCTTTCCTTCAGATGAAATATTACATTATTTTATTTTTTTTTTATTTTTTAACCATTCTTTATATTAAAAAAAGAAGAAAAAGTACCATAAAAAATTTTAGTTTATAATAACACCAAATAAATGGAAATCACATTTGTTTATTTATTTATTTTTCACACGTCTTAGGACAACTTAATCATTGAATGAATACTAAGTTTACAGCCTTATTAAAATACTTCTCATATATACCAGCATAAGTATTTGAGTTTTCCGCCTCTTTTTTTTTTATTATTGAAAAAATATTTTTTAAAAAGCATATTTGTTAGAAGGATGTCTATTTTTTTCGGTTAGCAAAACAGGCCGGCACCATGTTGCGGTAGACCAACTTGAAGAAATCAGGAAGTTTCACAGCACAGCAGGGCCTGACTATCGCACATTTCTGAGGGGCACAAAATTTTACTAATGGCAAAAATATATGGTCTAAATCTTCTTTTTTTTCTTTCTTTCTTAAAAAAAAAAAAAAAACTTAAATGTGTTTGACTTACATCTATATATATAAAAGAGCAGAGTCTGTGTGTGTGTGTCTGTCCGCTATAGAATCCTAGGCCGTTTCACCGAGCGGGACCAAATTTGGCACGGTTAATGTTTACGACCCGAGAAAGACAACGCCGCAAGCGATTTTACAAAATTCGCCCCCCAAGGAGGGGAGGGGGGGGGCAAAACGTAATTTCACAAAATCCTTCATATCTCAAACAAAAAAAAAACAGATATCCGTAAAATTTTTGCTATTTTTGCTTTAAAATATAGCTAATACAAATGTCTAAAAATTGGTTTCTGGAATTTTTGAAATTCGGTCCCCAAGGGGGGGCAAAACGTGATTTCACATGCGTAAAACGTGATTTCGCATAATCCTATATATCTCAAAAAAAAAAAAAAAATAGATATACGTGAAATTTTTGCTCTAAAATATAGCTAATGCAACTATCTAAAAACCAATTTCTGGAATTTTAGAAATTCAGCCCCCAGGTGGGGCAGCAAGGGGGGAGGGGCTATGGAGCAAAAACAAACAGAAATACAGTTAGGCCGTTCAAAATTGGTACAGATAGGTTTTAAAGGCCTGCAAGTCGAATGGGGATGTTTTCGATTGTGTAAAGTTATTAGGAGGGGCAAGAAGGGGGAGGAGAGTGAGGGGGGGGGGCAAAAAATAAAAATAGTGTCAGATCGTTCAAAATTGGTACATAGAGGTTTTCGATACTTACAAATCGATTGCGGATATTTTTTAATTTGTAAAATAATTAGATGGGGCGCGTAGGGGGTGGGGCGGTAAGGGGGGGCTATGGAGCAAAAACAAATAGAAATACAGTTAGGCCGTTCAAAATTGGTACAGATAGGTTAAAGAGGCCTGCAAGTCGAATGGGGATATTTTCGAAAGTGTAAAGTTATTAGGAGGGGCGAGAAGGGGGAGGGGAGAGGGGGAAAATAAAAATAAAGTTAGATCGTTCAAAATTGGTTTATAGAGGTTTTCGATACTTACAAATCAATTGCGGATATTTTGGAATTTGTAAAATTATTAGGAGGGACGGTAAGGGAAGGCGGTAAGGGGGGGCTATGGGCAAAAACAAATAGAAATACAGTTAGGCCGTTCAAAATTGGAACAGACAGGTTGTAAAGGCCTGCAAGTCGAATGGGGATATTTTCGAAAGTGTAAAGTTATTAGGAGGGGCGAGAAGGGGGAGGAGAGTGAGGGGGGGGGGCAAAAAATAAAAATAGAGTTAGATCGTTCAAAATTGGTACATAGAGGTTTTCGATACTTACAAATGGATTGCGGATATTTTTTAATTTGTAAAATAATTAGATGGGGCGCGTAGGGGGTGGGGCGGTAAGGGGGCAAAAACAAATAGAAATACAGTTAGGCCGTTCAAAATTGGTACAGATAGGTTCAAGAGGCCTGCAAGTCGAATGGGGATATTTTCGAAAGTGTAAAGTTTTAGGAGGGGCGAGAAGGGGAGGGGAGAGGGGGGCAAAAAATAAATATAGAGTTAGATCGTACAAAATTGGTTTATAGAGGTTTTCGATACTTACAAATCGATTGCTATTATTTTCGAATTTGTAAAATTATTAGGAGGGGCGAGAAGGGAGGTGGGGTGGTAAGGGGGGCTATGGGCAAAAACAAATAGAAATACAGTTAGGTCGTTCAAAATTGGTACAGACAGGTTTTAAAGGCCTGCAAGTCGAATGGGGATATTTTCGAAAGTGTAAAGTTATTAGGAGGGGCGAGAAGGGGGGAGGGGAGAGAAGGGGCAAAAAAATAAATATAGAGTTAGATCGTTCAAAATTGGTCTATGGGGGTTTTCGATACTTACAAATCAATTGCGGATATTTTCAAATTTGTAAAATTATTAGGAGGGGCGAGAAGGGGTGGGCGGTAAGGGGGGGGGGGGCTATGGGCAAAAACAAATAGAAATACATTTAGGCCGTTCAAAATTGGAACAGACAGGTGTTAAAGGCCTGCAAGTCGAATGGGGATATTTTCGAAAGTGTAAAGTTATTAGGAGGTTCGAGAAGGGGGGCAAAAAAATAAAAATACAGTTAGATCGTTCAAAATTGGTATATAGAGGTTTTTGGTACTTACAAATCGATTGCGGATACTTTCGAATTTGTAAAATTATTCGGAGGGGCGGTAAGGGGGTGAGGCGGTAAAGGGGGGGGGCTATGGGCAAAAACAAATATAAATACAGTTAGGCCATTCAAAATTGGTACAGATAGGTTTTAGAGGCCTTCAAATCGAATGGGGATATTTTCGAAAGTGTAAAGTTATTAGAAGGGCCGGGAAGGGGGGGGGGGCAGAGGGTAAAAAAAAAAAATTGAGTTAGATCATTTAAAATTGGTACATCGAGGTTTTCGATACCTACAAATCGATTGCGGATATTTTTGAATTTTTAGAATTATTGGGAGGGGCGGGAAGGGGGGAGGGAGCGGAGGGGCAAAAAAAAAAAAAAAAAAAATCGAGGTAGATCGTTCAAAACAGGTGCATAGAGGTTTTTCATACTTTCAAATCGATTGCGGATATTTTCGAATTTTTAAAATTATTAGGGCGCTTATATACAATCGCGCGTGCGCATCGCGCACGGGTCTACGCTGCCGAAGGCAGTGGGGACCCGGTGCGACATTTTTCCCGATCAGAGTTTTTTTCTTTTTTCACATGATAAAAATTAATGCAATTTTGAGAATTCATTAATTATAATGATTCATTTAAAAATAGTGACCAGCGAAGCGGGCGTAGCCTGCTAGTTAATAAATAAATTAAAAGAAAAAAACTGTCGTCAGAGTACTGGGGATAATTTTATTTGTCTTTAGAACCCGGTCTAAAACAAAACATAGATATAGTAATTTATATAGATCTATCATCCCCATGTTAACGAACAAAGATTTTTGATGCCGAAAAAGTTTTTTGGCATCAGCCATTAGAGAGTTAAAACTCGAAAATAATAATAGAATAGAATATTAATGAATTTTGAAAATGCCGAAATATTGCGTGGCTTTTAAGTGTTCTAATAAATATATGAAAAGAAATGGGATAAGTTTCCATAAATAAGTTATATTCAAGTAATTTATGAAAAATATTAATTTTATAATCAGTTGCTTTGTTATTATTATGAAACAATTACTGTCTTCATATTTAGTGGAATGCTTTTTTAAATTTTGATATTTTGTAAGATTTTATATTAGTAAGTAACATGGAATTCTCAAAATTCTTTTAAATGCAGTTAGTAGCCACGGAAGTCTTAATATATAACTAGTATGTTGTGACCACCACAATACTTTCTTCTATGTATAATCCTATACAAATTTACGCAATACAAATTATTTGTTAAATTATAATTTATTAAAATTATTTTTCATGATGAATGCAGATGATTTTTATCACAAAGAAGTATAATAATAAATACCGAAAGAAAGTAAGTCAGTTTTGTGCAGACATGAGTACACTAGAGTATAGCAAAAAGAAAAAAAAATCTGGTGTGAAACAACCACACGACTTCCATTACCCGCTATTACATGTATTATATGCATTTTTGAGAGATAATGTGATCAGAAAACATAAAAGTGACCTAAAGAGAAAATCGTTAGAGCCGTTTTTGAGATACCAACTTTAAAAAATATCAATTATTGACCGGAAAAAAATAATTACATACAAAAGCATATTTAAAAGTGAGTTAAAATGGCGAGTTTGAAAAAAATCCGTACAACCGTTTTTAAAGGAACGCCTTTGCGAGGCCTGAACTTGAGCTATTTATACAGGACGCCTATCAATTTTCCTGAACTAACGAACTATATCATTCGAAAGGACATCTAATAGAGTGTTTATATAGCAAGTTTGAAGAAAATCGTTAGAGCCGTTTTTGAGATACGGACTTACGGTCCCACTTCCGGTTTCCGATGTCCCACTTCCGGTTTTTCAATTTTTACCAAAATTTGGAAATTTCTTCTGTACACCAGACGTATTTCAATTCTAAAGTTTCGTAGATCTATCATTATTAGTTTCTGAGCTATAATAGCCAGAAGATTCTCCACATACATACATACACACACACACATACATACACACTGACCAATTGCCAAAAACCACTTTTTTGGACTCAGGGGACCTTAAAACGTGTAAATCAGGTGAAAACCCGATATCGAATTTTCAGACCGAATACAATACTTCCATTACCTACGGTAGTAGGGTAATGGAAGTAAAAAGAAAAATGGGTATCTAGGGTTTTTCATTCTCCTATAGTACATAAATTTTATGTGCTAAATTATCTTTGTCTATTCCCGTGTATATTTACTCGGGAAAAGATATCTATAAGAGAGTAAAATGGCCGTCTTTTTCCAAATGAAAAGGCATCACTTTTCCCTCCTCATTGATCAATCTATGTCTTATTACTATATCTATGAAACAAAACCAGATTAAATATTTGATCAAATAATTTTTTTTCCATATGATTTTTCGCCTGCAAAAATTGTTGTATATTAGTCACAGTTTTTTTTTTTTTTTTAAGATGAGGGAGAACTCCTGAGGGGATGAGGGAGAACTCTTGCTCTTCTAAGGGGGCACGAAAAATTTAAAGTGCCCTGGGCACAAAAATTTGTTAGCGGGCCATGCAGCACAGAATAAAAAAAATGGCCTCTTGTCCAAAATTAAACTCTGTTTATGGATGATGATGAAAAATATATGATCGTATAAAAATCACTTTAATGTAACAAAACATTTTAATGGCCTATAAATTATAACTTAAATTGATATACAGTGTGTTCTTTAAAGTTGTATGTTCTCCCTCTGCAATTTAAGTATATCTTTTTCTATTTGCAACATTCCCAATTCTTTCATCATATATTATTATTTCTTTAGTGTAATGCAGATTTACAATAGCGTGTTATGTCTTTTGATAATTCGCACTCCTTTCATCTTGCAAATAAATAAAATTTACCGCCATGTTTTAATTCCTAATCTAAAAATAAGGTAAATTATTTTGCTTAAAAACTTCCATGTTCCCATGTCGAATGTTAATTTTCATTAAGAACCCTTTGAATTATACGGTGTATTTCAACTGCGCCTGCAGGTGTCAGAAAATGTGGAACTGCTCTCGCCATCTCAACCCCCACCTGTATGAACTGCGCTACTGGGGGACGGGAAGGGACTAATTGTCAAAAAAAAAAAAAAAAAAAAAAAAAAAAAAAAATCAAAGGTTACTATAATTACGTGTAAAATATTATTTGCATTATTCCAGAGTTGTTCTAACTTATCATTAAATAAAAAACGAATCAATACTTTCTTCTTATGTATATAGGAGAAACTACAAATAAAAAAAATCCAACTAAAAAAAAAAAAAAAAAAAAAAAAGGAAAGATTCTGGGAGTCTACATGTACAGTAGACTCCTAGAAATCCGCACATTACAATCAATATAAACAAATGAAATTCACAGTAAAGACTCCAAAGAAAAAAATTAAGATAGCATTTTATTCAATGGTGATATTTTACATACTGAATATAAAGAGAAAAGCAAAGGCAATTTTAATTGAGGTCTAGTGGCCGTATTCATTTCAAGGCCAGACTTGGGAGTACATACAAATGAAACATTTCCAGTTGCAAAGCCTTTTGCAGGCGTTCCAAATGTATGACTGTAGTCGGCAGCAAAAGTATCCGAGCACTAGCAAAAATTCCCATCTGAAAAAAGCAAACTTAACACTGTTCTGTTAAATAAATCCTTGTCGAATCATGTTCTTAGACTGACTAACGGCCGTATTCACCATTAACTTCGACTCCTGTTCAACACAAAAACTTGAAAAGCGTCTGAAGGCAGAGTACAGCTTTCCAGCAAAATTTGGTACGCTGTTGCTGCCATCTAGCGTCTAGGATTTCATATAATTTTTGATTGGTTATTTTCACGTAAAAAATCTGAAAATATGTGTACCGCTAGATGGCAGAAACAACGCGTCAAAATTTCTAGAAAATTGTCCCCCCGCCTTTATGCGCTTTTAAAATTTTTGTGTTCAACCGGGAATCGAAGTTATTGGTGAATAACAGCCTAAGAACAGAATTCGACAAAGATTTATTTAACAAATCTGCATTAAGTGTACTTTTTTTACATAGGAATTTTCACTAGTGCTCTGTTACTTTTGCTGCGGACTGTATTTGCAAAAAACTTGCAAAACTTACGTCATCGAAATTGCAAGCGTTCTATTTGTATGTAACCCTTGGGCTGTTATTCACCAGTAACTTTAACTCCCGGTTCAACGCAAAAACTTGAAAAGCGTCTAAAGGCAGGGTGAAGCTTTCCAGCAACATTTGGGACGCTGTTTCTGCCATCTAGCATCGAGAATTTCATATAGGGTAAGATGGGGTAAGTGGGACCCCTTTTCGGCATAATTCAACTTTAGCTCAACATAGCACCGGATGTAATAGGAATAACAACTTAATTTTTTTTGCGGTTCATTCTCTCATATGTTGTTACTGTACCCATGGCAACCTCTAACCAAATTGTCAAATGATGGATTTAAAAAAAAAAATTAGTTTGGGTAGTCATCGGGTTGTCCCACTTGCCCCGCAAGGTGGGGTAAGTGGGACCCTCCTGAATATATTTTTACACATAACTGTTAGAGATTTGGTGAGGCAAATGGGACAATCTACATGGTTTTCTGAATCTTTGAAAAAAAAAATCACTGAAATATCTCCATTAGTTCAACCATAGCAACTTTTTCTGGCACACAAGCTTGCTAAAAGAAAAAAATGTCAAAATTTCAACTTTTTACTTTACAAAGTTTAAACTAGCCTATGGCAGTATTACATGCTAGTGAACATTATATCTTGATAAATCGTTGGTAAACATGTATTTTGAAAGTCTCTTGGAAAGTGTTGGTCCATTTAGTTTCAGCACAACATCTTGCAGGAATACATCATGAATATCATTAGCTTCAGGGGGGAAAAAGTTATTATGCATAGTTGTGTCTTTATGCATGTATTACATGACAACTGTATGTTCATCGTTTGGACTGTCATTTAACACCAAGCCAACATACGATTTTTTTTTTTTTTTTTTTTTTTTGCCTTCAAACTGGACAAAGGCATAATCCCCATTTTTAAGTTCTGTGGTAGTGGGTGATAACTGATAGTTCATCTTCCGAACTTGAATTACTACTGGTGGAGTCATCCAGAGGTAAACCCTATAAATCAGGGCATATGACTATTTTTTAACTATATTAAAGAGTTGGAGTGGGTGGCCCACTTACCCCGCCATTGTGGTGGCCCACTTACCCCAAACACGGGGCAAGTGGGCCCCCTAATTTTTTTTTTCAACCTTATTAACATCATGAGTACACAATACTACAAAAAGATTCTGTGTTTTATACACTTTCAAAATATATAAAGTTTTGGTTTGTATCATGAACGGTTTGGAAGAAAAAAAATAATTAGTACGATGGCGCAAATTACGATAGAACTGCAAATTTAAAAATCGTCACAAAAAGGCTTGTAACTTATCACACACATAAATGAAAACGATGCCATAATGTTTTCTACACCTATTGGGGTAGGTACATAAAATATTATAACAGATTTTTTTTTGAGTCAATAACTGGGGAAATGCCTGGTGAGGTAGCCCACTTACCCCAATGGCCCACTTACCCCACCTTACCCTAATCTCTTATTGGTTATTTTCATCAGAAAAATCTTAATATAACTATACCGCTAGATGCCAGAAATAACGCGTCAAAATTTGCTGAAACTTTGCACCCCGCCTTCATACGCTTTTCAGATTTTCGTATTCAACCGGGAGTTGAAGTTATTGGTGAATAACAGCCCAAGTCTCGGAGAATGCATTTGTGGTTAAAAAAAAATAACAACTGTTCAAAGACTAAAAAGAAGCAAGAAAAAAAGGTTTTATTTATATTTCTAAATATAATATTTCTTTTTATAATGCACAAATCCATTGCATCAGGTGTTTTTATACTTAAATTTTGTATTTTACATTATAGGGCAAATTTTTATTTGTTAGTTGAAAAAATAAATAAATAAGTAAATAAAATAATGTATATATATATATATATATACACAATATAAAACTTCCTGTATTTATTAATCTTTCTTTCTTTATTAATTTTTTAATATTATGCATATTTTACATAGCTACTTATAAACTTTTATAGCTTAAAAATTCTAATTCAGAAATGTAAGCGAAAAAATACCTAAAATAAACAAAATTTAAAAACTGGTACAGTTTTTGGTCCCGAGGTGTGCGGATTTTTGGGAGTATACTGTGTGTGTGTATAATATAAATATATACAGTAACCACCGCATAATAAAATCACTGGTTAATAAAATCAGCCGCTTAATCTGATCAAATCGCCAGGTCCGAAATCAAATCAATACAAACTACTTTTTAAAACCGCCGCTTAATAAAATCAGCATCGCCGGTTAATAAAATCAAAAATATCCTCAGCAGCCAAAAATATCATTTATACACACTAAAACACTTTATTTATATTGTGATTTTTTTTTTTTTTTTTTTTTTTTTTACATTCTTTTTCTTTTTTTGTGAAATAGAAAATTAAATTAAAGCACAACAAACCCTCCGTAATCGCTCATTGTTCAACATTTTATACTTGCTGCACCGTTACAAATTAAACACGCCCCTCAACTTATCTCCGTAACAATTTCAAGGAACGTATTTTTCAAGGCGCAGTAATAAAATACAAATTTGATTCGATCTATTTTTTTTTTTTGGTCTAATTATTAGAAGGCTATTTCTAGTTCTTATTTTGAAATTACTATAATTCATGAGGTTTAAATGGAAAGATTTTAAATTTATAAGAACAGCGTGAACTGTTGGTAAAGTAATGATGATTTTCCTCTAACGAAAGTGCACGGGAACTTACAATGCGTTTAATTTACTTATATCGAAGAATCAATTAGTTAATTATCTACCAAAAATTAATTAATATTGTTTACTAATTATATTATTCGTAACCTTTTGAAATTTCTTTCGAAAACCAGGGAAGTAATACCTTTTTCTTAAGGACAGGAACGTTCGCCGGATATAAAAATCAGCCGCTTAATAAAATCACTTTGGCTGAGAACGAATGTGATTTTAATAAGCGGCGGGAACTGTATATTTTTATATATACACTGCAAAAAATAAACCTGTAAAAGTACAGGAAAGATCTGGCAGCTAGGGTGCCAGCATTTTTTCGTCAAATATACAGTTTAAAACCGCAAAATTGTATCGCTGACATATATTTTACACAGAAATCCTGTAAATCAAACAGGTGTTTTGTTAAAAGTACAATTTTGTTCTGTATATTTGACGGAGAAATACTGGCACCCCAGCTGCCAGATTTTTCCTGTACTTTTAAGAGATATTTTTTAAAGTGGTACGCATATTTATAAATAAATATATATATTTATAAATATGCGTATTTCCGAGAAAAAGAGGTTATCATAGGGAGAGGAGGAATATATAATGGCTCGGGCGCAGTTGTCTTATTTCTAACAAAAGACTGATTTAGGCAGGCGCAGTTGATATGTCTCCGATTAAAACTGTCTGGTAACCTTTTCAAAAAATTACATGTGTTTACATGTAACATACTTACAACCATTTTTTCTCAATGCTTTTCAATTTGGTTGCGATACCAGGTTTTGACCAAAATGAACGGAGAATCAAAGTATCTGTACAGCTCTGCCATGTAAGCCAGCAACTCTGTTGACTCCCACTCTAAATAACTCAATTCTCGCAATTCTATCTAGCCTTTTGCAATAGTATTTTTATCTAATAGTCACCTATAATTAATTTAAATATGTGAACATGACGTATAATAAAATTCACCACAATAATAAATAAAAGAGCCTTTTCTTTGAATTGTTCCTTTTGGGGGGGGGGGGAGCACATATTCTTATGTCTTTAAAAATATCTTCCATTTTTCGTCGATCTATCTAGCCATTCAAAACTACAGTCGGTAACAAAAGTGTCCGAATACTAGCAAGATTTCCTATGTGTAAAAAAAGTACACTTTGTACGGTTTTGTTAAATAAATCCTTGTCGAATTCTGTTCTTAGTCAGTGTAAGAACATGATTCGATAAGGATTTATTTAACAAAACCATATGAAGTGTACATTTTTTACATAGGAATTTTCGCTAGTGTTCGGACACTTTTGTTACCGACTGTACATCACAGTTTAAGACTGAGTTTTAAATGTTAAATTCTATATAATTATTTCACTTGTTTCGCAAATAAATATTGAATAAATAAACATAAATGTTAAATGACGTTTCTGTTATCCTAAATTGATTAAATTTAAAATCAGGAATATTTTGTACACTGATGTTAATTCGAATTTTTCTCAAAATTACACTTTCAAAGAAAGTAAAAGTTAAAAAAAATTTACAAAATAAATAAATAAATAAAATAAATAAGAGATGATCTAAAGAAGTGCATTACAGATAGATAAAAATGCACATAAATTCCAAAAATTATTTAAAAAAAAAAATGTCATTTGCTTTTAGCTGTCCTTTACTTCTTTGTTTATATATACATAACTTGATTCTTTTATATTGTTATTACAGTTTCGGAATACAGGCCCTGATTAACGCCAGGGCATGCGGGGCAGTTGCCCTGGGCCCCCCTTCTGGAAGGGCCCCCCAACAGGCATAAGCAGAAATTTTGCAACCTAAAAACCTTTTATGCCTCTGCAAGGGGGCCCCCCAGAATAAGCTTGCCCCAGGGCTCGAAGTAGTCTAAGTCGGGTCCTTAGATAAAAAATTCTGCCCGCCTGAAGTATTTGAATGTGAGGAGATCTATGGAGATCAGGTGGATGTTTGGAGTTTGGACTTACTCACTGTAGAATTACTGGCAGGGAATTATATACACCGAAAAGTTAAGGAAAGAAATATAACAACGTGGAAAAAACAAGTTTACCCCAGCATGTTCAAAATATTAAAAGTAAGTAAACTATAACATTTATTAAAAAATGATAGAAATGTCCCGTCTGTATGTTTTTATTTTTTTCTGCCCATATATATGATAGAGAAAGCATTGTTTTTGGTTCAAATTTCCGAAATTGAGTTTTTTTTTTATATATATATATCTATACGTTTGGAGGTCCCTGAATCAAAAAAAGGGATCCGGATGTAATATCGCAGCACAAAATATCGCATCGACTTTAAAAAAAAAAAAAGTGATCTATTTCACATGTGATTTCTGGCAGAGTGATTACGGCCTTATAATTATAAATATTTATGTATCATAGAATGGAATATCACTATTTTATCTATGTTTATTTTTAAGTTATTTTATCAATTGCTTTTCACTATTAAAAATACATTTTAAATTATTGTGCATCACTGCTGACAACGCTGAACACTCTTCACAAGTCAAAACAAAAAATTATAAAATGAATAAGCACGATTGAATTCATCATATCATGACTAATCTTGACAAAAGTTAATAAACATAGTCCTTGAACTCATTTAAGCAAAATTCATAGCAATTTTTATGGTAAATATGTATGTGTTCTGAGGAAATTTTATATAGCATTACTAATAATTACCAATTCATTCAAATAAAATGTGTCATTTTATTTGTATAAATATCAATCATATTATTTTTGTTTTCCATTCATATAAGTAGGCGATTTTTTGTCTCCGAGAGATTTTGTCCCCAACCCTCCCAAAAACACGTTTGTAGTGGTTTTTCTGTCTGTGTGTGTCTCTCTCTCTCTGTGTATCTGTCTGTTATCAGTATATCTCAAGGACAAATAATAGCAGAAAGTCCAAACTCGGTAATCTATAACTGCATCATATAGTCATGCTACACTAAACTTTCCGTTGAGATCAAACAAAGGGTTCGTGTACAAGGACATCGAAGAGAATTCGAATACATTACGCCTATGGGCCAAATTTTGGATTAGTACAGTACAACATCTATGGAATGCGCTAAACGAAATGGAATGAACATATTTTTTATATGCGTAATAAGGGAATTCATATTTGGTATTTGGAAATTCGTACTAGGTTGCCATTTGAAAAAATTGATTAAGATGGGCAAGTTTGAAGAGCAAATTAATGGCAGCCTTCATTAAAATAATAATAATAATAAATAAATAAATAAATAAATGTAGGCACTATAATTCAACGGAAGATTAAGATCCGGTGGCCTTCCCCCCCCCCCCCACACACGCACACACAGAAAGCTACATAGACCTTATATAGATAGACTACGCCCAATTGGACTTCCCATTATAGTGAATGTCTTCAACATGAGAGTGTAATCTGAAACCTTCATCCTTTGCTGTCAGCTCCGCATGTCACGTGACATAGACTTGAGGGAGATTCTTCTATAAGAAAGCACTTATTTTTGTAAGAATTCAAACAAAAAATTCTCCCCTTCAAAATGGTTTTTCACAAAAGAAACTTTTTTGTAATTAATCTATGACATTTTAGGTTTCCAACGATGCGTAAATCTAAAGACTTAAATAAAAAGTATGTGCACAATACAGAAATTAAAAAACTCAAAACTACTTTCTTTCCTTTGGAAAAATAACATAATATTCATTCTCGCCTCTCTCTCCAGGTCCGCATCACGTGATAATGCTGGGGATGCTAGCTCATCTCGCGGACAGATAACGAGGGGGGTGCGTGGTCTATCTATATAAGATCTATGGAAAGCTATATGCTACATGTGAAATAAAAGTGTTCCTAAATTTATTTTAAATTATTTTTGAAGTAGATTTAACTTTATTATCTTTATCTTATCGATCTTATAACTTAATCTGCAATTTATCTATCTTTAAATTATTGAAATACAGGGTAAAAGAAAGTCGTGTGAGTGACACATCAGATTATTTGAAATAATATTATACATAAAATCCAGTAGTAAATTACTTCGGGAGTAGTATAAAGTAAAATTCTTTCGAAAATGGAATTTATTTTAAAACCCAAGTCCTATTTCTGACCCAGATCTTTCTCCTTTACGTATATATGAACTTCTAAACGCTGGCGCTGTAACAGACAACATCTTAGTATGCAAAATTTAAAGTGGTCGACATAAAATAACAACGAAGCTCTTTACCCTGTCTGAAAGAAATACAACTGTGCTTCTAATATGTTTCAAGAGAGATAAAATGAATAATATCTCTAAAAAAATGAAAGCATAACAGAAGTCACTACTTTATTAGGAGCCTGTTATATTAAATTATTGTATGCAAAAATATCAGTAATTCCTGTATAAGCATAAAACTAATATTTAACTGTTTTATGTGACCAATTACCTAAGAAGCAGACGAATTGAACTTGGCATAAAAAGAAATCAATAAGTAAAAGAAAAAAAAAAAAAAAAATCAAATCAAATGCTTATAAAAGATGTATCACTTACGTATTACTATATATATTACGGTATCATAGAAATTACAAATGTTTAGATACAGCATTGAAACAAAGCCCCTGATGAAGCATTGTAAGTTTTATATCTTCATTATAAAGATTATTGATATTTTTAAAACTTTTTTTTCGAATTCTTTCCTGTTTTATTATGTGATACATTATTTCCTCTTAAAGAATGTTTGAACAGTATTTATTATTATTATATATATATATGCTGGTAATACTGATGATCAAAATTAAAGGATAATGAGAAAATTTGTGCTCACTAAGGTAAGTGTTGCAACCAATGTCCAATGCTGCAAGTATTGATGTTAACTAAATACAATAAAACTTAATATTACACTTCTGCGCATATGTTATAGGAGAAAATATGTTAATTCGGTAATTGACAATGTGATGCGTGATGGATGCATGCATGTATGTCACATAATATGCGAGACGTAGCAAAACCTCTACGATAGCTTAGCATTTTTTTTTTCCCACTTAACATTGTGAGTTTTCTTTCTTCGTCCCATGGTTTTTGCTAGGGATTTTCAGCCTTTTTTTCTTCTCTGCTTTTACATTCCAAACTCGCATTTATAAGTGTGTTACTAATAAATAAATAAATAAAACGGCTAAGTAAATAAATAAATAAATAAAAACAAAAAAAGATATGCCAAGATGAATAAATTAAAATATAAATTAAAAGGCATCTCCTACATGGCGGCAAAAATTTAAAAGTCGCCATAGGGGTCCTATATTAAAGCTGGCTAGCCTGGGAAAGTATGAAAACTGGGTCGTCAAACGTAAGTTTTATTTTGAAACTTTTGTTTGGATGAATTGGTTTAATTATCATTAGTGTTTCATTCCGTAAAATCTAATAATAATTTGAATTGTGATGAATGAAATTTTAAATTGTGTGCATGAAATTGGTATCAGACTAAGAATTGGTATAATAATTGGTATTTTCAAGGTAAATAAATTTTCAAGTAAACAAATAAAATGATAAAATTTCGCAAGAGTTTGCTAGTTTATGAATATTTCTGTACTGATAAATATAAAGGATTTAAGTCCAAAAATGTCGATTTTGAGTTAAGTACATAGTCAGACCCAGAAAAAAGATTATCTATCAATTGGTATAAAGATTTAAATCCACGTCATTTAGTCTTTGAGAAAATCCATTGGTAAAAAAAGATTCAAGTCAGAAATTTAGCATTAATCTTTGGTATAAAATATTTAATTCAATTTTTTCCTTTTATTAAAGGAAGGTTGACAATCACTGAACGGTATAAAGGGTATAAATCAACATAATCCCTTTCTCCTAATCGATTCTTCTGATTAGCTTTTAAATAGTTTAACTTTATTTTTCGTCTCCTGAAAAATCAAGAATATGGGGTTTAAATCCTTTATAATTATCAGTACAGATTTATCTACTTATAAAATATTTATTTTTCATAAAACAATTTATTATATATATATATTTCAGCGCAGAAAATTTAACAAGGAGTCAAGAATGTATTACACCCAATCAAGAATTCCTTTGAAAAATGCTAGAAATTTCGTCTGTGCTTGGGTTGGATTGAATCCTATCTCCAGACCTACATGTAATGAATTGTTGGATCATGTGTTCATTGCTGAAAATGAGAATTTTAGATTGTTTTCCAGAAAAGATGTGATATGGTCAAAAAAAGGTAATTTGGAAGCAAGTTTACATTAAACATGCGAGCCGTTTAAGATTATCAGTTTTAACGAAAAATTAGGTAGGTAGGTAGGACTGGGTTTAACGTTACTCTAGTACTGCACTGATAATTGGCGACGGTCTGGGTTGGTTGGTTGAGTTTTATGTCGCACTAGTGCTGCGCAGAGGGGCAATTGGCGACGGTCTGGGACTCACCCCTAGAGGTGGTCCGGAGACATGCTATCGCAATTTTGATCCTCCACGGAAGGAATGACTCTCCCACTTCGGTGACCCCCATAGGTATAATTTTTGATGGGAACATGGAGAACATTGCGGCCACAACAGATTTTACATGCACCAGCCACCATTAGTGTACACGACGGTCTTTGGCCGGCTCGAGTACCGAACCCGCAATCTTCCAATTACGAGGCTGGCGCTCTACCGACTGGGCTACCGCGGCCCAGGCGACGGTCTGGTACGCCCCCCTACGGATGGTCCGGAAACATGCCATCACAATTTTGATCCTCCGCGGAAGGAATAACTAAAAATTAATAATAAAGTTTTTTGAAAGTTTTCATTATTTGCAATTTTTAAATGACACTTCTAAATGAATTTTTAAATAAAAATTTATACTTATGGAATGTTTTGTTGGCATTTATTCCCTTTGCGATTACCAAGTGATATTTGGAAAGTAATTTTAAAACAAAATTTTATACTTATAAAATGTTTTTTTTTTTTATTTTTTATTTTACACTCTGTACGGTAATACATGACTGTTTAATATGCAATTGGAGATAGCTGGTTTATTTTAAACTAGATGTCAGTCTTATCCAATTTTTATTATTGTGATACTAGTTATTTTGTAATCCTAGCTTAGCTAGGCTTTTGATTGCACGTGGTTTTCTACTATGCGGTAAAATATATTTTTTAATATTGTGTACATTATTGAATCAGAGGTTAGGTTGAGTTCTTGCAAAATGGCACAGGGGTTTGGAAAGTAATTTTAAAGTGAAATTTTATACTTATAAAAATTTTTTTTACTTCTTACACACACACACACAGTCAGACATTTTCTAAAAATGGTCAAATTGTGTTCTACAGCTCTCAAAACATGTAAATCCGTCAAAAACCCGAGGTCGAAAATTTTTACGAATCCAATACTTTCTTCTACTGAATATAGAAGAAAGTAAAAAGTTATTTTAAAGTGAGGTTAGTTGGAGAGAGAAAGAGATAAGAGGTTTCTGACCTCTACTAATTGAAAGAAGGTAGTATGTCTGACCTTTTCCCATTTGTAGGGCAAAGAGAAGTTTATTACTTACCCAGTATGAGTAGCCTTGTACCCTCACTTTTAAAAGAATTAAAGTTTTAGTTTGTTTTAAAAAATAATTTCCTCATTAATAACATCCTTTCGCAGCAGTTATATGGAAATGAAGGAAGGGTTAGAACTCCTACATAGATAGGCTGACGCATCCGCCATTTTCTAGATCACAAGACCGGCTGACTATTTATTATTGGTGATTTTTTGGCAATAAATTGCACGAATAACTCCAGAAAAGGGCACCGCCTGTTTAACATTTTCTTCTAATTCAGAAAGAAGGAAAAAATGGATTATAAATTGCAGATGTAACTCGCGGATACCCGCAGCAGGAGCACAACTTTGTAGTGCAAGATTTCCCTTATTTTCAACTTATTTCATTTTACTTTCGCAGTTCTTTGACAAATTTAATATGAATGTACTTTTTTTTTTAAAGTTATTGAGTTTTAATTCCTTTAAAATTAACTTTAAAATTACATTTCTTTTAATGTGAAGGGTTGCAGTTTTGAGAATGTTGGCGATGTTCTTAAAGTTGCCAACTTGTTTGTTTTGTGATAAGAAGTTCTAGCTCAAATGATCTGTGTAGAAGTTTAAAGGCGATAACAACACTAATCAGGTAACCAAGCTTTTTCTTCTGCCAACGTTTTCCTAGATGGGCTAGAAAATGGCAGACATTGCGCCAGCTCGTATCATATAGGAACCTTAGTAGAGGGTATTCCCTCATACAATGGAATTGAAATTTCTTATTCATATGTTACACAAATACTTTGAATTGTATATGGTACATTTAGCATTAAGATGTCAATGCACTGCGTTCAATGAGTTTCGATTTTAGAAATGGTATTTGAATAAATTTGCACTGCTAAAATTATAATGAAATTCACATTTGTGATTCTAAAAAAATGTTTTTAATACAATATGAGACATTTAACTTTAAGATTTACAGGGTCGCAAAATATTTAGGTAGATTAAGGATTACAAGTAAAAAATGTTGAGATTGACTTCCTATTTGTTTTCAGCGTTTTCAGTACTTTCAAACAATGCCTAAGAGTAATTATGAATTCAATGTCTTTCTGTTCGCCTGTCTGTTTATTGTATGATCACGTTCACAAAGTATAATGAAGGTAAAACAATGAAATGTGTTCGTACAGTGGGGGGAAACTGTTAATAATCTACTTATACGACTGTTAAATAAAATCTGTATAATAGTTGTGTATGAAACAAATGTGTATAATGTGTGCTCCAATAGTATATGTAAATTACGTTGTGTTTCGAAAAATATAATGAACTCGTTATTATTATTACTATTTTATTTATTTATTATTATTATTTTTTCATAAGCCGCAAAGTTAAAATTGAAAAATAAAGGTTGAAGCATAAAAATAAAGGTTCGATTCTGCTAACACAGTGCCTATCTACATATTTAAATTTTCAGCATTTTAATAACTGTTATTAATTTGATTGATATCTGACATTTAGTGCCTAACAGGTTCCTGGTAGAATCTATAGCCACTGACGGGGAAAACATATCAATGAACACTAGAGTGAGGACTGACATACGGACAGATGAATCAAAATCATGAACTATTTCCAGCCTTGTTTGAAAGTCCTAATGATTGATTTTTTAAGAAAAAAATAATAAAATATCCGTAAATTAAATACTAAGTAATTTATTTGATAATTAACAAAACAGATATATTCGCTATGTTTGGTATATACAGAATGACTCAAGAATGTCCAACACATTTTATAAATTAATATAGAAAAAAATACAGTAGAGCGCCGATTATCCGGATTGAGTCCGATCCGGTTAACGAAAAATCCAGATAATTGGACAACTTATAAAACTTCCAAGTCAATGTGTTTTAGGTAACTTCCATTCACACTTTTTCGAGGCTTAGGACTGGCAATTGTAATAGTGACTATTTATTACAAATCGCCAATTTAAAAGTTAATTTTTTTAATTTTATTTTCTAAAAAAATGGTACAAATTTTTACATAAAAGCTCACATAGAAATTACTTAATATTACAGTATAGTATTACATATTTAAAAAACAATTTATTGTGATGGTAAAAAGAAATTCTTGAGAGTCTTCCGCTTCATAGAAGACATTCTTTTTTCAGCAGCCATATCCCTTAATCTTTTTAATGTAGAAAATGATACAGCAATCAGGAAACGAATTCCTACCCTCTAATTCTTGGAAAAAGAAAAATCCTAATCCTTTCACTCAGCCTTTTCCACTCTCCTCCATAGACCTTATATAGATAGACTCCGCATCCCCCCTTATTATCTGTCTGCGACATGAAGTAGCTTCCCTAGTGAAATTATCACATGATGCAGACCAGGAGAGAGAGACGAGAATGAATATGATGTGATTTTTCCATAGGAAAGAAAGTAGTTTTGAGTATTTTAATTTCTGTATTGTACACACACTTTTTATTTAAGCCTTTAGATTTATGCATCGTTGGAAAGCTAAAATGTCATAGATTAATTATAAAATAATTCTTTTGTGAAAAACCATTCTGAAGGGGAGAATTTTTTGTTTGAATTCTTACAATAATAAGTGCTTTCTTATGGTAGAATCTCCCTCAACTCTGTCACGTGACATACGGCGCTGACCGCAAAGGATGAAGGTTTCAGATTACACCCTCATGTTGAAGACATTCACTATAATGGGAAGTCCTATTGGTGGCGTAGTCTATATATATATAAGATCTATGCTCTCCTCCCTCACTTGAACCGTGCGGAAGAAAGCGGGTGGAGGGGGCGGCCGTCTTCAAAGAATCTAAAAATAAAAACTGATTTTTGTGGGATTTTTTTTTTATTTATTTATTTTTTTGGTTGGGGGGGGGGGGGGGGGGAAGACCTGGAAAGAAAAAAAAAATGCTCCTTGATCGATCCAGTTAATTGGACATTCCGGATAATCGGCGCTCTACTGTAATTGACATACAAGAGTGCACTTTGTGCTGGAATGCTTCTCATTATGAAATATTTGTTTAAGGAAATAAAATGTTTAGCTTCAGCTTTTAATCATAGATAGTGCTGTACATTAAAAATAGTAGCAAAAGCGTAAAATAAATAAATAAATAAAAATGAGGCAGGCACTTAAAAGGCATTCCTGATTTGAAATTTATTACAATATTTCACTATGCACGCACCTGTAGCTCAAATTACATCCAAATTCTAATATAATTGAATCAACTAAATGCTTCTGCATTATGCGCATACTTGCCAACCATCTCATTATGAACCGTACAATTTTCAGTACCCCCCCCCCCCTTTTTTTTTTCACACCAATAATTTTTTAGAGTAATTTTAGTCTTATTTAATCGTAACACCATTTGGGGAGAATAACTCCAAACATATAGTGGTGTGAGAAAAGGGGCGTTTTTTCAGAGGGCGTTAACAATTCTAAGGTTATTAATGAGATGGTTGGCAAGTATGTATGCGAGTTCTAATTATTATTATTATTTTTTTTTCTGTAATTTCTTTTCTGTTTTTAAGGTACAGTGCAATTTACAAGCAAAACTTTAAACTTTTCTATTTATTTTTTGTTTAAAGAACATTTTTGATCGTAACAATCCTTTTAGTACAAACCACATTCTCATACATCCATTATTTGGTTTTACGTTAAAGTTTGAAGTATGTGAGACATTATTAGAAAATTCTTTTTTAATTAGCTTTACATTTATTCTTCTGTTTATTTTTATTGTTGTACAGGAAAGAAGCTGGTTGAAAAGGAATTTAAAAAGAAACAGGCTCAATGTCACAGTAATAGAATCAACGAAAAACAAACATCAGTCAAAAAGCTTTCCGAAGAAACATTTAAGGAAAAGGAAAGTGAAAATCATTTGTCTGTAGACAAGTTCTTCGATGTAGAGAAACAAACAACTGCTGATTCCATAAAATGTAAAATCTATAAAGAAAATATAAATGAAGAATACATCTCAAAACAAACGGATTACCCTGCTGAAGATTTTGAAATGAAAGTTGAAAAAGATTTAAATGAAAATGAAGAATTTAAAGAAAATTATAATAAAAACTTCTCTTTAAAAAGAAATGAATTAAATGAAGGTTTAGAAATGGAAAATTTGGAAGAAAATGAAAGTTACAATACAAAAGAAAACTCAAATGAAAGTTTTACATTCGCAGAAAACTACGAAAATACTTCAAATGAAAATTTTATCAGTAATTTAGGAAAATATGTCTACCAAATATTCAACTGGTGCCTGGACAGTAGTTTAGATTGTGGAATGAATCATCCAAATAATTACTGGCATAACCTTTCAAGTACTTTAACTCGTAATTAATGGAATGGTGGATTGCATACATAAGTATTAAAATTTTAACTGGCCTATATATGAAAAGAGCATTAATTGTTTATGAAAAATAATCATCTTTTAAAAATAAATAAACTTAACTTAAAATGAAACTTAATCGTTTTTTCCAGATAAAAATAGGGCCCAGATGTAAATAGATTAGCACTTGTCTTAAAAAAAAAAAAAAAAAAAAAAAAAAATGGAAGTCCAGAATTTTGTTTGACATATCAGCCAAGAGAAAAATGGATAAAATGCACAAATAATCATCCATTAAAAATAATAATAATAATAATAATAATAAAGTTAAATTTCTTTTAACAAGATACATAATTGCTTTGTTCAGATAAAAAAATAGAGTCAAAATATAAATAGGTAAGCTTTTTTTTTTTTTTGTGTGTGTGTGTGTGTGTGTCTCACTAAAAAAATTTATAAAATATAGAATCCAGAATTTTGTCTGACACATCGGTTGAGAGAATAATAGATAAGAGCTCCCGAAGAAATAGGGCCCAAATGTAAATAAATTAGCATTACCCCCCCCCCCCCCCCTTTTTTTTATGTTGTCTTAAAAAAATTCACAAAAAAATACAAAACACAAGGCCAGAATTTTGTTTGACATTTTGGCCGAGTGAATAATGGATAAGAGCTTTCAAAAATTTAATAAATAATCAATTACTTAAACAAAAATAATAATAAACTTGTTTTAACGAGATATATAATCGCTTTATTCAGATAAAAATAGGGCCCAGATGTAGCTTAGTATTTTTTTTTTTTTTTTTTTTTTTCTGTCTTAAAAAAAATTCATAAAAAAATACAAAACAAGTCCAGAAATTTGTCCGACATATCGGCCGAGAGAGGAATGGATAAGAGCTCCTGATAATCCATAAATGAGAGACATTTATTTTTAAAATAAAGCCCTTATGTGTAGAGAATGCTTGCTTTCTTTCAAGAAAACTGTACTGAACCCAGCCATTACATTTCTAACGAGTTAAGGCCCGCCCCTCTGTCCTGTATTCGAGGCCTCCGTAGTGCAAAAATAAAGCAAGATAATGCACGACCGCAAGTTGTTTGTATTGTTCGGACCTTCTTTGATACAGAATGCTATCGACTGTTGCTCTGGCAAGCGCATTCACCTGATTTCGCACCAATGAAAATGACTGTTTAATCGTTGAAAAGTGACTGCCCCCCCCCCCCCCCCCAGTACTCACCAGTAACTTTGATCGATGAATTGTGGCATCGTGTTAAAACATCATGAAGTGCTCTACCCGTACATGTCATCCAATGGCTGTTCGATTCAATGCCTAGGCAGATATGTGCTGTTATTGCTCACAGAGGTCGCTGCTTTATGTACTGTTTTCTGAGTACATATTACTCCAAATTTCCTGAAATTTTAATCAATTGTTCTTCCTGCTATAATGTATGCGTCCAACAAATTTCATTCCGTAATTATCATTCCTTCTTGGTGTAGCAATTTTAATGGCCAGTAGCAGGGTTTAAACTGCCATTAGTTTTTTTTAGCATTTTGCTAAAAGGTATCATATTTTGCTAAAACAAGTCGGTCAGAATTTCGCTAAAAAGCTAAAACTGGATAACTGTATAAAATATCTCTATATAATAATTCAGATTTTTTTTTTTTTGTGGGAATCCTTATTTATATAGTAATTTGGATTTATTTTTAATTTTCAATGATTGAATTTAAATGCAAAAATATTTAAAAGTATGTTAGAATTCAGAATTTGCTTCAAAGAAGCATTTTTAGCACTAGTATTTCACCACTACACTTTACTTGATTTTTAAATTGCTTTTTCATTTTACACATATGATATGAATACCTCTTTTTTTATTGATAAAATCAAAACATAGTTTCCCTGATTCATATTTTTAAAGTCACAAATATGGATGCTTGGTTAAAATCATCCATGAACAAAAGGAATAGAAAACAAAACTGAGGATAAAAAAGCTAAGTAAAAGAAATCAATGGTATCCAAAGAATTAACTTTCAAAAAAGCTAAAATAGTGCTTGCCTATTTTCGCTAAAATGCTAAAGTAATTTTTTTGCCAGGTTAAACCCTGCCAGTAGTGTAGTTACACTTTACTCTTCGATGGATGAAGGAAAAGTACAGCATGAAAGCTGATGCAGTATACCCCCCCCCCCACCTTTCTTTTTACCTAATGAAGAATTATGTTAAATTATTTAGATCTGTGGTAATTTTTGAGTGATCTTGAATTTTATGGTGATAGCTAACAATGTTATTTTTCATCAGAGAAATAATTAATTTTCAATATTAACATTTAAAATGATAACTGGTGAAAGTTAAATTTTTTTTTTAAAAAACTTAGAAACTGAAAAAAATACCCAAGTATAAGATCATTCTTTTATTTCGTCAATTATACATACAATTGATTATTCTGTTTACAATTCTATATCACTTTAAATAAAATCACTTTGTTAAACTCCATTCAAATAAAATACATACATAAAATATAAAATTTATACATTAAAACATTAAAATAGATCACATATCATAGGGCGAAATCATAGATTCAAATAGTCCATAAGTACAAACACAAGAAACAGTGTCAAAATAAACAGTGTTATTAAAGTGAGTAATGACATTGATGAACGATTTGGAATGTGATGAACAATAATGTGATTGTCCACAGACACACTAATTAGTGATGCTTCGTGACCACCAGTGATCCGTCGTGATTCCTCAGAAGAAGGTAAAAAGTTTATAGATGTAACGAAAATCCCATGCACATTGTCAAAATTATGAATGCACTGGAATTAAAAAAAAAAACATTAAGGCAAGGTTTAAACAGTAAATAGTTATCATTATCAAGAATCATTTTAGAAAAGATTTGTAATTAAATGTCTATCTGCAGGAACATAAATCATTTCATAATGGGCTCTTCCCAGAGTTGTCTGTTCAATCACATGATATAGAAAAAGAAAGAAGTGAATTCTGAGAAGCAAATACAGTTAAATATTGTTCTTAAGAACAAAAGTATTAATATTTAATACAAAATAAAAGTAATATTGTGCATCTGTAAACAGCAGAACAATTGCATATTAAGTTTAATAATTTTTAAAAAACACTTTATATGTTTATTTTCACAAGAAAGAATTGATTTTTGTATGTTGTAGTGTAACTGTTACATTAACTGATCTAGCAATAAACAGTGGAATGTTTATGGATTATAACTTGTAATTAATTAAAAATGTTTTAAGTTAAATTTAATTGTGTGAAGGTGTTGCAAAAAGTTAATTAACTTAGCTACTGGCCGAAATGTCTTTACACCGTAGGATTTTGCACTGTTAATGATATAAGTAGAAAAAATCAGAGAACTTAATATGTTCTCCATCAATATTAATAACAAATATAAACTAAATGATGATTGTAAATATATACAGCAAACAAAAGATGAATAATGATATAAAATGTATTAAAAATTATGATTTATAAAAAAATAACACAGATTAAATCGAATTGATCAAAAATAAGAATAGAAAATGTGTTATTTTAACAATCGCTATAGATATAAAAAACTTCATCTCTAGAACAATAAACTTTCGATTATCTGTAAACTGAATATGCACATTGCTGATTATTTGCAGGTGCGAGAAAAAGGAGGGATAAAATAAAGTACAGTATTGAGAAAGGTGTTTTCTAAACAAAAACAAGTGATTGCTTTTTTTTTTTTTTTTTTTAATGTAAACATGAAATTTTTAGATAAATGGGAGTGTAAGGTTTTTTTTTTTTTTTTTTAAATACTAACTATGTGAAAAATGCCAGAGTTGGGAACTGAACCTGGGCACTCTGCTTACTATGCAGATGCTTTACCCCTGAGCCACCCTGGCTGACAATCAGCTCAGTATTTCTCACATATTAACAGCAGAGTGCTCATTCCCGACTCTGGCATTTTTTACATAGTTAGTATAAAAAATCAACCTTACACTCCAATTTATCTAAATGAATTTTCATGGTTGATGAATAAAATTTATAAAGAAATTTGTCACTTTTGCTTTTTTTTTTTTTTTTTTTTTTTGTACAGTACAGTAAATACTGTTTAATTTAGTGCACAAATTAGCTTACATATTGTATCTTGGCTTCATTGTAACTATAATTTTTGTTTATTGTTTTTATATTGTTTACTACATAAAATACAAGCATTTTTACTATATTGTGAATATTTTCAATGTTTTATACAATACAATCACATTTTTGATCTAAAAAAATTTTTTTTAATCTCATTTGCCCACTATTTTAAGCCTTTTTGCAGTTTATATGCGATTTGCATTATTAGCAGAACTCATGCCACTGAATTCAGCAGATAGTCAGGAGTTAACTGTATACTGCATTAATACCCAAGATATATAAATTTATTCGTACTCAAGCTAAGAAGTCAATTTTTACTCTATGCCATTAAGATGAGATTCATCTCACATTTCTAATAAATGTTATATTCAAACTTTTTGTTATTGCAGTGAAACTTCTCTAAAAGACAACCTCTATTGAAAGGCCTCCTCACCCCTTTCAGGGCCAGTTTTTTCTCACAAAACTTAACACTAATTTACCTCTATTCAAGACCCATGTACAATATGTACCTCTTAGAAATCATATTTTGTGACAGCAGTTACTTTTTTATTAACTTGAACTGGTCACAGTCCATCTATTACTGAAGTTAATTACTCCATGTATAGAAAAAAGAAGTCAGTGTTTAGACTTCATATTATATACTTAAGAGCTACTTCAAGCTCGGAAAAAAAAAGAATTTTGTCTCATACTATTATTAATAAATTTAAACGCAATAGCTTTAATGGATAATGTTGCCTTTCAATAGCAAAATAAAAGTTATTAAATATAGTTAAAATTAAATGTTAAAAGCTAAAATTAGTATTTGCCACCAGAAAACTTAATTGAAATTTTAAAGAGAAACCTGTTTTCTATTCAAAAATGATACTAAGCTGAAAAACTTTCTTGGAAACAAAATCACTGCTAAAAAGCTTTTGAAATTCAAACAAAATTTTAAATTATTAGAAGGCTATAAAGACAAATATGTCTGAGTTTTCTCACCCCTCCCCCTCCCCCTCACATAAGTAAAAACAGTAGCTTCAAAATAAATAAAAATAGCAAACTTACTTGTAAACTAAATGCAATGTAAATTTTTATGCTTCCAGTTTGAGTGCCAAGTGCCAAAAAATGTCCATTATCACTAGTAGAAAAGGAAAAAATATGTAATTATATAAAACAATAATTATTATAAGTAAAATAAACAGAAGTTGGACAACTTTTAAAAAATGAATAAAATATATTTCAATTAAAAAATAATAATAAATAAATATTAAATGAATTCAGTTTAAACTAATAGGACTCAAATTTAATTGAAAAGTCAATCTTAAAACAGCAAATAATTAATCAATTCAATTTTGTAATCTATAAAAAGGATTAACTAGATAGATCATTTGCAGTAAAAGATAAAGTAGCATTTATAAATTTATCTCCTTTGTCCTTTATAATTTTATGTTTCACCTTTTCTAAGCGCAAATACTTTACATTTTGTTACTTCAAGTGACAAATCTTATATGATAAAAATACTTTTTCAATATCTGTGTAACTCTGAATTACCTGTAGATATTTATGAACAACTGGGGAGGGGGGGGAGCTTATCAGTGTGGCAGAGAATTTCTGCTCTCTAATTTGGTGGATGGGAGATACCGAGTTTATCCCATGTCACATTTGTTATCTTAACCATTCTCAGTTTTTCAAGTTTTTTTCTTTTTTAAACTTATGCAAATATACAGGTTAGGATTTCTTAGAAAAGGCCTGCACAACATACGGCCCACCACTCAGTTTATGGCCTGCGAAGTCATCATATAAATCGAAAAATAAAATTTATATATTTTTTCAGACTGAACACAGTATTGTAAGAAAGAATTTTAATTGATCATTTAGAGATGGCAGCAACAACTTATTCAACCCTTTAGTAATTACTCACTTAAAACAAATAGCAAGTGCTTGGAGGCTTCCAGAACACTCTCGCTAAAGGCTATACATTTGTCTCAATTTCTTGGACGTATTGTCACTATCATTATTTGAATTCTTCCACATTTCTTTCGACCATAGGAGCCTCAGTGCAAGTGTGGATGCAATGAGTGCAGTGTTAAAATAGGGGGTGATAACCCTTGTCGTTGAGAGAAAACAAGCAATAAGGGAATACAGAATGACTGGATGTTAACCAAATCCCAACCTGTCGACATTTGGTACTCTTCCAAGCCTTTAGAATCGTCCATACAGCTAGGCGTAGTAAAAATAGTTACACTATATCTGATAATGCAATTTCTTTGGGAATATTTCACACTGTTTTATGATTGGTATAACCTTCTGACAAGTGGAATTATTCAGCTCTCAGCATTAGAGGTCTTAATATTTTCATTTTGCGCCAATTATATGCACCATATATGATGACAAAATTTTCATACATATATAAATAAAGGCAGTGGTTGGGTGGGCAGATGTTTGATTACAGAGGTGGGGTGGTGTTGTAAGGCTGGATGGTTGGGTGGGATTGTGAAATTAAAAAAAAAAAAGCAGAAGGCTTGTTGCATTTACTTTGTATTACTATGCAAACTTTCTTTTTCCATTAAAATTTTAGTTTATTCTTTTTTGAGTTGTCAACTATTCTTAAAATTCTAATCATACTATTAAACATATTGTAATCAATCAGTGAATTTCATTATTGCTTCGTGGTTTCATTGTTATTCATCTGCTTTGAAATTTTGCTTTTTAAAATCCATATGACTCCTATTCTGGTCGTGGCAAGCTGGAGGAGTGTTGCCGGCGTTGAACTAGTTTAACCCTACAGGCAAGTCACAAGTCTTGCCGCCTGCCTTCCTTCCTTAAGTTTCTTAAATTATTTTTTCATAAATTTCGATATAGTGTTTTAAGTTAAGATTTGTTGTGTTAGTTTCTTGATTCGTTTGTTTTGCAGTCTGTTAATTAATAAATCTGGATTCATTAAATTTGTGTATTTCATCACCTGAGAAATTTGTTTTTTTTATTTTTCTGAACTTCTGAAAGAAATTTTTAATCTTATTGGTCATAAGGTGTTTCAGTGATCTTGTATCTGTTGCTTGGCTTCTACTATGCTTAATAGATCATTATATATATATATATATATATATATATATATATATATATAAATCCAGTATGCAGCGTTTCTTATTAAATTTCTGAATGATATTATTATTAATATTATTTAGTATGCAAACTTTTTTTTTTTTTTTTTTTTTTTTTTTACTATTTTTCTATATACCAACACTATTTTTTTTCTTTTTTGGCAGATTTAGTTGGCATAATATGGCCCACAGCAAAGTCAAATTTGTGCAGGACTGTCTTAAAAGATTGTCACAGAAGGCAGCTTAACTAAGTCTAGAACTTTCACATACATAAAAATTGAGTGAGAATTTCTCATCTTTACTCAGAAACGAATTGATATTTTAAAAAAGACAGTGAGAACAGAAATATACTTTAGAAAAAAATTGACTTCCTGAATTTTTCATAAAATACTAATAATGCTTATTTTTGTAGTTCATTGGTAAAATATGAGTTTAAATGCATTTAATTGCTTAAATATGTAATTAATTGCAAATTTTTTGTTTTTCTGGTGTTTCATTGCCGAAATAAACTTTTCCCATGTAGAAGAAATTAAGAAAATGTGGACTAAATGTAAAATTCCAACCATCAGACAAATGGGGTACAGTGAAATCACAATTAACAATATTTTAAAGATTGTTTATAGCTGTAAAAAGTTAAAAAAAAAAAAAAAATAGAGTTCATGAATGGATTTTGGCCTGCAAATTATTTTAGCTGAATCAAATTTAGAATTATGGTTTTCCTCCCAGCAATGCTTAGAAATAGCAGATTTATTGGTTTCTTGCTTATGGATATAACTAATATGTTCCATTTTTCGCCTATTTCATAGATCCTGCTGTTTCAATTGGATCAATTTTGTTTTTATCATTTTGAATATGCTGAAAAATGATTTTATATATAAAACCTTAAAAGATTTTAGTATAAAAAAAACTCAATTTTTAAAATTTGACCCAAATATAATACTTTATTACCATATATATGGATAAAATTAAAAAAATTAAAATTACATAAAAAACACAATTTTAGGATCACTATTTAGAATCTCTATTATTTTTAAATCAAAACTAATTATGTTCATCGGCAAAATCCCCTTTTCAATTTTCCATTTACTGTACAAAATAGAGTACTTAAAATCTAATCAAGTACATGAGTTTTGTAATTAAAATCTCACCTAATGGCCATAGTTGACAACATGTCATTTCCAACAGGAACAACTTTCTCCATGGAAAAATGTTTTGTATTCCACTTGCACAAATATGAGTTAAGAGGAGGTTTTCTTCTTACGGCAGGATTTAATGTGCAAAACAGAGCAACATTATTTGTATCTTCTACTATGCCAAACCTACAAAGTGGAAAGAATATAGCTTGAGGCTAAAGAAAACATTTAACACTTTCAAGTATTAGGCATTTATTTTAATCTTTTAAATGATTTAAAAAAACACTAGAGTCAGAATCTTTTTTTTTTTTTCTTCATTTTTGCATAATCAGAATTATTTCTGGGTTTTAAAAAAAAAAAGGACAGGGTGCTGCTGGTAAAAAGAAAGAGCATTTTTTAAGGGCCCGCTTCACTCACCGCTGCCGGAAGCCGAAGCTAATGTTATTCTATGGGAAATTTTTCTTTACAAATAACTTATTAACTAATACATATTTTTAAATTCTGTTTTCACATTCAGAAAATTCCCAGCTGTTAAATGGACGGACCTTATTTTAAAAATTATTTTTTGAAATTTTTATATTTCATTTTAAAGCTGCAAAATACGAATTTTCAATAGGTGAATTTTTTTCATTTTGCCATTTCAAAATAAAATATTAAAAATTTAAAAAATACGTTTTTAAAAAAGGTCCGTCCGTTTAACAGTTGGGAATTTTCTGAATGTGAAAACAGAATTTTAAAATATGTATTAGATAATAAGTTATTTGTAAAGAAAATTTCCCCATAGAATAACATTGGCTCGGGCTTCCGGCGATGGTAAATGAAGAGGGCCGTTAAGTTTTAAAGGACAGTTTTGTATTTTTTAAAGGCATATTTAACATTTAAAATCCACACTCATTTCAAAATTCTGTATGCATGTAATAAATACTTTAATTTTAACTTTCTTTACTTTTGCTTGTTACTAATGTACTAAATAAATGTTGATGGTCATACACAAAAGTTTTACTTCTATATCAATTATCTTCAGTATATCATTAGTCTTCTGTTTGCAGGTTATTTTCTCCTGATTTGGTGTTATAAATATAAACAGGCAATAAGCGTGCAATTTTTTTTTTTTTTTTTTTTTTTTTAGAAAAGAGAGAGCTTTTATTATTATTACAGACAAGGGCATTTTTATTTATTTATTTATTTTATTTTTTTGATTTGGGGTAAGAAAGAAGCTAGTTTTTTCAATCAAAGGACAGGCAGGGTGCAACACCCTCCTGAAACTGTCTGGGGGATATTCTGGCATAATTTTTTAAGATAGGAAGGTAAAATTTGGATTGAAACATTCACTATCAAATCATTAATTGAATTTTATATGAATTCCACATAAGTAATGGTTTTTAAACAGATATTAATTTATTGAAATTTTATTTTTCCGACTAAGTGAAAATAATGCCTGTACCGGGAGTCGAACCCCAGATCTTTGACTTACAAGGTCAAGGCTCTATCAATTGAGCTATCCAGGCCGACAAACCGGTCAGCATTACTCACTCAGACAACCTTTAGGCATGCCTAAAGGTTGTCTGAGTGAGTAATGCTGACCGGTTTGTCTGAACTAACCAACTATATCATTTGAAAGGATATCTAATAGAATGTTTATACAGTAATTTATAAGAAAATCGTTAGAGCCATTTTCGAGAAATGAACTTACTTCCGGCTATCCAAATTTCACCAAAAATCAGAAAATTCTTTTGTACACCAGACCTGTATCTATTCTAAAATTTTGTAGTTCTATCTTTATTAGTTTCGAAGATATGATAGCCCGAAGATTCCCCACATACGTAATACATACACACTGACCAATTGCCAAAAACCACTTTTCTGGACTCAGGAGACCTTAAAACATGTAAATCAGGTGAAATCTCGATATTGAATTTTTGGACAAATACATTACCTACGACTTCCATTACCTATGGTAGTTGGGTAATGGAAGTATAAAAGGGGGGGGGGGGGGCTGTTAGGATAAGAAGAGTGAATACAAGAGGAAAAATCAGGTTTTAATTTAATATTATGAAGCATGCTTATCTAGTAACTTCCCCCCCCCCCTTTCCCTCATCTAAAAATGTAATTTTTTCATCTCTTCCAAAGCTTTTTTACAGAGAATTGAATTAATATCAGTTTAACCGTGTAGTAGTTTTTTAGTGTATCTGCTTAATAACTCATAAAATCAATACTAAGCGAAGTAGTAATAAAAAAAAAATAATAATTTTTGAAATCAATGGATATTCTGTAATATTATTTCCTAGAAAAGAAAAAAAATATTTTTTGAAAATTTATCGTATTAGCAAAACTATTTGTTTCAACTATTGGGTGACAGAAAAGCCATTTGCAATGGTTAAAGGGTTAAAAGTTATAATTCATTTTAAAATTATATAAAATTTGATAATGAACATGCCATCTGAATTTACAGTAACTTATTTGAAAATTAAGTGCAAAAGAAGAAGAAAAATTGTGGTTTTAATTTTGGACATCAGTGTTATGTGGAATGTAAAATATCAGTGAAATAATCTGTTATTAAATATTATAGTTATTAATTCATTTTCGAGAAAAAAGCAACCTGTAATTTAGGGTTATTGTAATCCATGTATTACCACTGAAAAAGATTACAAATATTGATAATTCTATTGAGTTTCGCCATTTAAAAAAATTGGATACACTTAGAGAAACCTAATATGGGTTTCACACCTTTTGACAGAATGGTACTAACTAAACAAGGGGTGGGGAAATGCTTGATTTACTCGCCATTGGCAAATGATTTCTCAGGCATGGCAAGTGGATTTAGTCATTAATTTTTATTGCCAATATTCCATGTAGTAAAACAGCTAAAAAAAACTTCTCCCATGATCATGAACAACACTTGAATAGGCAACTACTTTAGAATTTTATTACCTTTAAACTATTATTCTTCTTTATTGAACATTGTATTTTAAGAAATGATGCTTTGGGACCTTGGAAGTATTCAAAATAGTCAATTCACCTTATAATAGCATAAACTTTGTTTTAATGATTATCGACTATATATTGCATATTGCTGGCTGGTAAAAAAAATCCTTGGCTAATAAGAATTTCTAAAAAATCCTTACACCTGAACTAAACCATATTTCCAATGTTTCTCTCTTTGATGGTCAACAAAACAGATCTTACTTAAATCAAGTCAGAGATGAAATACGGATTTGACATAACAATAAATGAATAAATAAAAAGAACTGGAAGAGTAGAATTTATATTAAAAGTTATGTACTGTGAAAATGTGGCCAGTGGGATGGCAGAGGTTGCAGTTTTGAAGTACATCTAATATTTTTAAATGGTAAAAAAACAAAACAATATCTAGTCCATAAAATTGGGCATAAACTTCTGAATTCACCCAATATAATATGTATTACATTGTGACAAAATAATAATAATTATTATTATTAAAGCTTGAATTATGAAGTATTGTATTTCAAACAATTATTTCTTAGACATGCATGCAAAATGTTTTACCCATAAATTTTTAACATTGTGATTTATGTATGTCATACACTTTAATAGAGTAAGATAAATTTTGCTGAACTTTTCTTTCTATATTATATATGAAATTTCACCATAAATTGAGGTTGTAAATCTAATAACAAAAGCACAAAAGATCTGACAGAACAAAAACAATCTTTAAATACCTAAAAGAAAAGGTGATATTTGCTTAATATTTTATTATACAGTCGAACCTTGTTAACATGGACACTGTTAACATGAATTATTTTTAACATGAACTGTTTTCACAATCCCTGTCAAAATGAAGATTAGTTTAGTTATATGAAAATTAGTTACTGATAATATGAACAATTGTTTTACCCCCCCTTTAGATTCATGTTAACGAGGTTTGATTGTATTTCTCTTATTTGCTATAATTAAAGGAATGCCCTTTCCCAGAATCCAATCCAAGCTTTAATATTTGGGACGCATTTTTATAAGGGAAAATAAAATTAAATGTGTAAAATTTAAGTTAATAGTGTCTCATTGAACCAAATATAGGCAGCCATTGGAAATAATATTGAAAACATGAGTTTTATATAAAGGATCATTTTTATAAAATGTACCTTTCCATAAATTTGAATTTTGTGAAGAGGCTCATTTTATAAATTTAAATTTTGCAAAGGGGTCCTTTTTTAGATTTGAATTTTGTGAAGAAGTCCATCTTATATGTGAAAGGAAACTAAAGAATCCCAATTTTTGCCTGAATCCACCCATTTCAAACCTAGATTATTTTCTTGTATAAATTTGTAAATAAAGTTTACTGAACTCTTACTAGCAATTGTCAGAAATAGGAGAAACATTACAGCTTTTATGAAAAGTAAGTCCCAAAATAATGGTACAAATAAAGTCCAAAATAATTTATACAAAGACTAATTTTTCATCTTCTGGCAAAAAACATATGCATAGGAAAATAGAAAAAACCTACCTACAATTTCTAAAAATATATTTATCAGATTGTGACTTTGAAGGTAATGAATAAGCCAACTCTGTAATAAGATCACCATCTTCAGAACTCCAGATTTTACCATGTCCATCTCTTGAAACTGTCACAACCTATAAATAGAATTTATAGCATCAGCATAAAAACTGCATTTAGTAATAATAATGATTTCACAAAGCATATTTATTATTTTTCGAAGGTAAAACACTATTGTTAAAAACTTAGAGCCTGTGATATTTTATCTAATTCGAATCATTTACTTGGCTCACATCTTTATTGCTGAAAACTTTATAAAGCATTTCACATACTGCACCCCTTCAAGAAACTAGTATGTTGTGGCCATCACAAGACTTTCTTCTATAAAATTTCACACAAATTCATGCAGTAGAAATTATTTATTAAATTAATATTTAGGAAAATTATTTTCCATGATAAATGCAGATGATTTTTATCTGACACAATTATAACACTAAATGACGAAAGAAAATCAATTTTGTGCCAACATCAGAAATTTTTTTTTTGTTGTTGTTCTTAAAAAATGACAAAAAAAAATAACATTGTTTTAAATTATCATAGATCTATGGTTCAATCATTCGTTTTAAAGGTATTGACGAGATATTTAAAAAGATACCCACATAGAAAAATTACACCCCGGGGGTGGGGATGCTCCCACATGCACGAACTTTTTTCCTAGCTTGCTATTACAATTATCAATAATTCATATTAATTTTACAATCACACATTAAAAATAACTCTCATTAAGTACATTTATACAAAGTTTTGTCCTATATTGCCATGCTAAAAATTTAGAAAAAATGGGATCATAGTCTTTTTACATTTTATGATAGCATTTGTTTTCAAAATTCTTAAGGTTGTAAGTGTGAGGTGCCAGGTTCGATCCCAAGTCACGCTTGTTAGCCTAGCTGGAGAGTTAGCCCTTGGGAGTTTTCTGTGCTTTTCTCCAAAACTTGCATAAATATGAACTAGGACCCCTTAGAAAGACCTCCCCAGAAGGCATTCCAAAAAGCAGTCAATTGGCCTTATTCTCCATAGCACCAACACTAAAGTTGTAAGATGACTTAATTCTAAAATCAACATTATTTACTTTTAAGCTAAGGATTTTTTTTTTTTTTTTTTTTTTTTAAGCAGATACTTCTTTCTTTTACAAAGTGAATATATTCATATTTATCTGGAAAAAATATTCACTCAAGGAAAAAGAAAAATTCTAGATTTTTTGTGAAAGCCAATTCAACAATAACAAAAAAGAAAATAGATATTTATTTTAATTTTCAAATATAAATTCAATAGAACTGTAAAAAAAATTTCACATTACCAGTTTTCCATGTGGGCAAATATCCAAGTCATCTACATCATCAGAATGTGCTTCAATATCAAATATTTGATTCAAGTTTGGATGCTAAACGAAAAAATTAAAATATACTGTTACAAACTTTGAACTTTAATAATTATAATTATTAGCCATATAATCAGCCATATCATTTACATATATTTACTTAATAAAATTTTCTGGGTTTTATTATTAAAATGCTATAAATGTGAACTGCAAACTATAGTTTTTTTTATAAATAATCTCTAAAAAAAGAGTTAAATTGAACATGTGTCATTTGTTAAATATATTAAAAACACTTTAAACACACATAAAATTAAATTTTATTTAAAAGATGTTAAAATAAATTTATCCGAAGCTTTTCGCTTTAATAGTAAAGCATTATCAAGGATTTTTATTATTCGTTTCCAATGAGCAGTTTTTAAATATTTTTTTCTTTTCACAGTCAACAGTTAAATCTTTTAATAACGTGAATATCAGCAAAGGCAATTTGAAGTCTGGTAAAGATTGGCCTTGTGTGATATTTCAATGGTTCCAGCTTCTTTTATTTTTCTTAGCTCCTTGATCCAACCTTTACCGGACTTCAAATTGACTTTGCTGATATTTACGTTATTAAAAGACTTAACTGTTGACTGTGAAAAGAAATATTTAAAAACTGCTCATTGGAAACGAATAATAAAAATCCCTGATGATGCTTTACTATTAAAGTGAAAAGCTTTGGATATTTTTTTAACAGCTTTTAAATAAAATTTAATTTTACGTTTGTTTAAAGAGTTTTTAATATAATATAAAAATTTTGATACGTTAGAAAAAAAAAAAGTCAAGATTAACCTTTTCAGCGTTAGCTGTTTCCCAGTATTTGTGTTTAACCCCTTCCTTCTTGCTCCCATGAAAACGACGGGGTGAGATTTCGTTCTGTATTTCTTGTGCCTATGATATTTTCGGGCTGGAGTGCTCAAAAGTAACGCACTAAAATATTTAAAAACAGACCATTTCTGATACCTGGAAAATTTTTTATTTCTTATTTTACTCTCTACATGGAAGTAGCAGACAATTTAAAATGTAATTGGAGATAGATGGTTTATTTTAAACTGTCAGTACTATTCAATTTTAAATATTTGTAATACTTATTTTGTAATATTAGCTCAGTTAGGCCTTTTGAATGCACGTGATTATGTGCCCTATCGCAAAATATATTTTTTAATATTGCGTACAATATGGAGTATTCGGATTCTAATTTTAGCATAAATGCATCTGAGAGTGATTCGCAAATAAATGATATTTATGAACATTCGGATTAGAGGTCTGCACGGGCCGAAATTTTGCCTGTGTATGGCACGGCCCGGCCCGATTCAAAAACATGTAAAACACAAAAAAAAAAAAAAAAAAAAAAAAATGTATGCCTTTCTATGAAAAAAATTTTAGTATATGTTTTGCAGAGGTTTTATATAGCTAAGCAATAAAATGTTCTTTAACAAAACTGCTGAACTTGTACAAGATAATACAAACAGAAAGTCAAATCAAAAATATTAGCATTCATCAAACAATATAGGAAGGTATTTAAAATGGTTAATACAACTAAAAATGTATTTTCAAATATTTCCTCTTATATACCGTAACATATCCGAATCTTTCCTGCAACCCGGTAAACAAAACTTTAATGCTAATCCAACCATATTAAATAGAAAAATTGCTTTTGCACATGCTAAAAATGATGCTACTTTCATCCACTGAAGAAAAGAAAAATGAGTCTTAGAGAAAAACTTACAACGGAAGGATTTTTATAGCCTTCATACTACCTAAACTCTAAAGACCATAGGAAACAAAGCCTTATACACAGTAATGTATCTAAAATTTTTTTGTACATGTGTGCAAACTGGTAGTGACATGCATACTATTTTGAATAGGAAAGCATCTAATATTACTTTAAATAAAATATATTAATTTAGAGACATGCTAAAAATATTTGCGGAAAATCAGATCGCGAACAGACAGACTGATAGGCAATTAAATTGAAGTTAGACATTTTTTAACAAAATAAATTTGATGTGACATATCAGCCTGTAAAATTATGTAAAATAAATAGATGAAGAAATATTTTATCATTTTCTTTTTCATTGATTAACGAGGAAACTAGAAAAATATTAGAGCCGACACGGCCCGGAAAAAATTTCATTCAGGCCCGGCCCAGCTACACACATCTTTGCTATTTCCCACTTATCGCTCTATTTACGTTCTGGCGCTCCGGTGGTTGGATTTGGGTCAAGTGAGAAACTTAGCCGAAGCATACTGGGCAACGAACGTGTTAATACACATACTTTTGTTTTATTCACACATCCAATGTAATCTATTACTTATGATTTGCCCACAAAGTTTTTTTTTTATTATAGTAATCAATTCAGCAAAATTAATATACCTTCCAAAATCTTATATGACCATCTGCACCACCAGTAACAACTAAATTTGCCTTCGATGAAAATCTAACAAGCTTCTGAAACGGTTCGTCACTATAATCTGTCTGAAATGAATCTAAAGGATGAATTTTAAAAATCAACTTTGGTAAAGATGAATTGTTCCCAAGCTCGTTTTCATTTTCATCAGATGTCAAATTTCTTCTTCTCAGATTAGAGTTGTCTAAAATAATAATAATAATAATTACTACTAAATTGAAAATTCATTATTTTAACTTATACATACAAAATGTATAAACAGAAGCAACAAATATGAATGCATAATGTGTGTATATAAATACAGTCAACTCCCATTAATCCACAGATCTGTAATCCAAAATCCATTTTTGGATGTAAACAACAAAATTCATTTAATTAAACTTTTTTTTTTTTTTTTTTTTTAAATATAAAATTAACATTTTCTCTTTTTATTAATCCAATCAAATTTTTAAGTTTATCTGTATTTATTTATTTTTTCTTCAGGACCCATACATTACAATATAATTCTTAACTTATTAATGCAATAAGAACGTTAGTATGTCTATTAAAACAAATTTGTTACATTTAAATTATATTAATTAAAGAAACGAAGTGAAATTACTAAATTAAATATATTAAAAAATGTTTACTACCTTCGTTGTTTGCCGTTAAATCTTTCCATTGGGATCCCGATTCTAGTTAGACGGCTTCTCTGCAAGTGATTTGGCCACATTTTGAAAAGGCAGAAACCAGCAGAACAGTCCAAATCACTCACAGAGAAGCCGTCTGATGAGAATCGGGATCCCAATGGAAAGATTTAACGGCAAACAACGAAGGTAGTAAAGGTTTTTTAATATATTTAATTTACAAATTTGTTACTTTGTAGTTTGATAATTCTATTATGCTGCTAAATACTTTTTCTGAATCTTTTCTAAGTTCTGAAAATAATACAAATCGAATTTTTAAGCATTGTCTTTTTAACTTGTTAAGATTAACCATATGACATGGTCACCTACAGCCAAATTTCCAGTTTTATATAGCCAAAAAAATTTATATCTTGTTAGAAACCATCTCACCAATGATTCATTGACATTTAATTATTTTGTTATTTTGCATATTAAAATATTTTTTGAGTTTCATTCCAAAATTAGTACTTCTTTCTTTGTGGTATTGTTAATTTCCTTATCCTTGCCAATTTTTAAATATTTTTCAAATGTATAACTTTCCTAACGCCTGGTTTTATGTTTTTAATACTTGGCTTAATCCTAAATTTTGCATGGAGGGCAGTGTAATAAAACTTGTTCTAAAATTTGCTTTTTAAATAATGAAATTGGCAGCTGCAAAAAGAAAATGAAATAAGACTTTTTTTATTTTTTGGTCCCTTAGTGTATGTACACTCGGGGAAAAAAAAAAAAAAAAAAAAAAAAAAAATGCAGCACTCTATGTAACTCCGTTGCTAATCAATGCACAAAAATGTAATAGGTATCATTCGACGGGGAATTTAGAGTAGATTCAGAAAATGAACAGAAATTTTGAATTGGGGGTCATCTACATATTAAAACGCGCACCAACTTTGATTTTTTCAATGGTAATGCCCCATTTTTATTTTATATTTGAGTTCCTGGGATCGCGACAATGCAAAAAAGTGTATTGGTTGTATATTTTACTTATTTTTTCACAGAGTTATAAGCGTTCAAAGTTTGAAGGTGCTAATGTTAAATTCATATTTCAAACTTTTATTAATATCTTCACAAAAAATAACTTGATCGATATAATTTTTTTTTTTTTTTTTTTACGAGATACAGTCAAGAAACCCAAACATAATCCATCATTCCTTTTGATTCTGAAAAATATTAATAAATTCATATTCATAAAAATTATGAATTATGACCTATATTAATTTTTACATAAAATCTTTTTGTAAAAAAATAGAACCGACTCCAAAAATTAACTACTATTCAAACAACTGAAATTGAAAGGAAATTGGAACTGTAAATTGCGCCTAAAAGTATGAAATAATTTCCTTCGCCAAACAACCTATAACACTACAATTAATCATAACTTTTGAAGTCGGCGCAAAATTAAATGAAATTTAATTAGTTTTTAAAGGTTTGTCTTTAGATCGGTAGCAACAAATGCTGTTGTTTCGAATGATCCATTTTCATGTTTCCTTTATTATTTTATCACTGTATACAATTGGTCCATTAGTAGCATCTACATAGAACAGTGAACATTCTTCACAATGCGGTATTTATGTTTCTACGAAGTTAGAGTTTCCTTTGCACATTTGGTATAACTTTGATAACTAACATCCTTGATGGCTTTTGGATTTGGTGATCAAAACGTAAGGCAAAAATATACACGCAAGATGTATATTTTCATAATATATATTGTACGATATGTTGTTTCATATTCTTGATTTCTCTCTTGATATACCTTATCAAAATAATCATATCCCAAAGAAATTAAAAATGTTTGCAAGATAATTTTGTGATTTTTCTTTCACCAAGGACGTCAGATACCAGCATCTTCGCCAACTTTTTCTGCTTACGAAATCTTATTTGTTTTCTTGAATCAAATTAGTTCTCGGTTGCGTTTTGAAGGTAACAATGTGAGATGTGTATTTTGAATAGGATTTGATTTTTGTATTGAATAAAGGTATCGATTTTTATTTAATTTTGCACCGACTTCAAAAGTTATGATTAATTGTAGTGTTATAGGTTGTTTGGCGAAGGAAATTATTTCATACTTTTAGGCGCAATTTACAGTTCCAATTTCTGCCAATTTTCTTTCAATTTCAGTTGTTTGAATAGTAGTTAGTTTTTGGAGTCGGTTCTATTTTTTTACAAAAAGATTTTATTTTTCTCTTTTCAGTGAAAACTCATTTATATAGCAGAGCATCAGAAGACATTCGACGAAAGTTTCACAAATCACAAGTTCCAAGAAAAATGACATTACTCAAAAAATGGTTTATGTCACTGAAAAATACATGAAATGCACCCAATGTGAACAAAAAAGTTATATCTCCATCTAGAAAGTTATCCACTCGAGAGACAGTTGCGCCAGTTTTATTATAGTCAAGTTATTTTTAAGTTGATTTTTCTCAAATACTGCATTTTTAAGTTGTGCTACTTTTCTTGCCTTTATCGGATATGAGCAAAAAACTATCTATTGAACGAACATACGTTAAATTAAAAAGTCTTTAGAAATGTAAAGGACGGATACGCTGTATTCGGAATCGAAAATTCTGTTAGGCATATATATTGAACTTAAAAGTGAATACGGGTTCACCCGTTGCGCTGGAAATTGCGCAACGCAAAAGTTCAAACAAAGAGCAAAATAAGCATTGCAGCTGACGGACAGAAGTTTCAACATCGATACTTACATATTGCTTTTACCAGTGTAACTGCATTCGTTCAGCAGTTAGAGTGAGAACAGACTTTTGTGAGTATCCTGTAATTTGTTTATATCTTAATTAAATCATAATGAAACCTATTTCAGGCCGAGATCATTACGAGAACAAAAAATGTATTAAAATTAAATCATCTCTTACGAAGTTATAAACTAACAAATTTCAACAACAACAACAAGAAACATGGTTTGCATTGAGAACCTCTTTTTTTATGAAGTCGGTTTAAAACGTCCATGCGTTAATCAATGTGACCGCTTACAATAACCATATTTTGAATTTTACATAGCATAAATGTCACCCGCTACGCTGCAATATATGCAATGTAGTTCAAGTGTGCACAAAATAGGAAATTGTGAACAAGCAAATGCACGTTATAAGCGTTCTGTTTTTAGCATTAATGTCTAAACTATCTTTGCGTACTACATCGATGATGCTCTGCAATTTTATAATTCACTTTTTTCCCCTGTCTTGAAACGTTTCCGAGATAGGATCGCTAACTCCACACTTTTCCACCAGGTGGCACTTTAGATGTTTGAATCGCGTAGCACATGTCCACTTTACTATACCTACATACCACTTTTATAACTATAGCTGCAGCTGTTCAGCTGTTAAAAGAGTCGGGACTGACTTTTTTGGGCACCCTGTATTTTCTTTTGATCGTAAAGATCTTACTATGGGATTTATTTCAGACCAAGACCTTTACAAAGTATCAAAATCGGATCATCTGTTCAGAAGTTATGAGCTAACAAACAAAAACAAAAATTATACGCTTTGATTTGAGAACCTCCTCCTTTTTTAAGTCGGTTAATTAGAGCATCTCTTACGAAGTTATAAGCTTACGAACACCACCACCAACAACACATAGATTGAATTAAGATTCTGAAGTTGGTTGAAAACGACTTTGCGCTAATCGATGTGACCGCTTACAGTAACAGTACTTTGAACCACAGAGTATACGTGTCATCCGCTACACTGCAAAGTGTGCAACGTAGTTCAAATGTGCACAATATAGGAAATTACGAACAAACAACTGCACGTTTTAAGCGTTCTATTTTTAGCAATAATGTCTAAAAACTGTCTTTTTGTAGTAAATCGAAGATGCTCTACAACTTCGTAATTAACTTTTCTCCCATCTTGAACCGTTTTTGGGATAGGAGCGCTAATTCCGCTGTTTTTCACCAGATGGCGATTTATTTTCTTTGGATTGTAAAGAAGTTATAATGGGACCTACTTCAGACCAAGATCTCTACAACAAACCAAAAAGTATCAAGTAACCGTATTTTGAACTATATAGCGTATGTCTCACCAGCTACGCTACAACGTGAGCAATGTAGCTCAAGTATGTATAGTGTAAGAAATTGCGAACAAAAAA
The DNA here is from genome assembly GCA_963930645.1 of Salticus scenicus. Lineage (NCBI taxonomy): Eukaryota > Metazoa > Arthropoda > Arachnida > Araneae > Salticidae > Salticus > Salticus scenicus. Next base: position 5,077,067 of record OZ005662.1, read on the forward strand.
ATGCACGTTTTTAGCCTTGTATTTTTAGCATCAATGTCAAAACTATCTTTTCGTACTAAATCGATGATGCTCTGCAATTTTATAAATCACTTTTTTCCCCTGTCTTGAACCATTTCCGAGATAGGAACGTTAGCATGAATGTCTAAACTATATTTTTGTACTAAATCGGTGATACTCTTCAGCTTTGTAATTCACTTTTTCTTTAGAACCGTTTTTGAGATAGGAACACTAACTCCGCTATTTTCCACCAGGTGGCGCTGCAAGCGGTTTAACCTTGTACAGCATGGCCACTTTGCTATACTTACATACCATTTTTATCACTATAGCTGCAGCCGTTTAGCAGTTAAAAGAGTTGGGACTGATTTTTTTGGGCACCCTGTATTTTCTTTAGATCGTAAAGATATTACAATGGGACCTATTGTAGACCACGACCTTTTCAACAAAACAAAAAGTATCAAAATCGGAGCATCCGTTCAGAAGTTATGAGCTAACAAACATAAAAAAAACATACGGTTTGAATTGAGAACCTTCCTTCTTTTTTTGAAGTCGGTTAATAAAATGAATCCTAATGCTGAAAAATATGGGCTTGCAAATTTGCAGCTCATTCCAGTTATTAGTTTTCGAGATATAAATAAATCTTTCTTTTGGAGTGGTTTAGGGGGCCGTCTCTTAAAAATTTTTGAATGAGATAACGAAGCAAATCTTAAACAGTAACGGAGAAAATTGAACAAAATATTTTTATTTTTTATTTACGGGTCAAATTATATAACAACAACGTCAAATGCAAAGAAATGAAACAAAAATGTTGATTTTTAGACATTAGTGTTTGTATCAAGAATTCCTGTTTTCTAAAGCCCTGCCTTTTATCGTTCTTCAAAACAAAACAATACAGAAACGAAAAGTGAATGTGACTTTGAGTATTCGTGTTAAACCCCTTATTTTACATTGACAAAAATATACACAAGTGGTATTTACTTCATCGATTACTGGTGATAAATTTTGAATCCTCTAAACGAACACTAGAAGAAAAAAATTAACTAAATAGGTGGGGTTTACTGCTTGAAATACTCTCAAAATAAAATATTTCAGAACAAATTTTCTGTACCACAATTATATTACAGAAGAATATACATTATAATTATATTCTTTCTAATTAATATATTTCTATCCATAGTATATTTTATTGCAAAAATATGAACACTAGGTACATACTTAAGAAATAAGTAACACACAATTTACGAAAGAAACGCCCACTGGCATAGTTACAGATTTTCAAATGATGTGAATCTACGTCAGCAGTCGCGAAAGCGTTAATTAAGAAATTATATTTTCATAGAAATTATAAAACAAATCGTACATTTCCAAAGAGTTCAACTGACCCAAAACAGGTAAGTGCTATTAAAATTGTTTAATATTTACTTTATGAAACATTACAATAATTTATCCGAAAAGATTTAGTTTATGCGTTGTTGTATATATATATATATATATATAGTTATATTGTTTCAGTTTGTATATTATGTTATACGTACAAAAGAAAATTTAAGCTTTATTGGTGATCAGTATATCCATGGTAGATACTTTTCAATTGAAAAATATTGCACTTTTATAAAGAAAATTGTCTGACCAATCGTAAGTGTAATATATTTAAATATACCTAAAATTATCTAAAAAAAAGTACTGAAGTATATACATATCCAAAAACTGAATTCATGATAATTAAGGTACTGCAAATGTGTTAATACTTTTATTTCTTTTTATAACTCCTTTTTTCTTGAAATATTTCCGGTGTGAAACAGTATAATTTTGTCTAATTCTTGTGGGATCTTAATTTTATTTTTCTACATTTAGAGATAACCCTCTAACACATTTTTGATCATAACTCTATGAATACTAAAGATAAAGTATACAAACAGTATACTTTTCCGCACTGCCAGACTCTCAGAAATTCGAATATGAAGTCAAAGTTGGGTGTTGCTATTGAAAAAAATCAAAGTTGGAGCTCATTTTAATATGTAGATGACCCCTAATTCAAAATTCGACGACATTTTCAGAAAGTGCATTTAATTTCCTGTTGAATGGTGTCTTAAATTTTTCTGCGTCAATTAATAACGAAATACCATCAAGTGCTGCATTTTTTTTTCCCCGACTGTACATCAATATGCATACATTTGGAATGAAATATGCATATTTAATATGTATGTAATAATTTAAAAATATATACTATTACATATAAAAATTTGTATATGCATATTGAGGGTGAGGGGACACACATCAAATTTAATGAATAATTTTTGTCACAATATGTTATAAAATTCTAATATAAATGATACATATTTAAAAGATTTTCATATAAAAAGTGTGTGTGAAATAATATTAAGATGTACATGCAATATATTAAAATGTGTGCACTTACAAATATTTAAAAATTTATATGTGTTTATATATATTAAAATATATCTTAAATTGTAAGCATAATTATGCATATGCAAGTGTGTGCACCATTGTTCAAGATTTCAGCTTTATATGCCAAACAGCAGCAATCACTGTCCAATAGCAAGGACCTTCATTTATTGAACTCGCCAACACAATGACATTCAAAGCCAAAAATAATAATAATAATAATAATAATAAATTAAAGTTTACTTATTCAATACCATATGATCAGGGAGGTTCTATCAAAATTAAAAATACAGCCAGAAAATACAACACAAATATCCCCATAAAACCAAATCCTAATAGCTACCAAATAATAAGATATGATAAAGACCCTATTCTACCTCTAGAAACCGCAGGTATTTATAAAATTCCATTTAAACATCAAAATCAAGAAATAGGTTGTTACATACATATGACAAAACATAAAATTAATACAAGATTAAAAGAACACCAAAATGATATAAAATATGAAAAAGCACCACCACCCTAGCAAAAACCTACCAGAATAGCAATATCGATATCCAATTCAATCATACTACTAAAATCGCAAATTACAATAACCCGGCATATGCATTCTTCTACAAAATAGAAATTATCTGCAATTTTAACTCCTGAAACGACCCTGAATCAAAATCTGTCTTCGATCGACAGTGGTGCCCTTTAAAGTAAATTTATCTTTTTTTTTTTTTTTTTTTTTTTTTAAACATATTTTAAAATACTTTGAATATATTTTGGCATAAAAAAAATAGAGTCAAATTCAAGCTTATTAAAAAAAATGAATCTTATAACTTATATATACTCATATATAAACTCATCTTCTAATTTGGCACTGATAATTTTTTTTTTCTTTTTTCTTCTCCGAGGTGCCTCTTCTAGGCGCTCCTCGGCCTAGTCGTTTGGAGTTTTCCGTGTTTTTCTTCGTAACTTGTGTAAATTCGGGCTAAGACGTGACCTTCGAAATACTCAAGGCCATGGCACTAGAAAAACATGGTGGACCTTTCTGTCCGTCTTTCTTTAATATCTGCTCTTAAGAGCGGACAATACCTAATCTTGCCGGCAGGCTTCGCCCATGTTATTCTATGGGAAAATTTGTTTACATAATTACTCATTACCTAATGAATATTTTTCAATTCTGTTTTCACATTTAGAAAATTCATAAGCGTTAAATTAGTACTTGTTTTCCAAAAATTGATTTTTTAAAATTTTAGTATTTCATTTTGCGATTAGAAAATGAGAAAAATGCATTTTGTAAAAAATCTCATTTTTGAACTCAAAATTAAAATGTAAAAATTTAAAAAAATGAATTTTTCAAAAATGAGTACTCATATAACGGTTATGAATTTTCTGACTGCAAAAACTTAATTTAAAAATATTCGTTAGGTAATGTGTAATTGTAGCAACAAATTTTCCCATAGAATAACATGGGCGAAGGCTGCCGGCGAGATTAGGTATTGTCCCCTCTTAATATATTTATAGTATAGACTCTTGGCATAAAGTCTTTTTTTAAATCTTAAATAAAGAAAGCACAGTTTTCACAGACTCTTTGCCCCTGGAGAGAAGCTTTAATTAGTAAGAATTCAAGTTTTATTGACTTATCATTGTATATTAATGATTGTAAAAAAAATGTATTGAAGATAAATTGTTAAAAACTAACCATTTGATTTTCCTTCCTTTCCCGATGGTTCTTCGTCAGCAACTTCATGTCTAATTTTGTAAACATGGCAGTTACCTTCCATGCCTGCAAACAGGAGAAAATATCTCCCAGCGTTGAAAACAGCACTGTTCATGACTGCTTCATTACCGGTCTCAAAATGACACACACGCTCAGCTCTACAGGTAGATCCAACATTAATCAATTCGTAAATTTCCTAGATAAAGAAGTATATAAAGTATTGTAACACACAAACATTAACAAATATCAGAGGGGAAAAAAAAAAGCTTTAGATGAAGATTAAAATATGCAGATTAAGATATAATAGTGTGTGTTTTTAAGGTACATTTGACACAGTAAATTCCTTTCAATAAATAATACAAAGTAATAAATGCAAAACCAGTCTGAAAGAAGTGTAAAAATTTATTACAATCTTTGATAAATTAAATGTAATACAGTATATTTCCATTAATACCATCAAGCTTATGGCAATGCAAATGAAAGGCACATTATTGCTGTTCTTTTTACGAATTTCCTATGGTCATTCAAAATCCCTGTGAATCTCCTAATGTCTTCAACGCTTTAACATACAGTGAAATCTCGATTTTACGTTCCCCGAATCTACATTTCCCCCTGCATTTTACGTTTTCTTTATCAGGTCTGTAATGTTAATTTAACCCGGATGGTAAGTTTGTTATTGATAGAATTCCCCACAATTTACATTTTCTCTGGAAAGTATAAAAATAAAATGTTCTAAAATAAGCAATATATTTTTCCTTTTGTGCTTTTTTTAAAGCTAATTCACATTGTTGAAAGTTAAGCTATGAAAACAGAAACGCATTCCACAGACTCCAGTCTTCTGAAATTGGTTTCTTCTCATTCTTTGAGGATGCATCATGGTTTCGTTCCCCCCCCCCCTCCTTTTTTGAACACCTGCTGTCGCGGACTGCTCCAATCCCTGAATACAGGACAGCTGGAAGGGGAGCAAAGTACAGAAACAACACTTTATTTATTGGTGTAGGAATGAAATGGGTTGGGGAAGACACATTCCAGTTACCAATCAGATGGGTGGCTCCTTTTCTTTCATCAGGGAGGAAAAGCCAAAAAGGGGTCCTTACCCTTCTACACGTTTTCAGGTTCAGTTGCTGTTTAGCATGCAGTGGTTGCATTTCTAACCTTTTTGTGCCAAAATGACAAGTAAAAAATGCAAAAACTTTTCTGTTGCTGAGAATGCCAAAATTGTTAAACAATTTGATGAATTTCATGGAACCGAAGTAGCGTTCACTCAATTGCAAGGTATTCTTGTGACAACCCTGCAATCCATACTACAGAAAAAAGAATGCATTGAAAAAAAAAACATCGAGAAAGTGGGTGAAAAAAATACCAAGAAACAGAGAACATTGAAAAAAATCACCATACGACGAGCTGGAAAGTATCGTAAATCTTAATAAAGTATTTTAAAGAAGCTCGTGCCGCGAATGTTCCTGTAAATTGCATGACACTAAGGGAAAAAGCTCTAGAAATCGCCGATTGGCTTGTTGGTTTGGAAGACTTCACAGCTTCAAATGGCTGGGTTGACTGGATGAAAAAAAGACATAATCTTGTGAATAGATTGCTTTCGGGAGAATTATCAAGTGTAGATGAAGCTACAATAGAAGAATGAAAGAAAAATCTACCAAATTTGACCAAAGGATAAAAGAGAAAGGACTTATTCAATGCAGACGAGACTGGACTTTTCTTTAACCTCCTACCAGATAAAAGTTACGTTGTTACAGGAGACTCCTGCCATGGAGGGAAGAAGATATCTAAATTGTGTCTTGCGGTTTTACTGTGCTGTAATTCTGATGGAAGTGATAAGCTGACACCTTTTATTGTTGGAAAGTTGTGCAACCCACGATGCTTCAAAAACTTGAGAAGTTTCCAGACAGAGTATGAAGCAAACAAAAAAGCGTGGATAACACAAACCCTTTTTGAAGACTTTTTATGCAAACTAAATAAAAAAATGAAGTTGCAGAATCGTAAAATAATTTTGTTAATCGATCAATGTAGTGCACATCCGGATTTGCAGAGCTGTCTAATGTGTGTGTCTAATTTTTTCCTGCAAATTGTAGCTTTGTAATCACAGCATTATTCGATCTTTCAAGGTTTTTTATAGAAAGCAACCTGTCTGGAAAGCTGTAGCTGAACTAGAAAATGGAAACCTAAATGACGCCTGCAAACTAAAGTTAAGTGTTCCAGAGACTATGCATTTTATTTCTGTGTTGTGAAGAAACGTTACACAACAGTGCATTTCCCATTGTTTTGAAGAAAGCGGAATCGTAGCATCTAATGAACTGGGAACAGATGAAGAATCAGCTGCGGTAAACTCTGAGAATAACAATGAAACAGTTATCTATGACTTTGACGATTACATGCCGGAAAACTTAGCAACATGCGAAGCTGAAAGAGCTACTGCTCGATCCGTTGATGACCTTATGGACTTTTCGTCTGCCGATGAAGATGAAGAAACAGATGCACAACCCGTCCCTTCTTTCAACATTGCATTGAAGAACTTACAAATAATGAAAGACTATTTGCTTTCTCATAAAAACCAGGAAAAAAACTTGCAAAGTATTTCAATCCTGGAAGGTGCTGCATTCACTTTGAACTCAATGACTAAAAAACAATCCAATATAACAGACTATTTTCAATCTAAACATCCAGGATTCACAACTAAGTGTTTTAAAATGATCTTAAAATGGTATGTATAATAATGTTTTTTTCGTAAAATATAGATTGTAATACCTACTGAAAGAGTGATCTTTACTACCTTTAGTTTTTTTCTATTTGATTTTTTGCTTTCAATGTATTTCCCACATTTTACGTTTTTTTTTTACCCAGTTCCTTGAGAAACGTAAAATCAGGGTTTCACTGTATTATACATTGACACATACTTAATGTTCAAGGTTCAAGCTGTAAGAAAAAAAAAATTGCTAGAAAATAAAAGTGATTAATAATATATATATATATACATACAACATACTCTAAAATTTATAATCATCAATATCCGACCATAAATTTGTGGTAAATAGAAAAATACCTGATATACAAAACTTTTACTGACAACTCCGATTTTAATGCCTTTCACAACCTATTACAGCACAACAACGCGGCATAATTATTAGAAAAAAAAAATATATACTACAATAAATTTCAAAGGAAATTATTACCAAAAGAAAACATGATAATCAGTGCTAATGTATGACCTATAGTTATGTTTTTTAGCAGACAACACTGAGGTCATTTGAGAAAGTTCCAATTATCACCTTTATTAAGCACACAATTAAATTAAATAAGAGAAATGTATAAACAAAGCAATGAGTCTGCAAAAGTCTTGGTCCCAACTATTGTGGATTTCTCAGAGTCAACTGTATATACTTCAATGTGTATTTACCAAAGGAAAACATGATAATGAGCTGGCAGTCATATATACCAAATCAATCAATAGGAAAGCAGGAGTTAAAATTAGAAATAGCACTGAAGCTGAACATAAATGATGTCATGCTTTTTTTCAGACTTTTGGACCCCCTCCCTCTCCCTTTGTCACAAAGTGTCACGTTTCAATATAACCCCCCCCCCTTGTCACATGTCACACATCAATAATTACTTGAAGTTCAGAAACAAAATAGTAGACTAGAGATCATATTTCAAATATAACCATAATAATGATATGCGTTGTTATTTTTTATGAACTAAGAGAAAGGTTTACAAAAAGAGTAAGGTTAAGGTTTTACTAAGAGTAAGGTTTTCTATTGCTATCATATACTAAAAACCTACTCTGAATGCTTTTTTCTGAAAGAAAATAATGTATGAGGGGAGGGGAGAATCACAGGATAAAGTTACTTTTACCCGAATTAAAAAAATATATTTAATCTTTGATAATTTTAAAATAACTTCAATATTTCATCTGCTTAATATAAATGCTTGTATTTTAACTGAAATAATGTGATGTCACACTTTTTGTTCCCCCCTCTCCTCCCTTGTCACAATTTCACGAACCCCCTCCCCCCCCCCCTCCTCCAAGAGTGACATCATTTATGGACGACCCCTATCCTCTCTGTTCCTGGAGTGATTCAATGACTGTTTTATCTTGATTATTGGATAAGAAAACAGGTTCACCAGCTAAGCACATTTGTGGCTAATTCAGCAACAACCATTTCCATTCAGGAAATATCAGATATGAATCAATGAATGAGTCAGGAGTCGATCTAGGTTTTCATTTTTGGATCCCTTTTTTGTGAAAATCAAAATATTTTTGTGAAAAAATATCATGTAAAACCTTCCATTTTTTACAGTCATTGCATGTAATGTTTAATGTCAAGTTTAATAGAGTTTCATTGAGTTCAATTAAGGCATTAATTAAAAGTAATATTGAAAACATGGAAATATTTTATAAATGGATCATTTTTATAAAACAAAATCTTATGAAGGGGCTCATTTTATAAATTTGAATTTTGTGAAGGGTCTCTTTTCTTAAACTTGAATTCTGTGAAGGGTCCCTTTTTATGGATTTGAATTTTGTGAAGGGCTCCTTATATGAATATGAATATTGTGAAGGGCTCCTTATATGAATATGAATTTTGTGAAGGGTCCCAAAAGGGACCCAAATTTTGACAGGTTCGACACCTGTAATGTACAAGCTGAGAGCAACCCAGCTGACTTGATATCGACAGGTACAGACCCAGACAGACTAGAACACTGTAGATTCTGTTGGAATAACCCTAAATTTCTAATCATGTCAGAATATCTCCAAAAGATATTCCTGTTTTTGTGATTATAAGAGACAATTCAAACGAACTAAAAAACAAAAATGAAGACTTCAGTGACAAAACTTTATTTTTGTACTTATTTTCTTGCAATTAGTTTCCGCAATTCTAAACTTGTTTGAATTTTAAGTTTTACTGTCAAGTTCATCAGAAATTATAGAAGCAAAATAAAAGTAAAGGGAATGTTGCAGATTTCAGAAATCCAGGCAGCCGAGAAGCTATTAATCAAGTTAGTTCAGGAAGAAGCATTTACAAATGAAATAAATTCTCTTAAAAAATCAGATGCAGTAATGAATAAAAGTCAAGTAATTAATTTGCACCCTTTTATTGATAGAGAAAATCTGTTGAGAGTAGTATAGAGGCATATATAGTGATTTAAGTTACAATAAAAAAATTTTCAATTATCCTTCCTTCAAACGATAACTTATTTGAGATTATAGTTGCATTTTATAAAATATTTTGCAAAGTGGACCTCATGCTTAAAAGTTTTGGATAGTGAATGGGAGAACTTTCTGTGGAAGAGTTGTGCATAAGTGTGTAACTCGTTTTAAAATTAATAATAGGTCAGCACAGCAACTAATGGGTAATTTACTTAAAAGGACAAAACTGTTCAGAATTAACCATTTAATATCTCTGGGGCAATCTTATTGATTTTTAGAAAAATCAACACATTTTTGGAAAAATCTCTGAGGCACACTAAATGAAATTTCCCCCCAATTTTCTTTTAGGTCAGCTTGCAAGACTTTAAAAGAGTAAATTATGCTACATTGCTAGGAATTTACGTTTGTAGATTATATATGAATACTTTTTAATTGATGGTAGGAAGTTCCACAGCTGTAAAGGCGTCTGGGCCCCAAGACATGTACAAAATCAATCCCTGCAAGTAAGGTGGCAGCAATGATTATTTAAGGAGTGCATTTATCATTTATAAAGTGTGGTAATATTGGTGTCTATTTTTTACAAAGCATAATGTGTCTTTTTTTTATTATTATTATTTTTTAATAATGCCCTTTTTTACTTTCACAAATGTACCATGACTTTTTTCCTAGGTAGCAGAGCAGCACTCCACCCTTTTCTAAAACCTGAGGGGTACACTTATCAGGCAGAGATAATATTATCAAACTATAGCTATACTATATAAGTAACAATGATAGGTACGCATATAAAACATTTTTTTAAAAAAGCATTTGACAGAATGAAATGGTAGAACAGTTTTAGTATAGTACCCTCCCTCTCTGACTTCTGAAATTTGGTACTGAAGTAGCTCGAAATTTTTCACCAAGATCACGAACTCTACTTTTACCATAGCCATTTTAACTTTATTTGTTCATTAATATAAATGAATTACAATGCAAAATAATAAGGAAATAAGAACAATAATCATATAAATTGCCAATTTACGATGAATAAAATACACATAAAATATGCATTTCATTTTAACTGCATGCCATTTTTAGAAGCTTCTTAGTAAGTACAAGCTAAAATTCTTAAGAATAAATGATTGAGTGGGTGATTTATATAGTAATAAGTAGCTTTTCCATTATAATACAAGAAATGGACAAATATGTTTGCTTGTTTGTTATGATTTAAACATTAAAACTTCTTCACACACACTATAAAAATAACAGTAAACACTATTGGTTTCGAAAAGACGTGGCCTTTCTTCTTCAGCTACAAAAAATATGTACTACTACCTCGGAGGCAAAAGTAAGACCGTGAAGAAGTTTCAATGTTTGAATATTTATTGTACACCAGTTATTTTGTTTAAAATAAAAGAATGTATTAAAAAAATTAAAGAGATGGCATTAAAAATGGTTACATTTGGTGTGGGAATAAGAAAGCAATTACCAAACGCGCATTCAGTGCAAAATTCTGTAAACAAAGGGCAGTACAGGTGTAATTTTTTTCGGATTAATTATAAGCAAGGTGCTACTTTTCCTTTAAAACGAAAGGGAAGGCAGGGCACAGCATCTTTCTGAAACTGTTTGGGGTAAACTGACTACGGCGTAAAGTTTATCGTCAAATTGTCAGGCATGGCAGCCGTCCTGATAATATGAAGGAAAGAAATTTTCCATAAATCTAGTTATAAATTATGACACTGATAACTTTACTTACTATTATATTGAGAATACCAGTTTTCGCTCCACCACCACCACCGGCAACTAAAACGTGTCTTTCTGATAACACTGCTACAGTATAAAGCGGAAAATTCACGCGAGCCAACAGCTGGCTATTCTTTTTTGAATGAAACATTTTAATAATTAACAAAGTATACACTTAAAAAAATATTTGTATAAGTATGTCAATAAAAATGACGAGTCACACATGTCCAAGAGATAATATTTATAAACAAATTCATTCACAGCGAATGATTTCTATAAATTGCGCATGAGACAAAATTAAATAAAATTTAAATAGAAACTAAATTTACAGTTATTTTGTTTAAAATTAAATTTATAAAACCGACACATAGGAGCTAAATAGTCTACTGATGAATATGTGTGACGAGACGACAGTCGTAGTTTTGTTTATGCATTAAATTCGACATCGATTAAACGGTTGGTTGGTTAATTTGCAAACAGTCGCTTACAGGAATGCGACGAGAACATGGAGTCAATGATCAGCTGATAGCCTTGAACATTACTGAAGCGTATGGCGTATTGCTCATGGGGACCATATTAGAGTATCTTTATAATAAACTTAGTGCGGTGAGATTTTTTTTTTTTTTTATTATTATTCTGAGTAAATAAGGACAAAAAAAAATTAATTATGCTATTCGTTGCTACAATTTATCAAAACTTAATAAAATAATTTAAAAATAAGGACTGTCCTCGGATTTCGAGGACATATGCTCACCCAACTGAAGCATGATATTTTTGGACAATTTGTACATATACTGTACATTTGTTCATACATTTCATAAGTTAGAAATTAAAATAGTGCAACAGAATACATGTAATAATAGCTTTAAAAAAAACACCTTCTCTCTTCTATGACAATATTAATATTAGTGCCCCTCTCCATAATATTACTGTAAGTATTATGCATACATCAATAATTAAAGGGAATAGAGGCAAAAAACAAAAGTAAATTTGTATTATTTGATAATTTTAAATTGCACTTCAATATCTTAAAATCCGTCTGGAACCTAATTTTAAAACCCAATAACACATTTCTAAAACAAATATTTCTATTTAAAATCCTTAAAATTATTCTATTAGTTGCATTTATAGAGAATGCTTACTATTTAAATAATGAATAGAATTTTTAGATGGAAATAATGTTTTTTGTTCTTTACTTTGCTTCATTATTTGTTTAAAATGCATTTTAGCCCCCATAAGAGTGTCATTAAAATAATAATAAATAAAATAAAATAAATTGTATATAGTATTTGCATATAGTGACATAAAAAACACTTACTCTAGAACACAATAATCTACAATACAAGGATGAAAGTTTTCCTCATTTTGGTAGATTTTTGTTTTTCAAAAATGTTTTTTAAAAAATCCAATTTTTTACATAAAATTTCTTTTTCTTTTAATCATGTTAAATGACAATGCATTTCATTATTAAATTCGTTGAATATTTTTATTTTTTCTGACGCTAGAGTCTCACTAATAGCTGCAAAGCTCTGCTCTCGAAACTGATAGTCGTGAAGTGCCAGGCTCTTCTAGGCGCTCCTCGGCCTAGCCGTTTGGAGTTTTCCATGTTTTTCTTCGTAACTTGTGTAAATTCGGGCTAAGATCCCTTAGAAACAAAACATCCCGAACTCATAAACAGTACACTCCCCAGGCCTAGGACCCAAGCGCAGTTAATTGGCCTTAATTTCTAAAACTAACGACTAATTCTTCAGAAATACTAACTTTGAGGAAAATTATAAGGTATTTCAGAAGAAAATGCCTTTTGTTGATATTCTAAGCATGTCAATCTCATGAGACATTTTGTTTGATGTCTCTTTTTCATTTTATGAAACACTAAATTTATTCTATAATATAGTATATATTTTATCAAAGAGTTAATTTTATCAGAACGCTGTTTGGCATTTGTTCCTAAATGCATGCTTTTTTACTCATTATAATTGAAAGGTTTTATTTAAGGAAAAATTTCTACATAAATCTATATTAACTGATCAGCTTCCACAAATCTTAAGCAGAGGCAGATTTAAATTATAGATTGCTCAGTTAAGTCCACTTCGATATGGCACACACTCCCCCATACCTTGGTTTTAAAATAATATATATGTAGATAATGATAATAAAAATAAACTAGTTGGCATAGGTGGACTCTGCTCAGTTCCCCATCATATTTATGTTATCATAAATTTCTAGTGCGAGACACATTATAATCATGTTAAAAGAAATGAATTTGGCCAAAGCTTGATACAGTGACAGAATGAAATCCCCGCCTAATAGGCTATCCACCGTTCACTTCGATATATTTATCTTATTCTAATCTATTAATTTATTTTATCAGGGACAATTCTGTTGTTTAATTTTCATGCTACTATTTCCAATGCAATAATCCTCAAAATTCATATTTATAAGAAAAATTTACAATTTCGCTATGTTGATAAAATCGTAAATTACAAACAATTTACGAAATTTTCCTATTAGAATATTTGTATTCAATCATGTTCAAACAAATATCAAAAATGTAATTTTGAAGTTGTCTAATGTATTTGTGATCCTCAAAATGGAAGTTTATGCTCAATTTTGCCTTATTCTGACATGTTAAATAAATCGTAAATTCCAAAAAACTTACGAATTTTTTAAATTGGAAAAATCATAGTCTATGATATTCCTGCCAGTATCAAAAATAATATTTAAAAAGTGGTTTGACATCTTTACGATGAAAATATCCCACAAGATTGAAGTTTATGTGAAATTTTGCTCTATTCTGCCATGTTAAGAAATTGTAAGTTTCCAATAACTTACGAAATTTTTATATCGGAAAATTCATAGTCATTAATATTCATGCCAGTGTCATAAATAATATTTCAAAAGTAGTCTGACGTCTTTACGATGAAAATATCTCACAAAATTGATGTTTATGTGAAATTTTGCCCTATACTGCCATGTTAAGAAATGCGTAAATTTCCAATAACTTGCGAAATTTCCAAAGTAGCATATTTATAGTAATTGATGTACATTCCGGCATCAAAACTGATATTTTAAAACTGGTCCGACATTTTTACAGTAAAAAGTTTCCATTTAATGCACGTTTAAGTAAATTTTTGTCTTATTCTCCCATGTTAAGAAAATCGTAAATTTCTAATAACTTACGAAGTTTTTAAATTCGAATGTTGCAAATGAATAGGGTTCTTGCCAGTATCGAAAGTAGTATTTTAAAACTGATCTGACCTCTCTGCGATCATTTGTTCGTGAGATATTGTGTAAATAGACTAACGGACACTAACGGACTAACACACTAACGAACTGACACACTAACAGACACCCTACAGACAGACACCATACAAATTTTGTCATTTTCGGATTCCTCACACCTGAAAACGTATAAAAAAGTAAAAGAACCGAGATCGAAATTTTTCGCGATTACCTAAGTTCCCCATACCTATAGTATGATGAGGAACTAATATAACACATTACTGTGCAACATGGCTTATAAAAATCAACTTATAATTAAATAAATTGGTATAGTCTATAGTACACACTACTTTCCGTATGCTGCTGATTTTAGGAATAGAATATGTAAGCGTAACATATATTTCTATATGAGAGAGAGGGCTACCACTCCCTGAACACAAAGTCTTAATATTGCACATACATTCATAAAACATTCAAGATTGTCATTAAAAAATGGAAATTTGCTACAGAACTTTAAGTCAGAAAATAGCAGATACAAATATTGACAACTGAGAACTTCATATCAATATTCAGGAAAACCCAAAACGCTTAATTATATTAAAAACGCAACACAAATAAATTATACTCCGAAATAACATATTGACTGACAACATTAGTGAATTAAATTTATGTGTATTATATTTAGATATAAAATAAGTGATAAGGCATTTCCATAAATTTGTCAATATAATATAAACTACATTACAAAACCTAAATCATGGTATATACAGTGCAATTTTCATACAAGGGCCACCCAATTTAACATAGAATATTGGTTATTTAAAGAAATGGCCATCTAATAGAAATCCTTCAGAAAAAAAAAAAAAAAAAAAAACTTAACGCGAGTAACAAATTTCATAAATTAAATGTTTTTAATCACGCAAATTTTCATTGGTATTAGTTTGTTTGAATTTTTAAAGCTTTTTAACAACAATTCTATTTTTCAAGAATTTTTTTATGTACTGAGGCAAACTGTTTTGTTTAGCATCATTTCTGAGGGAAAATGGCATCTACATTACTATACCTTTAAAGATACTTATGAAGACGGTGTGAACATCTGAGAAGCTGACATAAAATGACACAAACTAACCTTGAGTTTTCTGTACAAGCAACATTTTCTGTAGACTTTTCCTTTAATATAATTAAAAATACACTATCTGCCAATAAGTATTTGAACACTTTCGAATTTTGACATTTATCGAAATATCTAAAAAAGTTCTTTAACCCTTTGCGGCGCAAGACATTTCGGATCATTTAAATTATACTGCCACCGGAATTGCCGAACTAAATTAAACTAAAAGAAATTTTAAATATTCAGGGTAAAAAACCGTCCTTTTCTGCTATGTTATAAACGCAAAGTTTCGCTAAAAAATTTCCGGGATGAATTTTTGCAGCTGGATCTTAAATTTTGCGTCCTCGCAGCAAGGACACCGCGCGTTAAGGGGTTATGAATCATCTTGAAACTTTGGTAGTGTAAAGAAGATGTTATACCTCATGTATTTCTGCAAAAGTTGTGTCCTGAAGAGGAAAAGGGGACCAGTAAAAAACCAAACAAAAATGAAAATGTTTTGAATCACCCTGTAAAAAGTAATTCTTTAAATGCGTTTTGGCTGTAGCATATGATTATGAGGATTTTTCTTATTATCTATATCATTTTTATGAAGCTAACCCATACATTCTTGAAAATATAACATTTTTTTCTAATTTTTTTTAATTGCTAAAAGAATTTCTACTTTTTTAATTATAACACGTAGGTTATTAGACCCAATGAAAAGCCATTTTTAGAAAATTTGGCATACTACATAATTACATTAGACACAGCATACTGCAATCAGAATGCAAAAATGTAAATATCTTGCGAAATATGAGCTCGCGTGCGCGAGCTTTTGAAAAATTTCTTTTGCATAATTTAACCTTACAACTACAAGGCACCCAGCTCCATATGGGGAACAACGACTTTAATCGTTCCTATAGCTATAAAACTATTAGTAGCGACCTCTCTTGACATCTTGATAGAAACTACTGACATTTAGCAATGTAGTCATACGAACCTTTATATCTAAAGATGTCGTTCGTGTTTTTGTTAGAGTACACTTAGTAGGAAATTTGAATGAAAGTGATACGTTAGTCGTTTGTCTGAATTCAAAAATAAAAAAAGAATAGTTATTGAACAGTTTTGACTCGAAAGAAAAAAAAAAATACTGTGTGTTATAACGAAATGTCTATTTTGCAGAGGTAAGTTTTTTTTTTTTTTTTCTTTTTTTTCTTTAATTATTATTATTATTATTACAATAGTAAACGTATTAGTAAATCCTATTTTTATGTATGTTCCACATACGGTACGTTGAGCTAAAAAGTTGATTTTTCCGTAAAATAGGGTTTTATTTTTATAAGTTTTCCCTATCTTCTGATCACTCATTACAACCTATATATTTCTGTCGCGCACTAAAAAAAATTGAGCCTTGTAGGGTTAATAGCCAAAACTATTGAGCAACTTATATGAAAACCCCAAACAAATATCGTGTACATTCAAAAAGTTATGTGAAATAGAATGAACAGAATTTCAGTTCTTCTCAAAAAAGAAAAAGAAAAAAAAAAAAAAATCTCATGTCGCACCACATGACTTCCTTATACAATTGTACGAATAAACACGTTTTTATGAAAACATTGACAGTCTTGTTTAAGGTGACTGATTCGTAAACAAACAGACAGGTTCCAGTTCACGAACATTCCTTAAAAAAGAACTGCTACTCGAACCAAAAAAGTCACGATAATACGATTATAAATGCCGCCGAGACAAATATGCTAGCTTTTTCAGGAACAGAACTCAACGGCTTGTTATAGAACATCTCATTGGCAAATGCACAGCTTAGAGTACAATGAAAATCATTCGAGTATAGATGACCCAGTTTTGTTCTCGTTGGTAAAAATGAGTGGTAGGAAATGATAAATTTTACCAAAATAATTAACTCAGTTAAAATTGAGAAAGAGTTTCTGACTATCCTGAAACAATATTTGCCGCAAAATTTTATGACTAATCTCGCCATACCGCAAATTAGTATCCGGCGTAGATTTTTGGTCTTGGCATCGAATTTAGCAACTTGGCGAACGAATTTGGCGAAAATTTGTAGTTTAGGATTGACAAAGTTAGAAAGCTCTAACTTCAATATTAACAGAGTTCTGGAATATTCTGAAAAGATCCATTGGTTTATTGCGCAGAACTAAATTCTTCGAAAGTTCTATAAGACTCACTATAAAAAGACTCACTATAAAGACTATACAAAAATAAAAAAGAAATAAAAAAGAAATGATTTTGATGATTGTAGACTAGAACTTGCCTATATCTTTACGTATTACTTTTTACACGGTATTACACTAAAAATGGAAACCGATGAAAGTTTTTACATTTCCACGAAAGTGGGTTTTGACTTAGCGTAGCGTCAAATTAGGCATTCAAATGCGGCGAAAAAGGGTAGTAAGGGATTTACAAAATTTAAAAACTTTACCTCAATAAGAGTCTAGTTCTGGAAATTTTGTAATGATGCATTGGTTTCTCGTGCAGAACTACCTTGAAAATTCCATAAACCACTGACAATACTTTCGATGAATTCAAATTCCATTCAGACTTCGAAATATTCGGTTGTTCCTGATTTAGTGAAATTTATGCTCTGCAGTGTATTTAACAATGTTTATTTGATTTCTGTAGTAAAAATGACCATTTCATTAGGATTGTTTCAAGAATATTAATTTCTGGAGCACAAAAAAAAAAGAACTGTTCAACTCTTTACTGAATATTAATTAAATAAAGTGCATTCGTCGACTAGAACTTGCTTATTTCTTGAAGAATTACTTTCTACACGCTAAAGTGTCGACAACTTTTTTAAATCAATATCATTACAGGCTTTATCTTCGTGATAAATATTCATTAAATGAAATATATTCGTCGACTAGAACCTTCTCCTCTCTTAAAGAATCAATTTCTACACGCTAAAATGTCGACAACTTTCATAAAAATCAAATTATGGACTGAATATTCATTAAACAAAATGCATACGTTGACAAAAGCCTGGTTATATCTTTAACGCGTTAACGCCCGAATTAATTTTGCAAAATATAATTAGCTGATTATTTCACTTCTAAATTAATAGTAAAATAGATTAACTTAAACAATTCTTCTGATAGTTTTAAATTTAAAGCCTATCCTCATTTATTGACGTTTAGTGTTCTAGCGAGAAATTTTCGAGATAGAAAAACTTTGAGATAAAAGATTAATTTCTTATTGTATGTTGACAAAGATCTCGAAAGTAAAGTATTATAATATATATTATTATTGAACTTGATTTAAGTTAGTATACCTGCCCAAAAAGCAAATATAGGAGCGGCGAATGAAAAATCATAAAATGGCTATCCAAATTATGAAATAACAATTAATAGTAGGCACATAAAACTTTCAGGGATCCTTTAGAGTGACGCTGTAAACTGTCGCTAAAAAGCAGAAATCATTCCAAGAAACCACAAAAAATATACGTGCCATTTTATTAGCTGTCCTCAAATGAGGACAATGGGCACTAACGGGTTAAGCTACTTGCAAAAATGCCTTCAACATTCATAACAATATCATTACTGAGTCTATCATTAGCTTCTTTTGGAATCTCTATGATAGTAGATCATATATAATGGTCAAAACCTTTGTATTTTTCGTCATTAAGAATATAATTTTCCTAAATATCTCCAAAACGGAAAATCATAGAAAGTCCAAAAAGGGAGGTGCACAACTACATGTTATAACAAACCTATATACCAATTTGCAACCTTCTTCTTCCAACTGTTTTTTAAGTTTCGCGAGATACACACACACACACACACATACTTACATACAGACGTCACGAAAATTCGTGTAAAGTCATTGATATCTCTGAAATGGAAATTCGTATTTAAACCGAAGTTGCAGGTGTACAACTAGTCATCATATAACTGTCACACATATAAATCTGCAACATTCTACGATCATTCGTTTTTGAACTATGCGAAATACAAAATCCATTTCGCAAATAGGGATTACTGTACTTCCTTATACTTTGTAAAAAGGGAAGATGATAGGGGGTTTTATCAATATTTATTTACAATCATCGGAAACACTGTAATATCATTGGGCAATGATTCAATCAAAATTAAAATGTGAGTAAAACCCCTTACAGTTCAGCTTTTATTTTGAGAGAACTGAAATTCTGTTCATTCTGTCTCTAATATCTTTTAGAATTTATACGATATTTGTTTGAAATTTTCATAATACTTTTGGCTATTAAATTATGCAAATGAGTTTTTTTTTAAAGCTAACGCATGCGTAGTTAAAAATTATTTAGTAAAAATGCTCATATTTCGTAAGATATTTAATATTTTTGCATTCAGATTGCAGCATGCTGTGTCTAATGTAGTATGCCAAGTTTTCTATAAATGACTTGGCTAATACCCTACGTGTTATAATTTAAAAAGTGGAATTTTTTTTTTTAAAGTTATATTTCCATGAATTTATGTGGTAGCTTCATAAAATTTTATACAGATAATGAGAAAAATCCTCATAATCACATTCCTTAATCCTTAAGGACGCATTTAAAGCATTACTTTTTAAAGGGTGATCCAAAACATTTTGGCTTTTATTTAATGTTTACTGGTTTCCTTTCCCTCTTTAGGACACAATATTTGCTGAAATATATGAGGCATAACATGTTCTTTACACTACCAAAGTTTCAAGATGATTCCTAAAGAATTTTTCTAGATATTTGACAAAACGTCTGAATTCGAAAGTATCCAAATATTTATTGATAGATAGTGTATACTGAAGCTATCTGTATTCTTCCGATTCAGCACATTTGAAAATTCATCTTGGTTTCACCTATTAAAAGGATTTTCAAAAGACCTTTTAGTGGACCTTTTAAAACAGTTCTTTAAAAGGACTTTTAATCAGCCTTTTATAACTTAAAAGTAGTATTGTTAAATAACCTCTCCAACATTCTGGATACATTTATAGGTAGATATCAAACTATTAATTGTGAAATGTGAAGCTTTCACAATACTGTCGAACTTCGTTGACGTGAATCTCAAGGGGGATAAAAAATGTGTTCATGTTATCAGTAGTTCCTTCTATCAGTAACTAATCTTCATTTTGACAGGGATTGTGGAAACAGTTCATGTTAAAAGTAATTTATGTTAACGAGGTTCGACTGTATTATGGTTGACATAGTTGTTTATGAAAATATTTTTTACTTACAAATAATGCAATTATTTTCGATCCTCTTGTTACCCCTTCCCTTCCCCGTGTACAGTCGGCTGCAAAATTATTCGAGCACTAGCCAATAATTCCTATATTTAAAAAGTACACTTAAGACTGTTTTGCTAAGTAAATCCTTGTCGAATCATGTTCTTAGGCTGATTAAGAACATGACTCGACAAGGATTTATTTAACAAAGCTGTATTAAGTGTACTTTTTTTTGGCAAGGATTATTGCTAGTGCTCGAATAATTTTGCAGCCGACTGTATCACGTAACTTACAGTCGGTAACAAAAGTATCCGAACACTAGAGAAAATTCCTGTATAAAAAAAGTAGAGTTAATACTGTTTTGTTAAATAAATCCTTGTCGAATCATGTTCTTAGACTGACTAAGAACATGATTCGACAAGGATTTATTTAAAAAAACAGTATTAACTCTACTTTTTTTTATTATACAGGAACTTTTGCTAGTGTTCGGATACTTTTGTTACCGACTGTACTTGCCATGCGTAGCCGTAAGTGAAGACCAGTTTTTCAGTGTATTTTGGGAGGCATACAATTGTAACAATCACAGCTATCGTAGATCACAAGTCGGATCGTACATTCCGCAGCAAAAGTATCCGAGCACTAGCAATAATCCCTGTCTAAAAAATGTGCACTTAATACTGCTTTGTTAAATAAATCCTTGTCGAATCATGTTCTTTATCTGTCTAAGACCATGATTCGACAAGGATTTATTTAACAAAGTAGTATTAAGTGCACATTTTTTAGACAGGGATTATTGCTAGTGCTCGGATACTTTTGCTGCGGAGTGTACGAACCGACTTGTGATCTACGATAGCTGCGATTGTTACAATTGTATGCCTCCCTTTATCTCATTGCATTGAACATAATTGTTAACACTTTTCCCCATAATTCGGTCTAGTTAGCCAACATAAACGATGCTGACAATAATGTAATTTCAAATATCTGGGACTTAAAACAATGTTTGGAAAAATGATATAAGTACTATACGAAATCATTTTTACAAGTATGTGTGACTTTCCCCATCCCCAAAATTTGTACTACAAAATTTATTGTTTTACAAATGGTTTCCACATTTCTTAAAATCTATTTGTGGGATTAAAATCAAACTAACTAGAAAATTTTTAAAGCAAAAATATGCATCACTGATAACTGATACTGAGTAATACATCGCTTGAAAATTGCTAAGGAACAACTGCTTTTTGCAATGTAACATTCATCTCGACATCTGACTATTCATAGCAAAATGAAAGGTAGAAGATATAGTTGGTCTGGTCAGGACTTGTTATCTGCATAAAAGAAGTGCACGAAAGCTCGTTATTCGTCCAAAAACTTAAGCTATTAGGCGTATGACGAAAATAGTGCCATAAGCTATTGAACTTATTTCTGTGAAATTCCCCGTGGTGTGGCGATAATTAAATGTAAAATGTCTTCATTATTTGAGCGTCTATGACCGTAGATGAGCAGTTGGGTGGTACGAGGTACGTCAAAGAGCCACTACTGTAGTCAACAGTAATGGGAGTGTCGAAAAGTATAATCCGCGATTAAAAAAAGACCATTAAAGGTGTAAATGCTATGCGAAAGCTTTATTGTGTTTGTGGAAGGAACACCATATCGCAACAGGATCTATACCTATCCCTAGAGACGAAAAGGAAGATATCTCACTTCTAGAGCCTAGTTAGGTAGCTGCAGACCTTCCAACATCTACCAGTACACGTGTATTTGTCAGAACCATTACTCAGTAATTAAATCAGGCTTGTTTGTGTATACAAAAACTTGTTCAATGCATCTCATTCAACCCTGCCATCGTCGAGAAATATTGTATTGGTGTAAGTAACATATTTGTTTGAGGATTAGCAACAATGGTCCCGAGTGATGTTTTTCGATGAATACCACTTTACTATGACAAGTGATTCCGGACGCTGATTAGTGTACAGACAGAGAGAAATACATTATGCACCATAGAATGTTCATGAACGTGATCATTATGGCGTAAGTGTGATGGCGTTGGCAGAGGCAGACATTATGCACAATAATAAAACGTCTCACTCACTTTACATCTTTGGGCAAGGTAAGGGGACGTTATATCGACCGGTACTGCAATGAGATTTTTCTGGATCGTGTTAGTTCTTTAATAGGTGCAGTACATCCAGACTTTTGGTCTGTGGATGACAATGCTCGCCCATACAGGACTGCTGAAGTATCGGACACACTAGAAAATTAAAATATCGAATATATGGATGGTTGATGGTTGGGTTTTACGTCGCACTAATGCTGCGCATATGGGCAATTGGCGACGGTCTGGGACACACCCTTAGAGGTGGTCCGGAGACATGCCATCACAATTTTGATCCTCCACGGAAGGGTCGAATATATGGAATGACTTGCGTACTCGTTTGAGAAATCCTAATGAGTATGCCTGGAATGATCTTGGCAGACATGCTTCTCAAAGAGCTCACCCTTCCTGAACCATGCAAGAACTGAAAAGGCCTTAAGAGAAGAATGGATTAATATCTTCCAAGGACTCCTCAATGGTTTAGTAGACAGCATGAATAACATATGCAAAATGTGTACTAGAGTTCTAGGAGAGCATATTCCGTATTCCTTACTGAGAGACTGGTATATTCTTATATCTTGAAAGAACTTTTTTGTGACTCTGAATATTTTCAAATGTGACCTGTATTTATTTTATTTTATTTCGCTTTTCTATATGAAGAAATGTACACCATTTTGCATGTTAAATACAATAATTCATCTCTATTACATATGTGCTTGGTTTCATTTTTTTAATTGCATTTGCTATTTATTTTAAAAACTGTATCTGTTCCTCAGCAATTTCCAAGCAGTGTAGCAGGCCACATGTCAGCCGATGTACACCTAAATTACGTTAGCATTCTTTTTCATAATAGACAGCTCACATATGAAGTTTGGTGAAATTATACACAATAAAAGCTGAGATATAGATTTCCTATAAATAGTAGTAAACGCAACAAAACAACACTACCTCTCTGTCAGTATGCACACAAGCTGAACTAACATGGTATTTCACAATGACCTTTTCACATATTAACTTTTGAGCAATTATACACAATAGAAGCTGAGATATAGCTATCCTCTAAATGGGAGACGTTGCAGCATAACAGCGCCACACGTGAGGCGAATAGCATCGAGAGTTGATAGATACCAATTTATATTGGGATGCAACTAAACAGAAATTTTTATGAAACTTTGTGCTTTAGCTTTTGAGCTAGAGTTGCTACAAAATTTTTGTCACATAGAAACAGAGGGACATTTTAAAAAAATATTCATATCACGTTCAGGTTCAGGACACATCGAATTGTCATAATCCATCAAAAACCGGAAGTCAAAACGTTTTACGAAATATTTTTGAAAATATTGATTTTTTTAGTAACTGTTACAGAGCAAAATTTGCTCTCAGATTAATACATTGAGTTTTCACATAATTGATATGTTTTATAGTTTCCTGAATCTAAAAAGTGATTTTTGAAACTTGGTCAGTATGTACAGTCGGTAACAAAAGTGTCCGAACACTAGCGAAAGTTCCTATATAAAAAAAGTACACTTAATACTGTTTTGTTAAATAAATCCTTGTCGAATCCTCTTCTTAGTCAGTCTAAAAACTGGATTCGACAAGGATTTATTTAGCAAAACTGTATGAAGCATACTTTTTTTACATAGGAATTTTTGCTAGTGTTCGGACACTTTGTTACCGACTGTATATGTGGAATCTTCTCATTATCATACCTCCAAAAGAATAAAGATAGAACAACGAAATTTCATAATTGAGACAAGTCCAGTATACAGATGATTTTGCTCACTTTTGGTGAAAATTGGAAAACTAAACGTATGAATCCGAACATATAAATCCGAAAAAAGAACCTTAAATCTTTATCTTAAAAATGAATCTAATGATTTTAGTCTAAGTTGCTGTATAGCCCGCCTTTTAGATGTCCTTTCCTATGTACTAGCTGATTACTTCACAAAAATTTTTAGGTGCCTTGAATAAGAGTATCAGTTTTAGGTCTTGCAAGTGCGTTTCTTAAAAAAATTTCGACAGATTTTATTCAAACTCGCCCTGTTATAACATGCTTTTAGATGTCCTTTTTTAGATAAATTGTTGCTTTTCTTTGAACAGATCCGTTTGCCAAGTTTTGGCAGAAAGATTTTTTTTTTTTTTTGCAAGTATTACTTGATTACTACAGGAAAAATGGCAGGCGTTCTGATTAGGTAGGTCAATTTTAGATCCCATAAGTTGGAGTTTCAAAAAAGATATTACCATTTTTTTTTTCTTTTTTTTTAATAAACTCACTATGTAAACTCTCTTTTATATGTATTTGCGACTCTCTTTTATATGCTACTACAGAAAAATTGGTAGGCTAGGTAGGCCATTTTTATATCTTATGACTACACTGTCTCTAAAAAGAGTTTATACTATGTCTAGTTGATAATGAAATTCACGTTGTTTTACTCGCCCGATTTTTTATTTTCTGCTTGGTTTTCTATTGAAGATTCTTCACTTTAACTCTTAGATTATATCCTCATGTACAGGTTCTGATTACCAAATAGGCAGGAGAAACTCGTGCTTCCTTTCAAAAACATTGAAACCCCCACTGCCTGCGGCAGCGTATACACGCGCGCATGTTCCTTCGCCCACCGTTCCCACCCTTCCTAATTATTTTACACTTTCAAAAATATCCGCAATCGTTTTCTCGGGCTTTTAAACATAATAATACTAATTTCCAAAGTTCTATCTGAATTCCTTTATTTTTCCCCGGCGACCGCCTTTCCCGCTCCTTGTAATAACTCTACACTTTCGAAAATATCCGCGATCGATTTATCGGGCCTTAAAACCTAATAATGGTAATTTTCAACGCTCTAATTCTTATTTCTATATTTTTGCCCCTTCCCGTCTATCCTAACAATTTTTTCTCTTTTTAAAATATCTGCAATCGATTTGTAAGTCCCAAAATTCAATACGTGCCAATTTTGTATAGTCTAACTCTATTTCTATTGTTTTGACCCTTCACCCCTGCCCTTCCCGGCTCTTATAAAAATTTTACACATTAGAAAATATCCGCAATCGATTATATCAAAAACCTCCATGTACCAGTTTTGAACGATCTAACTCTATATTTTTATATTTTTGCCGCTCCGCCCCCCCTTTCCGCTTCTCCTAATAACCAGGGCCCGATTAAGCTTTGAAGCTAGGGGAAGCTCAGTATCATTTCGGGGCCCTCTTTCATTTCAGAAAATCTTGTTTTCCTGTTACATATTGTAATATAAAAATGCTATAGACCAAAAGTTAGTGTGTGCTTATAGTTATTTATTTTTTCATTCATATATCTGGGTGATTTCTACACACAACATTAAAATCGTATAACTTATTAATTAAGAACATTCAGATTTTTGAGGTTAAATTTAAATAATAGATTTTTCCTGAAATAGTGAGTATTTTATCTTGCTTTAGGCGAATTTTCTCAGAAAAATTCAATCTCAGTATGAAAATATAAAACAGAAAATTCAAGACCCTGTTTTTAGTCATTTTGGGGCCCCCTCCTAAATTTTAGAGGGGAAGCTTGTGCTTCCCGAGCCTTTTGGGTAATCAGGCCCTGCTAATAACTTTACGCTTTCGAAAATACCCTAATTCGACTTGCAGTCCTCTAAATCCTATCTGTACCAATTTAAACGGTCTAACTGTATTTCTATTTTTTTTTTTTTTTTTTTTTTTTTGGCCCCATAACCCACTTCCTCCCCGCCCCACCTGAGACGAATTTTTAAAATTCCAGAAATTGGTTTTTAGATGTTTGTGTGAGCTACATTTTAGAGCAAAAATCTCACATATATCTTTTTTTGATTGTTTGCGATATAAAGGATTATTTGAAATCTCGATTTGCCCACTGCCCCCACAGGGGCTGAACGTCTAAAATTCCAGAAATTAGTTTTTAGGTATTTGTATTAGCTATATTTTAAAGCAAAAATTTCACGCCTATCTGTTTTTTTTTTTTTGTTTGAGGTATATAGGATTATGTGACATCACGTTTTGCCCCCTTTCTGCCTTGGGGACCGAATTTCGAAAATTCCAGAAATTGGTTTTTAGATATTTGTGTTAGATATATTTTAAAGCAAAAAATTTACGGATATCTGTTTTTTTTTTTTTTTTTTTTTTTTGAGATATGAAGGATTTTGTGAAATCACGTCTTGCCTTCCCCCTCTTGGGGGGCGAATTTTGTAAAATTGCTTCTTAGTGGATTTCTACGTAATAGAAGGAACATTGCCACAAAATTTCGTGCTTCTAGGTCCAGGGATTTGGGCTGGGCGATGATGAATCAGTCACTCACTCACGCACTCAGGACAAACGATTATATATAGAAAACTATTGAAATGAATTTATATATAAATATAAGTTTAAAGACTAGAAAAACCAAAAGGAGAATTACAAACCAATGCGTAAAATTGCAGCAAAAGGAAATGCAAAACTTAAATGTAGAAATATATAAACAAATGAATGAAATTAAACCCCAAAAAAAAAACTGAGGGAAGCCCCTCAGTGATAATCTGAGGGGCTTCCCTGTTGAAGATCTCAGTGTTTTTTGGGGTTTAATTTCATTCATTTGTTTATATATATTCCTACATTTATATATATATTAAAAATTCATATCGAATTTTGTGAACTCGTTTAAATGTAGTGACCAGAGAAGCGGGCAAAGCTTGCTAATCACACCTTTTTTATTTTTATTTTAGGGCGTTTCATACATAGTAATACCTAAAATATTCAACGTAACTAAAGAGTATTAAGTATTCGAAATCGAATTTGTAAAAGTCATTTGCTAGGTAAATGTTGCTAGCCTTATACAATTTAATCATTTTCCGTTTAAATATATTACCGATAACGTAATTTTTTTTTTAAATAAGAAAGTATTTTTTTACAAAGATAATGCATTATTCTTACGTTAGGCTACATTTGAGAACAATTTTCAGAATAAAATACAGTGTGTATTTATTTGTATTAAAACGATAATTTCATTCAAAAACTAAACAAAGAATTTCGTTTAGAAGTATAATAATATAGCACGCGAAAGAAAAATAGGCAATAAGCAGACAATCACGCTATTTTTATGAATAAAATGTGAATTCTTAACTATTCCGTGTTTCAGAATGTTTGAATCTAATGATTTCACCTGCTTTGTAAAACGAAAATTTAGAGATTAGAAACATTATTTGTTTGTTTGTTTGTTTATTTTATTTCTGTTATATTTCATTTAGAAGTTTCTTCAAAGTTTATATGATAGAGCAAGATGTTTGATTTTTTTATGCAAAGTATTCGTAAATTTTCTTTTTTGATATAATGAAAAAAACTTATGTCACGGAAATGTCAACCCTTCATGTCCCATAATATAATTTGTTAGCCTTTTCCACCCATTTCTGCTTTTAAAGCCGTCTTATAAAGAACTATTTCATCCTCCATCCTAATAATAAAAATGTTTTTATCTTCAAAATCAATATTTGAATACCGCTTAATGGAATTCGTTAAAATGAACCTCATTACACGTCTAAAGCTATTAACACTTTCTCAAAGCTTTTAGCATCAATCATTCATTTGACGCTTACGTGATTTTCATTTGATAATATGGGTAGCAAGGTAGAAAAACAGGAATTTATTGATTAGCTTACTATTTTCTCCCTTAAATATGAGAATCAAACAAGAAAAGAAACTGCCTGTGTACTGGAGCATTATTTAGGCACTGCGATGGCAGGAGCCCCAACCAAAAAGCTTCTGCTGAAGATAATTTACAGTATTTATGTTAATTTAAAACGAAAAAAAGAAAAGGAAGTGTGTTGAATGTGTTTATTTATAGTGTTTTAAATTGTGCGTGATGCTTAAAATGTGTTGTTAATTTGGGGACAAAGTGTTGCACTGGAAAACACTACTGTAAGAACATATTTTTTTCACAACACTTTTACAACACTATTTTTAGAACACATTTCTAAATAGTTACACTTTTCTAACACATTCAAAACACTATTGCAACACAATAAAGCGTTGTGATTGTGCTTCTTATGAAGTGTTCTAGATAACAACGCCATAAAGTGTTGTTAATTTGAGGACAAAAAGTGTTCTTAAATATGTTTATTTTTGTGCGTGAGCGTTTGCAGTGTATATATAGTTTCTACATGAATAATTCTGTATTTTAATATCTCTAAACATGTGGAATGACCTGCTTGATATTAAGTCAAGAATTTCCTGGATGGATTTAATAGTGATATGAAATCCCACTGTCTATTTAGCTTAATCGCATACAAAACATGACAGTAGCATTTCGAAATTGACTAAATAATCTAAACATGAGTTTTCCAAAGTTTTTAAGAATTGCGATGAGTGCTAAAACAATTACTGTTCAACTAAACTCTACAACGCAAGTATCGCGAAAAATATTTGATGAGATGTACTCTAAATTTGCTGACATATTTGCTCAAGTTTTAGAGTTTTCTTATGTACTTCTGGCACCCGAAGATGGTGAAATTGGAAGAGATCTTGGAAACGGAAGTTGGACAGGAATTATCGGGATGATCCAACGCAACGAAGCCGATATGGGAATAAGTGGATTATCTATATCTCTGCAGAGATCTGAAGTGGTGAAATTCAGTTATCCATTTCAAAGAACGCGTATTATTTTTGCTACAAGAAGAGCAGAATATAGGCCTGAACTTACAGCTTTCGTTGGGCCCTATTCTTTCGAAGTGTGGATGGTGATAATAGCGTGTCTTATAGCCATGCCATTTGTGCGAACTGTGTTATTTCCTGGGAAATATTGTTTTAGGAAAACTATTTGGATTTCGTATGTAACATTCATTGGCCAAGCGCTCCGAGTCAAATTATACAAAACTGGTGATTATGTGATGATGATTTTTTGGATAATCTCCATTGCAATTTTAGGCTACTGCTATAAAGCAACTCTTTTGTCTTTCTTGACATTCCCTCCTTTAGAAAATATTCGTACGATACCTCAATTAGCAACTGCAGTTTCAAACGGAAAATACCAATGTACGACTTATCCTGGTGCTTTCATCGCTGGTCTTTTAGCAAGATCTACTGAACCAGATTTAAGAATCATTGGAAGAAATCTGCAGAAAAACAAGGGTTCGATCAATATTTTAAATGTGTTGAATAATACAAAAACTAAAAAAAAGCCAGCATTCGTCGGAGGAGAAAACCACTTAAATCCTTTCAAAATGAAATATATTATATCCGATGACGAATTGATTCCCGCATTCCTTGCAATTCCAATGAGGAAAGATTTTTGTTGCGAAGCTGCACTAAATCAGCTCATAAGTTACATATGGGCGTCTGGTGTATACAAAAAGTTAGTAATAGATGATGGTTTCGTCAAAACTTTGAAAAGTTTTTCCCACTCTCCAGATAATGTACATAAACTCAAAGAAAGACCGCTTTCGCTTGACGATTTTGAAGGTATTTTTATCACACTCCTGTTGGGGTATATTTTATCGATATTCACATTTATCGTCGAAGTAGTTGTTTATAATTTGAAAATATCGATGAAATTTCGCAACGTGTCTTACAAATCTGTTTACAGATCAAGAAAACGTTATAAATATGATTTTAAATCAAAAAAGGTTTTTTGTAAGAAAGCTTATAAATTATAGAATATCACATGTCTGTGATGTTACACATGTAAGTACTACGCATGTACAAATAAACATTGCAACATCTGTGGGAAATGTGTCCTCCTGATTGTTGGTCATTTGGGATGATAAACATGGTATATTAAAAGGAGACTTGACGCGAGATAACCATTAGAAAAACCTTCAACGTCTTGAGCGCCAAAGGAAATAATGAAATCGAAGACAGCTGCTTCGGTAGCATTTAGCGTATCGTCATCAGTGCATAAAGAAACGAAAGCAAAGGGCTCGTACATATAAGAAAGGAATCGAATTCTACAGCTGTTTAACCAACCAATAGAATTAGGCGTCATGTGTGGGAAAAACCAATAGGAAATTGATAAACAATTGATAATCGGATTCTACGACTGCTTAATCAACCAATTGAATTAGGCTGAATGTGGGAGATTAACCAATAGGAAAATGAGAAACGGTACATTTTTCATGACTACCGTTTCTTATTTTCCTACTGGCTAATCCCCTACATTCCATCTAATTCTATTGATTGATTAAACAGTCGTAGAATCCGATTCCTTTTTTATATATAGGATTACTTTACTTTCATTTTTTACATATTGATGATGGTATGTTAAATGCTACCGAAACAGCTGTCTGTTAATTCATAACTTCCTTTGGCGTTCAAGACGTTGAGGAATTTTTCCTGTGTTTAATTAAATATAATATTTATATCTTACTGAAAATATATAAAAAAAAAAAGAAAGAAAAGAAAGAAAGAAAGAAAGAAAAAGAAAAGTACACTATTGTTACTTTGCATGATTAAACGATTACAAAATATTTTGGATTTTAAGGTTTCTTTAACCTATACAGAAATGAAAATATATATCTTGACAAATATTTTATTTTAACTCCTAAATCATTTTGCCGCCCAACCGCTTCCGGTACTACAGGCGGATATCATTTTTAGCATTATGTTGTGCAGCTTATTTTTCACGCTTTGACAAGTGGACATTTGAAGTTTTTGAATCATGTGCAATGTCATTCAGGATAGACATGATAAATACTAATAATAAAAACTGAAACTGAAATTGCTATGTTAGATTTCACATTGAATTGCTATTGACATATAATACCTAAAAGAATACTCAAATAAAACCAAGTAAACACCAAAAACGAATTAAATTCGAAACCAATTCGGTTTAGTTATTTTAAAAAGAGTTTTGGTTTAGAAAGAGAAAGTTATACTTATATCCAGTATATTTTATAAAGCATATTCTTTTACGTATTATGCTTTAATTAGTAAAGCAATCCAGCGTGAAATTCTTCACTGCAGTTTTATCAATTTTTATTGTTAATATTTAATACAGCTATCATGAAATGTATGTAAATGATTTAAACAGTTTCGCATCTTTATCTTTCTAATAATAATCATGCTACACATGTCCTAATTTTAGGAAACGCATTTTTATTCTTTTATCTTATTTAATGCAGTTTTGAAGATATTACTTTATATATTGATATCCCTAGTTGGTTATCACAATTACTTTTAAACTGCTTAAATTTATGCTTAATTCATTATTCTAGAACGGACCTACATTTAACAGTAAAGCCATCATGTTGATGACCATAAATTTTATATATTCATACACATGCATACAGTTTCCATCTTTAGGATTTTCACTGATGTCAAAGTTTTCTTTAAATAGTATTTTGCTTTATTTATTTATTTATTTATTTAATCATACACATAGTAATTTATATAGATCTATCATCCCCATATTATCCAGCAAAAATTTTTGATGCGGGAAAAAAAAAAAAAAAAAAAAAAAAAAAAAGGCATCAGCCATCAGCCATTAGTAGGTAAGAAACTCAGCAATAGTAATAAAGTAGAATGTTGATGAAGTTTCAAAATGCCGAAATATTGCGTGGCTTTTAATTGTTCTATTAAATATATGAAGGGAAATGAAATGAGTTTTCATAAGTAAGTTATATTTGACTAAGTTATGAAAAATATAATTTCACAATCAGTTGCTTTGTTGTTATTATGAAATTAAGGCTGCTTTCATATTAAATGGATTTTTTTTTTTTTTTTTAATATTTTTTAATATTTTATATTAGTAAGTAATATGGAATTTTCAAAATACTTTAAAATATAGTTAACAGTGACAACTTTAAATATTAATTAAGTTAATACATATAGTTAAAAAAAAAAAAAAAAAAAAGAGAGAGAGAGAGAGAGAGAGGGAGAAATAAACAAAAATGAATTTGAAACTTTGTCAAGAGTTTTTCATCCACCTTTAGTATCTAAATTATCCATAATTTTTATTTGCTAGATTATTCGTGTGAATTTCCGTGTGTATTCACTCGAGGAAAGACGGCCATTGGGAGGTAAAATAGCCGCCTTTCCCTAAATGAAAAAAAATCGCATTTTTCCCCTCGATCTATCTTATCCGAATATATGCTACAAGAGTCCAAAGGCTCCGCCTTTTTCTTTTTTCAGGACACTTTCAGAGATGAGAAAATATCCCCTCTTTTGTTATCACTATTTTTTATAAAGAAATATCTTTAACGCATTTTTATCGTAATGAGTTGTGAATGAATAAGATTAATGTTATTGTGTAAAAATAGTGGTAGCAAAAAAGACAGAAATTTCTCACTCCTGAAAGTATCCTGAAAAAGAGACAGAGACTTCGAATTCTGATGCTATGTAACAAAAGTATTACAATTATGAACAATTTAGACTGTGACAATTTGGATCTATGCCTTTTATGATCTCCTGAATTCGTTTATGATTTTTACTTCGACACATGTATGTGTGTAAGTGAACACGATAGATTTTAAATGCTTTATTTGAGTGAGTTCAAATTTTGTAGGTATATTAAAGGTCGTCGCCGCACGACCTCTATAAATTTTCATGAATGCGGCTTATATAGTTCTTTTACAGGGACACTGATAAGAATTCTTCATTACAACAAATGACTCAAATTTTATGAAGTGTGCTAGAGTCTAAACTCCACGTTCAAATAAGATGATATTGGATAGGCATGATATAGATCATCGTCACAAGAACTATACGAATTTTCATGAATGGGGAAATCCTAGTTTATTTTATTTATTTATTTATTACAGACACACAAAACAGAATTCTTATATATTGCAGTCTATGGAGTCAAACTAGTTAAAGTTTGTTTTAGTAATATTAAATTGTTTAAAACAGAAAAAGAAATTACGTTACATTGCTTTGCTAAAGTATGATCCAATAGCAAATAATCTACTACAGTTATAACGCAATTATCTATAAAACGCACTACTGGTCGGATGTAAACATTAAAAATTTTCTTTTGAGAAAATTATTTATCTGACATGTAGATATATTACACACAACTAAAATAAATGTTTGAAACATTCTTTCATCTTTATATTCCTAATTCATGGTTTTCAATTAATAAAGAAAGAATACAATTATTACAATGAGCATCAAAAACTGTTAATCACATGCACTAAACTAAATCTATAATAATAAATGGAAAGGTTTGTCTGTCTGTTCTTTTATACGTTCAGCCCCTATTGAACGCAGAAGTACAAGAATTGACATACGGATGCTCTGGAGCCTTTCCGATGTTTTCCTCGAAACAGAATTTAAAAATCTTAATTAATTTCGGAGATATTAATTAAAATGTTGACCCATGGATCGAAAAATGACCAAAAATCCTTATTGCTTAAAAAGAGGCATTCTATCAGCATTCAGCAGACGATTTTAACGGCTGTCTGTAACGGCACAAAACATGTGAGAGTCATTAATGTCACATGATCTCTAACTGGGGTTAAAAATTGCAAATTTCAAAGTGCTTCAAATTTTCTTTTTCGTACACAACACTTAATATACAACCTATTCAGCACAAAACCAACCTGCAGTTAAAATTTCATCAATTTTCATTAATAAACAAAGCAGTCACATTTTAATTGCAAATTAAATTTTATTCCAACACGTAATCTATCTTTCAATAGACGATAGGAGTTTCCATAGCAACAAAATACATTTGAAGGAACTAAAAAATACTTTTTATTTTTATTTTTAGTTCCATTACCCGACCACCGTGGTATATATAGGTTTTGGGATTGTCCTGATTAGGTTTTCTTTTGTATCTCAGCTACTAATTAAAATAATTTCATAAGTAACACATTATTTGAAAGCTTTGTTGATTTGGAATTGAACAGTAGATTACAGAAATTTCTACCGCCAGATATTTTAAAATTTCGATATTTCAAATTCTAATTAAATTATTTTTAATACATCATTCGAAAGATATTTTAAAGTTCTTTTAAATTATCGAAAGTTTTCACCAGATTTACACGTTTTGAGGTGTCCTGAATCAGTTTTCTTTTGTATCTCAGCTACTAATTAAAATAATTTCATAAGTAACACATCATTAGAAAGCTTTTTTGATTTGGAATCGAACAGTGGAATACAGAAATTTGCACCGCCAGATAGCGCTGCAATATTTTAAAATTTCAATATTTCAATTTCTAATTATCATTAAATTATTTTTAATACATCATTCGCAAGATATTTTAAAGTTCTTTTAAATTATCGAATTTTTTCACCAGATTTGCACGTTTTGAGGTGTCATGAATTAGTTTTTTTCTGTATCTCAGTTATTAATTAAAAAAAGTTCATGAGTAATACATCATTTGAAAGCTTATTTGAGTTGATACACATTTTAAAGTACTTTTACATCATCGAAAATGGAATTCGAGATTTAACCCGATTTACGCGTTTTGAGGTGTCCTGATTAGATTTTCTTTTGTATCTCATCTACTAATTAAAATAATTTCATGAGTAATACATCATTTGAAAGCTTTGTTGATCTGGAATGGAACAATAGATTACAGAAATTTCTACCACCAGATGGCGCTGTAATATTTTAAAATTCCAATATTTCAAATTCTAATTATGATTAAATTATTTCTAATAAATCATTCGAAAGATATTTTAAAGTTCTTTTATATTATCGAATGTGGAATTCGAGATTTCACCTGATTTACAATTTTAAGGTGTCCTGATCAGGTTTTCTTTTGTATCTCAGCTAACTGAGTAAGACCGTTCAAAATTGGTATATGTTAGTTAATTAGGAGGGGCTGGAAGGGTGGGGAAGGAATAGGCGCGTAGCGCGCATGAGACTACGCTGCCGAAGGCAGTGGGGACCCGGTCCGACAATTTACCTGATGAGAAATTATTTTTTTAATTTTCTTTTCTTAAGAATAAGAGTTTGATTTCAGAAGGAATATGGGCGCTCACCGCACGTATATCTTAACATGTGCGCGTGCAGCGCGCATGGGTTTGGGACCCGGTGCGAGTTTTTACTCGATGATAAACGACTTTTTTTAAATTTTATTTTCTTAATAATAAAAGTTTGAGTTGAGAAGGAATATGCGTGTACAGCTCACGTATATCCTCAAACATGTGCGCTGCGCGCGCACGGGTCTGCGCAGCCGAAGGCAGTGGGATCCCGGTGGGAGATTTTACCCGATGCAAAATGATATATTTTTTAATTCCCTTTCTTAAGAATGAATGTTTATGAGTAATAACACGGAATTTTGAGAAGTCATGAGGATGGTGAAGGAATACGTGCGCGCAGCGCACGGGTCTACGCTGCCGAAGGCAGTGGGGACCCGGTGCGACATCTTTCCCGATCAGGAATTTTTTTTCTCTTTTTTTATCACATGATAAAAATTAATGCAATTTTGAGAATTCATTAATTATTGTGATTCATTTAAAAATAGTGACCAGCGAAGCGGGCGTAGTCTGCTAGTAAAAAATAAAGTCATGTTGGAATTAAATATCAGATGAGAAACTTTAAATTTCTAATATACATGTATGATTAAGGAAGAATTTCAACAGCCATTATAGAACAAATTCAGATGTAAAGGAGAGAAAAAGAGGAGGGGGTGATTTTTTTTTTTTTTTTTTTTTTTTATGAATAAAATATTTTAAATTTATTACAATAAGAAATTCTAACGAGAAAAGTAAATTTCATAATCCTAAAAAATCAACAAAACTTCAGAATATAAAATGCTGGTAAATGAATGAAAAACAATATTAAGTATAGTGTTAATGTATTTGCTGCTAATTTATTTAAATAATCATTTATAAAAATTTTAAATTTTATTGAATTCCATATTTTATGCTATAAAAAAATTATCCTTTGAAACTGTTCTTAAATGTAAATATCATAATTTATTCCATGCAGTATTTGACCATAATTAATCGATAAATTTTACAATTTGTAAAATTATCTATATAATGCAAAATTCTATAATATGCACTACTTCTGGTCCCAAGGTGTGCGTTATAAAGATCCTCTACTATATTATACGCACTATAGTACGTATAGTTTTTTATAGTGCAGCACGAAAGAATTGAAGCATATTACACCCTATGGGGTTGATATGAAATGTTTTAAATTATTAAAAAGAGAATTAAACTGATATAGGTTTTTCAATTTTGCTACAACATGGTCGTTTGTTAAAAATTGTGTTTTAAAGTATCTAAAAGAAAATGAAACTAGTATGTAATTTAGAATTTTGCTACAGAATAGTTGCTTGCTAAAAACTGCGCGCTTTTCATTTTAGGTCTGGGGGCGCGTTCGTAAACTCCACACTATGTGCACATAGTTTTTGCGGTTAAAATTCAGTGTAACACGTTTTTTATGAGTTAACGAACGTTTTTGGGTGAATATTGTTCTAAACTTTTGTGAATTGTTTATATATTTGTTTTCGTTTGTACAGCATTTTGTTATTTTAAGTTTATTAATATTTAGTCTTAATATATATATATATTTATAGAGTTCTAACAGATGACGTCACGAGCATGTTTGCTGAAGGACAGTTGACCCCACTGACCCATTTTATCATTGCGGAATAGTGTTACAAATTTATTGTAACACAATGTTGTAAATGTATTTGTAAAAGCATAAAAAAATTCGACTACTACGCTTCCAAAGGCATGGA
The DNA here is from genome assembly GCA_963930645.1 of Salticus scenicus. Lineage (NCBI taxonomy): Eukaryota > Metazoa > Arthropoda > Arachnida > Araneae > Salticidae > Salticus > Salticus scenicus. The sequence goes on from OZ005662.1 coordinate 5,114,285, forward strand.
AAAATTAGCATTGTCCTTCAGCAAAGTAAGGTTGCTAAGAAGATAGTCACGTGGTTGTTAAAACTGTATAGATAATTATTATGCATATGTCTATATAACATTGTGTATATTATTGGTGATATATATGCCAGTTTGAAATTGTGTAATTACTTTTCAACTTTCATTTCAAACATCTACCCACAATATCTCTTCTGAACGGAACAGTTTTGAAAAAAGAAAGAGGAGAATAAATGAACAAAATTTCAAGCAATTTTTGTATTTGTAAGCGATGATGTAAGAAAAAAAAATCTTCTTCTTTAGCACTGATATTTTTTTTTAACATTACAGAATTAGACATTTCCATGATACATTTCATATTTCTAATTATGGCAAGAAATACATTCATCACCTAAAATTCTTATATAATGAATCGAGTAGATTTTATTCTTCGTTAATGTAAGAAGTAGAGACAAGAGAAGGTACTTTTCATTTCACCGCCACAAACCTGGCCAAGCAAACTTTTTTGGCGGCAACAATACATTTATGAATCATCATCAAAGTAAATTTGTAACTTATACATATATATATATATATATATATATTCAAATTTAAAGTTTATTTACATACGTTATTAAAGGTTCAACAAAATAAATGTTATATTTTTTATGGGATAACATAAAAAAAAAAAAAAAAAAATGAAAAAAAGAAAGAATTTGATGAAATTCTGGTAAAAGCAGAATTTAATTTAGTACGGAGGACTATTAGATTTTTCTTCTTTTTTTTCAAATTATAACATCGCTTTCAAATTCTGTACTGATAAGTATAAAGGATTTAAGCCCAAAAATGTCGATTTTGAGTTAAGTACATAGTCAGACTCAGAAAAAATTCTCTATCGATTGGTATAAAGGATTTAAATCCATGTCATTTAGTCTTTGAAAAAATCCATTGGTAAAAAAAGATTCAAGTCAGAAATTTAGCATTAATCTTTGGTATAAAACAATTTATATAAAACTATATAAATCAAAACTATATAAATCTGTTAAAAATAACCAAACTTTAAAATTAAATATATGCAGTTTACCCACAAAATTGTATATTATGATAATATCCTGGTTAAAAATGTATTGGACGGATAAATCTTTATACAGAATTTTTTTAACTTAATTTTTCGTCTCCTGAAAAATCAAGGATATGGACTTAAATCCTTTATACTTATCAGTACAGAATTATTCAATTATATTTTCCATAAATTTTCAATTTCGATAAATGTCCAACTATCGCAAAACTGGTAAGAAAAAACTGTAGACTGAGACTAATAGTCCTCATTCCTTAAAAAAGAAAAAAAAAGTAAACTAAGGGGTACAGGGAAGAAAAGTGTAGAAAGAAAAAAATGCATAATTAATCATAGTTAAAGCTCATCACTGACTGACTGACTGACTCTGTCACGCTTAAAAAGGCTTGTAAGAGATTTCCTTGGACTCTGTCTGTGTGTGAATGCAAGTTGTCACCTCATTTTCATATTTTAGTTGATTTTAAAAACTCTAATTGTCTTATCGATAAGCTGTTTAATCCGAAGGATTCAGAAAAACCGTCTCTTTCATTGGGTACCTTATTTGTAACGAATCTTTGATCAGATTTATAAAAATTAATTAAAATATGAAAATAGACATAGCTTTAAAATAGACATTTAAATTTTTAATTGTTGCCATTTTTTTTTCCAGAATAAAATAAAATATGCTTTCACGTAAAAAAAAAAAAATATATATATATATATATATATATATATATATAATATTAAATTTGCGTCTATATGATGTCGTGATGATCTAAAACATGGCGTCTATAAAATAATAATAATAATTTTAAATAAAGTGCGCAAATTTCGAACAGGCTTGCTAGCAAATGAATTATTTAAAGTGAGAAATAAATAAAATGACATGATCATTTTTCAACGGGCCCCTCAGTCACTCTACAACAAACTAGTAGATTAAAATAATAAGAGAATTTGTGTTAAAAGCTATCTTAAGATACTGTAGAAAACAATCTTTTGATAATATTAATAATAATAATAAAAAAATTATCCTAAGTAAGCAATATATAATAGCTTTTATAACAGCAAGACACATTCGCGTAATAATATCCCTATATATATATATATATATATATATATATTAATTTACAACAGTTTTAGCTGCATATAAAAAGTGCTATTTAAGAAAATTTGCCGTTAAAATAAAAATAAAAAAATCTTTTTAAAAATGTTTTAAGTAAAAAAACATAATTATGAATTTCTTTAATGTAATAGATTTATTTATATACAATTTTTTTAAATTATTAATTTTGTGCCGCTTTATTAAAAATATTAAATACATAAGATTAACTTGTCATTAAGTATTAATTTTAAATGAGATTTTAAATCTTAGAAATTTTCAAAAACAGTTTGATATCTTAATCAAATGTATAAAAAATTCATATTTGTATAAATTAGACACATATTTATATATTATTAAAATGAAAAATCCCCTCTTTATTTATGAGTTTATAAGTAATGAAATATAAAAATTACACTGAGAAAAAAAAATATACCGCCTTCTTCTAGAATGAATAAGTGACCATTTTCTAAATCCCTTAACTAGAAATATAGATTTACAAGCTATGCGCATAAGGCACGCCAATAAACTGAATAGACGACATGATCGAGAATTTCTAGTGTACACATTTCTAGAGATGATGAAACAATATTCTGAATATTACGAATCTTTTGTATTGATTCTCGCTTGATTTTCTAGAATTGGGTTATAAACCAAGATTATAGTTGCTGAAACCCGCCTCTTGTAGTTTCATTTATTTGCAGAGATTTTTAAATAACTTTGCCCACGGTAACATAGTCAAACGCTCTAGAATTGTAATAGGGGCTTCTACAACACGCTTTCCAAGGGGACTAGAATTTATAAGGATAACATGGAACTATTTTTTCTAGAACCACAATTTAGATTCTAGATATCAGTTACATAATTTTTCTCAGTGTACTTTATTTTATTTCTTTAATTTTCAAGAAATATTTCTACTCATTTAAATTTATTGAATAAAACAGGCGATGTTTTTCGAAGTTTGTTTATTAAGTTAAAAAAAAAAAAAAAAAAAAAACTTTTAAAACGCTTTTAAACGTTTTTAATACATTTAAAGTGTTAACGACTTCGGTTTGTCTGTTTGTGTTCTAACTCCTGGAAATATTCACAAAACATCTTGAAACTGTTGTACATTATTTAAGTTCACTACAAGACGTTACGTATTGAAAATGGAGTAAATACCACCAATGGTTTGTACATAGGTACACCCTGAAGAAATCTGAAGCATTGTGTTCTATAAGAGTTATTTCTATAAACCGTATTTTAAATACCTTTATTTTGCATACGTTATAATGAAATTGACATTTACTATTCATATGCACAAGAAATGTTCTTTTATAGAATATATTAGCATTAACATTAAAATTTACAGGGCCACACAAAAGTATTCGAATACAATAAGGGACTATAATCTATAATTGGAAAATAGTGCAACATAATTTTCGTTTTTACTAAGCATTTTAAACACTGCAATGCTTAAAAGTTATTATGATTTGAAATAGACTGTTTCACTGTAAAAAAATTGTGCCATATTACACAACAATACTGAGGCAGCATATTTTCCCCACTCATGTAGAGAAATGTTACCAGCTGCAACTGTGTAACCGTAGCATGTTACGCAGTTACAGCTGGTAATATTTCTCTGCATGTTTGTGGCAAGTAAACTACCTCAAATTGCTGTGTAATATAGCACAAATTGTTTAGAGCTGGCTATCTTTCTTTCCATCTGACCAAGGCCTGATTATCGCACAGGCCAACTAGGCCTCGGCCTAGGGCACCTCTATCTAGGGGCACCAAAATAATCTTAAAAATTTAAAGTGCTATTTTTGGCAAAGGTTTCCTTGAAAAACATAACTGAAATCTAGCTAATGGTAATAGTCTTTACTTGGAATCTGATCCCCTTCGTGTAGGATTAAAGTTGTATATCATGTTTCTGGACTACACCTTGGGGTGGATCCCAAACCATCACACATTTTCTAACCTACGTTCTAACGCAGCGTTGAACCTACTGAAACTAAACCTCAGGTTGGTATCTAGTTATATTTTCTAACTTTAAAATTCCATTAATCAATAAAAATCCAACATTTTTTAAAACTCTCCGTACTTAAGGCAAAAGTTGAAAATTGTAATGGCATGTCTTTTTACTATCCCTTGGGGTGATTATTATATTAAGAGTTGTACCTTTCCCTTCTCACGTTGAAATAGTACTTAATTTTTTAATTGAAGTAAAGAAAGTCTGAGATGAAATTAAAATAAAATAAAACATCTTCCAATATTATGAAATTGTGAGTGAAACTTTTGAATAAATAGATTACAGACTCAATCCAGGAGGTAAATAAAAACAATTTAATGTTGACGTATTTATAGAACTTCTGTCTAAACAATAATTTTATTTTTTTCCTCAAGAAGTATTAACATATTCCACCTAAAAATAATCATAACTGTTTGAGATTTCTTTGTAAAAATAAAAATAATAATAATTTTAAACTAACTTCTTATGAAGACGATGCTTTAATTTTGTTGCCGACATTCAAACTTCCTGCACAAATTAAGATATTTGTTTTGAGAAAATTACTTAAATTTGTTGGAGAGGGAGGGCACCAAAATCACTCTGGGCCTTGGGCCTCAGTAGGCTTTAATCGGACTCTGCATCTGACTGTTTGTCTATCTATCTATCTATCTCTTTGCCTCTAGCGTCCATAAATATTCTCAGAATTTTTCTAAAAAGATGTATAGCATTCAAGTTCACTGAGACATATTCTCTGTTTAAATGGCGTAAACAGTGCAATTGGTTTTTGTGCACAGGCTCATCCAAAAGAATGCCAATGTATCGTGTTCTGTGAAAGGCATTTTTAAATAACTTTGTACTGCATAGCTCATGGTGAAATTGACATTTACTATTCATACGCTAAAAAAATGTTTTCTGTAAAATATGGCAAAGTACATTGAAAATTAAACGATGAAATGAGTACGTACAGTTGGCAAACAATACAAGTTATCACAGTAGCGCAGCCAGAAAATTTCGGTAGGGGGGGTCCAAAAAGAAAAACTATAAAGAATGCAGGGCCATTTGAAACCTATTTTATGTATATGCCCTGACTAACTCTAAGGCATGTGGGCCCCTCTCCTTTAAGGGGCCCACTCAGAATCGTATGCAGGTATTCTGCAACGTAAAGACCTTTTATGCCACTGCAAGCGTGGCCCCTAGAAAAAGCTTGCACCGGGGCTCCAGGTAGTCTAAATCGGGCCCTATATGTGAGTTTTTTTTATAGCTGTCATCATTTAAATTTTTAAATTTACAATTATTTTTTATAGAAATCATTGATCGTGTTTTCGTCCGATTTTATTTAATGAGGTATTATAGAAATCTGATACGAAGTTTATCCAGAAATTGGATATATTTGACAGCTCTTTATAGTTTTAGTCTATGGGACTGATGCAGGCAACAATTTTTTCACTTCATTTCTAAATTTCTTTCTGGTTCAATAGATCGGTCCCCCTTTTTCAGGTTTTCATGGGCTACCACATCTGAGAAACCTGCCATACTTAACATAATTATAATAATTAAATTAAATAATAAGGGGAAAAATACTTTACGAGTTATTTTAAGATTTTTGCATATCACATTTTTTTCTTATTAAAAAGGGATGACCTTAACAGCACGATTCAAAGTCATATCCTCAAATTTCGAAATAAAATTAACATATTCAAATGCAAAACGGGGGTAAAATCTCTGAAAATGGACAAAAAATATCTTTACAAATCGTTTCATGTTTTATTTTTACTTTCTCCGATATTTAATAGAAGAAAATATTAGATTCGTGAAAAATTCTGACATCGTGTTTTCGATGAATTTAAACGTTTTGCGAAGTCTAGAACACGATTTGAGTACTTTTAGAAAATGTCTGTACAGCACAGAATTTCAGAAAATTTGATATATAGATGCACTTTGACATAAATTAGTGCCTATCAAATTTTGGGGGAAATTGTCCAACAGGTGGCGTTGTCATCCCACTTTTCTAAAATTTTAACATGATGGTATCGGACAAAATTAGGTATAAATACGTGAAGAGAATTATTTTTTAATAATCATTATGAAATTAAAATAATAATAATAGTTATAATAAATAATGGTAGTTAACTGGGGAAAAAATTGTATATGTAGGAGCAATGCTTTCGCCTCTGGAGGGAAGTCCCCCGAGTGAGGGGGAGTGTATCTTTCAAAGAAGCTCGTCCATACAATACCTTTAAAACGAATGGTTGAACCACCGACTTGCGATAATTTAAAATAAAGTTATCGATTTTTTTAATAAAAAAAAAAAAAAGCCTTTTTTTTTTTTTAAAGATGTCATATAGAGAATAAAATTGACTTTCATAGGGTACTTAATGTTATACTATTATTTATTATACATTTAAGGTGTAAATCGTCTGCAATCATCGTCGAAGCTAATTTTAATAAATTACTTTTGCTGGTGAATTTGTATAAAAAAATATATATAAGAAAGTCATGCGGTGGCCGCAACATGCTAGATTTTTTTTTTTTTTTGTTCCATACGGCAGTTACATAAATAAAATATGAAAAATTTACATTGTGCACATAATTGTGTATATAATTAGGAAAAGCTTAACAAGAAACCAACAAAATCTTGTACTGCTTGGCCATCATAAAACTTTCTTCCATATCATTCTAATGTATCTAGTTGTGTTTCTAAAGACTTGAACTGTTGTTGAAAGACTTAATAACTACCCCCAGTTTCTGACTTGTTCTTCTATTTTTTTTTTTTTATTTAATTTTCTTTTTTTCAGCTTTCAGTTAATTTTTTGCGAGATTTTGTTTTATTTGAATGTTTTGACAATTTTCCCGCAAACTTGGTCGACAGAAAATGCAAGTTTCGAACCAGGGCTTTCTCAAATATCTAAAAGCCCTCGTTCGAACCCAGGTCACCCTCTTCGGTTTCGCGTTTCGGAGTCTTCAGTGGTTTTCTCCAAAACTCGCGTGAACACGGGCTAGAATCCTTTGAAACGACCAAATGGAGGGTACTGCAACATCAACACCATTTATCCCTCTTTGTTTAGCGAGTTCCTTTGTTATAATTATTATAATTATTATTATTATTTTCTTCCTTCCTTTTTATTGAATGATGTGCAAGAATTTCGTTCCCCCAGTAACGCATGATCAATTGCATATAATTTCACAAAATGTCTCATTTAGTTACATTGTGATAATTTGAAGCAAATAACATTATGAAATAATAAGTTTTTTACCATATTTTTTTAAAGATCTACCACAGAATCTATCACGTGGAATTTGCCGAATTTTATATCAGTGATACTTACTTTATAATAATAATAATAAAAACAACAACAACGATATCAACTGTTGGTCTAACTTTTGCGTATATAGCTTAACAAGTGTTGTTGCAATGCTACAAATTTTTGAAAACTATCTCTCAGAATCTATAAGATGTAATTGAACAAAAATAACTGTGCCAGTAGTTTTATAAAAATAACTGTTTTTTTTTTTTCTTTTCTGGCGAAGGATGTGCCAGAAAGTACTTTATTCATTATGTTTGAAAGATATAAATGAAAAATTTGTAATGACCCCCTTCATATCATAATAGTTTAATATTCAATTCAAATCCCAAACTGAAAAACTATAAACTACGGTCGGCAGCAAAAGTATCCGAGCACTAACAATAATCCCTGTTTAAAAAAAGTACACTTAATACTGCTTTGTTAAATAAATTCTTGTCGATTCATGTTCTTAGTCAGTCTAAGAACATGATTCGACAAGGATTTATTTAATATAACAATATTAAGTGTACTTTTTTGATATCGGAATTATTGGCTAGAGCTCGGATACTTTTGCTGCCGACTGTACATGTCATTTTTCTCAAGGATAATTTTAAAATCCCATGCAGTTTTCCTCACAATGGAAATGACAAAAAAAAAAAAGTAATTAAATCACATTAAAGATGTTTACTTTCATCCACAAATTTTGGTTCAAATCAAAAGTTTATCCAAAACAGTAAGAGTTTCTTTTAAAATTAAGTGTTTTCCTACCTTTCAGGATTTTGATTAAATTAAAATTGTATGTAAATCGTAAATAGGAAAATTCGTTAAACATTATTTTAACTAAAAAAAAAAAAAAACTTTTAGATTATGAAGCATATATTTCTTTCTTTTCTTTCTTTTTTTTTTTTTTTTTAGATCCAACCAAGAAACATTTAACTCTAGACTCAGTTTTAAACTTCTAAATTTGTACATGGGTTGAACTTATTTAGATGAAAAATGCATAATACGAGTATAATTCCTTACAATTATATATTTGAAAAAATATTAAATAAATAAGTGCATAAATAAACTATTTTTTAAGAAATACCAAATAAAAAAAGAACTTTAAATCTTATATTTGTAAATAAATTTAACTTTTTTAAATTAATGATTAATTTATTAAAATTCGAGATTAATTTTGTTTGAGTTTTCCCACTTTCTGTCGATTTAGATCTATATATTTAACTATTGATTTACAACATTTAAAACTAGACTTATCGTCCTTTTGAATGAGTCCAGGTCGCGCTCCTTTGTCTAGCCGTACAGTGTTTGTCGTTGTTTTCTCTGAAACTCACGTGAATACGGACTACAATCTTTCATAAAGACCGGAGGGCATTCCACTCAGACCTAGATCCCTATAGAAGATAATCGGACTTAACCCTACTCCAATACAATTTTTTTGAACATTTTGTCAATTGAATTTATATATTGAACCATTTAAAACATGAACAGAAAAGTGCTTACCTTTTTTGTCTAAAAAAACAGATCAAAATCTGTAACTGGCTGAGAAACTTAAATTGTTTCATTGATTCTGAACTTCTCAGAGAAGTCTTCTCCCAAACTGACCCTCTTTCATAATCCCTTTTTCTTAGAAATTCTAGATGTATGTAAACAAAGAAAAATTTCAGGAATACTTGCCAACGGTGACCTGTGTGGGGTGTCATCTGGTCTGAAGAATGAATAATAGCGCACAACACATGTTGCCGCAAAGTCGACATAACGCGAGAGATCAAAAAGAGGGATTTCAACTCCAATTTTAAGAGATCATTGTTCCCATGTTTCCAGTTTCAAAATAATTTGTCACCTTCCGTAAAAAGGTAATTTAGTGCTTTGACGCTAGAATCAGATGTTTTCTGAAAACTGTTACACCCGAGCTTGCCGAAAAACATTCTTTCAAAAAAGGATAATGTAATTCGCCCCTTGGATACTTTCTGAAGAAATTTAAGTGTAAATCAAGAATATATGTATTGTGAAACAATTTTGCTAGCATTCTCATATATAGGGTTAGAGTGGATTTATGAGATATATACCATGTTAATTTAATATGTTTAAAGAGAAGAGAGAATTCAATAAGACAATAAGGCTTTTATAAAAGAAAAAATCTGGAGTGACTCCACTCAATTTTCCGAACTTTAAGTAATTAATGGCTGTATAAATAAATTAAAGAAAGAAAAGTCGTTAAATAAACAAAAATGAAAATTATAATACGATGTTTGAGTATACTGTTTAATTTTACACTATTTCTCTTCAAATAATTTGAGCCCATAGATCATAATGATAAAAAAAAATTTGTTGTGTCCCTGTAAAAATCAATAAGGGTTTAACTCACCAAAATCTATACAGTTCGTGCAACTGTGACCTATAATATGTGTACAAATTTTCAGCTCAATCGAATAAGGCGTTTAGGCACTATCACACTTTAAATAATTTGAGCTCATTATCCATATACTGATAAAAAAATTTTCGTTGTGATGTCCCTGGAAAAAAACTACAAGTGCTAGATTCTACAAAATTCCTACCCGTCGTGTGACGGTGATCTATAATATGTATATAAATTTTCAATTCAGTCCAATAAGGCATTTAAACGCTATCGTACTTAAGTAATTTCTACCCATAGGCTATAATTAGAATTTTTTTTGTCTCCGTAAAAAAAAAAAAGGGCTAAATTTACTAAATTCATTTGGGTTCGTGCTACGATGACCTATAACATACGTATCAACTTTCAGCTCATTTGAACTTAGTCCCCATCGTGTTCACTCACATATATCGACTCACATTACAAAGCCGTTATCGCACATAAAAAATTCGGGCCCATAGGCCATAATGATAAAGAATTTTTCTTTGTGTCATTTTAGTAAAGCTGTACGTGCTAGATTCACCAAAATCTACACTGTTTGTGCGATGGAGACCCATAACTTGTGTATAAATTTTCACCTCTGTTGAATAAGGCATATAGATGCTATAAGTTCTATATTTTATTTCACTAAAGATTTTTTCTGAATTTTGTTATAATTATTTAAATTTATGCCTCCACCCCCTTCTTTTTTCACTAATTGCGAGACTCTGAACGGTTTACCGTGTTTTGGGGGACGCCCTGCTTCCTTTCCGCCGTCCGGACTTGTCTCGTCAACGCAGGCAATAGCTTTCTCTGTTGCACTTAGGATTTTTCAAGGAGTTAAAAAATTTATTTAATTTTATTTATTTATTTTTTTTTAACTCCTGGTGCTTCACTCTGAAAAATCTCTGCTCACGCGTGGAATAAAGCACTCACGTTGAAGTTGACTTTTAAAAAAGTTGGGCCCATAGGACATAATGATAAGAAATTTTTCTTTGTGTGTCTGTAAGAAAAAAAAAAAAACTATAAGGACTAAATTCATCAAAATCAATAGGTTTCTCGCTAAAGTGATTTATAACATACGTACACACTTTCAGCTTATTGAAACAATGCTTTTAGATGCTATCGTGTTCACTCGCAGGCACACACATACATACATCACCGTAAATATAGCAAAAATGAACTTAGGGAACCTCAAATCGTGTAGAAAATTCAAAGTTCAAATTGTTGCAGTCTGATTATTTGGCATAATTACAATACTTTCCTTACATACGTATGTTTGGAAAGTAAAAATATGTCGATTTTTCTAGAAATTTCTGGTCGAATTTTTATACGTAATGCCAGGGCCTGCTTGACTTCATGTAAGGCCTGAGGCACACATGCTTTCTTAGACCCACACCAGTACTTGACGATGTGAAAATAGTTGAAAAAGTGACCAAAATTTTTGTACACAGAACAAATAGTGATCAAATAATCAAAAAAGAAATTAGTTTTAGGGCCCCCTGCTATTCAGGGTCAGAGTCCCGGGCCCCACATGCCACTGCGATAATCAGGCCCTGCATAATGCATAAATTTCCGAATAATAAATCTTAGCTCATAGGGGGGGTCCGGACCCGCTGGACCCCCCCCGTCGCTGCGCCCCTGAGTTATCAAACAAACAAATCAGATGCATTTGTGACATAAATCTACTCTACAAATTTACTTCGAATTAATTCAGCATTTCAAAGGTAGAGAAAATGTTTCCTATAGACTATATTAGCATTAGCATTAAAATTTACAGGGCCACACAAAAGTATTCAGATACAATAAGGGGCTATTATTGGAAAATACTGCTCCAATACAATAAGGGCCTATAATTGGAAAATACTCATGTTGACAAATTAAGTGGCCACCACTTAGATAAAAACGGCGAAACAAGTTGTTTAGTGAACTAATCCAAGATATTTATAAGATAAGTCCACTTTCTAACTTTGGTTCGAATAAATTCAATATTTCAAAAGTTATCGTGATATTAAATTTTCAAGTGGCAGCGTTCAAGTGGCCGCCATTTGGAAACAATATGGCAGAGCAAGTTGCTCAACGAACTTATCCGAAATATTTGAAGCATATCTTCACTGTCCAACCTTGTTATTTCAAAGTTATTTCAAAAGTTATTGTTATAACCAATTTTTAAGTGACCGCAACTTGGAAACGAAATTACGGAGCAACTAGCCCAGGGAAATCTTCCAAGGTATTTGTATGATAATTTCACTGTTCAGCTTTGGTTCGAATTCATTCAGCATTTCAAAATTTATTGTTATGACAAATTTTCAAGCGGCAGTCTGATTTTAAGTGACCGCAACTTGTAAACAAAATGGTGGCGCAACTGGCCCAGTAAAACTGTCCAAGATATTTGGATGATAAATTCATTGTCCCACTTTGATTCGAACTAATTCAGTATTTCAAAAGTTATCCTGATATGAAACTTTCAAGTGGTACTGTGATTTCAAGTGGCTACCACTTGGAAACAAAAGGGTGGGATGGAGTGAGAAGCCCAGTGAACTTATCTAAAACATTTGAATAAATCCACTGTCCAAATTTGATTCGAATTTATTAAGTATTGCAAAAGTTATCATAATGACAAATTTTCAACTGCCTGGCCGCGGGGAACATCGATTCCGCCGCAGAGCATTACGAACCCCCCCAAGATGTTATCAGTAGTTACCCCTACATATCGTTTCCGCCGAATGTCTCTCCCCCCCCCCCTTTTCAAAAGGCATTACTTTTCCGCCGTTGCAGGGATTAAGAATTTATCTTTGGCAAGGTTCGGCGACATTTTTCATATTATGCTAAATAAAGCATTACCAATCTAGCATTTTTATTAAAATTAGCAATTAAAACATGTTACAAGAATAATTCTTGTTGAGATTGGTAAAATGAATAATTTCCTTCCCACTTTTTCCAGACTTAGGACTGGCAGATTTAAAAAAGAAAACCTCGTGTGGTTAAAATTGTTCTTCCCTAATGTAATAGGTGCGTCAAATCATGAAAGATTTTCATTTGTAAAGCTGTGTTCCCTTAATTTAGGTGCATTAAATGTTAAATATATGAAAGTTTTATTGTGATATAGGTTTAAATTTATAACTGGCAAACCTTACCAAGGCAATCTTGTTGAGGCTGCCTTCCAAATACATAGTAATCATTTTATGCAAATTTTCACGCCTCTGGAGGATTGTCTTTGAAACTGGTTTTTCGTCTTTTGTACTAGGCATTCAAATGTAAGAATCTCTCTGCCTCTGCAGTAAAACTTCCACGAAATGAAAAATGTGAGGATGCGTGTGACAAAAAAAAAAAAAAAAAAAAGCATTAAAATGTGAATGGAATGATTCACATGCGTTAGTTGTATTTTCAGATGAAGCATCGGCTTTGGCCCACATTGTAGGAGGAAATTTTGCCTCTTGTTCATCAATATAGTTTTCTACCAAATAGTATACAAACTCCGAAACTCTCGCATCTGGAGGTTGGATTGGAACCAAATCTAATGCAAAGCAGTCACCAACGTCATTCGGTTTTAAATAGGACAGTCCGAATGTTTTTCTTTTAACCACTGGCCAACTTCATTTGGGGGCATCGCTTCACCCCGCGGGGGGAGTAAATTTTCAATATACGTATCTTTCGAAAGATCTCATCAATACCTTTAAAACGAATGGTTGAACTATAGATCTGTGATAATTTAAAACAAAGTTATCGATTTATTTTACTTTTAACGAAAAAAAAAAAAAAAAAAAAAAAAAAAAAACTTAGAAGACTTAATATAACCTTAATATAAGCTTAAATATAAGCTTTTATATGAAATTCACTTCAATGCTGCCGTCAAAAATACCAAGTCCTCTTTGAATACGAACTATTTCTTGTTTACTTAAAAATGCTAAAAGAAATCAATTCTTTCATTTCTTTTCTTCCCAATTCCAATAGTATTAAAGAAGTCACGCAACGTGAAACAGTTTTTGCATAGAATTTAGTTTCTTCATGGTGTCCATAAATAATAAATAAGCGACATTTGTTAAAAGAAACAGTGTAGTTGTTTTGCACGCAAATGAATAAAGACGATATCGGTAAATCTTAGATTTCTAAATTGGCCATATATTCGCAAAACATTCAGGTGCAATTTCACATGTATATTCGAATAAACCTGAGAGCAATGTTTTTCAACCATTAATTTTAGAAAACTGTTGGTACAGAATCCATATTCAAATGAGACCCTGTATACTAAAGAACTTGGTATTTAGGCTTGCAGTCTCTCTCTTTTTCTTGCACGCATGCAGATACGACAAATACACAGTCGAATAGAATTATTCCGAAGGTATATTAAAATATTTATCTTACCCCGGCAACAAACTAGAACTAGTATGTTGTGAACATCACAAAACTTCCTTCTATATTTTCCATATAAATTCACGCAGTACAAATTATTTATTTCTTTTTTTTTTCCATCATGAATGCAGACGATTTTCATCTCAGAAAGATAGTACACTAAATGTCCATGCCCAATGGAAGTGGATTTTTACCGCGCAGATGACAGCCTTCCCGTTCTCGAGAAAAAATGAAATAGAGCAGCGGCCCTACCGGCTGAGATGCACCCATGTTGAACCAGCATAATATCTCATTATGGCCTTTTCACGTATCAAATTTTGTTCGATTATATGCAATAGAACCTGAGATCTAGCTTTCCCTGAAATTGCATAAATCGCTATATAGCAGAACCACCTGTTGAGCGATTGCTACCAAAAGTTGAGAGGCACTAATTTATGTCAAGATGCAGCTACATATGAATTTATATGCAATTCTGTGCAGTAGTTCCTGAGATACAGTAGGTACAAAATTTTTGTCTCACACACACACAGACAAACATTTTCTGAAAACCTCCAGATCGTGTTCTGAACCAGTTAATACGTTTAAATCCTCCTGAGTCTAAAAAAGTAGTTTTTGACAATTGGTCAGTGTGTCTATATGTGCAGTCGGTAACAAATGTTTTCGAACACTAGCAAAAATTCCTTTGTAAAAAAAGTACACTTCATACGGTTTTGTTAAATAAATCCATGTCGAATCATGGATCGACATGAAACAAAATCGAAATCACAAGTCGAAATCATAAATAAATCCATGTTCTTACACTGACAAAGAACAAGATTTGACAAGGATTTATTTAACAAAACAGTATTAACTCTACTTTTTTTATACAGAAGTTTTTGCTAGTGTTCGGATACTTTTGTTACCGACTGTACCAAAACTTGGTACTAGAAAAGATGTTGTTGTTGTCGTATCCCACTCGGAAATTCCGAGCCCCGATAGTGGAACTACCGGATTTATTTTAAGGCATGAGGGGTGCGTCTTCCGTTATTAGGAGCGCCTCATAGGGAGGAAGTACGACTTCTAGTTCCAGAAGCTAGTGAAAGATGGCAGCACCAGCCAAACAACAGAAACTCGAATTTTGATCCGGATCAGAGCGAGTTAAACCCATGTTCCGGTACCCCCAGAGATATAATTTTTTATGGGAACTTGGAGGACTTTGCGACCACGACGGAATTTAACGTGTACCAGTCGCCATTAGCGTACACGATGGTCTTCGGCCGGCTCGAGGACCGAACCCGCAATCTTTCGATCACGAACTCGCTGCTCTTACCGACCAGGCTATCGCGGCCCTACTAGAAAAGATGTCCCCATAATAGGGTGAATATCCTTAACCCTTTAACGCTCACTAAATTTATTTTTAAAATGACTTTTAGACACATAGCTGATCATAAATATTTAAAAAAATAAAAAATTAGCATAGTTCCTTTTCGATAAATTTTTGTTTGAAACATCTATGTGTTAACCTTATTATATTCAAATAATATTTAATTGAATAAATAAAACACTTTGTAAGTAAACGTTATCGACTACAAAAACTCGTAAAAGTTGTTTCAGGTGAAAATAATTGTCCAACTCTTCATTAAAGGAAAAAAAAACTAGACATGAGGGCATCATCAAATTAGCAATTTGCACTCGCGCACACTAAGAAACTTCAAGTGACTTATGCATTTAGCTTCCTTTGAAGCATTATTTTTTAAATTTTGGAATAGTGTTGCTATCTACTGAACAGAAAAGGAACAAAAGTTTAAAACCTGATTAGAATAATACGGAAATGTTAATAAACTGCTGAAAAAAAAAAAAAAAAAGAAAGAAAAACAAGTTAAATTATGTCAAATGTTTGGTTTCGCTGCGAAACCAATGATCGTTAAAGGATTAACATAGTTTGACGCTTTTTTCAATTACAAGTACCATATCAAGGTAAAAAGCTCTTAGTACCACAGGACTATACTATTGTTTTCAGGCAGTGATTTTAGCATTGTGGAAATTTGCAGTAGCCAACGTTGAATCAATGCTGTGTTTTACCGTGAATATGTCAGGTTTTAATTCGCTATACAAAGCTACTCTGTTCAACCGAAAGCTAAAAAAATTGGTGTACTTATTAATCTGGGCAAAATCCAGCTAATGCCGTATATTTTAGTTCAATCAGATAATTTGTTCAACAGCTGTTAAATTAAAAAATTCCATTTTAATTCTAAAATTATTTAAAAGAAAAAAAAATGCAAATTAAATAAATAAAAATAAATATATAAATACACGTTTAAGATTATTATTTTACATTTAGATAATATTGAATTTAGGCAGTAAAAAGTACGCGTGGAAAAGGAAATGAAATGGAACAAAATAAATAAATTTATTTTACAGAGATGTCATTAATATCGATAAAACTACTTTAGTCCCTATTCTACGGATAATATTTCACCTAAAGACTTTTTACTTTCCGAACACTATAGTGAGGAAAGTATTGTAATCATGTCAAAAATCCGAATTTGAGATTTTGATGTTTCTATACGTTTCGAGGTCCCATGAGTCCGTTTTCACTATTTTTACGATGATGTATGTATGTGTGAGTGTATGTGTGTGAGTGAACACGCTAGCGTCTAAACGCTTTGCTCAAATGAGCTGTAAATTGGTACGCATGTTGCAAGTCACCGTACCACGAACCCTATTGATTTTGATGAATCTAGCACTTATAGATTTTTACAGGGACACAAAGAAAAAGTCTTTATCATTATGGCCTATGGGACCAAAATCTTAAAAGTGCGATAGCATCTAAACGCCTTATTCAATTGAGTAAAAAATTTATACACATATTATAGGTTACAGATACTCAATCTGTATAGATTTTGGAGAATCCAGCACTTACAGTTTTATTACAGGGACACAAAGAAAAATTCTTTATCATTATGGCCTATGGGACCCAATTTTTAAAAGTACGATAGCATCTAAACGCCTTATTCAACTGAGCTGAAAATTTATATGAATATTATAAATCACTGTTGCACTAACTATAGGCATTTTGGTGAATCTAGCATTTATAGGTTTTTACAGGGACACAACGAAAAATTCTTTATCATTATGATCTATGGGCCCAAAGTTCAGTAGCGTTAAATAAAACATCGTGTAATATATGGAGAAAAATACTCAAGCACTCTCTATTATGTTTTTCTCTCTTTTGTTTGATGTTTAACAACTCCTCTTTCTTTACCTTATCTACAAAACTGTTAATTACTCAATGTTCGGAAAGTCGAGTGGAGTCACTCCAGATTTTTTTAAGAGGAATTCTGAACTGGATGTAATGTAAATATTTTAAAAGAATAAATAAGCACACCTTTATTATCAAATAGGATGTCCGACAATATCCAAACCAGTATTTTGTCTCTTTATGTAAGCTGAAAAATTCTTATAGTTGACCTTTACCTAAATACCACGCTGATAATGGACAATTTTGTAAGGCGTGTTAATATAGCAACGGATGCTAAGGGTCGTAGCACAGTTACAGCATATTTTTGTGACATTGTAATGCTTTCATTCAAATTTTATAACAACGTGTCTATTTATTTATTTGTATTATTCATTGCTTGTGACGTAGATGAATTCTACATATCTAATTTATTATTTTCTCCTAACTTTAAAATTCCGCATAGCAACGAAAAGAGTTTATTCTAAAAATAGAAATCGCTTTTGTTTTATTTATTGAGAATCAATGAATAAATCTTATATAAAGCCATACAAACTATGGATAAAATTTTATTTTCTCCGTCTTAATATATTATCGCGATTGTGATGTAAGTTTTAAAATTAAATTATCCCTTTTTATTATTTTATTCAGCTAGAATGCACGCATGGAAACCATGGATAAATTTTTACTTTTTAATCCAATACATTGTTTAGCTATGACATCATTTTTAGCGTTAATTTTGGGGAACTTGAATATTTGTTGTTGTTGTTGTTAATTATTATTGCTATTAAAATAATTTTTAAATAATTTAAAATACGTCCTTACATTTTTTTTCTATATTCTCTTTCATAATAGTTGTATTAACAATTTTTATAATATTCACATCTGGTTGATTCATGTGTTGTGGACGTTTTTGTAAAATTTGATACTCGGCGGCGAAAAATATAAATAAGAATGATGTTGGAGAAATTAAAATTAAAGATACTTCCACTTATAATTACATTTGTTCTTATACTTTTTTTCACACATTGTAGCATAAAAAGTAAAGAGTGATTCGGACTTCGGACATTTTACAAAGCAATAAGTTTGAGATCATAATAGTTTTTTAAACTGATATGTGTAGTACATGCTACGGACCACTGTAACAAAGTAATGGCTTTCTGAAAAATTAAATAAATTAATAGATATATAAAAATTATTTTTTGCATTCTATTTTTACTTCCATTACCCTACTACTGAAGGTAATGGAAGTATTGTATTCGGTCCAAAAATATTCTATTTCGAGTTTTCATCAGATTTACACGTTTTAAGGCCCCCTGAGTCCAAAAAAAGTAGTTTTTTGCAATTAATCAGTGTGTATGTATGTGTAGAATCTTCTGGCTATCATATCTCCAAAACTAACAAAGATAGAACTAAGAAACTTCACAGCTGATACAGGTCTGGTGTACAGATGAATTTTCCAAATTTTGATGAAAACTGGAAAACCGGAAGCGGGTCATCGGAAACCGGAAAGGGGACCGTAAGTTCGTATCTCAAAAACGGCTCAAACGATTTTCTTCAAAGCTGCTATATAAACACTCTATTAGATTCCCTTTCGAATGATATAGTTGGTTAGTTCAGGAAAATTGACAGGCGTCCTGTATAAATAGCTCAATTTTAAGTCTTGCAAGTGCGTTCCTTTAAAAACGGGCTGTACGGACTTTTTTCAAACTCGTCCTATTAACTTTCTTTTAAATATCCTTTTGTATGTAATTATTTTTTTCAGTCAATAATTGAGAACACCAAGTTTGGTAAAAGTTGGTATCTCAAAAACGACTCTAACGATTTTCTTGAAAATTGTTTCTTTAATCCATTTTAGGTACCCTTTCTCATAACTCGCTATGTAAACACTGTTTTATATGTCTTTTTACGTGTATACAGAAAATTCCAAAAAATGCATATAATACGTGTAATAGTGGATAATGGAAGTCGTGTGATTGTTTCACACCAGATTTTTTATATTTACCATGATTTACTTTTATGTTTTCCCTTCCTTTAATTCTATTTCATCCAGTAAAAGGCCAAAAACGATTAACAGAAATCAGTTTATCACAAAATATAACATTATACTTAACGGCCCTCTTCACTCACCGTCGCCGGAAGCCCGAGCCAATGTTATTCAATGGGGAAATTTTCTTTACAAATAACTTATTTACTAATAAATATTTTTAAATTCTGTTTTCACATTCAGAAAATTCCCAACTGTTAAATTGACGGACCTTTTTTAAAAATGTATTTTTTTTAATTTTTAATATATTATTTTAAAATTGTAAAAGGAAAAAATTTCACATATTGAAAATTCGTATTTTGCAGCTTCAAAATAAAATATAAAATTAAAAAAAATAATATTTTAGAAAAGGTGCGTCCATTTAACAGCTGGGAATTTTCAGAATGTGAAAACAGAATTTAAAAATAAGTATTAGTTAATAAGTTATTTGTAAAGAAAAATTTCCCATAGAATAACATTAGTTTCGGCTTCCGGCGGCGGTGAGTGAAGAGGGCCCTTAAACGTAATGTTACAGTAACATACACTGAAGTTTAACAAAATATGTAAATTATTTAAAATATTACTATATATAATTCGATGTCCTATTTTTACTTTCTTCTATATGTAATATAGAGAAAGTATTGGATTCGTAAAAATTTTCGACCTCGGGTTTTTGATGAATTTACACGTTTTGAGAGCTGTAGAACACGATTTGACTCTTTTTAGAAAATGTCTGTCTGTCTGTCAGTCTGTGTGTGCGACAAAATTTTGTGGCAACTGTACCTCAGGTACTACTGCACAGAATTTCATAAAAAATGGTATGTAGTTGCACCTTGACATAAATTAGTGCCTATCAACTTTTGGTAAAAATTGTCTTACAGGTTGCGTTGCCATCCCGCTTTTTCTAAATTTTTAACATGGTGATATAGGACAAAATTTTGTATAAATGTGCATAAAAAGAATTATTTTTTAGTAATCATTATGAAATTTACAAGAATTACTTATAATAGAGATAGTCAACTGGGAAAAAATTTTTGTATGCGTAGGAGCCTCGTGAACCCCCCTGGTGGGAAGTCCCCCCTGAGGGGAGTAAATTTTCAAGATGGGTATCTTTCGAAAGGTCTCGTCAATACCTTTAAAACGAATGGTTGAACTATAAATCTGTGATAATTTAAAACAAAGTTATGGATTTTTTTTACTTTTAACAAAAAATAACTTAGAAAAAGAATCAATTTTTTTTTTTTTTTTTTTTTTTTTTTTTAAACGAAATTTAACCAGACTTGGTATTTAGTTGGCCCCTGACATAAACTGGGGCTGATTAGATTTGGGGATCAATCACTCAACAGGTGGTGCTGTGATCGTACTTTTTCTAAATTTTTAACATGGACAAAGTTTCGTATAAATGTACATAATGGGAGTTATTCTTAACCTGTGATTGTGAAATTAATATGAATTATTGATAATAGTAGTAGTTAATTAGGAAAAAAATCTCGGTCATCGCTTCCCCCCCCCCTAGGGGAAAGTAACCCCGGGGGAAGGGGTAAATTTTCAAGATGGGTATCTTTCGAAAGGTCTCGTCAATATCTTTAAAACGAATGGTTGAACTATAAATATGTGATAATTTAAAACAAAGTTATCGATTTTTTTTTTTTAACGAAAAAAAACTTAAAAAAAAAAAACGTAATTTTTTTTTTTTTTAATATTGTTACTGCGCGAATTTGTATAGGTAAATATAGAAGAAAGTCTTGTGGTGGCCACAGCATACTAGTTTACTATATAACATTATTATAAGCAAAGCGTTGTCATTTTGTCTGATTCATTTCAACAAAAAAGAAACTTGCGACGTTATGTAATAGACTTTTATAATAACATAATGGTCTGATTTTAATAAATTAAATTAATCGGAAATCACAAAGTTTCATGTTTGTGACATTATCTATATAGCATTTCTCTAACGTGGACCAGTTACGATTATATTTTGTAGAAATGATACGATAGTGACAATAAAATACGAGAGGATAAAAAATAACATACAAGTAATATTTAAGCACACGGACTCAGTTCAGTGATCTAATAAAATAAATAAATGACGACATTTGTCTGATGAGATCATTTTATAGTAAAATTTATTTTTAAAATTTGCATCTTTACAATCCTTGCAAGCGTCATTAAACTCAGCAATGCTTTAAAGATATAAACAAAATATGAACTTTGTGTCATAAATTGACTGAAAAATGCAATAATAAAAAGTAAATTCAAAATAGGTACTAAGAGTTTTTAACAATAAATTATGCCAAAATGAAAAAAATATTAAAGTAAAATAAAGTAAAACAAAAGGGATCTCGCCAACATGGCGACAAAAAATTTAAAAGTCGCCATAAGGGTCCTTTATTAAAGCTGTCTTGTCTAGGGAAATATGAAAACTGGGTCGTCAAACATGAATTTTATTTCGTTTTTTTTATATATATATATATATATAATTTGGTTTAACTGTCATTAGCGTTTCATCTCACAAAAACTAATAATAATTTGGCTTCTGAAGAATTAAAATTGAAATTGGATGGTGAAATTGGTATATGACTTATAAGTTTCTAATTTTAAAGGTTAAAAAAAACTAGTATGTTGGAGCCACCACAAGACTTTCTTCTATATTTTCTTATACAAAGTCACTCAGTAACAATATTAAAAAAAAGTTTTTTTTCGTTAAAAGTAAAAAAATCGATAACTTCGTTTTAAATTATAACAGATTTATAGTTCAACCATTCGTTTTAAAGGTTTTGACGAGACCATTCGAAAGATACCCATCTTGAAAATTTACCCCTCCCCAGGGGGGAAGCGATACCCCCACATGCACAGCATTTTTTCCCTAGTTAACTACTACTATTATCAATAATTCCTATTAATTTTACAATCACGAGTTTAAAATAACTTTCATTATACACATTTATACGAAATTTTGTCCTATACTGTCATGTTAAAAGTTTACAAAAAATGCGATTACAGCGCCACCTGTAGAGCGATTGATCCCCAAATCTAATCAGCTCCAGTTTATGTCAGGGTGCAACTAAATACCAAGTTTGGTTAAATTTCATTCATTGGTTCGTTGAGTTACAGTGTCCACAAAAATCGTGATACACACAGATAGGCAGACAGACATTTTCTAAAAACTATCAATTCGTGTTCAGGACATCCCAAAACGTGTAGATACGTCAAAAAACGGAGGTCGAAAATTTTCACGAATCCAAGACTTTCTCTATATTATATATAAAAGAAAGTAAAAAAAGAAAGAAAGAGACTGCGAAAATTTCGTATAGTTTTGCTAGTATAATATATTCCTATAATGACAGAAAAGTTTATCTTTGTAAAATTAAAACGAAAATGATATTATTATCTGTTTGAAATCTTTTTCTCACAATTGCGAAAGTTTTTAAAAACTTGATTTATAAGGCTGTTTTTTACTTTCTTCTATATGTAATATAGAGAAAGTATTGGATTCGTAAAAATTTTCGACCTCGGGTTTTTGATGAATTTACACGTTTTGAGAGCTGTAGAACACGATTTGACCATTTTTAGAAAATGTCTGTCTGTGTATGTGTGTGTGTGACAAAATTTTGTGGCAACTGTATCTCAAGAACTACTGCACAGAATTTCATACAAATTGGTATGTAGTTGCACCTTGACATAAATTAGTGCCTATCAACTTTTGGTAAAAATTGTCTTACAGGTTGCGTTGCCATCCCGCTTTTTCTAAATTTTTAACATGGTGATATAGGACAAAATTTTGTATAAATGTGCATAAAGAGACTTATTTTTTAGTAATCATTATGAAATTTGCAAGAATTATTTATAATAGAGATAGTCAACTGGGAAAAAATTTTTGTATGCGTAGGAACCTCGCCACCCCTCCTGGGGGGGGGAGTCCCCCCTCGAGGGGAGTAAATTTTCAAGATGGGTATCTTTCGAAAGGTCTCGTCAATACCTTTAAAACGAATGGTTGAACTATAAATCTGTGATAATTTAAAACAAAGTTATCGATTTTTTTTTTACTTTTAACAAAAAAAAAAAAAAAAAAAAAAAAAAAAACTGAAAAAAATCGTTTTTTTTTTTTTTTTTTAAATATTCTTACTGCGTGAATTTGTATAGGAAAATATAGAAGAAAGTCTTGTGGTGGCCACAACATACTAGTTTAATTTTATTATTATTATTATTATTCAAAAGTGACGGCAAGTAAATAACGCAGCACTTAAACCATTCATTCGTATTTCACAACCAACACCTATGAAAACTCTCAAATTGAATATACTTGTCAAGTTCTTTGGTATTTTTAAGTGCCTTTTAACACTTGCACGCAAGTAAACACAAAACATAGGTTCCAATTGCACACCTTTTATTGAAATTTCTCGCGAGATTATAATCACTATTCTTTTTATGTACCAAACATTCAAGATACAAAGTGGTCCAAGTAGAAAGCTCAATAATTTGTCGGAAATTAATTTAATTCATGCATCAGTATGGTATATTTTATAATATAAAACTTTCGAAAATTTCTTATGTTACTGATGTTAGTTACATAAATTTACGTTGTCACTCCATACAGTTTTAAATCTATTTTTTACATATTATATCTGAATTTCCTTAAAGCAAATTCCCAAGACTTACGCCATTTGTATTCTAAGCTTACAAAATGGCGGATAATAAAATTTACTTACATCTTATAAATAATATATATATATATATATAAAGTTTTTAAGCATTAATTTGTTCTTTTTTACGGTAGTATCCACACGAAATATTACGAAATAAGACAACTTTAAATGGTGTTTATTTTTCATTTACCTATTTCCTAAGTTATCGTTTTTTTAAATGCAGCTTGTGTTATTATATTTAAAAAGAAAAGAAATTAATTCTGAAGGTTTCTAGGTCAATATTTTTGATGTGCAAAAACGACGCTTTTATACATATGTATTTATAGATCAGAATCTAAATTCATCATAAGTTACTACGATTCTGAAATTTAAAGAGTTGCACGGTTTCGTCATGAGTTCTAAGTACAACGAATCAAGATCAAGAAAAAAAATATGCCAAACTTTGAAAAATATTTTTCGAAGAATTTCTTATATAAATTGACGTTCAGATACATGTTTATGACAGAAATTTATTTTTAATTACAGAAGAGCGTTCTTAGGTGTATTTTCAATCGAGCAAGTTTAACAGAACTCTTAATAATCTTCATATTCGTGCAAAGCTTCAAGCATATAATCCGGACTTTGGGGAAATTTTTTTAGAATATTTCCTTAAGAATACGTTTTCACATAAATTCAGAATAGATATTTATCAGAGATACATTATTTGATGCAAAATAATAGATTGAAGTACAATATGCTATAGCTATTAAAAAAAAAAAAAAAAAAAAAGCATTCAAATGCAATATTTACTGCAAAACAACCTATTCTAATACGGTGTGTGCTGCAAATAATACATTGAAATGCAATGTTTGATCCAAAAGAATACATTCAAGTGCAATGTTTGATCCCAAAGAAAGCATTTAAATACAGTGTTTGATGCAGAAGAAGAGTACATTGAAAGGCGATGTTTAATGCAAAGGAATACACTGAAGTGCTAACTTTGACACAAAAGAGTATAGACTGAAATGCGATGTTTAATGCAAAAGAATACACTGAAGTGTTAACTTTGACACAAAAGAGTAGATTGAAATGCGATGTTTAATGCAAAGGAATCCACTGAAGTGCTAACTTTGACACAAAAGAGTACATTGAAATGCGATGTTTAATGCTAAGGAATACACAAGTGCTAACTTTGACACAAAAGAGTACATTGAAATGCGATGTTTAATGCAAAGGAATACACTGAAGTGCTAACTTTGACACGAAAGAGTACATTGAAATGCGATGTTTAATGCAAAGGAATACACTGAAGTGCTAACTTTGACACGAAAGAGTACATTGAAATGCGATGTTTAATGCAAAGGAATACGCAAGTGCTAACTTTGACACAAAAGAGTACATTGAAATGCGATGTTTAATGCAAAGGAATCCACTGAAGTGCTAATTTTGACACGAAATAGTACATTGAAATGCGATGTTTAATGCAAAGGAATCCACTGAAGTGCTAACTTTGACACAAAAGAGTAGATTGAAATGCGATGTTTAATGCAAAGGAATACACTGAAGTGCTAACTTTGACACGAAAGAGTACATTGAAATGCGATGTTTAATACAAAGGAATCTACTGAAGTGATAACTTTGACACAAAAGAGTAGATTGAAATGCGATGTTTAATGCTAAGGAATACACTGAAGTGCTAACTTTGACACAAAAGAGTACATTGAAATGCGATGTTTGATGGAAGAGAATATATTAAAACACAATGATTAATCCAAAAGAATGCATTGAAATTCAATGTTTGATGCAAAAGATTATATTCAAGTGTAATGTTTGATGCAAAAGAACATACTGAAATACAGTGTTTAATGTAAAAACATTCACTGAAACGCAATGTTTGACACAAAGAAATACACATAAGAGCAATATCTGATGCAAAAGAATATGATAAAATACAATGTTTCATACGGAAGAATACATTGAAATACAATGTTTTATCTAAAAGAACAGTTTTAAATGCAATGTTTTATCGAAAGGAACACATTGAAATGCAGTGATTTATCTAAAAGAACACATAAAAATGCGGTGTTTTACCTAAAATAACATATTGAAATGCAGTGTTTTATCTAAAAGAATACATTAAAATGAATTGATTTATGTAAAAGAACACATTGAAATGCAATGTTTTACCTAAAAGAACACACTAAAATACAGTTTTTTACCTATAAGAACGCACTGAAATGCAGCGTTTTATTTAAAAGATCGCATAAAATGCGGTGTTTTACCTAAAATAACATATTGAAATGCAGTGTTTTATTTAAAAGAACACATTGAATATAGTGATTTATATAAAAGAACACTCTGAAATGCAGTGTTTTGCGTTTTTATAACAAATTTGTTGCAAATGAATGCTATGGGGAAAAAATGTTTAAATAATGAATAATTTCGTAGATAATGTAGCTAATAAAGTAACTGAAAATTCAGAAATAAAATTGTTAATCGTATAAATTAGCGTATTTGAAATACATTATTTTAAAAGCACGACAAAAAAATGGCAACATTTCCAAGTTTCGTGAGAATTCTTACAAATTCAAAAACAGAATCTTTTGAGATTGATGGAAAAATAGAGACAAAGATTATTTTTGACCGATCTGCGTTGAAAATTATAGAACTTCTGTCTCAGGCCTTGAAATTTTCTTATGACTTAATACCTGCTGGAAAAATTCCAATTGGTAAACGAATGCCTAATGGTAGTTGGATCGGACTGATAGGGTTCATTCAACGAAACGAAGCAGACATGGTCATCGGTCAAATAGCTGTATCTGAATCGCGACTTGAAGCCGCTGATTTCAGCTATCCCTATAACAGAATAAAAATTACGTTCGCAACCAGAAAACCAGAATATACACCTGACCTTCTTGCATTTATTTCGCCATTTTCTTTAGATACTTGGCTATTCACAATAGCAACACTATTACTTGTACCAGCAGTTTTTTTCATGTTGTTTGAAAGGAAATATGCGTTTAGAAAACTAATGTTTGCGGCATACAATACAATTGTTGACCAGGATATGGGTATAGAGCCAACAAGATTAAGAGAATACATATTATTAACTTTTTGGCAAATAGGTGCCGCCTTCTTGATCTTCTGCTACACTGGCGTTCTCTTATCGTTTTTAACATTTCCTACATTGCGTGGAGTACGTACTATTCCGGAACTGGCAACTGCTATTGCAAAAGGGAAATACGAATGCACGACCTATCCCGGGTCATTCCTTAACAAAGCCCTGTTGAACTCCAAAGACCCAATAGACAGAATAATTGGCCGCAGTCTGAATGGAACTAAGGGGAGTAAAGACATTGAATCTGTGTTAGGCAGAAAGAAATCTAAAAAGAAATTCGCTTTTATCGGTGGTGAAATCGACTTGCTCCCTTATAAGCTCAAATATTTTATTTCTGATGACGAGTTCCTGCCAGCTTTGAGAGCAGTCGCTTTACAAAAGGGGTTTTGTTGCAAAAGGCCGTTAAACAGAGTAATAGGATATGTATGGGCGGCTGGAATTTTCGAGAAGATAAAACAAGACTACATGTTTCTTAAATCGATGCGCTTGGTTCAACGGTCATCCGATATTTTAAAGAGACATGAAGAGAGAGCCTTATCAATAGAAGACCTCGCAGGAGCCTTTATTTTACTTTGTTTAGGTTACATTTTGGCAACAGTCGTTTTTATTGTAGAGCTGATTATTGGTAAATCACGCAAAACGAAAAAGAAGCGCCGTTATAGAGATCAAAGCACACAATTTCTCTGTGCTAATGTTAAAACCGACTTTGAGTACTATCAAAAAGTTAAATTCAGAGGAGTTTATTAAACATGTAGCTCATTGTTCAGTTCTCCTCAGCTTTTTCCAATCTTATTCAGAATAACTCGTTGATTTGTTTTCAAGTCAAATTTAAGTATAAATGTCTGCTTTAAACAAAATTTTCCCAACAGCATTATATGAAAAAATTCTCACAATTGCAAAATAAATAAAGAATGAATCAAGAATTGTGAACGAATCATGCCGGTCGTATATCTTAAATTTCTTATTTAGAGTAGCTGTTATTGTATAGAATTTAAAAACTGTGCTTCCTACTCCTAAAGCTCTAAAATTCCTTTTTGTGTGTTCCCTTTTTATGTCCCCCCCTCCCTCCATTTGCAGTGAAATTGTAGATCAGGACTCACTCCGTTAGTTTCCATCCTTAGGTACCAGAGGGTGCGTGACCCAATCACAGGTACCTCCAACCCACACTATCCGAAGATATAGCTTTATATATACAGATTTTAAACATAGAGAAATTTTGTGTCAAGAGTGATTTATGAATCATTCACATTTCTCTTTACTTCTCAGTTCTAACCTTATTCAGAGTAACTTACTGATTTATTTTCAAATCAAATTTAAGAACAACTTTCCGTGTCTTCTTCAAATTTAGAATTCACAGTAGCTTTATATACTTACACTAATGATTGTGAAAATTGCAACACCATGAAGGAATTATCAGAAATTAATTAAATTTAATATACAAACGACTGGTACTGGTATAAATAAATGATTAAATTTTCAAAGCAATATATATATATATTAATAATCTGAAAACTGTATTTTGTGCAGTCACCATGCGCTGTAATAAATGAAGCCAGACAACGTGGCATATAGAGTTAAACAGATTTTGAATGTCTGCCTGGGGAAGAGCATTCCATACTGTTTCTATGCATACGCAGAGTTCATCTGTAGAATCTATAGGACGAGGATCACGAGCGAGACACCGACCAATGAAATCCTACACATGTTCAATCAGTGGCATATCCGGCGAATAAACAGGCCAAAACTAATTGGCATAGGTGGACTCTGCTCAGTTCCCCATCCTATTTATGTTCTCATAAATTTCTAGTGCGAGACATATTATAATCATGTTAAAAGAAATGAATTTCACCAAAGCTTGATACAGAATGAAATCCCCGCCTAATAGGCTATCCACCGTTCACTTCGATATATTTATCTTATTCTAATCTATTAATTTATTTTATCAGGGTCAATTCAATTGTTTAGTTTTCATGCTACTATTTTCAATGCAATAATCCTCAAAATTCATATTTATATGGAAAATTTACAATTTCGCTATATTGATAAAATCGTAAATTACGAAATTTTCCCATTAGAATATTTGTATTCAATCATGTTCAAACAAATATCATAAATGTAATTTTGAAGTTGTCTAATGTATTTATGATACTCAAAATGGACGTTTATGCTCCATTTTGCCTTATTCTGACATGTTAAGCAAATCGTAAATTCCAAATAAATTACGAATTTTTTAAATTGGAAAAATCATAGTCTATGATATTCATGCCAGTATCCTAAATAATATTTCGAAAGTGGTTTGACATCTTTACGATGAAAATATCCCTCAAGATTGACGTTTATGTGAAATTTTGCTCTATTCTGCCATGTTAAGAAATTCGTAAATTTCCAATAACTTATGAAATTTTTATATTGGAAAATTCATAGTCATTAATATTCATGCCAGTGTCCTAAATAATATTTCAAAAGTAGTCTGACATCTTTACGATGAAAATATCTCTAAAAATTGACGTTTATGGGAAATTTTGCCCTATACTGCCATGTTGAGAAATTCGTAAATTTCCAATAACTTGCGAAATTTTCAAAGTAGCATATTTATAGTTACTGATGTCCATTCCGGCATCAAAACTGATATTTTAAAACTGGTCTGACATTTTTACAGGAAGAAGTTTCCTTTTAATGCACGTTTAAGTGAATTTTTGTCCTATTCTGGCATAAGAAAATCTTAAATTTCAAATAACTGCTGAAGTTTCTTAATTCGAATGTTGCAAATGGATAGGGTTCTTGCCAGTATTGAAAGTAATATTTTAAAACTGATCTGACCTCTCTGCGATCATTTGTTCGTGAGATATCGTGTAAACAGACTAACAAACTAACGGACTAACACATTAACGGACTGACACACTAACGGACGAACACACTAACAGACCCCCTACAGACAGACACCATACAAATTTTGTCATTTTCGGATTCCTCACACCTGAAAACGTATAAAAAAGTAAAAAAAACCGGGGTCGAAATTTTTCACGATTGCCTAAGTTCCCCATACCTATAGTATGATGGGGAACTAAAAGAAGTTATATGTTTTCTGCTGAAAAAAGTCTTGAACATTCCTTGCAACATGTGAGCGGGCATTATCTTGTTGAAAGGTAGCTCCAGGAATGCCTTGAAGGAAAGAGACAACTTCAGGCTCCAGCCCTTCTTTGACGTACCTGTTGCTATTAAGATTATTACCCACAATTTGTAGTAGCTGAGATCGTCCATGATATGCAATCACACTCCAAACCACAACACCAGATGTTTGTCCACTATAACGTTCGGTAAGACACTCCAGGAGTTAGCGTTCACCGGAATAGCATCTAACACGTATATCATCATGGTATCACAAATTAAAGTGGGATTCGTCAGAAAGAAACACTTGTTGCCAATCTACAAACAAGTTTCTATGTTCAAGAGCCCATTTCAGCACCGATGGCTTTGCGTGAGAGAGATCCTGTTTAAAGGAGTTCTTGCACGCGCAGCCCGCCACGCAGACGAATTCATGAAACAGACATTGATACATCTGTAGCAGTGGATCAAAGTACAGCTAACTGCCTAGATGGAGCTGTACGGTTAGTCAGAGCCATGCGGTCCAAGTATCTATCTTCGCGCGTTGACATCATCTTTCGGGGTCCACGACTGGATTTTCTAGTTTTTGATTTTCGTCGGTCCACTGCTTCCGAACTCGCATCACTGTGCTGCTCTGCTGTTACACTGCACAGGTGCTGCTATGGCAGGATAGGATAGGAAAATCCTCCTTCACGAAGGCTAATGATTCTCTCCCGTCCAAACTCTGTAAATTGTTGAAATGTCATCCTGTTTCGCCGAAGAATTACGTCTCATCCAACGTTTATCACTAGCAGTATAGAACTACTAGCAGATAACCATAGACTATTTTCAACGTCCCGCTACAGCTCTCTATTTATACAGTTTCAGAAACAATTCAGAGAGCGTTGCTAAGCCATACGAATGCGTGATGACTCGAAATGTTATTTGCTTAACACACTATAATTTGCATTTGCTAAAAATTTAAGCTCAATCATGCCTTCATAATGTTGAATTTTTAACAAACATGAGTGATTTTATAAAATAGCAGAAAAATTTCGAATCGAGAATAGTCTATTACTCATGCAGCTCATTCTTCGATTCTCAACTTTTCTAATTTTATTGAGAAAATTTGCCGATTTGTCTTCAAGTCACATTTAAATATAGCCTTCCGTGTCCGCTTTAAATATAGCTTTTACAACAGCTTTATACACGGATTTTGCACAATCGCAAAAAGATACAATAACAAAAAATCATGCAGTACGCATTCATTATCAACGCATTCAACTGTACATACTCGTTGTATCGTATAACCGTCAATGTTCTTTGTGTACGTTGAACATTATCACACAACAGGCACACAGAAGGACAGAAAGGCAGGCGAATAGAATGATTGAATTCACAATCACTTTTCAACATTGTTGAAAAGTGTAAAAATGCTCAGCTCTGAATGTATCTGAATATTTTAATGGAACTCTGTAAATCTGAACGCTATTCTATACAAAATACAATTTTAGCATATTAACAATAAATGTCAATTTCTTTATGATTTTTGCAGTAGAAAGTTATTTAAATGTGATTCATAGAAATGTTCCTGTTAAAATGAAACGCGTTGACATTTTTGAGGGTGTCCATATACACAAACCAGTTGTATAGGACATATTGATGCCATACATTCCACAGTGAACATCAATAACATATATCATTTAAAAAAAATTATGAAAATATCAAATATATACGGACGCTGGAGACGGACAGATAGACAGGCAGGGGTAGAAATTAAGAAAAATAAGTCACTGGTCCGCAGGACCAGAGATTTTACGACTTTACTGGTCCGTACACATTTTCACTGGTCTGTTTTTAATTCTATTAGATTTTTTAAAGTACAGTGCAGCCACATATACTAAAACTAGCAGTGAAGACGTGTCCAAAATTTTGGAGGGATGCCAGCTTGACCGACAATTTCAAATTTGGAGAACATCCAGTAATTCCGCGCTCTGTTATTGCTCATTTTCTCTGAGTCAGATGACTGTCACCCCTATTTTACCATTGGACTCGCTGAATTAGCACTTGCGCAGATGCTTCCATGGTTTCATGAAATGTGGTCGAAGAATACTCACAAATTTGTAAGACAAAATAAATTTACATGATAAATCGATAATTAGATTTAATTTAAAAATTCAAATAAAGTCTCATATAAATCAAATGTTTGTTTTAATAAGTGGGTTAAAAGTGACATACTTACCACATATAAAGTACTATATGTTAAGTACCAAAAGTAAAAAAGAAAAGTTATTTAAGTGAAATTAAATGAAAAATTACAGAGAATATGTAATATTTATAATTGTAATGAAGTTGTTTTACTTGTAGTTATTACTCACTTACTAATATTATAACATATTACATTCTAAGAAAGTTTCATTGGCAGTTTTGACAAAATGAAATGAAAATCCCTACGGTGGACCACTATAATTTATATTTTGCTGGTCCATTGAATGTTTTTGTGGTCCCGGACCAACGGACCACTGTTAATTCCGAGCCCTGACAGATACATTAATTCAAATCATGTTCACACTTAAAAATATTAGAAAGTGTCAAAAACGCTTAATGTAAATGAAAATGCAAAATTCTAGCAATTTTCCAATCATAACCCTTAATGTAACTGAACTTTTTTGTATGGCACTGTAAATCTTATTGCTAATCATACCATATTCTATAGAAAACATTTTTTTGTGCCTATAAATAACGCATTTAAATTTAATTAAGATTTCTGCAAAGTAAAGTTATTAAAATAAGATTTATAGAAATACCTCTCATAGAACGCAATGCTCTGGGATACGTTTGGTTGTCCCTGTACATAAACCAGTGGTGGTATTTAGTCTACTTTCAATAGAAAACATTAGTGAACTTGTATAACATATTTCAATTTCATTAAAATTTGTGTAAAGTATAGGTATTAAAATATGGTTTATAGAAATACCTGTCATAGAACACAATTCTTTGGAATACTTTCGGGTGTCCCTGTACATAAACCAGTAGAAGTATTCACTCCATTTTCAATAGGAAACATGCGATAATGAATTTGAATAAAATATACCAGTTTCAAGAAATTTCATGAATATTTACGAGAGTTAGAGCGCGGACAGACAGACAAATCGAAGTCATTCACACTTTTCGACCTTGTTCGAAAGTGCTCACAGAAAAAAAAAAAAAAAAAAAAAAAAAATCAAGAATAGTGTACGAATAATGCAGATCATTCATACCTTAATTCTTAACATATAAAATTTAACTGTTCTACCTAAATGTACAGATTTTATGTTCATATTACACACAAGTAACGTACATAGCTTTTTTATGTTCATATATTTTACACAAGCACAAAGAAAAGAAAAAAATATTTCAAGATTAGTATGTTAATCATGCAGCTCATTTCTTACTTCTCAAGTTTTCCAAACTTATTTAGAGTAACTTGTTGGTTTATGCTATGCTTAAGTCAAATTTAAACATGACCTTCCGTGTCTTCTTCAAATATTGTTTTTATATCAGCTTTATATTCAGATTTCACAAAATCACACACATATACATACACACACAAAAAAAAGGGGGGGGGGTTCAAGAATGGTGTTTTAAATCCTGCAAGTCATACTACAATGCTTAACATTTAAAATATTATTTATTCAGAATAGTTGGATCATTTTAGCTTTATATACACATATAACGCAAGCATTTGAAATAGAAAAATTTTGTATCAGCAATGATTTAGGAATCATACCCGTTTTTTCTCTCCTCTTACTGTTTAAAATTTATTCAGAGTAGCTTGCTAATTCCTTCTCAAGTCAAATTTAAGTTCAACCTTCCGAAATAAAACAACATCTATCTATAATAATAAAAGGAAAGGTTTGTATGTCTATGTGTCTGTTCATCTATACATTCAGCCCCTAATGAACGTAGAAGTACAAATATTGGCATAAGAAGAAGAAGAAGCCGGTCAGAAGCCTACCGGAGGGGAAAGTAAAAAAGTAATCTAAAGATTTTAATTAGTTGCGCTGATATTAATTAAAATGTCAACCTGTGTCAATTAATAAACAACTCAATTCTGAGTTTAAAAAGCCTTTAAGAAGAGCCAAATGGCCAAATAAATTAGAAATATTAGTTCGATTTTTTCAAAGTTGGTACCAAATGAAAGGAGCGATTTTTCTGAATCCAGGGGGCGCAAATTGCTTATCGCTACAACAATTAAAATTTTTTAATAAACTAAAGCATGAAATTTCTGTTATAACAGTGGACGGAGCACTCCTCTATTACGGCAATATAAGAAAGTGCGACAAAGATGATACAGCTGAGTGTATTGAAAAGATTACCTTCATTGGCATTTATCGCGTTATTGCAGATTATTTTTTGAATATAATTTTATTATTATTATTAAACTATACAGCAAGCAAAATTTGTGTAAAACACTACAGCTGCTGAAATTTATTTTTAATTTGTTACTAACACTTTCAAACAAAGTTCAAAAGTATTTATAACTCTGGTTTCTCTGTCTGTCTATACTCGATTTATACCATACATAATCACAGAATTTTTTGAAATTGATATATGTTATAATATATTAAAACTAATTTAATTTAAAGAATTAAATATAGTAGTTATAAGCATTTTACAAAAATAATTACTTAAAAAGTACAAAATAATAAAATATAAAAAAAAATCTTACCTGTGAGAAATAAAAATTTTAGAAAGAGCTTTTGAAAAAAAAAAAGGGGGGGGGATATATCTGCGTAAGAGAAAACAGAGTTTAGAGTTTCGCGAGAAAATTTTAATGTTGGGCAGCCCGGCTTACTAGAATCACTGTTAGTTACTCGTGTAATGTGACTTTCTTTATGGGTGTTTTTTGGCACACAAAATGGTTGCTATTGTTCCGTCCATTGTTATTATAATAAGTCTATGGATCATTATACAGTGCAAGACATTTTGACAGACGATTCTATTCTGGTCGGGAATTATTGCTTTTCAGTTTTTAATGTACCACATGACTGGATACGTGTAAGGTACTGGAATTAAAAAAAGCAGTTTTTTAATTCTTTCAATTTTAAATGAATTCAAGCAGAAATTGGTAATCACTCACTGTTACTGCTCACCTATCTGCAGTTAAAAAAATTTAAAGAATCGCTTTAAAAAAAAAAAAAAAAAAAAAAAAAATAGACAGATTATATTTATTTAAATTCATAATTCTTTCATCTATTTAAGTAAATAGGGAAAATTTACTTTTGAAGGAATTCTTTTTTTTTTTAATTTTTTTTCTCAACTAGCTTCACTAAAAATTATCCGAAAATATTCTTGAGAAAATAGTATTTTCTTAAGACTTTCTTCAAATATTTTAAAACATTTTGAAGATTTATCTTTTTTAAAAAATATCTTCAGAAATTTTGAAGACATTATAAAGAAATTTTGTAAACTTTCTTAAGAATGGGCCAAATAACTTAAGATATTCTGCAGATTTTCTCTAAATATATCTGCAGAATATCTTGAGATTATTTTTAGTGTGTGTGTGTGTGGGGGGGGGGAGTAAAAAAGCAATTTTGAAGTTTCGCAAATGGACGACAAGGACGCTCACAATATTTGTGGGGAAATCCCGTGGTACAATTTGCTGTATTCATACGGATAACGTCAGAGAGCCATGCCGCACATTTTGAACAGATTATGACAGAAATCGCTAATCAACATTGAGAGATTAATCATTTTGAGTCTAAAATTTATCGAAGTTCTTCATTAATATTTTGAAATATAGCTTCTTTTATGGCCAATACATACACCAAACAACCTTACGTTCAATATACACATAAAATAAATAATCTGGTATGTTACTCACATTACTATCTCCTAAAACTCGAATAAACGACTACGTCAGAAACGCCAAAGAAAAATATTGGAAAAGCATACAGCTGTTTCGGCAGCTTAAAGCGTGCCGTCTTCAGCGCAAAAAGGATTCTGAATCAGCAGAAGTTCTCGTATATATAGGAGAGGGGCCGAATTTAGTTCAACCAATAGGATTACGGGAAAGGTGGGGAGAGTGGCCAATAGGAATTTATTAAAGTTAGCAGTGTAAACAGTAGAAAAATTAAGAAAATGTGGACTGAATATAAAATTTCCAACAGTCAGACAAATAGGGAATAGCGAAATCACAATTTACAAGGTTTTTGAAATTTTTATAAATATGAAAAGCTTAAAAAAAATCGAGAAAGAATTCTATTCCCTATTTGTCTGACTGTTGGAAATTTTATATTCAGTCCACATTTTCTTAATTTTTCTACTGTTTACACAGCTAAATTTAATAAATTCCTACTGGCCACTCTCCCCACCTTTCCCGTAATTCTATTGGTTGAACTAAATTCGGCCCCTCTCCTATATATACGAGCACTTCTGCAGATTCAAAATCCTTTTTGCACTGAAGACGGCACGCTTAAAGCTGCCGAAACAGCTGTATGCATTTCCAATATTTTTCTTTGGCGTTTCTGACGTAGTCGTTTATTCGAGTTTTAATATTCCAACGCCAAGTCTCCTGTTATTACTATCTCTTACCCTGAAATTTAATACTATAAATACAGGTTGGAGATTAAGAGGTAAGATAACAAGTACTGTTATGTAAACCTATGTTACACAATTCAAATTAGGCTTTGGAATAGTTTTATATGATAATTAGTTCTGTGTGAGGGGGGGGCTACCGGCCTCCTGAACCCCCCATTACATTAATGCACCTACATTTACATAGAATTTAATTCTGTTATTAAAATTAAAAGTTTACTTAAAATTATACAGACAATTTTCACACGTAACATTCATTGAAACTTATCAATCTTGATCAAACTTTTCCAGCAACAAACTTATATTAACTTTAAAATACAACATTTGGATCTCCTAAAATTATTCGTTTTTAAGTTATTCTAAGAGTAGTATAACACTAAATATCCAAAAAAGTTGATTTTGTTCTCAATATTACATTAAAAATAAAAATGTTAAAAATGAAAAAAATCGATAACTTTATTTTAAATTATCGCAGATCGATGGTTCAACCATTCGTTTTAAAGGTATTGGCGAGCTCTTTTGAAAGATACCCATCATGAAATGAAAATTTACTCCCCTCGAGAGGTGGACTTCCCCCGAGGGGGGGGAGGCGAGACCCCCCTACATACACAATTTTTTTTTCCCAGTTCACTATATTACAAAAAATATATATTCGTTTCATTTGGTTTAATGCAGCCTATAGATGTTAAACTCTACTTACCTGCAATTTTCTGCATATAGGTAATGTATTTGAATACTTTTGAGTGTCCCTGTACATGAACCATTTGCTTCATCTCAACGAAAAGCTTAGTGTAGCATCCCTATAGGATACACATGTAGAATACCAAGTTTGGAATTTCTGCTACTATTTTTTCTTGAGATATGCTGATAACAGACGCACAGACAGACAGACACATGCACACACACAAAAAGACCATTCGCTAAAAACATGATTTTCGTATTCAGGGGACCTCAGAACATGTAAATATAACAAACACTCACTTTAGAAAATTTGACCCTAAAACAATATTTTCTCTACCGTAAGGGTAAGCGAAAGTAAAAATGGTATAGTTACGTGCATTAGATTTTGAGACAAAGCTTTTTCATAAACTAGGCAAATTACAGCATGACAGCACCACCTTTCAGCTGATATACAGACAAATTTAAACATGAGTAAGAAAAATAGAGACATGTATATATATATATATTTTAAGGCCGCAATGCTCAGTAAAAGTTGTGATGTGCTGCCGGGTGTTTGTTGACCACAGTCAGAATTTTCAAAAGCAGTTTTCATGGTAGGAGAACAGGGTAGTTTAAGGGAAAGGACAGATGAGGGTGCTGAAGGCGCCACCAAGTGGGGTCAGTCAGAATTTTTAATAATCGTTTGTACAGTGAACGAATAGGCTGTTTTATATTATGTAACATAGTAAGAGAGACACAGCCGACACTGAGCGGGATTTTCTAACAGTGGGAATTTTCAAAGGTGTTTTACACAATCAGCGAAAAAAAACTGTTGTAGGCTCTGAAATGGGAATTCTCCATTTCAGAGTGGAGTAGGCACCCCAGGCGCTACCGAGTGAGAGTTTTTAATACGCTCAGATTTTTAAAGAATCGCGAACCAGCTGGTCGCTGAAAGCAGCTAGTAATAATGAAAGTAACGGTATGTCTGTTCATCTATACGTTTAAACTCCACTGAACGTAGAGGTAAAAAAATTTACATACGAGTGCTTAGAAGCCTTTCCGAGGAGACAAAAGAGTATTTGGATGGGCATCAAAAGGAAGATGAAAAAGTTTCACAGGTAAAAAAGTGAACACAATGTTAAATATATCATTAAGTAATTGTCTGTTTAGTTATGAGAAAGAATGTTTAGTTTAATGCAGTATTTTTTTAATGTATATATTGTTAAACCCATAT
Source organism: Salticus scenicus (assembly GCA_963930645.1). Taxonomy (NCBI): domain Eukaryota; kingdom Metazoa; phylum Arthropoda; class Arachnida; order Araneae; family Salticidae; genus Salticus; species Salticus scenicus. Next base: position 5,152,958 of record OZ005662.1, read on the forward strand.
TTTTTTACCCCCCCCCCCCCCCAAAAAAAAAAAAAAAAAAAAAAAAACTGGTGTGTAACAACCACACGTTTTCTATTATCTACTACTACACATATTATATATAGTATATTGTGGACATATGTAAGCAGAAGACATGAAAATGACCTAACAAATCAGACATCTAACAATTATCCTGTAAGAGAAAACTGATACAGGTGTAAAGACATAAAAAACAGTTTACATAGTAAGTTAAAAAAAAAAAAAAAAAAAAAAAAAAATCAGTAGAACCGTTTTTTTAAACACCTGAGATCTAAAGCTAACTTACCTATTTAAATGGCTGTCAGTTTTCCTGTAATAACCAAGTAGTGCATGAAAAAGGATATCTAAAAAAAGGTCATTAGAGCCGTTTTTGAAATGCTGATTTTTTATCCTATTTCAGATTTTCACCCAAACCTGTCAAACTCATCCGTTGACTAGAAGAAAACAAGTATGAAAAGTTATCTAAAAGGGAGTTAATATGGCGAGTTTGAAAAAAAAAAATATCTGTAGTGGCATTTTTAAAGAAATGCACTAGAAAGACCTCAAATTGACTTTCTAATACAGGACGCATATAAATTTTCCTGAATTAACTAATACATATGAAAGGACATATTGTAGGATGTTAAGATGAAGGCAAACATAATAATAATATTATCCCCTTAAATGCTACGGGTAACATACATTTTTCTGAAGTACGTTCCTTTGTATTGTACTGCTACCAGTGAAACTACTGACACGGTTTGACAATGCAATAAAACGACCTTGAAAATGATCTTGACAGTGTTTTTGAAAGATTTACTCATTTCAGAGCTGAAAGAAAACGGGGGCACTTTAAAGCGAATCTCGTCAATTTTCCTCGGCAGATAAGGGGTTAAACAAGCCATTGATATAACAAGAGCCCTAACAGCACATCTTCTCCAAATGACATCCTCAGGATGTCTTATGGATGAAAATGACATCTATGGACATCCTATTGGCATCTTCAGTTTGTATTGTGAACAAGTGTGTTGTTAGGGAAGGCGATTGGAAAATACCCTTTTAATTCTGAAAATATTGTACTGCTACCAGTGAAACTACTGAAACTGGTTCACAATGCAATAAAACAATCTTGAAAATGATCTTGACAGTGTTTTTGAAAGATTTACTCATTTCAGAGTTGAAAGAAAATGGTGGCACTTTGAAGCGAATCTCGTTAAAAATAAGTACAGAAAAATAAGTTGTTCACAGTGACCAGGCAATGTGCTCAGTTGACAATACAGAATTGACTAACCCAAACAGCTGACTAGGAAACTTCAATTAAAAAGTGTACTAGCTGAACAAGTCTCAAAACAATACTCCAGACTAGGAAAGTTAATATTATCAGACAAAGAAGTTTAGTTGACAATCGTAATTATCTGACCAGGAAGTTTAGTCAACAACCACAGCTACCGGACAAGGCAAGTTAGTCAGAATCTACACTTGAAAAACTTAAAATACAAAACACCCTTGCGGGGACTCAATCCCAGGACCTACATATTACAAGCCAAACACGCTACCACAGCACCATTCTTTCTTACTATGCAGACCATTTAGTTGATTTTTCTCCAAAATAATTCCCCAGACTAGGAAGGTTAATATTATCAGACAAAGAAGGTTAGTCGACAACGGTAATTATCTGACCAGGAAGGTTAATCAATAATCACAGTTACCAGACAAGGCAAGTTAGTCAAAATGTACACTTGAAAAATTCTTCTTAGTCGATTGACAAGACTGGAACAATTTATTTTTATTCTCTCATTTGACTAACTAGTCAAATTTGAGAAAATGAAAACTGTACCAAGAAAACTAGTCCTTTGACAAGTTTTAGAGCCAAAACTGATCATCAGATAGAAAATCATTAAAGATACATAGTAAAATAAAACAACTTATGTGTCTGATGACTAAATAGGATTGTCATGTAGTGTTTTGATTGTTTAAAATTTTGCGTAATTTTAGGCAAATTTGTCAATGTATTTAGCAAACGTTTAGTATCACAAAGATGGCAAGTCTCTTGACAAGCTTCAATTTTCCATTTTTCTGTGTGTAGGAAAAATGTGTTTAGAAATTTCTACTTCAATGCTAATTTCATTTAATAAAATATTTTAATATGATTTTATTACCTGCAAGCTATTACAAAAGAAAATCTGAAATTTAATTTGCTTTGCATTATTTTAAATCTATGCAATATTGAAGTTACACAAAGTCAATGGAAACTTTCCATATACTAATGACATGACGCCACATTTTAAGAATGAAAAAAAGCTGCTTATACTAATTAAAGTTCCTTGCCATTAATGACGAAGGGTTAAAGTATTCTGGTTTTCAAAACATAAAATTTTACAATTTTTTTTTTTGTGAGTTTTATTTTATTTATTTCTTAATTTTTCTTTTGACGACTCAGCAGCTACAATTTTATCAGTGAATTAAGTACAATGTACACAAATTTCTCCAATTTTTCAAGCCAATCGGAACTCAGCATGTGAAAGAGTTCTCAGTTAAGAAATAAATAACATAATTACACTATATACAATTTTATAAAACGTCTAAAAAATATCAGGATTCTATTTCAAGAATTAAAATTTCAATTTTTATATGGTCCCCACACATAAATTTAATATAAAAAGTTAATATAAAAATTTTCAGCATTGTACAAAAAAGAAAAAAAAAAGGATATTTTTAAATAAAACTGTTAAGGCGTTATTCACAAATTAAAATAATGTATTTATTAACAGTATTATTGATTTAACTTGCAGTTTGTGTATGGAATTTGAAATGTGATCTGTTAGTAGACATTTTTCTTAATAAAGACTTGTGCTGAGGCATTAGAAAGTGTTTTAGATCAGCTTTATTGTCTTTTGATATTTCTGAGACTTTTTACAATACAATATTAAAATTTTTATAAATAATTTCATTAGTATATGGGGCACATTTTATGTATTAGATTTTTTTAATGGGGTACATAATTTTTATTTTTTAATTATTGAAATTAAATGCCCTGAAATTCTAAGTTCGTTTTACAAAATCACTACCTTTTTCAGGGCATTTAGCACAACTCCCTCAAAAATAAAGGGACTTTAGGGACCAAAATTGAAAAAAAAAGGGACTTTAGGGACCTATTTATTTTATGCTTAAATATTAGTAATATAAATATATACGCGTTCTTTTATGATCCCCTACCATGTATAAGCCAAGTATAATGCCCAAAATCAAATAATTTAAAAATATACACAGCCAGTGTCAAAAGAATTCACACTCTTTTGGTTTTGTTGAATACCTTAAGATACAGGCATTGAATTATATGAGCCATGAGACTCTTGGTCCTCCAATAATTTCTATGATGAGCACTCACTTTTACTGCTCTTTATGGTGCAAAATGAAAAGTTTCAGATTTTACATTTAAAGCTATGTTTGGCAAATAGAATATACATATTTTCCCATCAATTTTTTATCTTCAAAATTTGTTGTCCTAAGTGTGTGGGAGGGTCAACAAGAGGAACAGTCTATTACCTACTCAAGGTGCCTAGAGTGTTTTGCCCTCCATGAGGATCCGTTTAAGGGATTTTAGCCTGTATTCATGCGAGTTTCAGAGAAAATTAAATTTTCAAATAGCTAGGCAAGGCCCACAAGTGTAACCTGAATCTGGCATTTTTTATCAACTAGGTCTTCAGAAGATAACCTTTCAGCCACTGGTGTGGTTTGTTGCTTCAAAAATCTTTTTTGCAAACAACGTAAGCAAAACCATACTAACTATTTAAAAAAATTAGCTCTAAGGTCATGTTTTGCACAATAGGGCAAATTGAACTAAGATGTGCAAAGAAAAAATTGCACAGTATGTTACAGGTGCAGTCTGAGTTTTGCAGTAACTATGCTATATGCAACTGTCGTGAACTGCTGCAAATAACAGAAAAAAAGTATATGTCTATAAAAGTTTGAACGGCAGACAAAACATGTAATGATTTCATGATGTGACAAAAAAAAAAAAAAAAAAAAAAAAAATAATAATCATGACATTTTGATTAAAAGGTACAAGCCCACTTCATTCTGTGTTGCTAACAAAGTTGGATATTAGCCAAATAAATAATGCAATTCAAAGTTACAAGTGAAAATAAGAATCATACCAACATCGGCTGCCACATACGGGGTTTAACCTGAGTCCATGATTTTTTTTTACTGAAAAAGCTAAAATCAAAAGAACGTCTTAAGCAAAATGCTACAATACTATTAGACTTATGATACCTGTTCGTATGCTATTATAGATGTCTCTTTATGTTGCATTTTTCTTTTCCAAACTGAGTTTTAAATTTTATAATGACATCTTTAAAAAAATCTGAAGTGGCTTCCATGGACATCTTGAACATTTAGTATAGTTACTGGGTGTTTAAACAAATTTGAACCACTGAATATTTCAGTAAATAAATAAAAGTGAACATGATGTCAGTATGTTTTTATTCCTAAATTCATATATCCGTCAATGAACATACAAGTAATATATCTGAAATTTTTAAGGATCTCTGTAAAAGAAAATAAATAGTAAACATGCAATTTCGGTAATTCTGTAGGAACATTCTGAAATATATATTAATTTTGCTTCATACTTTTAAAGAACTTAATTTGTTTTAAGAATATTAGTCCCCATAGGATGTGATATAAATAAAATCTTTTATACTTCTCGATAAGAGAACTATGCATAATATGCCCATCATTTCATACAATGATCATACATTAGTAAAACAATGTAATGTATATCAGTGTTTTTTAACACTTTCCAATAAGATTGAAAAGTGTTAATGACTTCAGTTTGTCTGTCTGTCGGTCCGTATTCTATTTCCCGTAAATATTCATGGAATTTCTTGAAACTGATATGTGTTATTCAAGTTCACTATCCCACATTCCCTATTAAAAATGGAATAAATACCTCAACTGGTTTGTGTACAGGGACGCTCAAAAGTATTCCAAAGCATTGCATTCTATGAAAGGTATTACAATAAACCTGATTTTGAAGTATTTCTATAAACCATACAGGTACACACTACCACTTGGCACAAATCTTAATGAAATTGAAATATGTTATATGTACAAAAGAATGTTTTCTATAGAATGTAGTACGAATAGCAACAAAATTTAAAGGGACTATAAAAATATTCAGTTACATTAAGGACTGTTTTTGAAAATTTGCTGCAATTACATTTTTGTTTACCTCAAGCATTTTTAACACTTTCTAAAAAATTTTAAGTATTAATAAGATTTGAAATAATGTGTTTGTCTGCCCAGCTGTCTGTTTGTCTATCTGCTCGACTCCAGTGTTTGTCAATGATTTTTCTTAAAAATGATATATGTTATTCAAGTTCATTATGTAATGTTCTCTATTTAAAATAGCATTAATGAGTCCTGCACAACTTGGTTTGTATACAGGGACATCTCCCCAAAAAAAGGCCAATACATTGCTTTTTAGGATAGCCATTTTTATAAATCACATTTTAATAACTATCTACTGAAAAAATCATAAAGAAGTTGACATTTATGTGAATATGATAAAATAATGTTTTGTATAGAATAATATGTTTAATCTTCAGATTTACAGGCCTACACTAAAATATTTAGATACATTAAGAGCTGCAATTAGAAATTAATGGCTACATTTACATTTGTATTAAGCATTTTTAACACTTTCTAACAATGTTTAAGAGTGATATAGTTTACCTGTCCGCCTTTTCATTGTGTGACAACGTAGATAAATAATACTGAAGGTTATAATGACACAACAAGTATGTACAATTGGAAAATGCTAATAATCAATGCGTACCACATGATTTTTTGTTATTGTTTCTTTTTATTCTGTGTTAAAAATTTAACATTTTTTAATTTTTTTCTTTTTAAATAACAGTTTAATAAAATGCTAAAGCAAAAATTTCTTGTTTAGTTTTCGCATTCTGTATATATGTGGTTCTGTATACATGCATTTTGTGGAAAATGCGACTGTAGTGGAAATCCTATGTCATTAGCACTTTATCGGGCCACCCCTGGCCTTGATGACTGCACAACAATTGGGCAATGAGATAATTTTTGGATATGTTCATTTAGTATTAAGAAGTATTTCACTGAACCAAATTTTGATATGTGCTCCCTTAACTGTGTTAAAGGTACCAGATTTCCATTCAGACTTAAATCTAAACTATTTATTACCAGGCCAAAGCAAAGTAGTAATGTTACGGTACCAGGGGTCAACACAGGTTTCAATTTTTGGGGTCCACTTTTGTGAAAAACAAATAATTTTTGTGAAATTTTGATAATTTTTGCGAAAAAAATTATTACTGTATGAAACCTTCATTTTAGCAGTTACTCTATCTGATGTTTAATATCAAGTCAATAGCATTTCACTGAACCAAGTATACTCATAAAATTAATACTGGAAACATGGAAAATTTTTACAAAATTATCATTTTTGCAAAACAAAATCCTTTGAAAGGGATTTTTTTTTTATAAATCTAAATTTTGTGAAGGGGCATATTTTTATAGATTTGAATTTTGTAAAGGAATTCATTTTAGAAATTTGAAAAGGGGCAGCAAAAGGGTCCCAATTTTTGCTTGGATTGATCCCTAGGTACTGCAACATTTTTTTTTTTTTTTTTTTTTTTTTTTTAACCTAAAGATATACATATTTTTGCTAGTCATCAGAGTTGAATTTGTAACTGGGCTCATTACTGAACTGAAAATACTGAAGCTTCTGACCTAATGCATGCAGTAAAACTAACTGTGGTATCGCGCTATGCAATGATGAGAGGACAGTTAGCACAATGACCTCTTTAATCTTAGTCTTTCCTTCCCCCATGGCCCATTTGCTGAATTATCTATGAATATTAGTGTCCCTGTTACACATCAGATAACTGGCTGCCCAAAAGTTATCATTTCAGTATTCTGTAGATAATATAAAGTATGTGCCTAAGCAATTTCATCGCATCTGTTTTTTTTGTTTTTTTTTTCCCGGGCATACTTAAATAATATTAAGATTTTTGATAGGCAAAGAAAAAAAAAGGGACTTAGGGACCATTTTGCCAAAAAAAGGGACTTTTAGGGACCTAAAATAAATTAAGGGACTTTTAGGGACTTTAGGGACCACACTAAATGCCCTGCTTTTTTTACATAACTTTGGAATTTATAATATATGCCTTATGACAGGGCCTGAAATTTCAACTCAGATTACACCCACCTCAAAAAAAGTTATACTCGCCACAAAATAGGGTTGTCTTTTTTTTTTTTTTCTGTTTTACGCATTTTGGTTTTTTTTTATTTTTTCTAACTATCTGAAATGCTTTTACAAATATGCATAAAATTTATTTGAGATCTGAAAAAAAAGGTTAAAATATCTATAAATGCGAAGAAAGAAAAAAAGAAGAGGAAAAAAAAAAAAACTTTGTAAAACAACATCCTGTGAAAATCTTTTTTATTATGCAAGATTAAGCTTCCTTATTTACCTATTTATTTATTTAACTTTTTACATCAGAAATGTCTTTTATGTCCCTTTTATTTTATCATCATTGTTGTCATTTGAAATAGCCATTTCAGAATTACTTTTTTCATAAAATCGTTGCTTACAAATCATAACATGCGAAAATTCTTGGCGTTTCAGCAAAAACTGGAAAATGTTCACTGTTTTTTGATCATTATTCAACAAAATAAACGTAGGCAGTATCTTTAAAAGGGCTCGGGCTCATTTTCATGCACCAATATCGCATAGGCAAACTTTCGGATTTTTCTTCTCTCGGATTGTGGGCGACGGGCAAAGAGGCTCTCTGCTTGTCTATTCTCACTTTGCTTAAAGAAATCACAGTGGGAGAAACGAAACCGCCTAGAGGTTAAAACTTTTATGTGTGTACTAGGCATTTTTCCTTTCTCAGGCTGTGACGATTGTCGGGCAGTGCGCACAGACTCGGCACTCAGAGAAGAGGAAAAGGAGAGGTTAAATATGAGGTTATAAGATGGCAAGATTTTGCATTTTAAATCTATAAAAAGAATGTTTTCTGTCACCTACCTTATCATGTAAGAATTCTATTTATAACTAGACCAAATTTTTACTCGCCACAGTAAAAATTCCACTCGCTAATGGCAAGCTGGCGAGCGGAAATTTCGCGCCCTGCCTTATGGTAATAGTGCAAAACTTTTTAGGGGAGCACTTATTACAGTAAGTACGTAAAATTTCAGTGAAATGTCTTCCATTGGGGGAGTCTTTCTAAAGACAAGAGCTCAAATCCATATTCATGTAAGTTTCAGAGAATATCATGAAAACTCTGAAGAGGTAGACAAATATAAGCAATTTAAGTTTGAATCCAGCACCACTCGTCTACCAGTTTTGAAATCCAAAATTTTATACGGCGTACTTTTAATTTTTATTTTATAAATAAATATTATGATCGCTAATCTTAAAGGACTTAAAAATTTCTTTCAGAAGAAAGATAACACATAGTAACATTTTTTATTTTAAGGTGGGAAAAAAAAAAAAAAAAAAAACTTTACAAATATTTATGTCTAAATAAAATCAAAATCGTTTAAACTTGATTTATTCACCTTTTGATTTCTTATTGCTAAATGATGTAATTTCAATTTTTGTTCTTTTCACTTTCCTTTGAAACAGAATCCACTTCAATTCAGATTTTTTAAAACTTTTTTTAATATAATTTTTGCTATACTTCAGTTCTTTAGGTTTAATATTTTCTCACAACTCAATACTTACTTAACACGAATGGCTATCATGGATAATTAAATAAGATGAGAGGATTCATTAGTTTGCTTATATTACAATGAATGTGCAATACTTACAAATGTAAGCCAACCCTAAGAAATTTGTAGGGTTTATTAGGTTGACGGAATTTAGAACTGAAATATTTATGAGTTTCTTATTTCACACATTTTTACATAAAAAAAAAAAAAAAAAAGAGCATGATAAAAAAAAAAAAAAAAAACTGATAAGTTTTCTAAAAAAGGAGTCTGGAAATAATTAGGCCAAAAATACTGACAAAATTCTTATTTTTACTAATCATGTTTCATCCCAATATTGCAAGTGATCTTACCCTTTAAAGGTTGTGCATATCTCTTTTAAATATGCATTTCAATATCAAACAAAATAAATGATACACTGTATTTGTGTTAATATTATTTACTAGTATATAACCCCGTCAAAAATGACAGAATGTGAACGATAAATCTTGAAAACAATGTTTAGATCATGATGGTTACCATGTGATCATTTAAATGTATTTTCAATTTTTGTTTATAAATCAAATGTGTTTCAATATTTTATAATTTTCGTTCTGAAATTAAAAAAAATTCTAACCGATCAATAAATATGAATGACAATAAAAAAACCGCTGGTTGACAAAAAATATAGGCCCGACAACACAACAGCAACAACACATCCCAGTGTTCCATTAAGTGCTCTATACGCAAGCGAAGTGTGACGCCACTGACCGTCCGTGGATGCAAGAAAATGATTTCCTATGTTATTCGCCCATTGGATTTTTTGTAAAAAATTATTAAAAATCGAGGAAAATTATTTCCCGATTTTAATCCCCATACTTGGGTATATATATGTATTAGTTATCATGTGCATGTGTTAGATTGAGTTATTTTGCTGTCAAATTGACAAAATTTTAATTTTAAATTTCAAAACTCTGTTGTCCTTGGCGTTTTTGTATTTGGCGATCAAAAACGTACTACGAAAATATACATGCCAGATGTATATTTTCGTAATATGTATTGTGCGAAATATTGTTTCATATTATTCATTACTCTCTTAATATAAGTTTTTAAAATAACCATTATTTTTGAAAGGAATTAAATTATATTCGCCAGAGAATTTGGCGATACATATATATATATATATTTTTTCTGCCAAGGATGACCGATATCAAATCTATTCCGCTGCAACATATTAGTATCTTATATCAGATACTTTATTTAGACATTTGAAAACAAATTTCACTTCAAATTATGATAGAATATTTATCATTTTCCTTTTAATTAGTATATTAGTTGGATATTTATTGTGTAAATATCATCCTTTGAAATGAAATGTTTATGTTTTCAATGGAATATGGAAGTTTGCTATTTTTTGTATCTAGAGTTTTGAAATTTAAAATTCAAATTTTATCAATTTTAGAACAAAAACAACTTAATCTAACGCATGCACATGATAACTAATACATATCTAAACCTAAATATGGGGATTAAAATCGGGAAATAATTTCCCTCGATTTTTAATAATTTTTTACGAAAAATCCATTGGGCGATTAACATAGGAAATATTTTTCTTCTATCCACGAACGGCAAGTGACATCATCACTTCGCTTGCGTATTTTAAACCCTCATAATAAGAAAAAACGATTCACTTCATTTTACCAAAATACTCTTTTTTAAGACTATCGTAGATCCTGTTTTCAAATTTTCTAACTATCCAATAACTACAGACACTCCATGCTAACCCAAATTCACCTCTACTCGATACCTCCAACCAGCTATCTCACCTACAACATCGCCAAAATATCCAGGATCCAGCTAGGGACTTTCTCATTCTCAACCGAACATTTTACCTTGACTCGACATTATCACCTTAGACTACTCTACTTTCAATACTCATTTCAACTGGTGACCTTTACTTGCCCAACCAAACATTCTCTCCCAACTATCACTTTACACTAATTTCAAAACTAAAATCAACTGGCGGCATTTACGTACTAAACTCGACGCCAATCATACCTTACAATGTAAACAAACAATGAAGTTTGATAAAAATATTTAAAGGCTTTAATGCGTTTTTGCAAATATTTTAAGATTTTTAAGGCTTTAATATGTTTTAGAAATATTTTAAGCGTTTTTTTAATGAAACAGTCAAAGAGTCGTTCATTCGGAATTAAAAGTTGTCCATTTGGAATTTGTATTTTCTGAATGGCAACAGTTTTGGTTTGTTTTTATTTGGTATTGCATTGTTTATAATCATGAAGTTACATAATTCTATTTATAGGTTCATGTTTATAATAGCCAGTGATCCGTTATATTTAATAAGAATATGTGCGATACAAAACATGTATGAAAATGATATGTATGTTTCCTAAGTTGAATTAAACAAACGGAAAAAAAAGTGGCTGCCAAAAATTTCTGTTTTGAAGCGGTACTAACCGGATTCGTTCATGACAGATGAGGGTCATTATATATATTAATTATCAATAAAATTTCTTATGAATATAATACAAATTTAAATAATAGATTTTTTAATTAGCATAAAAAAGTGGTTCTTAAATGGTATACCACGGTGCACTGCAGATTTCAAGATATGCCCGGGGCTATTTCAGAGTACAGAGAATCTGTGAAAATAATATTTTACAAATCTATTACTTTCCATGAATATTGCAAATAATTTTCCATGACTTAGAAACTCTTTGGTTATAAAATAAATAAATTTCTGATGCACATTCATTTGAAATGTAAGCTAAATTTGGATAAGGCATAAATTTTAGTTTTTCTCTGATTTTCTGAGTGGTGGTGTTTTTTACACTTTAGATTGTGCATGGGTTTTTTCTTGTGCTATATATATATATATATATATATATATAAATTGAACTTTTTCTTTTCCCATTTTAAATTGTGGCGGTGAAAAAACGTGACACTTAGGGTTAACACAAACCAAAACTGATGATCCTACATGCAGAAAAATACTTTTTCACGAAAAGTGAATGTAGACCATAACCATTGATGCCATGGTGAGCTAGAAATTAATCCTCAAACGGAGAACAAGAGAAATTTTGATGTTTTTCAGTTGGAACAAGGCAATCCATGATGGTCACATTTTTTCATGACTTTTACTTACTTTTTCCTGAAAATCAAGACTTTCAATGACAAACTACTAGTCAAGTTCATGACTTTCCCTAACTTTTCAGGTTCAGGTGTGCAGAAATGATGAGTTATATATGTCAAATATAAAAATAAACATAGTTACATCTTTTATATCATTGGACTATGGATTATACCATTCTTTTCTTGCCACATTATTATATATGATTTTTCTTGAAAAAAGCAGCAATTATTTCTTGTCATGTATACAACTTAAGTTGAAAGTTTCACAAATGGATACAAAATACTTTTTTTCAGATAAATACACCCAAATAAAATGCACATATTTCTCAAAATGAATCATTATATTGAAGAATTCTATTTTAGATGTGAACAAAATAAGTCCTAGCAAGAAGGCAAAATCGCAGCTTACTTTGAATATAATAAAAATTATTTTTAACATCATATTAATTTGTGCGGATTAAAAATTTTTACCCTCATCTCAATAAGGTGTAAAAAGAGAAAAGAATTCCTATATATCGAGGTATTGAAGATGAAGTGAGAGTTTGCTTTTCAAATATTTATTTATTATAACCATATGTCTCAAATTTGCATATAATGTGCCTACACTTATTTGTAGGATTTTAAATACATCATGACTTTAAAAAATATGAGAATCACTGGCATAAAACATTGTTCTAAAATTAAAAAACTCTATTAATTGAATGTAAGTATCGGAAAAAAAAAAAAAAAAAAAAAAAAAAAAAAAAGAATCCCTAATTTTATGGAGAAAATTAAGATCAAATTAACTGAAAAAAAAAGTTGATTTTTAAAGTAATTAACCTGAAAGTGATTTACATTTATTTTAAGCATGAACTTTTAATTTTACACTAGGCCAGTATGATAACATACTGCCTGCCATGATAGATAAAAAGAGTGTAGGGCTAGTGTTTGGTCTCTTTTTCCGTGAAGCCTGTTAAGAAATAATAGTGCTTCATTAGTGTTTTGTGCAAGCTGTTGGCTTTTCTGCCGGTCCCATGCTGTTCGTGGAGATCGTTATTTTTAATATGATGCTTTGGTTCCTGTAGTTTTTACAAGCGTTTTGATTCAAGTATGCATTCCTCCATGATGCTTATGCTGGTGATCGGATGCAGGTTGTTTCTTCAATTTGCACTTAAATCAAGAACTAAAGTAACATTTTTTTTTTTACTTTTTCTATTTGTTAGGTTTGTTGCCCAGCAATACTTTTCATATGTTATTTGTTCATAATTCTTATGTTGCACATACAGTAAAGGATCCGTTATCCAGAAAGCTTGGGACCTGGGATATTCTGGATAAGGGGTTTTTCTGTAATTCAGATCACTTTATTATATGTATAAAAATGGTGCAAAATAATTTCATAAATAGCAGTGATAAACATGGATAATATACATAAACACTTTACCTATATACCCACTTTACCTCCACAAAATAAAAAACATTCTTAATTAGAATTTTAAACTATAAATAATAATAGTAATAATAAATGAAAAATAAATAAACATATATAAAATTTAATTTTGGACCTGAGAGTAAAATCCTTTCATTTGGATTTTGCAAGCATTTCCAAGATTTTTTTTTTCTCTTATAGTGTGTTTCTGATACTAATTTGTTCATAAATGTTTCAAATATTTTTAGCACATAATTCTAAATATTTTATGAAATGAATTCTAAAAATAATGGAAATTAATAAAAACTATTTAAAATTTTTTATAAAAATTGGGACTTCATGCATACGACCTGTGTTCAATGATAAAATTCATCTGCTATTGGGCACTTTAAGAAGTATGTATTATTAATGTTTATCTAGTAAAAAATACCATAAAAATTCGTTTTCTAACCTAAATTTGCAACATTTTCAGTAATTATTTGGACAATTTTGTGCTTACCATATTTCCCCAGAATAACACCGTAGTATTAAAGAAAACAGGTTGTAAAACTATAATTCTGACCACTGCTATTGTATAACTTTAATTCTTAAATTTTACGATAATTAAAAATTTTGGTAGTTGGCATTTTGCATTCTGGTTTTCGGAACATTCTGGATAACGGGTTTCCAGATAACGGATCCTATACTGTATTCTTGATTCTTGTTACTTTTAAGCCATTAATAAACTTTGTTATTTGTTAAAATATGTGTCAGTCTTATTGCCAAAACCTTCCTCAATCAAAATTATGTTTATATCAATAGAAAGTTAAGCTGCCATTGTGCATATTCTGCTCTGCACTAACATAAAATTTAAATAAATTAAAATTTTCCATCATTTTTGTTATGGGCTGTATCTTTGTAAACAAAGTGCATTTTTATTGCTTTTATATTTGTCTGACCATGCTTTCTGTTGATAACCTTTGTCTTTATTTATTGATACTTGTATTTAAGTTCGATTTGGCAATTAAGATCATTGTTTTATAATGGCTGTGAATATATTACCTGCTATAGAGAAATTGAATGCTGACAATTATGCAACATGGGTAAAAGATGTAAAATTTATTCTTTTGGATAAAAATTGCTGGGAAATTGTTAATGGTACTGAGAAGTTACCAGAATTAGGTGAAGGTGTAACTGTAAGAGAAGTTGAATCATTTAAAGCCCTTTCATGTACGGCATTAGCGACGATTTACTTGCAAATATCACCAGGATATAGGAATGTAGTCAATGCTTGTATTTGTCCAATACAGGCATGGAAAAAATTAAAAAAATATTTTATTTTGGATTCCAGGGTCAAGCACATGCAACTTTTTTCAAGTTTGTTGCAGTGCAAAATTTATGATCGCGAATCTATAAATGAGTATAACTGTAGAATATCAAAAATAGTTGAGCAGTTGAGGGATATTGGACATACAGTCCCCAATACTTACGTTTGTCTTCATGTTCTTCGTTTTTTGCCACATAAATTTGAAGCTGTGGTGCAATTTATGTTATGATGGCCTGAGAAAGAGTTTACATATCAGAATATTATAAATGAACTGAATTCTGAAGAAACAAGACTTAAATTGAGAGACGAGGACAGGAAAACTGAACGTTCCCTAGAGGCACAAAATACCCAATATAAGTGTAATAAAAGACCTAAAAAGAGAACTTTAGTTTGTTATCGTTGCAATAAACCAGGTCACCTCAAAAGGGATTGTAAAGTGAATTTGGGCAGAAATGTTAGTAACTCAGTTCCCCGTGACAAAAACAAGAATAAAAAGTCTCCTCCTAATTTTCATTATTTAGCACAGCTAAATTATAGTAATTTGAATGATGATGGAGATCGTTGGGCTTTTGACACAGCGACCTCACATCATTTCTGTAACAACAAAAACTATTTTTTAGACTATGTACTACTTGAGGGTGAAAACCTTGTTGTTGCGGTGGATGGGGTCAGTGTCCCGATTGAGGGAAGAGGTTCTGTAAAATTATCCTTTAACAATCACGAGTATATTTTTGATAATGTCTTATATTCATCTAAATTGAGAAAAAATTTACTTTCAGGTGCTAAAATGGACATTAATGGTACCAGTTTTTCTGATGGGGGTGGTAAAATATCAGTTTTGGGAAAAAACAAACAATTTTTGTTCACTGCTAGGTTAAAAGACAATATACATCATACTATTCCTAAATGCTTTAGTAATAATCGGGAATTAGAGTGTAACATTCAAAATTTGAAAGAAAGTAGGGGGCACCAAAAACCAGTTTTGTCCAATGTCAGTAAAAGAGAAAAAAATGAAAAAGATGTTGAGCTATAGCATTCTTGCTTTGGACATATTAGCACAGATTTAGTAGTAAATACAAGTAGAAAAATTAGTGTAAAGGGTATCCCCAAGTTAAAATATAAGTTTATTAACTGTGAACCGTGCAAAATGAGTAAACAGAAAAGAATATCTTTTAAACCAGTTAATGAGGGAAATTTGAGTAAACCATTAGAAAAATCTTTATGGATGTATGGGGTCCTAAAAAAATAATCAATAGAAATGGTGAGCAATATTTTCTTTCCATAATAGATGGGTTTTCTAAAGGAACTTCTATTTACCCGCTAAAAGAAAAATGTCAAGTCTTTGAAATTTTTGAAAAACATGTGGCAAGGGCTGAGAGATTCTTAAACACAAAATTAAAATCCATCCGAACCGACAATGGCACAGAGTTCAAAAATGATCTTTTTAAGGACTTTTGTAGTGAAAAGGGGATAATACAAATATTCACTAACACTTTTACTCCAGAAGAGAATGGAGCTTGTGAGCATCTTAATCTCAGGGATGAGATTAATAAAAATACAAATAGCTGAAACTGTATGCAACGGCAAGACATTGAAATGAAATACTAGAATTTTGAAGACAAAATACATTACATAAGAGTAATAAATATTTATTTTAATCTTCAATGTATATAAAAAGAACAAATGCACATCAGAAACATAAAAAAAGCTGAAAAAATAAGAAAAAGGTGAAAAGCTAAATGTACAAAAAAGCTGAAATCAGCTGAAAAATCTCATCCCTGTAATCAGACATCTTTGAACTATATTCGTGCCATGTTAGCTGAGAGTGGGTTACTGTTTAAATTTTGGCCTGAAGCTGCATTGTATTTTTGTTACGTTTGAAATAGGGTTATACATCGCGGTCAAAATAAACCACCATTTGAGTTATACATCAGCAACAAGCCTTCAGTAAGACATTTCAAGCCATTTGGTTTGGTGTGTTATGTAGGGGTTCCAAAACAGAAAAGGGCAAGTAAATTTGAATCGAAATCTAAAAGGGGGATAATAGTCGGATGCGCATTAAAAACTAAAGGTTTTAGAGTTTGGGTTGAGGAAAGTGACAAAATTATAGAAACATTAAATTTGAGTTTTTCAGATTCCATTTATAAGGAAGTTAGCAGCAGTGGAGCTTTGATGGGCACCTCATTGGATGACATGATGGAATCAGTGATCAATTCAAGAGATGATCCAGTTCAGGTCCTGTTGATGTCACCTTGGATATTGGACCAGTACCGTCTGAAGATGAGGAAAAACCTGTTATTCCTGCTGTTCCTTCAGACGTAGTCTGGAGAAGATTCCTGGTACCCAGAAAAATAGGTAATAGGGTTGATATTTATTACTATCCTGATGGTACTAACACCCAACTAAGATCGTTAAATGAAGTACAAAATTTTTGTAGTAAAAATATCAAATTTGACCCATCCCTTCTTGATTTGTCTAGTAAAAATGTATATGAAGGTATTGTTGACGGAGATACATTTAGTCAGGTTAATTTAGCCCTATCATCGAACTTAACTAACAAATCTACCACATCTGCATGACTAGATATTATAATCTCTAAAATTTATAATCAAGCAATTAAATCAGCTCAAGTTTCTAACTGGAGGGAAGCAATGAATGAGGAGATGAGAAACATGGAAGAAAGAAAGGTTTGGCACTTAGTAAATTTACAAAAAAATAAATCAGTTTTAGGTAATCGATGGGTTTTTGCTACAAAAAAAAGATGAGCAGGGAAATATAGTTTGCTATAAAGAGAGACTAGTTGCTCAAGGCTTCTATCAGATTAAAGGAGAAAATTATGATGAAACCTTTTCTCCTGTTGTCAACTTTTTGATCATTTGGTTTTTTTTCTCATTGCTTGTCTCTTGCTTTGGGTGGGAGGTGATGTAAAATGTGCATACTTATATGCTCCTTTACATGAGGATATTTATGTGTCACAACCTCAGGGACTTATAGTTACAGGAAGTGAAAATTTAGTTTGCAAATTGGATTGGGCATGGGCACCTTCAGTGTCGCACCCAGAATTTCCATCTGGAGGGGGCTGAAGAATAATTGGGCCCTGTAGTATAGTAATAGGTTTATGGGCATGGGTATATACTTGCACATATAGTCAGCAGCAAAAGTATCCGAGCACCAGCAATAGTCCCTGTCTAAAAAAAGGTACACTTAATACTGCTTTGTTAAATAAATCCTTGTCGAGTCATGTTCTTAGTCAGTCTAAGAACATGATTCGACAAGGATTTATTTAACAAAACAGTATTAAGTGTATTATTTTGATATTGGAATTATTGGCTAGTGCTTGGATACTTTTGCTGCCGACTGTACATTTAGTAAAGAATCCGTTTTAAATATTTCTTTTGAAATAAACGAATGAATGAAACTGAATTTAAGTTGAATAGCGCAACTGAGGAATTTATATCAGTGTATAAACATGCTAAGTTACAGTAGTTCAGTTAGTTGGGGTTGTCATTAAGCTTGCAAACATAAAGTTGTAGGTTCATCTATGATTTAAAAAAAAAAAAAAAGTGTACAATATGACAAGATGGTGAACATAAAATTTTCCCGAAATGAAATGCCCCCCCCCCCCATATTTTCATTGAAAATAAAATTTGATCACATTTAACACTCTTTTGCAATGCTTTATATGCATATGCAATAACACGTAAGTAACTAAAAAATTATAATAATTATAGCCAAATAAAAGATACAGTATGATATGTAGGAATTATAACAAAATTTCAGTGAAAATTTTTACAAGGCTATTTTTATTTAATTATCTGGAGTATGGGGGCGATGCTTCTTCTGGGTTCGGTTAACAGAAACAAGTCGGACGTAGTCTTTATGGGTGTACTTAACACCGCAAGCAGGGCGCAGAACCTCTTAATATTCTAAAACATTAATTCTAATATGTAATATATTACTTAGAATTTTATTTTGTTCAGTTAGCAAATATTTCAAGCGTTACCTTTCTGAGTAATACATTACAGGATATTGTATTCCAGTATTATATATATATATATATATAATTTGAATTTTTATAACAGGAAAAAATTGCATTATCAAAAAACGGAGCTTAGATTTCAGTAACATCAGAGGCAAAAATGAAAATTGTGCATGGACCCTACTGTATGTTCTACGTACCATAATAAAAAAAATAAGTGATCCCACCCTCCCAAGCATCTGTAAAATAACTTATTGTTATCGGGGTATTTTTCTATTTTGAACAGTAAACTATGCCTTTTGGCATTCCTCTAAATCATTATGTTTTTAGAGAAATAATTTTACGTGTTTGTGATTAAATCAATTAAATTTTATCTTCAGCAATTGATTAGAAATTTCGCTAGCATGTATATGTGCTAGTGACATTTACAGGGTTTAACGCGAATATGCAAATTCCATTTTCAATTTAAAATATTGTTTTAGAGGAACAACTAAGCGCAGGGCTAATTTTTATTTTATATTAGCAAGAATTTTCATTTGCCGATGCGAATGTGTTCATTTTGCCCAGGGACAAAACAAACTTTCATAAAGGTGCTATAAATACTCAAAAATTAAAATACAGAATTGTATGAGCCTGGAATCCCATTTTTCGGACAAATACATCCCTGCTTACTTCCACATCAGATTGCTTCTTCTGCCTGGTTTTTAAGATACTGCCTCGATTTCATGATAACAGTATATGCTTTAGGACCTTAGAAGCCCTTTCCTAAAAACTACAATGGAATGTTTTCAACTAAAAAACAAAGAACTAGTTCATTGTTTTGTGTTTGACAGTAAGAATTTTAAAAATTCCTAATATTTTTTAATATATAATTTATGAACTTTATTTTTGCTTACAATATCTTTATTTAAATAATATTTTTTTCATACATGTTTAAAATTTTTTACCATGTCAGCTGGTTCTGGAGGGGGCTTTAGGACCTTAGAAGCCCTTTCCTAAAAACTACAATGGAATGTTTTCAACTAAAAAACAAAGAACAAGTTCATTGTTTTTGTGTTTGACAGTAAGAATTTTAAAAATTCCTAATACTTTTTAATATATAATTTATGAACTTTATTTTTGCTTACAATATCTTTGTTTAAATAATAATTTTTTCATACATGTTTAAAATTTTTTACCATGTCAGCTGGTTCTGGAGGGGACTTGAGCCCCCTAAGCCCCCTCCGTGGGTGCGCCACTGGCATACCTGCCAACTTTGAGAAGTAGCTCTCAGTAGTATTAGTAGCACTAGCTCAGTAGTATATCGAGAGCATTATCTAATGCAAAACTGGAGAAGACATTTTGAATTGCGTAATAAATAACCTATTCCATATGACACAAGTATTGTAATTACGCCATTTATCACCCACAATATAGGTTAAAATAGAGTTTAAAAACATTTTTACTATTACCATTCTTAGAAGGATTTGATATATTGGGAGTAAGATAAATTATCAAGAAAACTTATGACATATCAAAATAACTATGAATTTATTTTATCATAAAACTGCTACAAAAACAAAATACTTTGGCAGCTGTTGAGTATTTTAAATAAACATTAAAGCTGTATATTAGAAAAAATGAGTTCTCAAGTATAAGAGTGTAAAGAAAAACATGATTCTTTGTTTATTTGAAAAAAAATTGCATTTGAAATAATTTTCAATTTTATAAAAGTACTGATCAAAATATACTTTTAATTAAAAATAGTTATTATCTTTTAATAAAGGAATGGAAAATAAAAATCTCATGAAATTTGCATATTTCAGCCATCAAAAAATGAATAGCACATATTTCAATTTAAATATTCAGAAAATTCAATTTATAAGTTTTCAAGGTAAATTATAAATATTTATAATCAATCATATTCTTGTTATAAATATATATATTTCCAAACTGGTAGCAATACTTTAAGTACATTTCCTTAAGAATTTTAAAAACATTAAATATTCAGAAAAATCATTTATAAAGACTTTGTAAATAAGGAGATATTTAAATTTTATTGTAGTACAATTTTTATTTCCAAAAATGAATTTAGCATAATTTTCTAAGTAGAATATATAAAAGCGTTTTTGCATCATTACAAAATAAAAAGGTATAAAAAAATATTTAAAAGAAAAAATTAATGGGAACATGGTACTATTAGTAACACTTTAAAATATTACATAAATAAATATATATCCCTATTATAAGTGTCCAAAATATGTAAAAATAGATGAAATTTTAATTCAAAATATATATCCAATACATACTTACCTTAAAAATATAGGAACAGATGTTGTATAACCAACCGGTTGATGTCGAGTTATTTCTAACTCAAGTTTTCTACTACTTACAAAAAAGTAGTAAAAGAAAAAACAAGTTGCAGGAATGCCAAGTACTGTGTGGAGAGGAAATACACAAGATAATTAAACATGTAAGTACACGTTGGTTATCACTAAAAACTGTTATTGACAGAGTTTTAGAGCAGTGGGATCCCCTTACAAAATATTTTTTAGAAGTTGTTGAAAAGGAGGACATTAATTCTCAGTGTTTACAAATCCAATCTTTTTTCTCATCTCCGTTAACGAAATTAAACTGCCTGTTTTTGCAAAATGTCATTGGTATATTTACTAGGGCTAACTTAATGTTGCAGAAGGAGCAGCCTTGCATCCATATTTTGAAAGCAGAGTTAGACAGTTTATACCACAATTTGATTGTAAGATTTGTCAAGCCTCAATCTGTGGCTAAAGCTGACTCTGCTTATTCAATCAATTTTTCAAAAAGGAAGCACCAAAAAGATGACAGTGAATTAGTAATAGGATCAAAGACTAGAATGCATTTAAAGGATGCTGGGATCTCTGATGAAGACAAGACAGACTTTTATGATTCTGTGAGAGATTTCTTTGTGGCAGCGTGTAAGTATATTTTGGAAAAGATGCCTTTGGAAGACGAGTTTTTGAAGCATGCTGCTGTTGCAGACATTAAATTGAAACGTAAGGCAAAATATAGTTCTGTCTTATATTTTCTTGATCTATTTAACTTAAATAAACAAGATAAACTTGATCAAGAATTTGCTCTTTATCAGTGTGAAAATTTTACATCTGAGATAACTGATTGTGAAAGGTTGGATTACGCATGGCACAAAATAAGCAAAATCACTGTCAATGGAGTTTTGAAATACCCAACACTTCCAAAAATCATGTTAGCGATCCTTGTTGTGCCGCACAGTAATGCACCTACCGAGAGGATTTTCTCAATGATCAAGAAAAACCAAACTGAATTTAGGTCGAGCTTAGGAATTAAAACACTGGAGGCCCTTTTAATTGAAAAATTATCAATGGACTGTTGCTATAATAAAACTTTTACTTCTGATGAATTAAAAGCTGCAAAAAATGCATGCTATAAACAGTTAAACTCAGAGATAAATGTTTAATTTCTTTTCTTTTTTTGTTTTGTGTATAAATAATTTTTTTGTGATATATGTTCATCGTATTCATTCAAGTTATCATTCATCACACACATAATTTATTTTATACCATTCAAGAACTAATGATTGTTTATAGTGGTCTTGGAAAAATTATGCAATACATTACATTAATAATTTTCTTTTTGGTATGGATTTGAAGAAAATTTTCTTTGTTTTGGCATTAGTAATATGCCGATCACATTCAATATGACGACGACAATCGTCACGTCCACCATGCGAAATTGAAAAGTCTAAATTACATAAGTTACAATGCGCAAAGCCTTCTTTTCTCGATGCCTGCAAACAATTCCATTCTTTAGAGTACTTCTCCAGAAATTTTTGGCTACTTTTCTTTTTCTTTACTTGCGGAGATTCTATCTCCGCTGTTTCTTCGGTCTTTCGTTTTAAGATATATTTATCCATACTGTACAGTTTCAGCTTTCTTTTAAAACGGCATCGGAAGCTAATTTTAAACAGTCACATTAAATTATCACATAATTATAAAATAGCAACGTTTCTTGTTGAGCACGTGAAAAACAACAATCATCGCGTGAAAATGAAAAACAAATCGCGATCGCGTCTCGCATGCAGAGTTGAGTTGAGAATCACTTTTGCTTTTCTTCATTTTATCTCATTCGAATCATTTCACTTCAAGCAATTTCAAAACGTACCAACAGCCGTCTGCGTATATTTTTCCTTTCTTCCTACTTCAACTTCACCTCTCATCAATTCTACATGTACGATGACGACTTACTATTTAAAAATGATTGATGCTCGGCATTGACGTCACGGAAAGGGCGTGGAGTATCAAAGGCGTGAACGGGTGGTAATAAGAGAGGGAAAAACGATCCGGAGAGTGAGTGTTCTGCGGGGAAGCGATGATTGAGGCTGTAAAAGGGAAAAAAGTCCGATTCCGTATTTTTTTAAAGCTCGCCGTAACTCCGTAAATGTTGACGATATTCCGTAGAGATTACGGACACTCCGTAGATGTTGGCAGGTATGCACTGGGCACCTTACAGTCTTCATCAGAGTGGTAGATTATGGTACTACGAACTAAACGGCGTGTTACTAGATCTGGGTTTTAAAAAGTTTAACTGGTGTAATTGCTCTTACTATTTTGAAGATAACATAGTACTTTTGGTTTATGTGGATGACATTATCCCTTTTGGGAGAACAAAAAGTCAAATTAATAAAATTATTGCTTCTTTGGAATTGAAATTTGATCTTAAAATCATGGAAAAAACAAAAAAACTTTTGAGGGTGGAATTTCAATATAATGATGGATGTGGACAATTGTCACAGGAACTTTATATTGCAGAAATTTATAAAAGGTTTGAAAAATTTAAAATCCCTTTTTTTAACTCTTCCAATAGTTAAAGGCTGCAAATATTCCAAGAAAGACTGTCCGTCTAACCAAAGTGAAGTAGATGAGATATCCAAGTACCCATATCGTAACATTTTAGGATGCTTATCATTCATTGCTAGTAGGACACGACCTCACATTGCATACGCAGTAAATATATTTTCTTAATTCCAGAGTAACTGGCTTAGTTCATTGGCATGGTCTATTAAAGTTACTAGGGTACGTATCGTGTATTTGTAAATATAAATTTGTTTTGTAGAAATCCAGATTTGGTTGCATATTCTGATGCAGATTTCACAATGAATAGGGATGATTTTGTTACTATAGGGGGGTTTAGATAATAGTACCATATCTCAGCGTACATTTAAAGAAAGGGGGGTAAGTCTCTCAACAATGGAGAGTGAGTTCATTGTAATGTGCGAATGTGTTAAAGAACTTGTATGGTCTCACCACACTTTAGAAGATTGTTTAAATTTTAAATTAATTCCGTGTCAACATAATTTACCAACTCTTTTTGCAGATAATATGCCAGCCATAGATTATACTAAGTCTCTAATTAAAAATAACCATTCGAAGTCTATTAAAGTAAAATTGTTTTTTATAAGAGAATGGCTATTTAATGCGGTTTTTTGAATTGAAATACGTTAGTAGTAAACTTAATTATGCAGATCCCTTTACCAAAGCTCTCACCGGAAATGACTTGGCAAAATTTAATAAGAAAATTTTCTTTAATTTAAATTGATGAATTAGTAATTATACTTAAAGTAAAAATTGTTTTAAACTTTTGTATGAATCGCTGTATAAGTTAAATTTTTTTTGGAATCATTGTTCAATTTAACCTTTGTAATTTTTCTGCTTTCATTGTGGTTTTGATGTCAGGTTTAAGTTATAATTATTTATTTTTGGTATGAATGTTCATGGGCCCGCATGAATGTAATTATGTGTAAGTTATAAGTGTTAATTGTTAAAGTTTTTTTTACAATGAAAGTGGAGAAAATTGTTTTTGTATATAAATGTATATTAATGATTGTTTTAGAATTTCTAGTAGTACTTATGAATATCTTTAGCTTTCGGAAGTTTAATCGAATATACTGTGTATTTTCCAGCCATTTACTTTTTAGAAACTTTGGCTGAAAGTCAGAAATCACTTATAAATTACTCTTTTTGATTATGATAATATTTTACGCCACTGGCCTTAAAAGAATATTGTTAGTTTTGGAGAACATTCCATCCCCCATGCTTTTCATTGTAAATGAAATCTTTTATCTATTAATCTTTCTTCTACTTTTTTTTTTCTTCCTTTATTCAAATTGTCCTGACTAAAAGATTTTCATTTTTTCATTTTGAATGTGTAAATAACACCAACCTTTTTTGGTGCCCTTTTCCATCTGGCACCCGGGACAGATGCCCCCCCAGTTTTCGCCTGGCACTTACATTTTTGCATCTGGAACAGACGTATGTAATAAAACAGGAAAAAAACAATTGAGCTAATTAGCAGAAAGTGTAAAGTACAATCAACAAATGTCAGTTATATTCCATATTTTTCTTTCAGTTTGCAAAAACAGAAGAATGTAATGTTTTAAGATAAAAATGTTTCAGGTCGGAAAGGGATATATTTCTACTATCTGCTTATCAAAAGGTTTTCTTTCACTTTCATAAAAATATATGCATCTAATTCTGGTTTAACCACATCTGGCCTGAGAGAAATTTATTACGGATGCAAGATGATAATTTAGTGCTCTTTCCACCTTTGAATAGCTTAAGGCCCTACATCAGTGAATTTCAAGGTCATCCAAATCCCATGTTAACCTATTGGAAAATAATCCTCATTATCACCAAAATTTGTTGATTATTGATCTCCGTGGTAAAAGTTTTACTGGTCTGTTTTAAACATATTCATTAAATAAAGTGCCTTCATCAACTACACTCTCCCTTTCTCTCTCTTTTTTTTTTTTTTTAAGTAAAAAAAAATAGTATATACAGTTGAACCTCATTAACATGAACATTTTTAACATGATGAACTGTTCCCACAATCCCTATCAATATGAAGATTAGTTATTGATAACATGAACCCCCCCCCCCCCTTGAGATTCACTTTAACAAGGTCGTAAAAAAAAAAAAAAAAATATATATATATATATATCTGAGAATGAAACACAGTATGTTTCTAACAGAAAATAATGTATTTAGTATTTCATTCATTTACAAAGAAACAAGCAAGACTGAAGCTACATTACATGTCTTTATTTACATTGTATGTGCTTTACAATGCATTTACTTACAAAAACAAAAAAAAAAAAACAATTTTTAAATGATATATCAAACATAAAAAAAAAAAAAAAAATTCTTGAAAACATAGTATGTTGTAGAAGATTACAAAGCCCTTTCTGTATAGAATATTGTAAATGCAGCATAATAAGACAATTTCAACAGCCAAATCAGTTTCATAAAACTGTAGAAATTGATTTGACTTCATTAAATTTCAATGTAACAAGTTTTTTTTTTTTTTTTTAATAATATAAAACATTTTATAAAATTCTTTTTTGGTTTACAATACATACACTTTAGGAGAAAACAGAAAAAATAAAGAAAGAAATAAGGGGAAAAAAAAACAAACAAAACAATGTTTTTACGATGATCCTTTTTGTATACAATATGATAAATGAAATAAATCACGGAGTCAGAACTGTCACATCTTGTTCAAATCAACTTCATAAAACTTTGGAAACTGTTTTTACATCCAATAAATGTTTTTCTTTTCATTTTTTTGAATGGTAACATAAAAATTTTTATACTTTATCTTTCCAATACATTACATTGTACACATAACTGACATTTATAATAAAATTTTGTCCAACAATTGTTGGAAGAACTTTTTCCATTTATGTTAGGTTTGTGTCTTTAGCACCACAATTAGTTACCACTTAAAAGTTATATATATATAAAGAGAAGTGTTTTTAAAAAATAGATAATTACAAAACTTCAGAAATATTTTCTTATACATACAGCATGGTTGATGTAAAAAGGATTTCAAACATAAACAGTTTCATTTTTTCAAGTAACCTGAAAAGAAATAAAATAAAGTCACAATGAAAAAAAAGCCACAACAAATAAAAATTACTTAAAGACAAGAAATCTAAATTAACACTTTGACTGACAACTACAAGTTATCTCTTAGCTTGTTTACTTGACATATTTGTGCAGCTACGAGTAAACTCATAGTAATATCAGTGCCCCAGTAGTAGAATTTTTTGTATCTGTCTGCAGCAAAACAAAATTTGTCTGAAATCAAGGAATGCCGCACCAAGACTGGTATCACAAAAAATATAAATATTTCATAAAAAAATATGTAAAATTAGCATTTACAAAGAAAACAAAAATATACAGCAAGCACAGAAATCTAGAGACATAATGTAAATTAGATATGTATTTTTAAACCTGATATTCCTTTATGATAGGGGTGCACAACCTTTTTGGCTGGAGGGCCACTCTTGCTGTTCATTGGGATACGAAGGGCCACAGACGAGATAATATAAAAAAATTAAACTACACAGATATATTTGCCATGCTATATATATATGCATACACACATATACATCTGTCTATATAAAGAGGTGCACTATCATTATCATGTGCCTGTGTGCAGAACTTCGAGTTTGTATCATATGATATAAGATACCAAAATAAGCAGTTTTAATGTAGGCATGTGGGTATGAAAATATCACTTTGAGCTTTTACTTACTGATATTGTTACCTTTTTCAGTTTTTAATCTTCTCATATAAATAAAGATATAACCACTTACCAATAGATTTTTCCATGATTTTCACAATAAAAAATTAAAGAACATACTGTGGAACATTATTGAGAAACTGAATAGAAAACTTAGCTTCTCAAACAGAAATATGTATAAAAATCAACATTTTCATCCCTTCCCCCTCCATAAAATAAAAAATAAAATAAAATAAATAAATAAATAAATAAAGTTTTTGTAAATGGCAGTTTTTTTTAATGCAATAAATAAATACTTTTTCTTTGTCTCTTTTATATATTTTTTCCCCCTCCAGCTGATGATTAATGCGATCTAAAATTCCCAGTCCTTTGGCGGGCCGCAAATTGTAGGCTACTGGGCCGCATGTGGCCCTCGGGCCGCAGGTTGTGCACCTCTACTTTATGAGATGTTAAATTAATCTGCAGAGCTTTAAACAATCTGCAGCACTTGCTGCCGTGCTGCACTGCTACTGGGATCAGTGCAAATAGAAATACATGGTATCACAGAAGAGAATAAAAAAATCAAGAATGGCTTACATAAACAGAAAATATAATCATACAAAGTTTTTTCTAGGGTTTAATCGATCCTAATAATCAATCAATGTTTAGTTAAGCCACAAGGAATTAATTGGGAGTAATTTTTTTTTTAGTTAATCTGTGTAATTAATTTTATTAAAATTTTGCAAAATCTGACTAAAATATACAAACTACGATTCTAAAAAAAAAAAAAAAAATATTGCAGTTCTGCCTAGTCTACAAAATATTTTTTCACATATTTTGTTAAGACATTCTAAAAGCTTCCGTCAAATCATGCAGAATAAAAGACCTCTCAAAAGAAGTTGTTACACATTTGTTTATACAGAATGTATACAGAGGTTAATACAGAACAAATTCAGTACTGCAACGAAACACTTTCCCAAAATCAACTTTCAGCAACAAGGCACTTTCACAAAGTCAATTCTCAGCGGTACAGCTCCACACTAAAAATTACTATAAGCTTCACTGTATTGAACATGTAATAATACCCTCAATTTCAATATTTACTGTAGCCAATGGTAAATAATGGTATAGATAATGGTATTAAACACCTTACTGTACACAGAAGGAATTACTCATCCCACATTTATATTTATTTTACAACTGTTCCACTTTATTTTTTAAATGTATTTTAAAATTAAATAAACTGCTTTGTGAATTTCAATTAATTGTTTGGAAGCTTAATTAATTTTCACAAACTTACTTGATTTTTCACAAATTATTTTGTAAATTCACAAACGGGGTACCATTTTAAAATCCTGGATTAAACCCTGATATAATAGAGAGAATATATACAATTGAGAAAACAATAGCACAAAATATCTCTAATTAAATATCTTTATAGTTAAATGTAAGTTTAACAGGAAGCATATTTTATAAGATAAAATATGATTTTAGATGCTCAGTCAAGTTAGAATATTTGCGGCTGCTTTTTAGAGTGTTATAATATCTTCATATTTAAAATAGTTTTTCATTTATTAGAACAAAATTAAGAGGTTCTCCGTGAGTCAATGTACTTTAACTATGTAGATTTAACTTTAATGCCGCTGTTGATAAAGAAAGAAAAGTTGAAGTTGAAACATAAAATTTATCTAGGAAGAAACTATAGTTGTGGCCATAATAAAACTCTTGTTGGGTTTTTCTATTTTGTTTTTCCTAGCTCATCGTCTTCATTTATATCCATTAAATTAATTTATGTAATATTTATTTATAATTGACGTAATAAATAGTAAAGTAATTAAAGTTAATTAAATACTAAATAAAAATGGAGTTTTTTTTTTTAATGAAATTTTCTTTCCATAATACGAATTTTTATTAAAGTGTTTACCTATGTATTTTCTTTTAAAAGACTCTTAATTTAATGTATAAGTTATTTTAACAACCTTGAACAATAGTGGCTGACTCTTAACTGCTCTATGCCATGTCATCACATTACTACACACATATTGTTTACATCTGTGGATTGGTTGATTGATAGATGTGAATTTCTGTTATTAATTGTTTAGTACCGAAGTGAACTGAAAACATAATAAACATTAGTGATTTGTAAAGATTTTATGCTAATTTCGAGGTATATTTAACTTTATGTTTTTTTTTCCCCTTTTTCTCAAAGCTGATCTCAGAAAAAAGTTAAAGTTGCTACCTGTGCACCTGTTGAAACATGTAAAGCTTGTTGTTTTAATGCAAATAAATAATAAGAGTTTGAACTATGAGTCTCTTTTAATGGATGCAATTACACAGAATTGTTTGACTTTAATATACATGGAAGTTATTTAAATAACAATTTTGTGTAGTTTAAGGTTTTCGACCAATGAGAGAACTAAATGGTTTATTCCACCCCAACAACTTTCTTACAACATTTTATGGAAAAAAAAAAACAAAAAAACACCTACCAATAACACAGACAAATAATTAATTGTAACTTCTACAATATAGATTTTACATATGCAGTTTAGTACAATTTTAACAATTACATGCTTAGCTATAGCCACTTGAAAAATCACAAAACATGATTTATAACACAGCTACAGTTGCTGGCTGATGTATATCAAATTAAGTCAGAATTCATTTACAAGCTGGCCACCTCACAAAGTTTTGTGCATTTATACAGTACAGAAGCTGAGATAACGCCTTTCCAGCATTGTAGCCTCGCTTATTGGCCGATACTGACCACTACAAGACTTTTTTCTCTATAATTTTACACAAATTCAGGCAGTACAAATTACTCATTAAAATTATTTTTCCCGAAGAATGCAGACAAATTTATCTCATATAATTATAACTCTAAATGCTGAAAGGAAGTCAATTTTGGGTCTACATCAGAAAAAATGTGATTTGTACAATACTGCTATACTTAGAAAAAATTGTATCACAGCACCACTTGTTGAGCAACTGATCCCCAAATCTAATCAGCACCAGTTTAAGTTAGGGTCCAACTAAATAACAAGTTGGGTTAAATTTCATTAATTAGCTCATGAGATACAGCATCCACAAAATTTGCAATACACATGCACAGACAGATATTTTCTAAAATTAGTAAATTATGTTCAGGACATCTCAAAAAGTGTAAATCCATTGAAAACTGGAGTTAAAAAATTTTCCTGAATCCAATACTTTCTTCTTACATATAAAGAAGAAAGTAAAAAATGTGTGCAATGTACTGTGTTCAAAACTGAATGTCAGCTTGCATCATATACAAGAAAAATTATCTTTGTAAAAAAAATTTATAGCAACATCAGAATTACAAGTGTTTGTTAAATCTTATGAATCTAAATAATTACAGAATTATTCTGTGGAAGTTCTAAATTAAATGCATCACAGACGCTGCTAGATTGTAGACAGTGCAGTTTCCTGAGATCCCACATTTAAAAATATGGTTCCATCCCCCCCCTTCCCCCACAGAAGCAGGTCCTTCTATTAATAATGATACAAACTCCTATTTAAACCAAAATCAAGTTTCTATGTAGTCATTTAAAAATTTTCAGTAAGTGGAAATTTTTGAAAAATGATCAAGAAACACTTCCTTCTTTTTTAATTTAAATATTCATGCAGATTAGTTAGTTTAAAATAACAACTTGTTAATAATAGAAAAAGAAACAAATATTCCAGAAAACTAAAAGAATAATCTGGTATGTTACTCACACGACTTTCTCTTTCTCTTACCCTGAAATTTAATACTATAGATACAGGTTGGAGATTAAGAGGTAAGATAACGAGTACTGTTATGTAAACCTATGTTAAACAATTCAAATTAGGCTTCAGAAGAGTTTTGTATAATAATTAGTTCAGTGTGAGGGGGGCTACAGCCCCCCTCAACCCCCCATTTTATTAATGCACCTACATTTATATAGAATTTAATTCTGTTATTAAAATTAAAAGCTTACGTTAAATTATACAGACAATTTTCACATGCAACTTTCATTGAAACTTATCAATCTTGATCAAACTTTTCCAACAACAAACTTATACTAACTTCAAAATACAACATTTGGATCTCCAAAAATTATTCCTTTTTAAGTTATTCTAAGAGTAGTATAACACTAAATATCCAAAAAAAGTTGAATTTGTTCTCAATAATACATTAATTTTTTTTTTTTTTTTTTGTTGAAAATGAAAAAAATTTGATAACTTTATTTTAAATTATCGCAGATCAATGGTTCAACCATTCGTTTAAAGGTATTGGCGAGCTCTTTTGAAAGATACTCATCATGAAAATTTACTGAAGGCGAGGCCCCTACATACACAAAATGTTTTTCCCAGTTGACCATCTCTATAACAAAAAATATACATTCATTTCATTTTGTTTAGTGCAGTCTATAGATGTTAAACTGTAC
Source organism: Salticus scenicus (assembly GCA_963930645.1). Lineage (NCBI taxonomy): Eukaryota > Metazoa > Arthropoda > Arachnida > Araneae > Salticidae > Salticus > Salticus scenicus. The sequence goes on from OZ005662.1 coordinate 5,184,514, forward strand.
TTACCTGCACTTTCCCCCATAGACGTAATGTATTTGAATACTTTTGAGTGTCCCTGTACACAAACCATTTGCTTCATCTCAAAAAAAAGCTTAGTGTAGCATCCCTATATGATACACATTTATAATACTGAGTTTGGAATTTCTACTACTATTTGTTCTTGAGATATGCAGATGACAGACAGACAGACACACACACACAGACCATTCGCTAAAAAACATGATTTTTGTATTCAGGGGACCTCAGAACATGTAAATATAACAAAAACTCACTTTCGAAAATTTGACCATGAAACAATACTTTCTCTACTGTAAGGATAAGAGAAAGTAATAATAATATGTACGTCACTGAAAAATATGTATGATGTGCCCCCAATGTGCAAAAAAAGCATCACATATCTATCTTGCAGTTTATCTACTTGAGAGGCAATTTTGTCAGTTTTATTGTACACTCCTGCACAAAAGTTCAGCAAAATTTGCAAACGATCAGTTTTTTTCAATTTAAAAACTTATCTCTCGAATGAATGTTTTCAAACATTGTGTATTTAAACCTCTGGGACTTCCTCATGTCTTAAACCAATCTTCAGTGAAGATTGGTTTTAAGACAACATTTAGGGGGTCAGAAACAAATTGAGAAAAATCAATAATGTTTGTGATTACCTTGTATCGTTAAGCAAACGAAATTATCAGTAATTTTAGGATATGTTAATATAGACAATTTGCGGATGACTTTGTGTATAACGGAAATATAAACATTTATTTTAAAACTCAAAAAAAAAAAAAAAAAAAAAAAAAAAAAAATCAGCATGTTTTTTATTTATAATATACAGAATTTTAAACAAAAATTATTCTCACTTTCAAGTAAATTGAAAAAACACTTTTGAAACAATACACTGCAATCGGAATACAAATATCTTAAATATCATGAAATATGAGTATTTTTCATGAAAAACGTTTTCACTAGGAATGTGAGAAAAATAGAAAATTTTTTATTACATAGGTTGAAAGCTAGATATATTGGGCAACTTTTGTCAGAAGTTCATTTGAATAGAACAAAAATTAAGCAAATTGTCAGCAGAGAACGAGCTAGATTTTAGGCATTTTCCAAGAGTTGAAATTTCATAAGGGGTTTTTCACATGCCGAGTAATTAATTTGAAGATCCAATTATTTCAACCACTTTGCAAAAGTTCTTTTTTGTAAAAAATCCCTTATAATCCCACAAATCTTAGTAAATAAACAAAAATATGTTAGAGTTACAGTCGGTAACAAAAGTGTCCGAGCACTAGCAAAAATTCCTATATAAAAAAAGTAAAGTTAATACCGTTTTGTTAAATAAATCCTTGTTGAATCCTCTTTTTAGTCAGTCTAAGAACAGGATTCGACAAGGATTTATTTAACAAAACAGTATTTAAGTGTACTTTTTTTATATAGGAATTTTCGCTAGTGTTCGGACACTTTTGTCACCGACTGTACAAGTTTATAAGGGGTTTCTCACAAAAAAGTACTTTTGTAGCGAGGTTGAAATAATGGATCTTCAAACTAACTGTGGCATGTGAAAAACCCCTTATGAAATATCAGCTCTTGGAAAATATCTAAAATCTAGTTTGTTCTTTTGTAGACAATTTGCTTAAGTTTTACTCTATTCAAATGAACTTTTGACAAATGTTGCCCAATATAGCTAGCTTTCAACCTACGTAATAAAAATGTTTCTATCTTTTGCAGATGCACAGTGAAAACGTTTTTCATAAAAATGCTCATATTTTATGAGATGTTTAAGATAATTGAAGTCCAATTGCAGCATATTGTTTCAAAAGTGTTTTTTTTTAATTATCTGAAAGTGGTAATAATTTTCATTTAAAACTCTATCTATAATAATAAAATAAGATGTCTGTCTGTCTGTGCATCTATACGTTCAGCCCCTACTGTACCCCAAGAAGTACAACATTTGACATACAGGTGCTCCGAAGCCTTCCCGAGGAGCTCCTGAAAACAGAATTTAAAATTTTTAATTAGTTCCGGAGATATTAATTAAAATGTAGACCTATGTATAATCAAAAAGCGATCTCAATGACTGAGAATTCACTGCAATTGCATAAAAATAGATATTTTAATGGAGTTAAAAGCAGAAAAAGTGGAAAATAAATTAGAAATATTAGTCCAATCATGATAACTTATACTTTAAACGAAGTTAAATAAATATATTAAAAAGAATTTGGTACCTTACATTACTTCGTTTCATGGCAGAAAAGCTTTTTTCGAAGGGGATCCCCCTCTTCATCAGTGCCGTCTGCACTCCGTGGATGGCAGTCACTGTCAAGTTGATCTTCTCTTTTATTGACGAGTAGGTGCCGCCAGATTTCATTTACCTCCGCCGATTCGTGGTCGTTAATGACGTCAGGGTTATGCGCTATCTCGATGCTCTCTCTTAGGTACGCATAGGTGGGATTATTGTAATTAGCTAGTTTTCTTACATTTTCAAATTCGATTTTAATATTATTTTCAAGATAATTTTTAGCCAAAGTGGTAGTGTTACGGTTAAATTTAATATCGTTCTGGTGTTCTTTAATCCGGGTTTTTATTTTTCTTTTAGTGACACCTATATAATTGTATTCTCTGTTTTCCTGATTTTTGAGGGGGATTTTATAAATACCAGCAGTTTCAGTGGGGGGGATAGGATCTTTATCGCTTCTTATAAGTTGGCTTCTTTAGACCCATTGTAAATAAAAAGGAAGGGCCTACCTACCCACTAGAAAAATACATGACAAAAATTTATCGCGAACTCTTGCCCCCCTCCAATTCCAGTTTATACTCTACAGAAGATTTCATAAAACAAATTAAGGATTTAACCATAGACCAAAATGATCACCTTGTCAGTTTTGATGTTGTTAACCTATATCCCTCTATAGAAATAAATGAGATATCCGAAATTATTAATAACGCTATCATAGAAAAATATGAAACCCCCATAGCCAATACACTTATTGCTACTAGTAACTTAATATTAAGAGAAAGCTATTTTCAATTTAACAACATTACTTATAAACAAAATATGGGCGTCCCTATGGGATCCCCTGTATCAGGCATAATTGCCGAATTTAAACTAAGACTCATGGAAAACCAAATCGCTGAACTGTTGGGAGACAAATTTAAATTATGGGTCCGTTATGTCGATGATGTTTTCGCGATAATAAAAGTAAATCACAATAGTACTGAAATTTTAAATCAGCTCAATCAACTCGATAAAAATATCAAATTCACAGCCGAAGATGAAAATAATAACGAAATCAATTTTTTGGATGTCAAAATTACTAAGCACAACAATCACTTTAAAACCACCGTTTACCGAAAGCCCACCGCGAGTAACGAGATCATAAACAATAAAAGCAAAACACCATACAGATACAAATTAAACGCAATACGGAGTTATATCAATCGAGCTATCCTCATATGTTCAGACCAATCAGCATTAAGAAGAGAACTGAATTTCATTAATAAATTAACGGTTGAGGCAGGATACCCTAAAAAGTTAGTAAATCAGTTGTATAGAAAGCGAATTAAACAGTTAAATAATATTCCGAATGCACAAAAAACCCCTACCCAATACACTTTTTCTATTCCGTACAATCAGGGCATTTCAAATAAAAAAAAAAAATACAGCTAGCAAATTTAACTTAAACATACCAATAAAACCCAACCCTAATATATTTCAACTTATAAGAAGCGATAAAGATCCTATCCCCCCCACTGAAACTGCTGGTATTTATAAAATCCCCCTCAAAAATCAGGAAAACAGAGAATACAATTATATAGGTGTCACTAAAAGAAAAATAAAAACCCGGATTAAAGAACACCAGAACGATATTAAATTTAACCGTAACACTACCACTTTGGCTAAAAATTATCTTGAAAATAATATTAAAATCGAATTTGAAAATGTAAGAAAACTAGCTAATTACAATAATCCCACCTATGCGTACCTAAGAGAGAGCATCGAGATAGCGCATAACCCTGACGTCATTAACGACCACGAATCGGCGGAGGTAAATGAAATCTGGCGGCACCTACTCGTCAATAAAAGAGAAGATCAACTTGACAGTGACTGCCATCCACGGAGTGCAGACGGCACTGATGAAGAGGGGGATCCCCTTCGAAAAAAGCTTTTCTGCCATGAAACGAAGTAATGTAAGGTACCAAATTCTTTTTAATATATTAGTCCAATCTTTACGAATTTGGTACCAAATGAAAGGGGAATTTTTTACGAATCTAAGAGTGCAAACGGCTTATCGATATAACAATTAGTTTTTTTTTAATTAACTAAGTATGAAATTTAGTTGGCAACAGGCAAACAACTGTCTGCGATGAAAAAGGAAATGGCTGTAATCAATTAAGATATCACATGTTTTATAGTGGGGGGAAAAACTGCAATTTTCAAACTTTTTCAAATTTTCATTTACCTTACATTTAAATGAATATTCGGCTTAGACAGCATATTATAAAGCTATTGTTCAATTTTCATGAAAATATATGAATAAACAAAAAAAATTACAGATTTATTAGAAAAAGATTAAGTTTTCATTTAGAAAGTCTGAATTTATCAACCTTAATTAATTTAGAAAATTTGGAGTGGAAGGATGATTTTTATACCAACTATGTGAAAAATACCAGAGCCGGGAATCGAACCCGGGCCTTCCGCTTGACGCGCGGATGCTCTACCACTGAGCTACCCTGGGTGATAACCAGCTAGGCACTTCTCACATAATATTCATTGGTAAGGTCACCGAGTCTGCAAACGTAGCTATATCAAGTGACATAATTATTCGTGGCACAACTCCAATAGACCACGAAATTTTAATTTAGAAAGTCTGAATTTATCAACCTTAATTAATTTAGAAAATTTGGAGTGGAAGGATGATTTTTATACCAACTATGTGAAAAATACCAGAGCCGGGAATCGAACCCGGGCCTTCCGCTTGACGCGCGGATGCTCTACCACTGAGCTACCCTGGGTGATAACCAGCTAGGCACTTCTCACATAATATTCATTGGTAAGGTCATTATGTGAGAAGTGCCTAGCTGGTTATCACCCAGGGTAGCTCAGTGGTAGAGCATCCGCGCGTCAAGCGGAAGGCCCGGGTTCGATTCCTGGCTCTGGTATTTTTCACATAGTTGGTATAAAAATCATCCTTCCACTCCAATTTTTCTAAATTAATTAAGGTTGATAAATTCAGACTTTCTAAATTAAAATTTCGTGGTCTATTGGAGTTGTGCCACGAATAATTATGTCACTTGATATAGCTGCGTTTGCAGACTCGGTGACCTTACCAATGAATATTATGTGAGAAGTGCCTAGCTGGTTATCACCCAGGGTAGCTCAGTGGTAGAGCATCCGCGCGTCAAGCGGAAGGCCCGGGTTCGATTCTCGGCTCTGGTATTTTTCACATAGTTGGTATAAAAATCATCCTTCCACTCCAATTTTTCTAAATTAATTAAGGTTGATAAATTCAGACTTTCTAAATTAAAATTTCGTGGTCTATTGGAGTTGTGCCACGAATAATTATGTCACTTGATATAGCTGCGTTTGCAGACTCGGTGACCTTACCAATGAATATTATGTGAGAAGTGCCTAGCTGGTTATCACCCAGGGTAGCTCAGTGGTAGAGCATCCTAATATAGACTAAAGGTCTATCTTTCAATTAATTTTATTAAGCAGTTTCACATACAGTGGAAACGTTAATCTTTAAGTTTTAAGGGTTTCAATAAAAATAACCCGACCAGTGTTCAACTGTTATAACACATCAAATACACAAGTTTTAACAACAAAACAAATTTTATTCAATGAAACACAAAAAAATATATATATTAATAAATAAAGTATATTCAACAGATTTTCAAAGTATAACATATTTAAAGTTACCTCATTTCACAAGTGATGCACAAAATGTAGCAGACTAAACTTCACTATGACAAAAATCATGATACATCATCATCTTCTAAAGAACACATATATTTCACAGATGAAGGAAAAAATACGCCGCGATCGCCTCGTTGACCAGCGGGAGACGAAGCATGATTATATCATTTAAAACTGAAGATCACTACCACACTGATTATTTTACTGAAGGTTGAAGATCACAATTTGCATATCATTAATTCCATAATCTGATAAAAATCACTTATAATTTAATTTAATTCACTATTGGATGCTAGCAACTTTATAACTTGATTAAATAGGAAAAAATTTCACAAACGTAACAAGCGCGATTTAAAAAACCGCTAAACAATGTCAACATCGATCAAACTATCAAATTTAACATTCTCATTTCAAAAACATCGATTATCAATTTTTTATTTTTTAGTTTTCGCGAATAACGGAAAACTTCAAACTTTATCCCTTTTAACAGGGTACAAACTTAACAACAAACTTAAATATTTAACATTTGTAAAAAAACAATAACAATGGCAGCCATCATTTCTTTAAAAGCGATAGCAAAAAAACATGACTAGCTCAGCTGTACCAATATCAGTACTTAGCCATCAACAGCTTAGAGCTGCTCAATTATTCACAGACAGTCACTTCATTTTTAATTGAAGACAAGCTGCCCATTACTGACAACTGCCGATAACTGCACCCTAACACTCGCATCGCGATCTTTTTATACTGACTGCCAAGTCAAAAATCTACATATAAACAATGCATTACCATTGCCACTCAACAGTCAAAGTCAAAAATACATTTTATCATAACTATTTTAATAGAAGTGGCAACAGCAAAAATTAAGAAAATTATGCAGAGCAAATTTGGCAACAGCAACAATGTAAACAGAAAGTCGCTAGTAATGGCGCGATGTAAATAGAAGATGGCTGACCGAGTTTAAATAGAGAAAACTTTTAAATTCAAATTAAAGGTAAGTTAACAACTATATATATAAAATATAAGCATTTATATTCATAAAATTAATAATTTTTTATGTGCGAGGACAATTGATAGATATCAATTGCCCCCCACCACAGCATATAAAAAATTTAACAAAATACCATCATGAGATTCCCCATAGTACATACGAAATGTCACAAGTGATGTAATAAACTAATTACTAGATAACCATTGACAAAAAATTTCAAGTGATGAAAAACAACTCCCCACTCCGCAGATATACTAAAAAAAAAAGGTGATATGAAAAATATACATTATATACAATATTAATTATATGATGCAATATTCAAACATGAAAGAGTAAATATGAGGTATATATACAAGAAATGAAAATATATACAATATATGAAAAATTATGAAAATTGAATATATATATATACAATGAACAAATACGCAAGGCGCCTCACGATTTCACACACACATTCACACCATGATAACATAATATAAAAAATTATGAAAAGCATCTGCAAAGCGAAGAAATTTATTCAAACACGAAAGATTTATATAAAGATCACTTTTATAAATTTTAACAAATCACTTTTTGTCAACGGCTTCGTAAACTGGTCGGCAAGATTTAATTTAGAGGAAATATATTCAATATGGAATTTGCCCTCATCAAACCAATCCCTTATAAAAAATAGTTTAATATTAACGTGACGTGTATGGAAACTCTCAATCCTGGACTTTGTAAAACGTATTGCAGCCTGATTATCAGCATATAAGGTAGGTATTTCAAAATTATTTTCTATCAGATTTAAATTAGAACATTCACATAAAATATTATAAAACCAGTCCTGCTCACGAACACAATCACACATAGAAACAAATTCTGACTCCATCGTTGATATGGTAATCCCTTTCTGTTTATTAGTACGCCAAGAAACAGCAGCACTATCCAAAAGAATCAACTGGCCACCCATAGAAACATAGTCATCCCTATTAGCGGCGAAGTCAGCGTCAGAATAAGAAATTAATTTAACCTGTGTGCATTTAAGATGGAGCTTATATTGACTGGTGAATTTTATATATCCAAGAAGCTTAAGTAAACCCTGCCAATGTTTTATACCTGGATTTTGTTGGAACTGTGAGAAAATGTTAGTGGCATATGCGATATCGGGTCTAGTACGGTTTGAAATGAAAGAGATACAACCTAAGAGATTTCTGTAAGGTAAATGAGAAGCTTCATCGATGTCTTCTTGAATAACCGGACAATCACTTTTTGAAAATTTGATACCTTTAACAATAGGTAAGGAGGAGATAGGTACACGGTGATTTTGAAACCTCTTACTGACTTCGTCAATATATTGATTTTGATGGATCAAAACTCCTGTATCTGTATACTCAAACTCCACACCTAATAACTTGCGTGTGATACCCAAAATTTTCAAATCAAACTTTGATTTCAACAAACTTAAAATGTCATTAGCTTGAGATTCAGTCCTGGCAAAAACAACGATGTCGTCAACATAAACCAATAAAACAGAAAAATCATAATATGAATAAGCACAGTTACAATTTTCAAATTTATTAAAACCAAGTTCCAACAATACTTTATTTAATTCATAAAACCATAATCTGCCTGACTGGTGTAATCCGTACAGTGCTCTATCCAGCTTACAGACCCAGTCTTCTTTACCTTTTTCAGTAAAGCCCACCGGTTGCCTCATGTAAATTTCATCCTTTAAGGGAGCATACAGATAGGCACACTTAACATCGCACTGTACATTAAACCAACCATAACATGAGACTAAAAGAGAGAGAAAAAACCTGACAACAGAAAAATTTATAACAGGCGAAAAGGTCTCATCATAGGATTCACCCTGGATCTGGTTGAAACCTTGCGCGACCAACCTGGCCTTGTATCTGACAATGTTGCCAGACTCGTCACGCTTTACTGTGTAAACCCAGCGGTTTCCCAACGCAGTCTTGTTCTCAGGGAGTCTTACAAGATGCCAGACACCTCTCGTGGCCATACATTCTAACTCTTCCAACATAGCCCCATGCCATTCATCAGATTGTGCAGATTTTAAAGCCTGTTTATACGTTCTCGGGACCACCACATCTAGTCAACTAGCCGTGCTGGACGCGGAAGGTATAACACCAGGATTAACAACACCAGTAAACTTATTAAACTTGGAAAAATCAAAATCAGCAGGGTTAAAAACAATATTATTTAAATTACAAAACTTTTTGACATCATTAGGTGACCTTTGACAACACCTTTTACCCTCTCCATCAGGATAATAGTAAATATCGACCTTTTCTCCCTGAGGTCGAGGCACAACCTTCCTGTACCACACGGGATTGGTCATCCAGTTAGGAGAAGCAGTCTGCGGAGTAACTTGAGGAGCAGGAGAAACAGGAGAGACGGCTGGGACGACAACTTCAGTCTCGCTGGGCAAGACCCCAGAGGTACCAGGCTCCGGACCAGGAAGAAGGTACCGGTCAACGGGCCGTGGTTGTTCCTCCGGGACAAGCACCAACTCAAAAGAAGAGTCGCCCATCACCGCTCCACTGCGTAGAACATCACCGCTTTCAACAAAAGAAACATTAATGGTTTCCACAACCTTCCTCTCGTCTTCTAACCAGACCCTGTAACCACGGGTACGCAAGGCATAGCCCACAAGGACACCACGTTTTGATTTGGAGTCTAACTTGTGCTTACGTCTAACCTTTGGAACACCCACATATGTCAACGTACCGAATGGTCTTAAATGTCGAACAGAAGATTTATTTCCTGAATAGAGTTCAAATGGAGTTTTAGAGTTCCCACCGTGACAAATCCGGTTCCACGTATAATTAAAGTGTAAACAAGCTTCAGGCCAGAAATCATCAGACAAGCCACTGGATTTTAGCATAGCCCGAACACAGTTCATGATTGTTTGGTTGAACCGCTCACAAACTCCATTTTCTTCTGGTGTGTAAAAGTTGGTCAGCTCATGATTTATTCCATTTTCTCTACAAAAACCCCTAAAAGAATCATTATCAAACTCTTTGCCATTGTCAGTTCTGATCGACTTCAACTTGGTTCCCAAAAACCTTTCGGCCCTCAAAACATGTCTCTTAAAAACATCAAAACACATGGATTTTTCCTGGATAGGGTAAACGGATGATCTACCAGAGAAATCATCTATTATTGACAGGAAAAAACGTTCACCTTTTTTACCAGGAATTTTAATAGGACCCCAAGTATCCATAAAAAGTCGATCTAAAGGTTTTTTGGAAGAAGAATGACTTAAGGGTTTAAAAGAAATACGATTTTGCTTACTCACATGACAGGGATCACAAAAAAAATTATCAACTGATTTTAAATTGGGCAGACCTTTTACAGCAGAATTACGGATAGTATTAAAAATTAAGTCAGGACTTAGATGATCAAAACGAAGGTGCCAGGTATCAAAGTCTTTTATATTAACAGGTTTTATTACAGGAAAAGCTGAAATTTCAGTATTATCATTTAAATTTTCATTAGAATTCTGCCCCCCATTCAATTTAACACTGTGCTTATTTTTAATTACTTTTGGAAATGTATAATAAATCCCGTCATGGAGTTTAGCAGAGAAAAGGAAATCACCATACTTGTCGACCACGTTTATTTTGCCGGCCTCACCAATAAATTTAGCACCACCCTGGTCGAATCTAGAACCACTCAAAAGATTTTTCTGCAAGTTCGGCGAATACAAGACGTTCCAAAGTTTAATAACAGTCCCATTAAAATTCAGTTCTACTTCACCCTTACCAGTAATGGGAAAAGTGACGCCATCAACAGCCACGTGTAGCTCATCACCGGAAATTTCAGAAAAATTACAAAAAAAAAGATTTATCTTTACAGAAGTGATGAGAGGCCGCCGTATCATAAGCCCAGCTGCCCTCTCTATCAAAACTACTTAAATTTGCTTCAGCAATGAAATTTTGAGCTTTAGGAGTTTTATCACGTTTTGACTGTTGATTAGAGCCACCCCTCTTAGAAAAATTACTTCTGAGTGGTTTTTCCTTTTCTTTTGCAGCTAGATCATTATTTAACTTAACTTTACAATCTTTAATAACATGGCCTTTTTTTCCGCACCTCCAACAAGTAAAAACAGGCCTGCGTTTAAATTTTACATTTTGGGCCTCAATAGAACATTCCGTTCTACTTTTATCAAAATTTCTAAGTTGAAGGCGCGTTTCCTCGGCACATAACTCAACAATAATGTTTTTAAAGTTAAAGTCCTTATCAGGCCAACGAAGAATTTGTTGAACAACCTGATCAAATTTATCAGGTAGGTATCTCAAAACCTGAAAACATAAGTATTCGTCAGCAATAGGTTTATTAATGGATTTTAACTGATCAGCAATTTTAGATATTCTAGCTGCAAAAACACCAATAGATTTGCCAGGTTCTAAAAAACATGTCATAACTTCAGAAAACAATTTCATATGATGACTTCTACTATCTGGCTGGAAGTTAATTTTTAAAATTTTCTACGCTTCTGAGGGGTCAGTACATTCACTTATTAAACTTTTAAACTCACTATCAATATTCAAATATAAAATTGACATGGCAGCATTCTGCCTTCTTTTAAAGTCTTGTACTGCCTCCTCAGACACGGTTTCACTAACTTTGGGCTTAGTTTCGTCACCAGTGACGATTTCATAAGCATTTTTCTCCATAAGTAAAAATTTAATATCACACTTCCAACCAGAGTAGTTAGTGGCATTTAACTTAGTGATTTGAGGTACAATATTATAAGCCATTTTTAAATAGTTAATTAATTATCAATTATACAAAAAAACAAGAAAAGAACAACTGGTCAAGTTTAAAAAAACCCTAAAAAAAAACCGGCCCATAACCAAATAATATAGACTAAAGGTCTATCTTTCAATTAATTTTATTAAGCAGTTTCACATACAGTGGAAACGTTAATCTTTAAGTTTTAAGGGTTTCAATAAAAATAACCCGACCAGTGTTCAACTGTTATAACACATCAAATACACAAGTTTTAACAACAAAACAAATTTTATTCAATGAAACACAAAAAAAATATATATTAATAAATAAAGTATATTCAACAGATTTTCAAAGTATAACATATTTAAAGTTACCTCATTTCACAAGTGATGCACAAAATGTAGCAGACTAAACTTCACTATGACAAAAATCATGATACATCATCATCTTCTAAAGAACACATATATTTCACAGATGAAGGAAAAAATACGCCGCGGTCGCCTCGTTGACCAGCGGGAGACGAAGCATGATTATATCATTTAAAACTGAAGATCACTACCACACTGATTATTTTACTGAAGGTTGAAGATCACAATTTGCATATCATTAATTCCATAATCTGATAAAAATCACTTATAATTTAATTTAATTCACTATTGGATGCTAGCAACTTTATAACTTGATTAAATAGGAAAAAATTTCACAAACGTAACAAGCGCGATTTAAAAAACCGCTAAACAATGTCAACATCGATCAAACTATCAAATTTAACATTCTCATTTCAAAAACATCGATTATCAATTTTTAATTTTTTAGTTTTCGCGAATAACGGAAAACTTCAAACTTTATCCCTTTTAACAGGGTACAAACTTAACAACAAACTTAAATATTTAACATTTGTAAAAAAACAATAACAATGGCAGCCATCATTTCTTTAAAAGCGATAGCAAAAAAACATGACTAGCTCAGCTGTACCAATATCAGTACTTAGCCATCAACAGCTTAGAGCTGCTCAATTATTCACAGACAGTCACTTCATTTTTAATTGAAGACAAGCTGCCCATTACTGACAACTGCCGATAACTGCACCCTAACACTCGCATCGCGATCTTTTTATACTGACTGCCAAGTCAAAAATCTACATATAAACAATGCATTACCATTGCCACTCAACAGTCAAAGTCAAAAATACATTTTATCATAACTATTTTAATAGAAGTGGCAACAGCAAAAATTAAGAAAATTATGCAGAGCAAATTTGGCAACAGCAACAATGTAAACAGAAAGTCGCTAGTAATGGCGCGATGTAAATAGAAGATGGCTGACTGAGTTTAAATAGAGAAAACTTTTAAATTCAAATTAAAGGTAAGTTAACAACTATATATATAAAATATAAGCATTTATATTCATAAAATTAATAATTTTTTATGTGCGAGGACAATTGATAGATATCACATCCGCGCGTCAAGCGGAAGGCCCGGGTTCGATTCCCGGCTCTGGTATTTTTCACATAGTTGGTATAAAAATCATCCTTCCACTCCAAATTTTCTAAACTAAATTAGATTAAGTTTTCTTTTATATTTTGCAGTATTTTAAATTGAGTGGGATTGCGGATTAACTTTTTAATCTTTCCGGATTTTGTAAAGTCGGATTTTTCAAGGATTGCGAACCAGCTGGTCGCCAAAGGCGGCTAGTATATTATAAATAAAAAACATGCTGATTTTTTTTGGTGTTTTAAAATAAATGCTTATATCTCTGTTTTTTAACATGCTATCATCACATAAATTCATTCACAAATTGTACTGGGTCTATCCTAAAGTTACAGATCATTTCATTCACTTAAAAAATACAGGGTAATCACAAACATTATTGATTCTGTTCAATTTGTTACCGGCCCCCTAAATGCTGTCGTAAACCAATCTTCACTGAAAAACATGAGGAAAACCAGTTCTTTAAATACCTTAAAAATATTTCATCGAGAGATAAGTTTTTTAATTGAAAAAAACTGATCGTTTGCAAATCTTGATAAACTTTCGAGCAGAAGTGTAGTATAGTCAATGTTTTACCAATACCTTTAAGCTGATTGTTATAAAATACTGCATTTTTGAGTTGTGTCTTTTTTTTTTTTTTTTTTTTTTTAATAGAGTACGATATATTAAAGTATTTTGAACCTTTTCTACTGCTTCTAATTTCATTTGTTACATCCACTGGTGAATAAATTGCTTTTATAACTTTACAAAATTTTATATTTTTTCACAAAAAATAGAAATTGTGAAACAAAGTCGGATAAACTATTTAAAATACTGTCGAATGGTAGTTTTTCACTCCTTTTTTTTATTCAAATCATATCATTACAAATAAAGTAAACAAATATTTCATTTTTCTGCAATCTGCAGATTTCAATTATGTAATACCTATGCCATGTAGAGGATTATCTATTTACATGAGAGTTTTGTACCACTTTAGTTCGCTGAATTTGTTTAAATATTTACGTAGAGCATGTATGCTGACAATTTAAAAAAAATATTGTAATATTTCTGATATAATGTCTTATGAGAACTAAGCAATCCCAGGGGATATATGAATAGGATGCTCAATTTTTTCTCTTAAATCTAATTTTCATTTTTTTTTAAATTCCGTATTTTACATTCTATGCAATTCTTGTGACATCCCACTTCACATTTAAGAGTTAAAATCTAGCACCCATTGATCTGGAAATGAATCTTTCAGGAAAATTGGGTAAAGATAAAATATCAATGGAAAAAGCATGAAAAAAAGATAGAAAAGAAACAAAAAAGAGAAAAAAACAAACAAGCGACAAATAGCTAGAAAAGCTAGCCACTTCTAGGTCAGAGTACTGTTTCAAATGACTCTCTCACATATTAAGTGTTGTGCAATTTTATTCAACAGAGGCTGATATACAGCCTTCCTATAAATGGAATAAATCATACTACAGTAAGACCACCTGTTGGTGATATACACCAAATTAAATCAGCATTTTGTTTTGTAATGACTATCTTGCATACTAAGTTTGGTGCATTCATACACTGTAGAATATTTGGGCACATTGACACCAAAATCTTTCAGACACCTTTTTAGTTTATTTAAGACAGAAGTTATTTGTTTAAATAAGGAAATGATCAATATACAAAAACATTGGTATTAGTTTTTTAAATTATCAATAATTTTAAATGATAGTCATCTCCTAATTTAAACTCTGAATTTCTGTCCAATATAAATCATTTACTGATAAAAAATAATTACTAAAGTGTGCATTGGTCTAAATCAGACCTTGTAGATACAGACAAGGCATAATTAAGCAAATTTTTATGTTACTAATGTCATTTTGTGTAATTTTTTTTCTATGAAATTTAAACTCACACACATACATACATGTATTCATCACAAAAAATTGTGGATATCTCTGAAAGGGGCGCTCATGTCAAGATCAAATTTGAGGTGCACCACTGGATGTCATGATAATCATAAATATAAATTTGCAACATTCTACAACCATTCATTTTCAAAAAATTTCCTGAGTTTTCCAGGCAACTTTCAAGAAAATATTAGCGACATATTACAAGAAATGCTCCTTTAGAGAGAAGAAAATACATTTACTTCCACTGTATGATGTCATGTTACTGCTGATCATGATAGAAATTCAGGTAGAAATCATTGTTTACATGCATATTTTTACAATACTTAACCCGTTAGTAGTCGCTAGTTGGTCGATTTGCCGCCCATCCTTCAGTGTTGCCATATTTTTTTATTCATTAGCCACCAAAAATTTTTAGAAATGCCATTTAATATACATAAAAAATGAAAAAAATTGAAGAAACGATCACATCACTTTTTAAAATTATTGGTGACAGTTAAATAAAAAGTACGCAATCTGTAATAGGTGGTGCTGTCTACAGCGACTACTAACGGGTTAATCATTTGAATTTTGATATGAAGCTAAACAAGAAAAATATAATTTCAGAGAAAGAAAATATTACTTTTCTGACATACAGTGAAAAACGTTTAACATGAAACTAAGGGGACCAAAATATTTTTTCGTGTTAAAAGAATTTCATGTAAAAAGATTCGTAGAAAAAGTACAAAATTCGCCAATGTTTCCATGTTGTCAATTTTTATTTGCATTTCCTGTAAAACTATTACTAACTTGCATCCATTAGGACAAAAATCAAGTATAAATATTATTGTTTTTGGAAAAAATTTCAGATATCTTTTACTGAAGTGTCTTTTTCAGCACAGTATTGTTCAAAAGTTGATTGAGATCATCCATTGTTTTATTCATCTCTCAATTCGAATGCGCACTTAAAGAACTGCGGATACTCATTACTTTCTTCATTTCTGAAGCAAAGGGAACAGGAACTGCATCGTTGATTCAGTTGTCAGATTCGTCATCAAAATTTACATAAGTGGAATCATTTTAATTATGAACGATGTAAAAATCTCATTATTGGTGCTGTACACACATGATCATCAACGGGCAACATATTGTAGCATAGTTGCCAACATTATAATTTATTCCGAAGCATTTTCATCCCCGCCTTTAATCCGCACCACTTTATTTACAGAGTATTTTCCTTCAATATATAACTATGATAAAATAAGGAAATATTACTCTTAAGAAAAATGTGGTATGGAAATAAAGGCCGAGTTAAAAATGCTCCGGAATAAATTAAAATGTTGGCATCTCTGTTGTAACAAACATGTCACTGAAGATCGAAAGCGAGATTTTTCCTGTTAAACGATTTTTGTTTCGTGTTAAAAGAAACAAAAATGTATTAAATAGCATAGTACACTGTCTAGATCGCTATATCATTTTGTGTTAATCGATTTTTCATGTTAAGCGTTTTCGTGTTAAACGTATTTCACTGTATGTATGTTCGGACAGAAAAAAAAGCAAAGGCTTGGCTAAAATCTGGCAGCCCTGTGAGAATCCCTGTATGGCTAACTGTTAGATCCATTTATTTCAATTATATGCATATTGGAAGGAAATAAAGCTAGTATTTTAATAAAACAATGCAATTACTTTTGTTGACATGCACAGTGGGTGTACCAGGACCATATTCCCCTTCAGCTTCATAACACATTTCTCTTACAATTGCTTCTGTACTACTATCACTCATACCTTGAGTCACTTCCCGGCCAGGAAATTCGATGTGATCCTACAAAAAATTTTTAAAATAAATAAATATATAAATAATAATAATAATATATAACAATAATAACAAGTAAAAAGTTAGTTGTACCTATAAGTTTGGGAGTTTGATTTTGCAGAGGATGACACAATAAATTCTAGTATTATATATATATTAAAAAAAAAAAAGAATTAAGGTGAAAAATGTGCCAATAACTGTCAGAAATCATAAAAAAAATTCTTCCATGTGTTTTATTAATGGACTCTTCTCACCTGACGTCAGAGGTCACATGATAGAGGAAAAACAAATAGCAGACAAAGTCTTGTTTATCTAGAGCGATTGCTGAAATAACCTATTTTCTATTCTTATTTTTGATCCATCGTATTTAATCTGTATTATTTTTTATACATCCTCATTTCTAATCCATTTTATATCCTTATTCATCCTCTTTTGTTTGCCGTATACATTTACAATCATCATTTAGTTTATACCTGTTATTGATGTTCATGAAGATATGTTTAAATACTCTGATTTTAGGTACTTAAATCAGTGACTGTGCAATATCGTACTGCATAAATCCATTTAGACCAGTAACTAAGTTAATTAACTTGTTGTAACACCTTTATGCAATTAAATTAAATGAAAACATTTAAAAATTTCAAATTATAGTCCATAAACATTCCACAAGAAGCTATTATTTATTGCTAGATCAGTTAATGTTACAGTTACACTACAATATACAAAAATCGATTCTTATAGGTAAAAATAAATAAACACAAAGTGTTTTTTAAAAATTATTCTACTGTTTACAAATGCACAATATTACTTTTATTTTATTTTATAGTAAATATTAACATTTTTGTTCTTAAGAACAATATTTAATTGAATTCGATTCTCAGAATTCGGTTATTCGTTTTCCTCTATCACGTGATTGAGCAGACGACAGTGGGAAGAGCCCATTGATAGCAGACTCTTCCTGTCATTATTCATTATATTTAAATGACTCACCTATGATCGCAATTTTTCTGAATCCAGGGGTGCAAACACATACTTGCCAACCAAGTTTAAGAAAAAAAGGGAAGATTTCTGTTAAAAAACCAGAAGATTTCCCCCTCCCCCCCCCTATTTGACGTAATAAACAATACAGTTTTACAATTTTAATATTTAGAAGCAATCTAAAAAAACTTTATACTATAGATTGATTATACTAAATATATAAAAGTTTTAAATGAAGTTATTCCTCTTCAACATGTAAATATCTACAAAACAGAATCTGTAAGAAATTTATTTAACAATAGGCAAAAAACTTAGTTAAGTTAAAGTATAACTAGTTTTTTAAATAAATAGAATATGATTTTTGTGTATGTACATTAATCATACATATAAAAAAAGTAGCAGTAGCTAATTATCAGTTTCAAACGTGCATAAAACCAACTGAGTATTAATTTTCTTCAATTGATTTGGAAAAAATTTTCCTACCTGAAAAAATTATTCTTCATTTTTCCCCCCATATTTACACATTTGGTATAAATATGACATACAAATATTTAATTGAGGAAAAATAAACAGATTCTTTAAATTCAGCAATAAAGATCTAAAAATAATTACATACATGAGAAATATTGAGCACTTCCATTACTTTATTGTTTCTAGAATTGATCATTGATCACAATCTGGGGAAGAGGGGGGGGGGGGGGGACAAAAATAATTACAGAGTAAGAAATATTAAACTCTTTCAACTCTATTTCTAAAATCTAATGAAAGAAGTTTAATATTAATATTATCATTTATGTTGCAGATGGATAAAGATTAGGAAACAAAAGACTTCTGCAGAACATTTGATTGCTGATCACTAGTTTGAGATAAATTAAAAGGGGGGGAGGGCAAAAAATAATTACATCAGCAAGAAATATTTAACAATTCTATTTCTTTACATGTTATAGAATCTCATAAAGCAAGTTTGAAATGAATATTGACATTTATGTTATGGATGGAAAAAGATTGAGAATCAGGAGTTTTCGTAGAACATTTGGGTTTTCTTTTTAAAACAAACGATATCCGCGACTTTTTTAAAAACGGAAGATTTCATCATCTGTCCGGAAGACCGGAAGATACGTTAAAAAACCGGAAGTCTTCCGGGAAAACCGGAAAAGTTGGCAAGTATGCAAACAGTTTTTCGACACGACAATTAGATTTTTAAAAATCAACTAAGGTGTGAAATTTAGGAGGCAACATTTCATTTTAATCTTTTCATACCTTTTAGTGCAAATCAAGCTAATAGAAAAAGTTTTTAATTTAATTTTAAAGTTATAATTAGTTTTTGAGATATTATTTAAAATGTTAATTATATATAGATATATATATGTGTGTATTATTATTATTATTTTTTTTTTTTTTTTTTTTTTTGTTTCTGAATCTAGGGACTGATTTCTTATTTCAGGTAGTTAGAAAACTTAATTAATGAACCTATTAATTAAAAACATCGGGTTTATAAAGGTACTCTATTTGCTATTAAAGAAATAATTTCTCTTACTACATCATTTTACACAATGACATCATTCTCCACAGGGAAATAAAAATGTTATCACTGGTGTAAAAAAATAAATTCCACAAACATGTTTTTTTTTTCTACTTTTAGAAAATTAATTTTATTACTGGCAATACCTTATGTTTATTTATTTATTTGTGTGTGTGTGTGTGTGTGTGTGTGTGTTCTTTTTTTGTGAATAAGGAAAATATGTTGTGTCTGTACTGTATAACTGACCGCATTTCTTTTTGCCATTAAAGTGTATTTATATTCTTTATTTAAAAACATATTTTAAAATACATCGGATATATTTTGGCATTCAAAAATATTTAGATTTAAATTCAAACTCAATTATAAATGAAAAAATCTTCTAATTTAGCATTGATAATTTTTTAACATTATATAATTAGACAGGCCCCGATTATGACAGACTGGGGCCCTGGGCAAAGCAAAATTGGGGGCCCCTCTCGAAACCGTCAGAACATCATATATATTTGATAGATGATGATCAATCGTATGTACAATGCATAAACAATATTTTCGAGGCTAGATGTTTAAGTGTGTTAATATTCTTTACATTTTCAATATTTATTAATGTTATCAGCTCCACCTACACACAATTCAATATGGAATGGATTTGCTCTGCTGATCCCCTTCATGATATTGTGTCTGAGAGGCGATAACAAAGAAGCACTGTCGGACACGTATAGCATATTTAATTTATAGTAAACGAGATTTGACTTATAAATTTAGTAGTTAGATTTACCAGCTTTGGTTTGTCACTCTACTACTGTTTTCTACACACTATGATTAATTACAGTGAGATCTACTGATTAAAATGAATTTCGAACCACTTCAAACTCCCTGCCTGAACTGGGACATGAACTCTATATCTGTTGATTTAAGGCCAGTATGTTAACTATTAAGGCACTAAATGAGCCAGCAGAAATAGAAAAAGCAAAATATATCCAAAATGAAAATTCTGTTTTCTAGAAAGTTGAGTACTTTTGAAGAGAAATTTCATAAATATATATATATATTTAAATTTTCATTGAAATAAAAGGGAACATTTTGCAATTTAATATTTAAGATTTGCGGGCCCCTTAATGTCTGGGGCCCCTGGGCAAAGTCCCGGTTTGCCCATGCGATAATATGGGCCTGTAATTAGACATTTCCATGATACATTTCATATTTCTAATTATGGCAAGATAAAAATTCATCACCTAAAATTCTTATAATGAATCGAGTAGATTTTATTCTTTGTTAATTTAAGAAGTAGATAGGAGAGAAAGTACTTTTCATTTCGCTGGCACCAGTGGCGGCTCGTGAATGACGTTTTGGGGGTGCTGCATCGAAGCGTCTAGAAAAAGTACATGGAATGGAATCTTTATTCGTCTTATTGGCTGACTCTTTTATTTTGAGAATCAACGTAATACATCGACACTTCAATAGCCAATAAGAAGAAAAAGCTTTCCATACTAATAAAGTGTTTTTAGTCAGTAGCTTGCAGCCCACCCAATACGTCATTCACCA
The DNA here is from genome assembly GCA_963930645.1 of Salticus scenicus. Lineage (NCBI taxonomy): Eukaryota > Metazoa > Arthropoda > Arachnida > Araneae > Salticidae > Salticus > Salticus scenicus. Next base: position 5,205,367 of record OZ005662.1, read on the forward strand.
GCCGCCACTGGCTGGCACAAGACTCACCAAGCAAACTTTATTGGCAAGCGACAACAATACATTTATAAATTAAAAGTAAATTTGTAACTCAGATTTTTTTTTTTTTTTTTTTTTTTTCAAATTTAAAATTTATTTATATACAGATTTAACAAATTATTATGGATTTAACAAAAAAAAAAAAAAAAAAAAGTATATTTTTTATCGGACAACTCTTTTAAACTTTAAGCAAAACTTCAGAAAATTTAATTCTTAAAAAATATAAAATAAAATAAAATAAAATAAGTAAACGGTCATGTCTCTTTAATTTTTTCTTATAATTATTCAAAGTGTTTTGAAACAATTATTCTTTCTTAGGTGCTTAATGATCGGTGTCGTTTATATCATTTATGGCAACTTTATCGCCTCGCTGGCAAAATAGGAAAATACCAAAGAGAATTAATGATTGAAGCTGCAGGAGGTTTTTCCAAATTAAAATAATAATAAACTTTTTCACTTTTTTGATTGTCTAAAATTATTATCTAGCAGTACAATAAATATATATAGAGAGTACTATATACTGTCATAAATTAACTATAACATTTCAGTAGTAAAAAGTACAGGCATTAGAAAAAATAGGTTCTATTTTTTTAAAAGGTTCTTTTTATTTATTTATTTATTTATTTTTAACGAGCAATTCTACCAAGAAATCCATCACCAAATAGTGACAAAAACTTAAATGTCGCCAAGGGGTTCATATACTATATCACAGTGGCGGCTCGTGCACCGAAAATTGGTGAAGAGGCACACTATATTTTACACTGTATTCATTTATAGAATATAAATTTACATTAAAATTAAATATTTTTAGTTAATTTTAGTTAAGAGCATGCTTAATAAAAATTATGATTAAAAATACTTTATTATTATTTTTGAGCTCTTCATCATTTTCGGTTCACGAGCCGCCACTGCTATATCTGCAACACAAAATGGTCTAGATATTATGAATTTCTTTCTTGTCTGAAAAAAATTACTCATTTTTAGCATATAATTTCATTAAAAAAAAAAAAAAGGTATTAAATATTATGTATTTCAATTTGACATTGAATATGTGTATTTCCATATATATTTTTTCTTTCTCTTGTTTTATGGAGTATTAAGTTTTCTACTCAGTGAAAGGTAAAGAAGCGAATAGATGGGAAGAGCGCCGCAGGGGTTAATAAGTGAAGCGAGTCGGGGGCAGGTGAAGCCTTCCTCGGGGGTTGGTGAGTGGAATGCACAGGGGGCAGAGCACCCTAGTTTTTTTTTTTTTTTTTTTTTTTTTTTTAAACAGGAATTTTTATTGATTTGCAGGAAAATAATTGCATATTTTTGAAAATCAGATTCGAAATGTGCAAATTTTGTCAACTATTAACAAGGAAATAACTACATATTTTACAACTGATGAAAAAAAAAAAGTTGCTTTTCGATAATAAGTTGCGATTAAACTTAAATCACAGACCTAGAAATTAAGAAGAATAAGTCACTGGTCTTAAAAACCTTTAAATCACTGGTCCTGTGGATCAGTGATTTTAAGATTTCACAGGTACATACATACTTTCACAGTCTGTTTACCCATTCTATTAGATTTTTAAAGATACATAAAAAATTTTTAAACAAAAAATATTAATTTGCATGGCAAATCTGTAAATTAATTTAAAAATACAATTGAAGTCTTATAATAAAACTTTGCTGGTAATTAGAGAAAAGTAACAAATAAAATTAACTGAAAAACTTTACTGGTTTGGTGGACCATTATAATTTATATTTTGCTGGTCCATTGAATGGTTTTGTGGTCCCGGTCCAACAAATCACTGTTAATTTCTAGCCCTGCATCGAACAATAACAAACTGATTTTGTATTTCAGGGAAAAAGAAAGAAGCAAAAAAATTAACATTAATTGAGGAATATATTCAATATATATTTTTTTTAAAGAAAAACACTCAAGTGTGATTTAAAAAAAAAAAAAAAAAAAAAAACATTTTTAAGTATTAAATTAATTTGCGACATAACTGATTACAAAGTGAAATTCAGTTACTTTGAGTTTTGAGTGTTGCTCTACAAGCATTTTAAGAATTGGTAGTTATGGAAACTTAAATAGCAGTATGTTATATTGAATAAAATGAAAAAGTTGAAGTTTTCAGCATAGCAACACAGTACATTCGCACATTCTGGGGTTCATTTTCATAGTATAAAATGTGTTAACATCTTCACATGTACATTTCAATTTCCCATCCATTATCTAAAAATTTTAAGGTTTTTTTTTTCTTTAGCACAATTTGATCAAATTGACTTTAGAATTACGTCAGAGAACAGTGAGTTTAGAAACTTCCGCATTCTTAAGCAGTATTTGAAGACAAATTTAAAGTTTTACAATTTTTTAGCTATTAAATAATCATTTTAGAAGGCTTAACAGATTCATCTTTTATACTGTGTATGGTAAGAGACAGTGAAAAACTGAGTTAACAAAATACACATAATCATATATCTTACCAAATATTTCATTCTGTGCTTCAAGCTTATGATATGAGTTACTATATCATATGGTGTATGACAGGAGCTACATAAGTAACAATTATATGTAAAACTATTACTTTCAATAATCTCTGTCTCTCTGATATGCTCTAACCCTGAAACGAAAAGAAAACAAATACATAAAAATATGCAAAAGATTACATCAGGGTTCAAAAAAGAAATTTTAATAATTTCGTTCAAGACTTGAAAATAAGAGCCCTGAGATTACCTGATGAAACAAAATACTAAAAAAGAAGGAGAAAAAAAAATATATATATACACACTAAGATAAAAAATGATATGTTAAAAAAATGGAATTGAAGAAACTATTTTCAATGAGATATCCTTAAAATACAAAGCACCAAAAATTCCATAGGGAAGACAGAAAGAGAATGAATTTGACTAATGTGCAGTCTTGATACATAAATATTGGTGATTAACCCGTTAATGTTCATTAATTTCACACTGAAACCAAACATATAACACTTATTTTACAACATTTTTTTATTTTTTACTTTCTCTTACCCATATACAGGGTGATCAGTTTAAAAGAATACCCGTTAGTTTTTCTTATTACCCTTAAATCTGACGGATGTGGCAACTATTCTAACACTGAAGTATGATTGTTTGGACCTTATTTAAGTGTGGGAGACAATTTCCAACACTGTTGGACTGTTGCAACTTTATTTGTGAGGTAAAACAGAAATGGAGACACACAATGTTACTTAATTCCGTGATAATTTTATTTTTGAAAAACATAATTTAATTCAAATTTTTTACATCATTTCTACTTCAATTTTTTTTTCAGGGTTATTTCAAAGATAGGCTTTTCCAGAGAAGTCCTACAAACATTGATGAATTAAAATAAATTATAGCTGAAGAAATCTTGTCAATAACACCAACAATGCTGTAAAGTCTGTCAAAGAACTTGGTTCAACATGTTCATGTTTGCATTTAAAATGGTGGAGAACATTTTCAACATTTTCTGCAAGGAATGATAATGTAAAAAATTTGAATTAAATTATGTTTTTCAAAAATAAAATTATCACAGGTGTTAAACAATAAATTTTTGTTATTCAATGATAAACTTGATTTTTGGATTTTGGAAATTATAAAGTTAGATAAGAAAATGAGAAATGAAAAAAAATGGCCGAACGTGATCAATTTAGGTAAAAGTGGATTACATATGCGTATATAGTGCCGCGAGTCATTAACCCTTCCTGAAATCAAATATTTCATATTGCAATCAATAATAATAATTTAAATTAAATAAATAAAATAATAATAGAAGAATTAAGTTCTTACAAAAGAAAAGATAAACTCACCCCATCTTCATATGTGACACCTGTAAAGCAAAATTTTATAAAATCCAAAGGGAACATTTTTTAAAACAATAAAAACACATTCTTTTCTAGAACACAAATTCTTATTTATTGTAAGCTTTTCTTATATCAAATACTTATTGTGCCGGCACTTATTCTACAAACAATCGGACTATAATACTTAGAGGAAAACAGCCTCTCAACATGTTTTGATATCTTAGGAGGTATGTCTTCGATCCGGTAACATCAAATTTTTGAAATAATAATTTTCATATATTACACTCATATTACGTTATCGATCTTTTAGTTTGTAAAATGCTGTAACCGTTCCTTTCATTATGAATATCGCCATAATTCGTGCGCATTTTATTTATTTATTGTATGAGCATGTTTCATAATTCATAAAATTCTATGCAGATTTCTTGCAGTAATTCATTTCGCATTAAAAATTCATCACTGTATGCATCACAGGATCACGGCGTGGAAGTGCGGGTTCACATTCGTTGAGTAAATTAATGCGATGATCTTAACGTATGCCACTGTAGAGAAAATAACAGTTAACTAATAAGAAATCGTGGTGAGCCATTATATGTACGTTCAAGATTGTATTATTTACCACAAAAAGAAGCACTTCACTGATAGTTTCATCTTGGGAAAGGCCAGTATCTAATCATCTTTATCAAGCCTCGATATAGGCCTAGTAGCGGGCCAGTAACACTGTTGAGTAGTGAAGATATATCGGATCCTAATAGCATCCTTCACGAATTCGCATACCATGGAGACATCTTGAGGTGTTTATTTCATAAAGTATTAAACCTTTACACATCGAATGTTATTTGAAGTAGTTTTAAAATAAGCCTGTCCGCGACATTGGATAAATGCCGCGGACCGGCGTAAAAGGACATGTGATTCCGCTGGCAGCTTACATCCAAGAGAGAGAGTGAGGAGAGACGCCTTCCAATCTCCCGCGCCGCGAAACTACGCACATTCAAATTACTGCGCGCGATAAATAGTCCGAAAATGAATTATTTTTATCCGGATCGTCTGCTGAATCATAAATAATAAAATGGAAATAAATAAATTTAATTTTATGAACGGAATATTTTATATTGGGTTAATTTTTGGATTCAATATTAATATTAAAAATTACACATTTTCCTAGAGAGACGCCACTTTTAAATCGGCGCCGTGATATATTCGCTGCGGACCTGACATATTCGCTGCGAACCGAATGGAACATTCCAGAAGAAAAATTTGAAAATCGTCAATGAAAATGACGTCACTGATTTAAATTAGTGAAAAATGAACGTTAGGAAAATTAATAAAATTATTTTTAAATTATTTGCAGACGATCTAAAAAGATTTTGAACTGAATTAAATAATAGATAAAATTGAATTTCTTTATTGGTCAAGGTGTTTGTTTACAATCAGGAAACATCGGTAGTTTTGTTTACAAACAAAACGCTTCACTGGAAATTCTTAAATTTTTTTGTTTATTGAAAATTACGAATTTTAAGAAATTTTAAATGGAGAAAATAAATAAAATAAAAGTAACTAAAATATTTTCCGGAGGATTTAATAAAAATTAACCGAATTCAAAAGTGTTAGAATTTTTGATTCTAACATTACCCCCCTTCTCCAAAAAAAAATTATAGCAGCAGGAAATTGGAAGGACTTAGTAACACCATGTAACACTAAACATAAAACATAAATATACTGCATAAGTGCATTTCCGAATATATATAATAATACTGAAAACATAAATGATGTGGGGTAAGTTAAAAAAAAATCATATGCATACCACTTTTTTAAACACATAACATATAATGGAAATCTGCCAAAATAAACCACTTGAAAAGAAAATTTTAGCTATGAATAGTTTAGTTTTTTTTTTTTTTTTTTTTACCAAAAACATCTCAGCTAAAAATATTAGGACGGGGATTATTAAGTGTAAATTATGCACCTCACAACAAATCATTAAAGGTAAAAAATTTATTGGAACTCAATAGTAGATATACTAAACAAGTACGAATGAAGCAGTTCCAACGCCCACATTGTTACAGATGACGGCAGATAATTATATCTAAGTGAAACCGCTAGTGACCCCCATAACGATGTTGCCTTTGCCATCCGCACATTGTCATATCTACAATTGAAAGACTTTTAGAGCTGTAACACTATTGTGATGAGCATGTGAGACAGCCAATGACACTTAAATAAAGGCTCGGCTATAAATGGTCTCCATCAATACTCTAGGACAATACCTATATTTCTACAATGTGCCACATGCATAAGGAATTGGAATAAATACAGTTTGTAAAATTGATTTGTTATTTTTGAATATACACTCCTGCCAAACCGCAAAAGATTTAAAACAGGTAGGTGTAAGTGATTAAACATTTTGAATATACCCTAATAATTTGAAAAAAAAATGCATATATCTTTTTTTTTTTTTTTTAAACAGGTAAGTAAATATGTTTTTTGTAGATTTTCATAATGTAACATTTAGGTTAAAAATTTTCTTCTGAAATTGAAGAAGTGAGAATATCTAAGAACTGCAGTACCAGTGCACAAAAGTGAAACATTACCTCGGACCAGCCTGACAAATTTTGCATCACTCTGGGCTCGGATTTCTCAGTATCCCATCAAAAGGAATTCCAGAATAATTTAATGTAAGTAAAAAAAAATTTTTTTTTGCTATATATTAATTTATGTATTTTGTCTGCTAACTTGAATGTCTATTAGAGGAGCCAGTATCATAAAATTTGAAAAGAGAGTGAAAAATTTCGCATGGCACAATGATCGCTGTGGCCATCAGCTCAGATTACCATAAAACGCAAAATTTCACCGTCCCAATAATCAAATCTAAACACCTTCGCCTCCAAAAAAATATCTCGCACCTTTGGACTTTTTTATTTAGAATTTTCTAAGTAACACCATGTAGTTTATAATCATTCATCCCTTACCAATCAATTTATATTCTGAATTTTTTGATGTAATTTTTCAAAACATTTTTTGAAATTGCCATATTTAAGGCAAATCATACTTAAAATAAATGCTTGCATTTCAAAAAGAAGATATTCAAGAACCCCTTATTTTTTTTTTTTTTTTTTTTTTTTTGGAATTTTCTCTATGTAATCATTGCAGCATATCATACATCAAAATAAATGAATCTTGCATATCCAGAAAGGATTTTTTTTTTTTTTTTTTTTTTTTTTTTGGTGAAACCTCTACTATCTAGAGTTATTAAAATCATCTTATTTTTAACTGTACCCAAAGAGAAAATGTAATAAATGGAAAAGGACACTAAGTAAATAACTGTAAATTAAATATCTATATTAAATTTCCCTTAGCAGATTTCCATAGAAAAAACACAAATGTATGAATAAAAAAATTATCATTTTCTTTGTTCAACATAAAATTAAAATCAATATCTAATTTCCGAACATTAAATCGCACTCCAATTCCATGGAATGTTTAAAAAATGTGGCAAATCTCAATTATTTCTTTATTTTTTAAATAATTATAGCTAAAATAGCTCTAAAAATTACATGTATTCGTTTTATTTACTGGAATACCATAAATTGGGATTTACCACATTAAAATAAAATAAAATACACAAAAATTCCATGAAATGTTAATATAGGGCATGTAATAGTGGCAAATCTCAATTTTTTGTTTATTTTCTTTAAAAGTTTACAGCTAAAATAGCTCAAAAATTTATCTACATTCCCTTTCTTGGAATGCCATATATTGAGATTTCCCACCTTGAAATCAAATAAAATAAAACATACAACATGAAAATATCATATCTAGATTATTTTAAGTGGCATGCATAATGAGACAAAAAATAAATCTTCACGATTTTTTTTTTTTTTTTTTTTTTTTTTAAATCGCGATCGCTAAAATGAATTAATCTTGAAAAAAGGATTAATGATTAAATAACCTCAGGTTCTCAACCTTAACGGAGGTTATTTTTCGCGACGGCACCAAATGTTAAACAATAAATTTTTGTTATTCAATGATAAACTTGATTTTTGGATTTTGGAAATTATAAAGTTAGATAAGAAAATGAGAAATGAAAAAAAATGGCCGAACGTGATCAATTTAGGTAAAAGTGGATTACATATGCGTATATAGTGCCGCGAGTCATTAACCCTTCCTGAAATCAAATATTTCATATTGCAATCAATAATAATAATTTAAATTAAATAAATAAAATAATAATAGAAGAATTAAGTTCTTACAAAAGAAAAGATAAACTCACCCCATCTTCATATGTGACACCTGTAAAGCAAAATTTTATAAAATCCAAAGGGAACATTTTTTAAAACAATAAAAACACATTCTTTTCTAGAACACAAATTCTTATTTATTGTAAGCTTTTCTTATATCAAATACTTATTGTGCCGGCACTTATTCTACAAACAATCGGACTATAATACTTAGAGGAAAACAGCCTCTCAACATGTTTTGATATCTTAGGAGGTATGTCTTTGATCCGGTAACATCAAATTTTTGAAATAATAATTTTCATATATTACACTCATATTACGTTATCGATCTTTTAGTTTGTAAAATGCTGTAACCGTTCCTTTCATTATGAATATCGCCATAATTCGTGCACATTTTATTTATTTATTGTATGAGCATGTTTCATAATTCATAAAATTCTATGCAGATTTCTTGCAGTAATTCATTTCGCATTAAAAATTCATCACTGTATGCATCACAGGATCACGGCGTGGAAGTGCGGGTTCACATTCGTTGAGTAAATTAATGCGATGATCTTAACGTATGCCACTGTAGAGAAAATAACAGTTAACTAATAAGAAATCGTGGTGAGCCATTATATGTACGTTCAAGATTGTATTATTTACCACAAAAAGAAGCACTTCACTGATAGTTTCATCTTGGGAAAGGCCAGTATCTAATCATCTTTATCAAGCCTCGATATAGGCCTAGTAGCGGGCCAGTAACACTGTTGAGTAGTGAAGATATATCGGATCCTAATAGCATCCTTCACGAATTCGCATACCATGGAGACATCTTGAGGTGTTTATTTCATAAAGTATTAAACCTTTACACATCGAATGTTATTTGAAGTAGTTTTAAAATAAGCCTGTCCGCGACATTGGATAAATGCCGCGGACCGGCGTAAAAGGACATGTGATTCCGCTGGCAGCTTACATCCAAGAGAGAGAGTGAGGAGAGACGCCTTCCAATCTCCCGCGCCGCGAAACTACGCACATTCAAATTACTGCGCGCGATAAATAGTCCGAAAATGAATTATTTTTATCCGGATCGTCTGCTGAATCATAAATAATAAAATGGAAATAAATAAATTTAATTTTATGAACGGAATATTTTATATTGGGTTAATTTTTGGATTCAATATTAATATTAAAAATTACACATTTTCCTAGAGAGACGCCACTTTTAAATCGGCGCCGTGATATATTCGCTGCGGACCTGACATATTCGCTGCGAACCGAATGGAACATTCCAGAAGAAAAATTTGAAAATCGTCAATGAAAATGACGTCACTGATTTAAATTAGTGAAAAATGAACGTTAGGAAAATTAATAAAATTATTTTTAAATTATTTGCAGACGATCTAAAAAGATTTTGAACTGAATTAAATAATAGATAAAATTGAATTTCTTTATTGGTCAAGGTGTTTGTTTACAATCAGGAAACATCGGTAGTTTTGTTTACAAACAAAACGCTTCACTGGAAATTCTTAAATTTTTTTGTTTATTGAAAATTACGAATTTTAAGAAATTTTAAATGGAGAAAATAAATAAAATAAAAGTAACTAAAATATTTTCCGGAGGATTTGATAAAAATTAACCGAATTCAAAAGTGTTAGAATTTTTGATTCTAACATTACCCCCCTTCTCCAAAAAAAAATTATAGCAGCAGGAAATTGGAAGGACTTAGTAACACCATGTAACACTAAACATAAAACATAAATATACTGCATAAGTGCATTTCCGAATATATATAATAATACTGAAAACATAAATGATGTGGGGTAAGTTAAAAAAAAATCATATGCATACCACTTTTTTAAACACATAACATATAATGGAAATCTGCCAAAATAAACCACTTGAAAAGAAAATTTTAGCTATGAATAGTTTAGTTTTTTTTTTTTTTTTTTTACCAAAAACATCTCAGCTAAAAATATTAGGACGGGGATTATTAAGTGTAAATTATGCACCTCACAACAAATCATTAAAGGTAAAAAATTTATTGGAACTCAATAGTAGATATACTAAACAAGTACGAATGAAGCAGTTCCAACGCCCACATTGTTACAGATGACGGCAGATAATTATATCTAAGTGAAACCGCTAGTGACCCCCATAACGATGTTGCCTTTGCCATCCGCACATTGTCATATCTACAATTGAAAGACTTTTAGAGCTGTAACACTATTGTGATGAGCATGTGAGACAGCCAATGACACTTAAATAAAGGCTCGGCTATAAATGGTCTCCATCAATACTCTAGGACAATACCTATATTTCTACAATGTGCCACATGCATAAGGAATTGGAATAAATACAGTTTGTAAAATTGATTTGTTATTTTTGAATATACACTCCTGCCAAACCGCAAAAGATTTAAAACAGGTAGGTGTAAGTGATTAAACATTTTGAATATACCCTAATAATTTGAAAAAAAAATGCATATATCTTTTTTTTTTTTTTTTTTTTTAAACAGGTAAGTAAATATGTTTTTTGTAGATTTTCATAATGTAACATTTAGGTTAAAAATTTTCTTCTGAAATTGAAGAAGTGAGAATATCTAAGAACTGCAGTACCAGTGCACAAAAGTGAAACATTACCTCGGACCAGCCTGACAAATTTTGCATCACTCTGGGCTCGGATTTCTCAGCATCCCATCAAAAGGAATTCCAGAATAATTTAATGTAAGTAAAAAAAAATTTTTTTTTGCTATATATTAATTTATGTATTTTGTCTGCTAACTTGAATGTCTATTAGAGGAGCCAGTATCATAAAATTTGAAAAGAGAGTGAAAAATTTCGCATGGCACAATGATCGCTGTGGCCATCAGCTCAGATTACCATAAAACGCAAAATTTCACCGTCCCAATAATCAAATCTAAACACCTTCGCCTCCAAAAAAATATCTCGCACCTTTGGACTTTTTTATTTAGAATTTTCTAAGTAACACCATGTAGTTTATAATCATTCATCCCTTACCAATCAATTTATATTCTGAATTTTTTGATGTAATTTTTCAAAACATTTTTTGAAATTGCCATATTTAAGGCAAATCATACTTAAAATAAATGCTTGCATTTCAAAAAGAAGATATTCAAGAACCCCTTATTTTTTTTTTTTTTTTTTTTTTTTTTTTGGAATTTTCTCTATGTAATCATTGCAGCATATCATACATCAAAATAAATGAATCTTGCATATCCAGAAAGGATTTTTTTTTTTTTTTTTTTTGGTGAAACCTCTACTATCTAGAGTTATTAAAATCATCTTATTTTTAACTGTACCCAAAGAGAAAATGTAATAAATGGAAAAGGACACTAAGTAAATAACTGTAAATTAAATATCTATATTAAATTTCCCTTAGCAGATTTCCATAGAAAAAACACAAATGTATGAATAAAAAAATTATCATTTTCTTTGTTCAACATAAAATTAAAATCAATATCTAATTTCCGAACATTAAATCACACTCCAATTCCATGGAATGTTTAAAAAATGTGGCAAATCTCAATTATTTCTTTATTTTTTAAATAATTATAGCTAAAATAGCTCTAAAAATTACATGTATTCGTTTTATTTACTGGAATACCATAAATTGGGATTTACCACATTAAAATAAAATAAAATACACAAAAATTCCATGAAATGTTAATATAGGGCATGTAATAGTGGCAAATCTCAATTTTTTGTTTATTTTCTTTAAAAGTTTACAGCTAAAATAGCTCAAAAATTTATCTACATTCCCTTTCTTGGAATGCCATATATTGAGATTTCCCACCTTGAAATCAAATAAAATAAAACATACAACATGAAAATATCATATCTAGATTATTTTAAGTGGCATGCATAATGAGACAAAAAATAAATCTTCACGATTTTTTTTTTTTTTTTTTTTTTTTTTTTAAATCGCGATCGCTAAAATGAATTAATCTTGAAAAAAGGATTAATGATTAAATAACCTCAGGTTCTCAACCTTAACGGAGGTTATTTTTCGCGACGGCACCAAATGTTAAACAATAAATTTTTGTTATTCAATGATAAACTTGATTTTTGGATTTTGGAAATTATAAAGTTAGATAAGAAAATGAGAAATGAAAAAAAATGGCCGAACGTGATCAATTTAGGTAAAAGTGGATTACATATGCGTATATAGTGCCGCGAGTCATTAACCCTTCCTGAAATCAAATATTTCATATTGCAATCAATAATAATAATTTAAATTAAATAAATAAAATAATAATAGAAGAATTAAGTTCTTACAAAAGAAAAGATAAACTCACCCCATCTTCATATGTGACACCTGTAAAGCAAAATTTTATAAAATCCAAAGGGAACATTTTTTAAAACAATAAAAACACATTCTTTTCTAGAACACAAATTCTTATTTATTGTAAGCTTTTCTTATATCAAATACTTATTGTGCCGGCACTTATTCTACAAACAATCGGACTATAATACTTAGAGGAAAACAGCCTCTCAACATGTTTTGATATCTTAGGAGGTATGTCTTCGATCCGGTAACATCAAATTTTTGAAATAATAATTTTCATATATTACACTCATATTACGTTATCGATCTTTTAGTTTGTAAAATGCTGTAACCGTTCCTTTCATTATGAATATCGCCATAATTCGTGCGCATTTTATTTATTTATTGTATGAGCATGTTTCATAATTCATAAAATTCTATGCAGATTTCTTGCAGTAATTCATTTCGCATTAAAAATTCATCACTGTATGCATCACAGGATCACGGCGTGGAAGTGCGGGTTCACATTCGTTGAGTAAATTAATGCGATGATCTTAACGTATGCCACTGTAGAGAAAATAACAGTTAACTAATAAGAAATCGTGGTGAGCCATTATATGTACGTTCAAGATTGTATTATTTACCACAAAAAGAAGCACTTCACTGATAGTTTCATCTTGGGAAAGGCCAGTATCTAATCATCTTTATCAAGCCTCGATATAGGCCTAGTAGCGGGCCAGTAACACTGTTGAGTAGTGAAGATATATCGGATCCTAATAGCATCCTTCACGAATTCGCATACCATGGAGACATCTTGAGGTGTTTATTTCATAAAGTATTAAACCTTTACACATCGAATGTTATTTGAAGTAGTTTTAAAATAAGCCTGTCCGCGACATTGGATAAATGCCGCGGACCGGCGTAAAAGGACATGTGATTCCGCTGGCAGCTTACATCCAAGAGAGAGAGTGAGGAGAGACGCCTTCCAATCTCCCGCGCCGCGAAACTACGCACATTCAAATTACTGCGCGCGATAAATAGTCCGAAAATGAATTATTTTTATCCGGATCGTCTGCTGAATCATAAATAATAAAATGGAAATAAATAAATTTAATTTTATGAACGGAATATTTTATATTGGGTTAATTTTTGGATTCAATATTAATATTAAAAATTACACATTTTCCTAGAGAGACGCCACTTTTAAATCGGCGCCGTGATATATTCGCTGCGGACCTGACATATTTGCTGCGAACCGAATGGAACATTCCAGAAGAAAAATTTGAAAATCGTCAATGAAAATGACGTCACTGATTTAAATTAGTGAAAAATGAACGTTAGGAAAATTAATAAAATTATTTTTAAATTATTTGCAGACGATCTAAAAAGATTTTGAACTGAATTAAATAATAGATAAAATTGAATTTCTTTATTGGTCAAGGTGTTTGTTTACAATCAGGAAACATCGGTAGTTTTGTTTACAAACAAAACGCTTCACTGGAAATTCTTAAATTTTTTTGTTTATTGAAAATTACGAATTTTAAGAAATTTTAAATGGAGAAAATAAATAAAATAAAAGTAACTAAAATATTTTCCGGAGGATTTGATAAAAATTAACCGAATTCAAAAGTGTTAGAATTTTTGATTCTAACATTACCCCCCTTCTCCAAAAAAAAATTATAGCAGCAGGAAATTGGAAGGACTTAGTAACACCATGTAACACTAAACATAAAACATAAATATACTGCATAAGTGCATTTCCGAATATATATAATAATACTGAAAACATAAATGATGTGGGGTAAGTTAAAAAAAAATCATATGCATACCACTTTTTTAAACACATAACATATAATGGAAATCTGCCAAAATAAACCACTTGAAAAGAAAATTTTAGCTATGAATAGTTTAGTTTTTTTTTTTTTTTTTTTTACCAAAAACATCTCAGCTAAAAATATTAGGACGGGGATTATTAAGTGTAAATTATGCACCTCACAACAAATCATTAAAGGTAAAAAATTTATTGGAACTCAATAGTAGATATACTAAACAAGTACGAATGAAGCAGTTCCAACGCCCACATTGTTACAGATGACGGCAGATAATTATATCTAAGTGAAACCGCTAGTGACCCCCATAACGATGTTGCCTTTGCCATCCGCACATTGTCATATCTACAATTGAAAGACTTTTAGAGCTGTAACACTATTGTGATGAGCATGTGAGACAGCCAATGACACTTAAATAAAGGCTCGGCTATAAATGGTCTCCATCAATACTCTAGGACAATACCTATATTTCTACAATGTGCCACATGCATAAGGAATTGGAATAAATACAGTTTGTAAAATTGATTTGTTATTTTTGAATATACACTCCTGCCAAACCGCAAAAGATTTAAAACAGGTAGGTGTAAGTGATTAAACATTTTGAATATACCCTAATAATTTGAAAAAAAAATGCATATATCTTTTTTTTTTTTTTTTTTTTTAAACAGGTAAGTAAATATGTTTTTTGTAGATTTTCATAATGTAACATTTAGGTTAAAAATTTTCTTCTGAAATTGAAGAAGTGAGAATATCTAAGAACTGCAGTACCAGTGCACAAAAGTGAAACATTACCTCGGACCAGCCTGACAAATTTTGCATCACTCTGGGCTCGGATTTCTCAGTATCCCATCAAAAGGAATTCCAGAATAATTTAATGTAAGTAAAAAAAAATTTTTTTTTGCTATATATTAATTTATGTATTTTGTCTGCTAACTTGAATGTCTATTAGAGGAGCCAGTATCATAAAATTTGAAAAGAGAGTGAAAAATTTCGCATGGCACAATGATCGCTGTGGCCATCAGCTCAGATTACCATAAAACGCAAAATTTCACCGTCCCAATAATCAAATCTAAACACCTTCGCCTCCAAAAAAATATCTCGCACCTTTGGACTTTTTTATTTAGAATTTTCTAAGTAACACCATGTAGTTTATAATCATTCATCCCTTACCAATCAATTTATATTCTGAATTTTTTGATGTAATTTTTCAAAACATTTTTTGAAATTGCCATATTTAAGGCAAATCATACTTAAAATAAATGCTTGCATTTCAAAAAGAAGATATTCAAGAACCCCTTATTTTTTTTTTTTTTTTTTTTTTTTTTTGGAATTTTCTCTATGTAATCATTGCAGCATATCATACATCAAAATAAATGAATCTTGCATATCCAGAAAGGATTTTTTTTTTTTTTTTTTTGTGAAACCTCTACTATCTAGAGTTATTAAAATCATCTTATTTTTAACTGTACCCAAAGAGAAAATGTAATAAATGGAAAAGGACACTAAGTAAATAACTGTAAATTAAATATCTATATTAAATTTCCCTTAGCAGATTTCCATAGAAAAAACACAAATGTATGAATAAAAAAATTATCATTTTCTTTGTTCAACATAAAATTAAAATCAATATCTAATTTCCGAACATTAAATCACACTCCAATTCCATGGAATGTTTAAAAAATGTGGCAAATCTCAATTATTTCTTTATTTTTTAAATAATTATAGCTAAAATAGCTCTAAAAATTACATGTATTCGTTTTATTTACTGGAATACCATAAATTGGGATTTACCACATTAAAATAAAATAAAATACACAAAAATTCCATGAAATGTTAATATAGGGCATGTAATAGTGGCAAATCTCAATTTTTTGTTTATTTTCTTTAAAAGTTTACAGCTAAAATAGCTCAAAAATTTATCTACATTCCCTTTCTTGGAATGCCATATATTGAGATTTCCCACCTTGAAATCAAATAAAATAAAACATACAACATGAAAATATCATATCTAGATTATTTTAAGTGGCATGCATAATGAGACAAAAAATAAATCTTCACGATTTTTTTTTTTTTTTTTTTTTTTTTTTTTAAATCGCGATCGCTAAAATTAATTAATCTTGAAAAAAGGATTAATGATTAAATAACCTCAGGTTCTCAACCTTAACGGAGGTTATTTTTCGCGACGGCACCAAATGTTAAACAATAAATTTTTGTTATTCAATGATAAACTTGATTTTTGGATTTTGGAAATTATAAAGTTAGATAAGAAAATGAGAAATGAAAAAAAATGGCCGAACGTGATCAATTTAGGTAAAAGTGGATTACATATGCGTATATAGTGCCGCGAGTCATTAACCCTTCCTGAAATCAAATATTTCATATTGCAATCAATAATAATAATTTAAATTAAATAAATAAAATAATAATAGAAGAATTAAGTTCTTACAAAAGAAAAGATAAACTCACCCCATCTTCATATGTGACACCTGTAAAGCAAAATTTTATAAAATCCAAAGGGAACATTTTTTAAAACAATAAAAACACATTCTTTTCTAGAACACAAATTCTTATTTATTGTAAGCTTTTCTTATATCAAATACTTATTGTGCCGGCACTTATTCTACAAACAATCGGACTATAATACTTAGAGGAAAACAGCCTCTCAACATGTTTTGATATCTTAGGAGGTATGTCTTCGATCCGGTAACATCAAATTTTTGAAATAATAATTTTCATATATTACACTCATATTACGTTATCGATCTTTTAGTTTGTAAAATGCTGTAACTGTTCCTTTCATTATGAATATCGCCATAATTCGTGCGCATTTTATTTATTTATTGTATGAGCATGTTTCATAATTCATAAAATTCTATGCAGATTTCTTGCAGTAATTCATTTCGCATTAAAAATTCATCACTGTATGCATCACAGGATCACGGCGTGGAAGTGCGGGTTCACATTCGTTGAGTAAATTAATGCGATGATCTTAACGTATGCCACTGTAGAGAAAATAACAGTTAACTAATAAGAAATCGTGGTGAGCCATTATATGTACGTTCAAGATTGTATTATTTACCACAAAAAGAAGCACTTCACTGATAGTTTCATCTTGGGAAAGGCCAGTATCTAATCATCTTTATCAAGCCTCGATATAGGCCTAGTAGCGGGCCAGTAACACTGTTGAGTAGTGAAGATATATCGGATCCTAATAGCATCCTTCACGAATTCGCATACCATGGAGACATCTTGAGGTGTTTATTTCATAAAGTATTAAACCTTTACACATCGAATGTTATTTGAAGTAGTTTTAAAATAAGCCTGTCCGCGACATTGGATAAATGCCGCGGACCGGCGTAAAAGGACATGTGATTCCGCTGGCAGCTTACATCCAAGAGAGAGAGTGAGGAGAGACGCCTTCCAATCTCCCGCGCCGCGAAACTACGCACATTCAAATTACTGCGCGCGATAAATAGTCCGAAAATGAATTATTTTTATCCGGATCGTCTGCTGAATCATAAATAATAAAATGGAAATAAATAAATTTAATTTTATGAACGGAATATTTTATATTGGGTTAATTTTTGGATTCAATATTAATATTAAAAATTACACATTTTCCTAGAGAGACGCCACTTTTAAATCGGCGCCGTGATATATTCGCTGCGGACCTGACATATTCGCTGCGAACCGAATGGAACATTCCAGAAGAAAAATTTGAAAATCGTCAATGAAAATGACGTCACTGATTTAAATTAGTGAAAAATGAACGTTAGGAAAATTAATAAAATTATTTTTAAATTATTTGCAGACGATCTAAAAAGATTTTGAACTGAATTAAATAATAGATAAAATTGAATTTCTTTATTGGTCAAGGTGTTTGTTTACAATCAGGAAACATCGGTAGTTTTGTTTACAAACAAAACGCTTCACTGGAAATTCTTAAATTTTTTTGTTTATTGAAAATTACGAATTTTAAGAAATTTTAAATGGAGAAAATAAATAAAATAAAAGTAACTAAAATATTTTCCGGAGGATTTGATAAAAATTAACCGAATTCAAAAGTGTTAGAATTTTTGATTCTAACATTACCCCCCTTCTCCAAAAAAAAATTATAGCAGCAGGAAATTGGAAGGACTTAGTAACACCATGTAACACTAAACATAAAACATAAATATACTGCATAAGTGCATTTCCGAATATATATAATAATACTGAAAACATAAATGATGTGGGGTAAGTTAAAAAAAAATCATATGCATACCACTTTTTTAAACACATAACATATAATGGAAATCTGCCAAAATAAATCACTTGAAAAGAAAATTTTAGCTATGAATAGTTTAGTTTTTTTTTTTTTTTTTTTTACCAAAAACATCTCAGCTAAAAATATTAGGACGGGGATTATTAAGTGTAAATTATGCACCTCACAACAAATCATTAAAGGTAAAAAATTTATTGGAACTCAATAGTAGATATACTAAACAAGTACGAATGAAGCAGTTCCAACGCCCACATTGTTACAGATGATGGCAGATAATTATATCTAAGTGAAACCGCTAGTGACCCCCATAACGATGTTGCCTTTGCCATCCGCACATTGTCATATCTACAATTGAAAGACTTTTAGAGCTGTAACACTATTGTGATGAGCATGTGAGACAGCCAATGACACTTAAATAAAGGCTCGGCTATAAATGGTCTCCATCAATACTCTAGGACAATACCTATATTTCTACAATGTGCCACATGCATAAGGAATTGGAATAAATACAGTTTGTAAAATTGATTTGTTATTTTTGAATATACACTCCTGCCAAACCGCAAAAGATTTAAAACAGGTAGGTGTAAGTGATTAAACATTTTGAATATACCCTAATAATTTGAAAAAAAAATGCATATATCTTTTTTTTTTTTTTTTTAAACAGGTAAGTAAATATGTTTTTTGTAGATTTTCATAATGTAACATTTAGGTTAAAAATTTTCTTCTGAAATTGAAGAAGTGAGAATATCTAAGAACTGCAGTACCAGTGCACAAAAGTGAAACATTACCTCGGACCAGCCTGACAAATTTTGCATCACTCTGGGCTCGGATTTCTCAGTATCCCATCAAAAGGAATTCCAGAATAATTTAATGTAAGTAAAAAAAAATTTTTTTTTGCTATATATTAATTTATGTATTTTGTCTGCTAACTTGAATGTCTATTAGAGGAGCCAGTATCATAAAATTTGAAAAGAGAGTGAAAAATTTCGCATGGCACAATGATCGCTGTGGCCATCAGCTCAGATTACCATAAAACGCAAAATTTCACCGTCCCAATAATCAAATCTAAACACCTTCGCCTCCAAAAAAATATCTCGCACCTTTGGACTTTTTTATTTAGAATTTTCTAAGTAACACCATGTAGTTTATAATCATTCATCCCTTACCAATCAATTTATATTCTGAATTTTTTGATGTAATTTTTCAAAACATTTTTTGAAATTGCCATATTTAAGGCAAATCATACTTAAAATAAATGCTTGCATTTCAAAAAGAAGATATTCAAGAACCCCTTATTTTATTTTATTTTTTTTTTTTTTGGAATTTTCTCTATGTAATCATTGCAGCATATCATACATCAAAATAAATGAATCTTGCATATCCAGAAAGGATTTTTTTTTTTTTTTTTTTTTTTTTTTTTTTTGGTGAAACCTCTACTATCTAGAGTTATTAAAATCATCTTATTTTTAACTGTACCCAAAGAGAAAATGTAATAAATGGAAAAGGACACTAAGTAAATAACTGTAAATTAAATATCTATATTAAATTTCCCTTAGCAGATTTCCATAGAAAAAACACAAATGTATGAATAAAAAAATTATCATTTTCTTTGTTCAACATAAAATTAAAATCAATATCTAATTTCCGAACATTAAATCACACTCCAATTCCATGGAATGTTTAAAAAATGTGGCAAATCTCAATTATTTCTTTATTTTTTAAATAATTATAGCTAAAATAGCTCTAAAAATTACATGTATTCGTTTTATTTACTGGAATACCATAAATTGGGATTTACCACATTAAAATAAAATAAAATACACAAAAATTCCATGAAATGTTAATATAGGGCATGTAATAGTGGCAAATCTCAATTTTTTGTTTATTTTCTTTAAAAGTTTACAGCTAAAATAGCTCAAAAATTTATCTACATTCCCTTTCTTGGAATGCCATATATTGAGATTTCCCACCTTGAAATCAAATAAAATAAAACATACAACATGAAAATATCATATCTAGATTATTTTAAGTGGCATGCATAATGAGACAAAAAATAAATCTTCACGATTTTTTTTTTTTTTTTTTTTTTTAAATCGCGATCGCTAAAATTAATTAATCTTGAAAAAAGGATTAATGATTAAATAACCTCAGGTTCTCAACCTTAACGGAGGTTATTTTTCGCGACGGCACCAAATGTTAAACAATAAATTTTTGTTATTCAATGATAAACTTGATTTTTGGATTTTGGAAATTATAAAGTTAGATAAGAAAATGAGAAATGAAAAAAAATGGCCGAACGTGATCAATTTAGGTAAAAGTGGATTACATATGCGTATATAGTGCCGCGAGTCATTAACCCTTCCTGAAATCAAATATTTCATATTGCAATCAATAATAATAATTTAAATTAAATAAATAAAATAATAATAGAAGAATTAAGTTCTTACAAAAGAAAAGATAAACTCACCCCATCTTCATATGTGACACCTGTAAAGCAAAATTTTATAAAATCCAAAGGGAACATTTTTTAAAACAATAAAAACACATTCTTTTCTAGAACACAAATTCTTATTTATTGTAAGCTTTTCTTATATCAAATACTTATTGTGCCGGCACTTATTCTACAAACAATCGGACTATAATACTTAGAGGAAAACAGCCTCTCAACATGTTTTGATATCTTAGGAGGTATGTCTTCGATCCGGTAACATCAAATTTTTGAAATAATAATTTTCATATATTACACTCATATTACGTTATCGATCTTTTAGTTTGTAAAATGCTGTAACCGTTCCTTTCATTATGAATATCGCCATAATTCGTGCGCATTTTATTTATTTATTGTATGAGCATGTTTCATAATTCATAAAATTCTATGCAGATTTCTTGCAGTAATTCATTTCGCATTAAAAATTCATCACTGTATGCATCACAGGATCACGGCGTGGAAGTGCGGGTTCACATTCGTTGAGTAAATTAATGCGATGATCTTAACGTATGCCACTGTAGAGAAAATAACAGTTAACTAATAAGAAATCGTGGTGAGCCATTATATGTACGTTCAAGATTGTATTATTTACCACAAAAAGAAGCACTTCACTGATAGTTTCATCTTGGGAAAGGCCAGTATCTAATCATCTTTATCAAGCCTCGATATAGGCCTAGTAGCGGGCCAGTAACACTGTTGAGTAGTGAAGATATATCGGATCCTAATAGCATCCTTCACGAATTCGCATACCATGGAGACATCTTGAGGTGTTTATTTCATAAAGTATTAAACCTTTACACATCGAATGTTATTTGAAGTAGTTTTAAAATAAGCCTGTCCGCGACATTGGATAAATGCCGCGGACCGGCGTAAAAGGACATGTGATTCCGCTGGCAGCTTACATCCAAGAGAGAGAGTGAGGAGAGACGCCTTCCAATCTCCCGCGCCGCGAAACTACGCACATTCAAATTACTGCGCGCGATAAATAGTCCGAAAATGAATTATTTTTATCCGGATCGTCTGCTGAATCATAAATAATAAAATGGAAATAAATAAATTTAATTTTATGAACGGAATATTTTATATTGGGTTAATTTTTGGATTCAATATTAATATTAAAAATTACACATTTTCCTAGAGAGACGCCACTTTTAAATCGGCGCCGTGATATATTCGCTGCGGACCTGACATATTCGCTGCGAACCGAATGGAACATTCCAGAAGAAAAATTTGAAAATCGTCAATGAAAATGACGTCACTGATTTAAATTAGTGAAAAATGAACGTTAGGAAAATTAATAAAATTATTTTTAAATTATTTGCAGACGATCTAAAAAGATTTTGAACTGAATTAAATAATAGATAAAATTGAATTTCTTTATTGGTCAAGGTGTTTGTTTACAATCAGGAAACATCGGTAGTTTTGTTTACAAACAAAACGCTTCACTGGAAATTCTTAAATTTTTTTGTTTATTGAAAATTACGAATTTTAAGAAATTTTAAATGGAGAAAATAAATAAAATAAAAGTAACTAAAATATTTTCCGGAGGATTTGATAAAAATTAACCGAATTCAAAAGTGTTAGAATTTTTGATTCTAACAACAGGATTAAGTAACATTGTGAGTCTCTATTTCTGTTTTACCTCACAAATACAGTTGTAACAGTCCAACAGTGTTGGAAATTGCATTCCACACAAGTTTCAAACAATTATACATAAGTGTTAGAATAGTTGCCACATCTATCAGGTTTAAGGGTAATAAGAAAAACCAACGGGTACTCTTTTAAATTGATCACCCTGTATATGGTAGGTAGAGAAAGTATTATTTTTAAATGAAATTTTTGATATTGAGTTTTTGGTATATATCCCAAAACCAAATAGCAGCAGGAAATTCAAACTTGGTATTCTAAATCTGTACCATATTGGATTGCTACATGGAACTTTTCGTTTGAGACCAAGCAAATGGTTTGTGTACAGGGACACCCAACATAATCTCCCCCAAACTGTTCAATGCAGTACCTTCAAGAAGTTTAAAAAATATATATAAATTGGGAACAGAAAGGAATAAAAATTGATGGAGAGTTTATAAATTATTTGAGATTTGCAGATGATATTGCACAGCTTCCCTCCTCATTTGAGGATTTGAAAGAAATGATTCAGGAGTTAAACAAAGAAAGCAAGTGCGTTGGATTGAAAATGAACCCCAGCAAGACAAAAGTTATGTTAAATTCCATTGTTTCTCCACTGAAGATCACTGTTGATATGGATGAATTAGAAACGTTATACAGTTATACAGTTATACTTATCTGGGACAAGTCCTTACGATAAACGGGAACATCATGGAAGAAATTAACAATCGAGTTAAACTTCCATGGAGAGCATTCGGAAGAAATAACACTATATTCAAAAACGACCTCCCAATTTGTTTGAAAAGAAAAGTTGCATTTTGTCTGTTTTAACTTACGCTTCAGAAACTTGGACATTAACATGTAAAGCTATACAAAAACTTCAAGTATCTCACGTATTAACAGATTTTTATCCTAAGGATACTTATGTTGTTAAAATTTAACTTAAATCAATGTCTTCAAAGTTACAGTACTAAAATTTTGAATAGTAAATATGAACAAATTGGTAATTTTAGTTGCCCTTTTAAATATGCTATCAAAGGTAACTCACCAACAATTGGCTCATTTATATTATATTCTTCTTCTTCATCACGAATTAATTGGAACAGGTAAGCTCTTTTATTAGGAACCTGTATCGTTTTTGTCTTTGAAGGAAGATCTGAAAAAGAAGAAAAATTCACTTTCTAAAATGAAACTGCAGCCTTCCAAAATTTAGATTTCATGTAAACAATAAACAACAAAATTGTACACAGAGAGTTTAGTTTGAGTAAAATCGTTTTTATATAAATTTACTAGCAGGCTTTGCCCATTTTGTTGGTATAATTTTCATAATAATAATAAGTTTCAGTTGTTCTTATATTTATTAAAAGCTTCAAAAATATGAACTTTGAATAAAATATCTGTCAAAAGCTCTGTTCGTGGTAGCGTGTTTCTGCATGCATTATGTAGGGCCCTGGTACCTGCCCACTGCCTACAGCAGCACATTACAAGATACACTTCATGTGTGAAAAATGAAATGAACTTGCACACAAACCTCAAATAATATTTTTTCTGCATTTAGCAGCATTTTGCTTATCTGTACTCAGCCAAGACAGGCACCTATTCCATTGCCTGCAGCTGCATTTATGCAGATTGCTCAAAAAAAAAAAAAACTATTTTGCACACTGACATACCTATGTTTCCACTGCCTGCAGCAATGTCTTAAAAGGACACCCTGCATGATACAATATTTTTAAACTTCAAACAAATACACAAAATGACTATACACTGATTTTAAACTATAGTAAAAATTCTTTCTTAAGCCAAATCTAATTTAATACTCAAGTCCTATTTTTGACTCAGAATTTTCTGCTTTACATATTTATAACCTAATAGATACAGTTTTTCTCACTATGCAAAATTGAATGTCTATTGAAAATGGCGACGATTTTTTTTCACCTGAAAGAAATAGAATTGTGGTTAGTTAAGTAGTTCCAGAGATTACTTCCTACATACAAGCAAATTGTAGCAAACTGTAATTGAGATTGCTAGCAAGAGATGGTGCTGCATGTTTTGTGTTCTCAGTTAGTGAGCTCTGTGCTAGTCGCAATATAACTAGGTTGTGTTCTACAAGGAATAAATCCATTATATTATTTACTCAGCAGTACTGACACTGTTAGTCATCATTTATCTAAGCCAGTTATAACAGTGGTGACGAGAATGAGATTTGATGTCTATTAAGAAAATGTTTTTAAAAAAATTATGGAATGCATAATTTGCCATGCCAAATTAAGCTTAAAGTACAGCTGCTGCAGAACTAAGTCTAAACTACGACCGCCGATGAAGTGAGCTTTTGGTAACTGCACTGATTAAGCTTAAAGTACAACCGCAGAGGAAGCAAATCACCAACAACTACACCTTGCTACACCAGACAAGCAGATCGCTTCTCTGGTACATTCCTATCGTTTGATTTTTCAGTTGGAGCTTGGACTTTATATACAGAGTAAAAACAGTTTTTGTGGCCACCCTAACAACACACTTATCCATGATAAATCCTGGAGATATCCATAGGATACTTTTTTATCCTTAGGATATCAAAGGCAAAATGACTCCAAATGACCTTTGGACTTGCTCCAAATGACATCTTCTCCAAATGTCATTTGGAGAAGATGTGCAGTTAGTGTAATGAGATTGATGATGATGTCTTGAAAGAGCTATTTTTCTGACTGCTGTCGGCCCAATGGCATATATGCAGCTTTGAAATTTGCTTTCTCCATCTGCTCCTAACTTGAACTCTACAAGAAAATTTAGACATTTTAAATGCACACTTTAACGAATGCCTTCAATCATCGTTGAGCAATTTAACAGCTGAGTTTGTTGTGCTGTAGAATCAGCAGCTACTTTATTTGACTGCTGAGTTATAGAGCTTAGCAAAGTATTGCAACTTCAGTGCATCACTTGATAAAATGCTCTGTGATGCAGGGCTTAACTTCTAACCAAAAAAAAAAAAAAAATGGGAACGCTAAAGATTTGAAGAGCTTACTTTTGCACTTTGCTCTCATTTTAAAAACTTTTACACTGATTAAATACAGTAATAGATGAAACTACATAATTGCATACTACAGCCAGAATGTAATGCTAAAGCTTTACTTTTTACAGGTTTCAAATATTCTATTTTTCTTTAATTTTGTACTATTCTCTATTTTGTTTTCAAAGAAGAACTTTCACTGACTTACATGAAGTAGAACACATTCTTTACATGCCTAAAGTTTCCCAATAATTCGTCTAACACTTTTTAAGATTGACAAAATGTTTGAAACTGAAAGTATTTGGTCATTCCTGGTAAGGTGGCATCACTGATCAGCATAACTGTTCTACAATTTACAAAATAATTGTCTTAAACTAATTTCTGGAAGTTTTAATTATATAATATCTTTAACATTAGACATTATCAATCTCCCCATCCCCCAAATCCCTTTACTTGAATAAACAAAAGTTTCTAATATTATAATAAAACAAAATATTTTAATATTGCAATAAAGCATAAATTAATATAATTATAAAATTCTAAGTAAAAACTAAAACAATTAAATAAATAATAGAGAAACTTACCTCCAGGACCCTTTTTAACATTCTGTATTAAAAGAAAAAATAATAGTTAGAAAAAAACAAACACCAAACAAAGAAAAATTTCAAAGAAATTTTCAGTATATAAAAATAGTATATATAAATAAGTTTGAAAATAATGATTGTTAAAAACAAGAAATACCCATAAGCATAACTAAACTCTAAGCAGAAGAAGGAGGGGGGGGGGGGGGGGTGAGTTGTTCAGGACTTACCATTAAATTACCCTTTCTCCACAAAGCAACAATAATCTTGATCCTAAAACTTAAGTTTCAATTAAATACAACCTCAATCACTTTTCATGTATGTTTAACAGGAACCCAACCACATGATATCAGATATTATTAGAGGTCAAGACTTACAATTTTTGTAAGTAGCCAGTGGCCACTGAACATGATTAACTCAGTGGCCACTCGCGAGTCGACGTTATAGCTGATATTCACACACATAATTAAAAAATATATATCTATATACATATAAAGGCATAAAACACAGATGATATGGTCGGGAAATTAAGAAATAGTGGCCTTTATTGTATTATTTTAATAATAAAAATAATAATAAAAAAATATGTACTTCCACAGATTAAAAAAAAAAAAAAAAAAAAAAAAAATCCTTAAATATTGTTTGAATATAAATATTTTTTTTTAAAATTTCATACTTCTCGAGCTTAAAATTTTTAATATCTGAAATGAAAGCAGCTGGGATAAAGACAAAATTGGCTGAGAAATCAAATCATTGAAAAATGATTCGACTTTTGAGAGAAGATATGATCTCGTTTGAATTTCCTTTGAGTGTTTATGATTTTATTCTTATTAGTATTTTAAGAGTGAGTTTTATAAACATATAGGGTAGTTATAGTAGCATATAATGCAACTTTCAAATGCTATTAATAATTATAGTATTATAAAGAAGATTTGAAAGTTTTAGTAATAAGGAGAAATATATGGACTTTCGTAGTTAAGTATTAATTTCATTTCGATACAGAAAACAGCAGGCTATAATGATGATACACTAACAAAATGTTATTTCTCATACACAATTCGTGTTTTGCAAGAATATTTACTTTGTCTTATTGAAAGAGAAATACAAAAATTTGATTCAATTAATAAATTTCACCTAGTGTGACAAATCCATACGGAAAACAGATGTGATTAGCATTAGAAGAAAACAAAATTATTTTGAGTCTGGGGGAAAGGGGGTGGGGGCAAAAAATCTTTTTGGCATATTATCCGAGATTTAATTATATTAACAGACATGCGATTGCTAAAATTAGAAATTAGCTGAATTTTTTTTGCTAACATGATTGTTTGGTTAATTGATTGAACATTGATAATGTCACTTTTAATAAATTAACTACCTAACTACCTAAACAGTTATATATATATATATATATATATATATATATATAGCTTTCTATCTACATTAAAAATTTCAGGATTTTTTCGTTAGCACAAGACAATTCTATAATATTATTGCCATAAGTTTTATATCCACATAAAACCTTATTAAAATTCCATGTCAACAAGGGAAAAAAAAATCAAACAAATATAAAATATGATTTTATGTACATTAATCATACATATTTAACAAAGCTACAGTAGTTAATTATCAGATTCTAATATGCATAAAACCAACTGAGTATTAATTTTCTTAAATTGATTAAGAAAAAATTTTCCTACCTGAAAAATTTAGTCTATATTTTCTCCCTTGTTTAAGCATTTGGAATAAATATTAAATTTAATTGAGAAAAAATAAGTAGATTTATCAAGTTCAGTAATGAAGTTTAAAAATAACTACTTATGTGAGAAACATTGAGCACTTCTATCTCTTTATTGTTTCTAGAATTAATCACTGATCACTATCTGGAGATGGGGGGGGGGGGGAGTAAAAATTCATTACATGAGTAAGAAATATTTAACTATTCTATTTGTTTATAGGTTCTAGAATCTCATTAAGCAAGTTTAAAATGAATATTGACATTTATGTTGTGGATGGAGAAAGATTATGAATTGGGTGACTTTCGTAGCGAATTTAATCGCCGATCGTTAATGAGGTTTCTTTTTTAAAAACGGACGATATCCGCAATTTTTTTTTAAAGCAGAAGTTAATTCGCAAAATTCCGCAAATTAGGGAGAGGGGGGAACGGGGGGACCGCAGATTTCCACGAAATCGAGAAAAAAAAAAAAAAAAAAAAAAAAAAAAATGTCTGATTGGAGATTACAGCAATTTTTTTAGGCTGCCATTTTTTCAAATTAGGTCGCCACGTGGCGGGTGGCGGCCGTGAGTCTTGACCTCTAGATATTATTAATCTAAATTTAAGTTTATCCTAACATCATTCATTCAGTTTAAAATTATTAACAAGTAACAATAGTATTTCTATTTCAGTTTTAAATAATGCTTTTAGGTTGATTTATTAAGAAATTGACCTATTGCAATCACTTCATTTATAATGAAAATTTTGTCATCGCGATAATTTCTGAAATAATACACGAAATCGAATCAAATTTGGACAAAGGACTTATTTTACAAATATCTTGGATGAGTTCGTTAATCAAAGGTCTCTGCCATTTTGTTTTCAGCTGGCGGTCACTGGAAAATTTCATATCCACATTGTAACAAGCATATTTAAGGAACGATTTGCTTGAATTTTGATGTATTTATAGACTATATAAGGGTCTCTATTAAGTTCATTTATGAACTTTATCCGCCATTTTTAACAAAGTGGTGAATATCTTCCACAAAGTGACGCCACTTGAAAATTTATTATCATGACTTCCGAAATAATACTCCAAATTGAACATAATTTGGGCAGCGAATTTATCTTATAAACATCTTGGATGAGTTCGCTAACCAACGCCAATGATAGTTAACGCAAAATCATTCAAAGAAAAATTCATGTTTGACGATCCAGTTTTCGAGACAGCTTTAGTATAAGAACCCTATGGCGACTTTTAAATTTTTGCTGCCATGTTGGCGATGCCTTTTAATTATTTTTTTAATTTATTCATTTTGGCATAATTTTTTGCATTAAAAAAAAAACAAAAAAACTTAGTGCCTATTTTGATTATATGCCTATTTAAATTAGATGCCTACTTTATTATTGAGTTTTTTTAGTCAATTTATAATGCAAAAGTTCATATTTTGTTTATATCTTTAAAGTATTGCTAGGTTTAAAAATGACGTGCTTGCAAAGATTATAAAGGTGCAAATTTTAAAAATAATTTTTTTCTATAAAATTCTCTCATCAGACAAATGTCATTTTTTTTTTTTTTTTTTTAAATCCTCATGCATTTTATTGCCACTACCGTATCTTTTCTACAAAATATAATCGTAATTAGTCTACGTTATAGAAATATTATATAGATTGTTAAGAAGTTTCATTGTTTTATTTAAAAAATAAAACTTCTTGTCTTTTTAATTTATATTTGGCTGATTTTACATATACAAAAATCAGCAAATATGAATTTGGCATTTGCAGTTTAAAATTTACAATAAATAGTAAATACATACAGTTATATGGCGTTTGCCTCTAATATGAGACTCCCACATCTGTTTACTGTTCATGTGTGAGTCACAAATCTAAAAAAAAAAAAAAAAAAATGAGAATTATTAATATATGTATGTATATACACAGATATTTGAGTACTTTTATTTAAAATGCATCCATTTTTAAAAAGATTCAAAGTTTTGGATCATTAACATGTATACAGCTAATGATTAAAATAATAGAAGAAAAGAACAAGCAAGTTAATGAAAAATAATTTAAAACTAAAATTAGTTTGTGAATAAAAAAAAAGTATTAAATTTTTAACATTCATTAAGAAGTTATAAAACAATAAAACATTCCTTCTTCCACGAAAAAAAAAAAAAAAAAAAAAAAGCACAAAACAGAATTTAATTTAATATAATAAGACCTATTTTACGATATAAAGGCATGCAATAACTGTGTTTTATTCCCTAGCACTGGTTTCTGAAAATTTCTTTGGTATAGCTCTAGCATACAAGCCTCTTGGCAGCTTTTCAATTTTTGTTGTCATTCTGGCACTGAATTAAAACGGCTTTCCCAACTGCATAAGAGATGTGGTCGCAGACAAATAAAATTTGACACCAGCGACAGTAACTTTTTTTTTTTTTTTTTTTTTTTAAATAATAGAGATTTTAAAGTTAAAATCGGTTTTTTATTTAATACCTTTTGAACTAATTATACGAATGAACTAAAAATATGGTGTTTGCTAGATTTTGTCGTGATTAATAAATGTACCAAATTTTGATAAAATCTGAAAATACGGACAGATACAATGACAAACTTTTCTTATATATATTCAGATAAAAACAAAAATGTTTGAATGTTCATTCAAAGTGATAAGTAAACTAGTATGATGTGGCCACCACATAACTTTCTTCTATATAGTTTTACACAAAATTTATTCAATACAAATTATCTATTAAATTATCAAATTATTTTCCATTTTAAATGCAGACGATTTTTATCTGAGAGAAAGTTTTTTTTCCCCCCCCCCCCTAAGTTTTTTTTTTTTTTTTTTTCCGTTAAAAGTAAAAAAAAAAAAATCGATAACTTTGTTTTAAATTATCATAGATCTCGTTTAAAAGGTATTGACGAGACCTTTTGAAAGATACCCATATTGAAAATTTACTCTCCCCCAGAGGGGGGAAGCGATGCTCCCACATGCACAGAATTATTTTCCTAGTTAACTACTACTATTATCAGTAATTAATATTAAATTTACAATCACAAGTTAAAAATAACTCTCATTATGTACTTTTATACAAAATTTTGTCCTATACTGCCATGTTAAAAATTTAGAAAAAAAATGCGATCATAGCGCCACCTGTTGAGCGATTGATCCCCAAATTTAATCCGCACCAATTTATGTCAGGGTCCAACTAAATACCAAGTTTGGTTAAATTTCGTTCATTGGTTCATGTAATTTCCAAAGTGTTCTATTTATAGACAGATAATAAAAAAGCATAGAATGTTTGTGGTTTTATGGAATCGCTTTTTTTCCCCGTAGTAATAGTTCAAGTAAGCACAAAAAAAAAAAAAAAAAAAAAAAAAATATATATATATATATATATATATATATATGTGTGTGACGTATTTTTAATTGCTTGCTGAAAGAGAGATGAGAGTCGGAGGACACCATGGATGGAGACATTCGTTCAAGCAAACATCTTTATTGTTTCACAGTCGGGACGAAGGCGAAGACGAATGGAGTTTTAATCCGACAAGGGCCGATGATTCGCGTTGGCCTTGCAGCCGCGGCATTCGGGGTTTAGATAATTACCAGATTACGTTAATTTCGGAGGTACGGGTCGCATGGAAAAGTCTAGCAAGTCAAGACCGTGTCAAATCGCTCCGTTTGTTTACTGTTTGGGCTTTTATACCCATAATTTTTGGTGTAGTTTGGCGATGTTATAGTTCCCACCCATTTTATTTAATTGGTCATTTTATTAAAAACCAACGCTTTTTCCTGCCTTCTCATTATGTCTTATTGGATATATTTTTATATTCTGCAGACCTTGCGATTCGATCGGCACCCTATTTTGCCAAACTCGCCAAACCCATTAAATCTGACATGAGATAATCAAACCACAACTTAAACTCATTAAAACCATTATTTATTGCTTTGTATCTGCTCGGCACTTATTAAATTTATTTCTAGAGGCCAATTATAAAGCTATTTCCAGATATCACAATACTTAAATGATTAACTTATTTATTTCATATGATCGTGACGCGACTTCACTTTCCATTCATTATTTTTTATGCTTTAATCTTACAGCTTAATATGAAATCTCCTTTAATTTATTTCGCCATATTACTTTGAAATATAACCAGAATACCCTGAAACTCTGAAAATGTTAATTTAATTCTTACTTCTTTTTATTTCTTATATTTCATATCTTTCATATCCCCCCCGTCCAAGCGAGATCCCCCGGATTTGCCTGCAAAGCCGTGGGAGCTCACCTGGAGGTAGATGACGTTCCAGGTGATATGGACCTAACAATTTTGATTTACCCTATTTTATTATTTATTTCTTGATTTATTTACTTAGGATCGCTTTTAGTTTAATTATTTTTCACAAATTTTACTCCTATCATGACTCCATTTGCCTTGGGAATATACAGAGGGGTTACAAGATTGACAATAAGCTTGCTGATGAATACACATTTTAAGCACATTTCAATTTTCTAGATTAATTGATGATTACACAATATACTATTCATTATATTTAGTAAACACACATGAATACTTCATAGTAAAAATTACTAGTACAACAGAACAACTGTATGATACTATATAGGAAAAAAAAAATAAACATATTCAAAAAGTATCATATAACATATTCAATAAAGTAGTATATAAAAATAAAGTAGATTTTTTTTTTTTTTTTTTTTTTTAATGTTTTTTGGCCACTATTTACAGAGAAACGTTTCTCTTTAGATGTAGAACACTACAATAACAATATTTTGTTTTCCTTTGCTTTGTAATAGTTCGTTTATGTTCGAAAAGTTTTTGACTTAGGTAGTTTCTCAAGATGAATTGTCCAGTCACAGTTCTTTTTAAAAGTCCTTATAGTCCTAAATCAAACTTGGTATGAGCACATTTTTTTTTTTTTTCACTTATTCACTACAATACTTAAAAGTTAATAACACAAACATACTTGATGCACATAATACGTATTGAAAACATAAACAATGTCATAATATACTATACTTAATCTGAAAAAATAATCATATGGATATTAGAAATAATACTGACTAAACTTGTATACTAATACTTGACAATAGCAATACTTAAAAAGTAAAAAAAAATATTCGACACAACAGCTTCTCTAACTTGCTTGTGATAATCAATTCCTTCAACTTACCATAATGATACAAAACACTAAAAATGTTTATTCAAAAAATTATGTTTATGGGCGCAGCGACCCGTGAAACTCTGTGAGAGCTTGTCAACCAAAAAAGTAATATCTATAAAATGTAAAAAGTGGTTTTTAGACAAGTCTCATCAGAGGAGGGAGCACACTTGTTGCCTCATGCTCTTCGGGGGTCTCCAATCAGCTGAAGTCCAAGAGAACATGAGTAAACAAGGGCCTAAAAGAAAAAGGGGTAAGGAGTGGAGGATCCTCATTTCGTGAATACATCTACTAATATTTGTAAATACAGTAATATTTGTAAAAAATGAAAAATAAAAAGAGTTAGGGGCACGCCAGTGCCACTGAGCGGAAGAATGGAAAATATGTCTCCCGACATCCCTCCGAATTCTCCGACTCAGCTAGGATCCTCATCCAATACGTAATGGGACGATAGGAAAGCAAAAACAAAAAAAAAAAAACTTATTTGGGTTACCTCCTGACTGCTAAAGGGGTTTATTCATGATATAGTTTAAATTTTTGTGGATTATTATAATATCTTAGTTTAGATGAATGTACAATTTCAGACTGTCTTTTAAAATGAGAACTTGGTCTATCAATTTCAAAATTTACGTCAGATAACTGTTTTAAAATGGTATAAGGTCCTGAGTATGGAGCAGTTAGCTTACGGGTATTTGGATATTGAAATTCTTCATATAATACTTCATCACCAACTTTAAATGTAGCAGGGAGAAATCGAGCGTCATACCTTACTTTATTTTTATTATGATATTCAATTGTATGTTCTTTTGCTAATTTTCTTGCTTCATCAACATTTGGATAATAATTCATTGTTATTAGGTATTAAAGGGTCATAAGGTAAATTTCCAAACAATAGATAACTAGGTGAAAATTTTGTAACAGAATGAGGGGTAGCATTATACTGGCTTAAGACCTCCTCTAGCAATTTTGTCCATGGTACTATATATATATATATAGTGTTCACATTTTTTTAAAAAAAGGGCAGGGCGGATTTATCAAAAAAGGCACATATTGATAAACGGAAGGGCACTTTCTTTCCCACTCACTAAATGATTTATAAAATGTACAGTCCACTAAATGAACAAACAAAATGAAATAAATGCAAATAAAAAGAGAATACTCATCTATCTCATCACCTAATTCACAGAGAAACACAGCTGGTACTATCCTTCTTGGATTCATGTCTATTTTAATTTAATTATTTATTAAAAATGTACTTAGCATTCATTTACACATGTAAACATGGAACAATGTTAAAATTTATATTTTTGACTGCTAGATTGTAGAAAAAATTTTACAATTGGATACTAAATTTGAAGTAATTTAGACAATAAGCTTAGCAATTATACTTATTAGGATTTTTGAGTTTTTTAATGTTAAATTCATTTTTCAATCTTATATCTGATCGAAAACACTAAAATATCTTTAAAAAATAGCGATATAGCAGATGGGAAAATACAGGGCACAATTTCAATTGAAAAAAGTGAAGGGCACATTTTCCCTTCAAAAAAGGGGCAGGGCGCATTTTTCACTTCAAAAAAGGGCAGGGCGCATCGGCACTAAAACAAAAAAGGGTAGGGCGCAGTGCCCTTTGAAAAATGCATAACATGAACACTATATATATATATATATATATATATATATATAATAAACATGATCTATTAAGCATAGTAGAAGCGAAGCAACAGATACAAGATCACTGAAACACCAATGACCAATAAGATTTAAAAAAAAAAAAAATCATCAGTGATATATATATATACCTGCTATTACATTGTAATTTAGATTGCTGTTTTATATATTTCCAATACTTGCATGCATCTGCATTTGCTAATTGTACATGTATACTGAATAAAGTAAAGTTGAATAATAACTGCTTATTACAATATTCTACAATAGAAATCTGTGAAACATAAAATAGAATTACTGTAAAATCCTGAAAGTGTAGCCCCTCCCTTTTTGAAAAGCAAAATGGATAAATTTCAGGTGGGGGGGGGGTTATAATCGAGATTCTTTAAAAAAAATCATAAAAAAAAATGAAGAAAAGGGAGGGGAGGTTATGTTTGATGGAGGGGGTACTTTCGGGATTTTACAGTACTACTTAAAAGGAAATATTAAAGGGTATCATTTCTTACATTAAAGGTTAAAAAAAAACTGCGTAATGATTCCATTGATAATGTGCATTTGACACTTTATGAAAAATTACTTAAATTAGAAATAATTATAATTATTAAAACTTAATTCAAACACACCATTAATAAAAACCATGAATTAAAGTTTTAAATGAAAATTTATACATAAACATACTACCTTAAATATATACAAAACAAAAGAAGATCACAAGAATAAATTGGCTAAATTTAATAACTTTGTTGGATGGAGAAAAAAAAAAAAGGGGGGGGGTTACTTTCAGGATAACTGAGATATTTCTCTTTCAGCGAGAAAAGGGGGGGGGGGTTACTTTTGAGATTTTATGGTAATATTCCTTACTTTCAGCAGTCCACAATAACTCAATATTTGAAATATTCATGCTCAACATGCTCTACAATTCCTTCAATCAGGACTAATTGTGACCCTATTTTAAAAATTCTGAAATTACATGAAGAGAAAAAGTCTAAGTGCAGTTTTCTTTCTTTCTTTTCTTTTGGAAACCAATAAAACACATGTACTAAAGTTTTGTAATTAAAAAAATATATATATTGATTAATTATAAAAGATTTTTCTAAATCTCTATTATGGAGTTATTCTAATCGCCGAAAAGTTGAAAGAAAAAAAAAAAAAGTCCTTAAATCAAAATATGTTAAACAAAAATTCCTGAAATCAGATGAGCAGTTTTCAGTTTTTACATATGATTTCTGGATATGCAACCTTTTTATCTACAAATCTTTAAACAAACTGTGTCATACAACAAATGTTAAAGCAATTTTTGACTCTTGATATAAAAATTTCGAATTATTTGACCAATTTCAAATAATAAGCAGTGTATATATTCATCTTTGAAAAAAATCATTTTTAGTTTCTGTTGTACCAAAGTATAGAAAACTTTAGTATTCATGAAAATTTTCAAGCTCAATTTTTGGATAGTTTTATAAATTTTGCAGTACAAGGGAATCAATCCTAAAATCAAAAGAGATGTAAGTGTCCTTATTTTAGTTAGTCAGCTTATTGTTAGTTTGTGTAGATTATTATAAATGTAGAGGTGCCAAGTTTCAATAAGAGCTATAAGTAAGCAGAGTTATTTACTTATGCAATGTGGAGATGTGAACCTTGTCACAGAATAATTTATATGCACAAGCCCACATATAATAATGAACTGCACTGTTTTTATAAACAAATGTATAATAATATATTAATTAAAAAAATTTCTAAAACAATATGTATTTTTTTACATTCTTACAAAATGAAAGACTTTTTTTTTAACCTGTTTTGGAGGGGGGAAAATCATTTGGATCTCTCTCTCTCTTTTCCCCCCCCTTGTGTGTGTGTGTGTGGGGGGGGGGGGTAAAGGTTCACAAAAATTTATTTAATATTATTATTTAATAGTCACTTTTTCACAGACAACTGTTTTTATGGCATTAAATACTAAATCATTGTTCTCTTTTTTAATTTTTTTTCTTTATGTATCTTGCATATAAACCTAACATATCTTTAGGGACCGCGGTAGCCTGGTCGGTAAGAGCAGCGAGTTCGTGATCGAAAGATTGCGGGTTCAGTCCTCGAGCCGCCCGAAGACCGTCGTGTACGCTAATGGCGACTGGTGCACGTTAAATTCCGTCGTGGTCATAAAGTCCTCCAAGTTCCCATCAAAAATTATACCTCTGAGGGTACAGGAACATGGGTTTAACTCGCTCTGATCCGGATCAAAATTTGAGTTTCTGTTGTTTGGCTGGTGCTGCCATCTTTCTCCAGCTTCTGGAGCTAGAAGTCGTACTTCCTCCCTTTGAGGCGCTCCTAATAACGGAAGACGCACCCCTCATGCCTTAAAATAAATCTGGTAGTTCCACTACTGGGGCTCGGAAATTCCGAGTGGCACACGATAACAACAACAACAACATATCTTTTGTTTGATGGTATAGTATGTATTTTAAATTTATTAAGGAAAAAAAAAAACAGATTCATCAAGTTCATTAAAAGGCTAAAAATAATTATATACGTGAGAAATATTGAGCACTTCTATCACTTTTTTGGTTCTAGAAGTAATTCCTGATTATTATCTGGGAAGCAGGAGGGAGAGTCAAAATATAAATAATTTGATAAATGAGAAATGAAACAATTCTACTTCTTTATAGGTTCTAGAATCTAATAAAGCAAGTTTAAAATGAATATTGACATTAGGTAGCTGATGGAAAAAGATAGGGAAACTAAAGTTTTCTGCAGAGTTTTAATCGACGATGGCTAGTTGCAGATAAGAAAAGAGGGAGAGGGGAGTCAAAACACAATTACATCAGCAAGAAATATTGTATAATTCTATTTCTTTATAGTTTCTAGAATCTTATAAAGCAAGTTTAAAATGAATATTGACATTTATGTTGTGGAAGGAGAAAAAATGGGAATTTGAATGCTTCTGTTGTGTATTTGATCGTTGATCGTTGGTGTTTTTTTTTTTTTTTTTTTTTAAATGAATGATATCCACGGCTTTTTTTTAAAAATGCATAATCCGTAATTCTTATATGTTTCCGTAATGCTGTAATTATTGCCATAAATCCGTAATAATTACAGACAAATCGTAATACTTGGCACCTCTATAAATGAATATTAAGAATTTATACCAGTTTTAAAAGTATCCTTTATGAACTGGCTAGAACCCTGATTTTCACTTTCTAATTTGTAATCTTCATAAATTTATACAAATTTTAAAATTTTCATAACATAGTTGAATAGGGCAAAGTTGACATCTATAAGATTAAGATTGAAGGTTAGTCTAGTTGGTGAGGCATTTCAATCTGTAACTGGAAAATGGCCATCAGCAAAGTTCATTGCTCTAATCTTGAATATAATATGTTCTATAGTAAATATTTATGAGAGCAAATATATGATGCAGAATTGAGCATATATTCCTATGCCAGCTATTTTCTAGTTGTCGCACTATTGTAGTAAGCATTTAAATGTAAATGTAATGCTAATTCTTCTGTTTGTAAAAATTTTAACCCAAAATAAAACTTATTTTTTATGTAAATTGCTTTGTTAAAAAATAAATAAAATAATCTGGTGTGTCTCTCACACGACTTGCTCTTATTCTGAAATTTAGTACTATAAATACATTTTGGATATTAACCCTTTTAGCGTTAGCCGTTTTTCGATATATCTGTTTAATGATTCATAAAATTAATACTATGCACAGTATAAATATGAAAATTTTATACAATATACATGTTTATTAATCTTATTTTCTCGAAAAAAGAAACATATATTTCAAAATTTAGCCATACCAGCCTTTTGTTTTGACTATACTTAACAGAAAAAGACAGGCTTAACTCTTATAGGGTTAAAAAGTAACATAATGAGTACTATTAAGTAAACCTATGTTAAAACAATTCAAATTAGGCTTCAGAAGAGTTCTCAACCCCCTGTTTCATTACTACACCTATATTTACATAGAATTTAAATCTGTCATTAAAATTAAAAGTTCACTTAAAATTATTCAGACAACTTTCACACGCAGCATTCCTTGAAACTTATCAGTCTTGATCAAACTTTTCCAGCAACAAACTTATATTAATTTAAAAATACAACTTTTGGATCTCTTGAAATTATTCTTTTTTAAGTTACTCTAAGAGACACAGACAAAGATCAAGCTTTAAAAAACCTGATTTTGGTAATCAGGAATCCTCAAAACATGTAAAAATATAAAAAGCAAGCGATGAATATTTAGCTTAAAAACATACATTATTTATCATATGTCTATGAGGAATTTATTTCCATTCCTGAACAGCTTTCCTGGATATGGTAAAATATTATAGTAAAGCACTTCCTCTAACAATAAAAAAGAATGTTGTTGCTTAAATATTTGCAGCCCTTTATATCATTTGAAGATTATGTACAAACCACATAGTGCACCTAAATATAATCCTATATAGTAATAATATACGGCACAACCTGAAATGCACTTCCATCAATTTTCAGCTATTGCCGCACTATAATCTAGTTCTTTTGTGTAGCCTGTAAATGAACAGTGAATGATTTCCTTGCCATATTCTACATGAGACATGTTTTTACGAATATAAAAAATATACATTCATTTCATTTGGTTCAGTGCAGTCTGTAGATGTTAAACTATACTTACCTGTAATTTCCCCCACAGATGTAATGTATTTCAATACTCTTGAGTGTCCCTGTACACGAACCATTTGCTTCATCTCAACAAAAAGTTTAGTGCAGCATCCCTATATGATACACATTTAGAATACCAAGTTTGAACTTTCAGTTGCTATTTGTTCTTGAGATATGCTGATAAAAGACACACACACACACACACACACACAGAGAGAGACCAACCACTTAAAACATGATTTTCGCATTCAGGGGACCCCCAAAATGTGTAAATATAACAAAAACTCCTATACCACCATGTTAAAATTTAGAAAAAGTGGGATGGTAATGCAGGTTGTTGGACAATTTTTACCAAAAGTTGACAGGCATTAATTTATGTCAGTGTGTAACAACATACCAATTTGTATGAAATTCTGTGCAGTAGTACCTGAGATACAGTCGCCACAAAATTTTGTACACAGAGATAGACATTTTCTAAAAATGGTCAAATTGTGCTCTACAGCTCTCAAAACATGTAAATCCATCAAAAACCCGAGGCCGAAAATTTTTACGAATCCAATACTTTCTTCTATTGAATATAGAAGAATGTAAAAAAAATAAAAAAATAATAATAAAAAGCTATCAATCTTACATTTTTACATTTTCTTGATCTTTATAACAGTTTTATTTGCATATTTGTATTCTCTGGAGAAAGAAAAGAAAAAATAAATATATAAAGCTATAAAATCTACAATTAAAAAAAAGACCCTAATTCACATTTGAAAAACTCACTATAAATTTTTTGTTAGAATGAGAATATGCCACTCATTTTTTTTTAGTCTGAAATTTTTAAATGTTGATTGATACAATTAAATTTGCAAGTTTGACAACACTTACCCTACAATAGAAATCTGAGCTGGATGTATCAGGGATAGATGCTTGTTCAAACAACTTCTCAAGCGATGGAGCTAGAAAGAGATCAGATTATTTATTGTAATTTTATTTTATTCAAGAACTGGGTAGTTAAAGTTACTGTTTAGACCTATCCCATTCTAATAGAAGTGTGTTGTTGAAACTAGGTATGAACATTTAAAAATACCTTAAAGTCCTTTAATTGAGCAGCATTACTATACATTTCGACTCGCTAATCGTGGTCATCATCAGGTTGAAAAGTTGCTGCTTTACTGACCATCTTGCCACTGGCTTCTTCATCTTCTCCTTCAGTGCTGACGTCATAATTTGGTTGTTTCTTTTTAATTAGTTGTTGCCATTCTTTCAGCATTACGCTGTGCTCTCTCTCATTAATAGCACTGTTAGATGTCAAAATTTCCAGTGCTTCACGCTTTAAGGCACACTGAAGGAGAAGATGAAGCCAGTGACAAGATGGTCAGTAAAGCAGCAACTTTTCAAGCTGATGACGACCGCAATTAGCGACTCGAAATAAATAGTAATACTGCTCAATTAAAGGACTTTAAGGTTTTTTTAAATGTTTTTAAAGTCTAATTCGTCCTTTTATATATAATTTAACTAGGTATGAACATTATATGGACCACAAGAAAAAAGTCTGCCAAATAAGAGTAATAATTCGAATTTCGACTCACAGATGGTGCCTTTTATGTAATGTAGAAAAAAAAAAACATTATGTAAATGAGCGTTTTGAAAAATAGTAGTAAATGTTTTAAAATCACTGTTCACCATGCCTTTATAAGAATACGATCATTCCCTACTGACTAAATTTTTTATTAGAATGGTAGTAATTTTTTAACTGCAGTGCAAGATATCAACACTTTAAATGATGGATTTTGCATTCATACCACTTTACAATGGGTTACAAAAATGCTTGTACTATAAATTAAAAAAAAAAAAAAAAAAAAAAAGGAAAAATCAGGAGAGCGATGTGAATCGAAGATTATGATAAACTGCACATTCTTTTGACCATGGCAATATGACTTTTCTTTTACAGTCTCAATTGAAATAAGTTTCCATCATCTTTGCAGCACATCGAACTCTCCAATCTCTTTAAATTTAAAAGTCATTTTTCTCAAACTATCTTCACAGAGGCCTTTTTTTGCAAACCTTTCAAGCAGTGCTATCCGCATTTGTAATGATCGATAGATGGCACTTTTCAAACTTTTGTTGTTAGTAAATATAATAGCCACGTGTATTTATTATTGTTGTATTTGTGTTACTAGTTAATATTCGTGCTATAATTTCTCTGCCGTTACATCATGGAAAATCGACTGCCTTTGGAAAAAATATTTCAGTTTATTCAAAGTTCGATCAGAAGTAGATTTTTAACTGAAACTGAACAAATATTAGTTTCAAATCATCTGATTAATTCTTTACTTCCATTAGCTGAAGCAACTGAAATTTTTAATTTGTCATTTGGAAATAAATGGAAGCTTAATTCTGAATTTCTTGATCCTTTGGAGTTACACTATGGCACATAGCAGTATGTGTTATCTTTTTTACCATATTTATTCATTTTTACTTCCATTACCCTACTACCGTAGGCAATGGAAGTATTGTATTCGGTCTGAAAATTCGATATCGGGTTTTCACCTGATTTACACGTTTTAAGGTCCCCTGAGTCCAAAAAAGTGGTTTTTGGAAATTGGTCAGTGTGTATGTATGTGTGTGTGTATGTATGTGGAGAATCTTCTGGCTATTATAGCTCAGAAACTAATAAAGATAGAGCTACGAAACTTTAGAATTGAGATACGTCTGGTGTACAGATGAAATTTCCAAATTTTGGTGAAAATTGAAAAACCGGAAGTGGGACACCGGAAACCGGAAGTGGGACCGTAAGTCCGTATCTCAAAAACGGCTCTAACGATTTTCTTCAAACTTGCTATATAAACACTCTATTAGATGTCCTTTCGAATGATATAGTTGGTTAGTTCAGGAAAATTGATAGGCGTCCTGTATAAATAGCTCAATTTTAGGCCTCGCAATGGCGTTCCTTTAAAAACGGTTGTACGGATATTTTTCAAACTCGAAATTTTAACTCACTTTTAAATATGCTTTTGTATGTAATTATTGTTTTCATGTCAATAATTGAGTTCAACCGGAAATGGGACATCGGAAACCGGAAGTGAGACCGTAAGTCCGTATCTCAAAAACGGCTCTAACGATTTTCTTCAAACTTGCTATATAAACACTCTATTAGATGTCCTTTCGAATGATATAGTTGGTTAGTTCAGGAAAATTGATTGGCGTCCTGTATAAATAGCTCAATTTCAGGTCTCCCAAGGGCGTTCCTTTAAAAACAGCTGTACGGATTTTTTTTCAAACTCGCCATTTTAACTCACGTTTAAATATGCTTTTGTATGTAATTATTGTTTACGATTAATAATTGACTTTTTGTAAATGTTGGCATCTCAGAAACGATTCTAACGATTTTCTTGAAAATTTTTATTTGGTTGATTATTATTTTTCTAATTATTATTTTAAATAACTTATTTGACGGATAGAGCAATTTTGTTACGTATTTAAATCAAAAATGTATATAAAATGTTTATAATGTGTGTAGTACTAGGTAATGGAAGTCGTGTGGCTGTTACACACCAGATTTTTATTCAATAAATATATGTGAAACTAAACATCGAATATACAGCAAGCAATGGCGTCTCGACGAAAGCTATCCGTGTATTGTTAATTTCACCTTAGCCCACCAGAGAGCGAACATTTCATTACAATCGCAGATTTTTGCCTTAGGGGAGTTTACTGTCAGAATAATGAATTTAGTTGGTATAGGCTTATTGTCATGAAAGACTGAAATGTGTTTAACTGCAACAATTCTTTGATCTTTTAAATTCTCAAGTATTTCAGTCTCTGGTATAAATTGTAGATCAGGTTCAGAGATGACACCACGACTAATATTTATTGTTCTGTGGGTCACTTACAGTAACTGGAATATTGGTGAATTGAGTACATTTCCTTAAGCTGTTAGCTTGCTTGTTATTTTCAAGCTAAATCAGTCGCTTTCCTGGATCTAAGAAAGTTCTTTATTGATTTTAGATGAACCCATAGCATTATAAGATTGCAATAATTTCTGTAGGAAAGGGGAAGTCTTCGAAAAATTGCATTCATTTCTCTTAACCACAAAAAACAGAGCATCACAATTTATGAAAATATTAATCGCACAAATAGTGGAAGCAAACTTTTCCATTCTATCCGCCCAAGAATTAAAAAATTAGCACCATTCTAATAAAATAACTTGATCAGTAAGAATCAATATTTCTTCTATAAAGGCATATTGAAGAATGTCTTTATGACATTGACTAATGTTTTTTTTTAAACGCTCCAAATTTGCATAGCATATTTTCTATATTGTACAAACAATGCTATCTATCCAGCAAAATTTTATTTATTAAATTTTATCGCAGACTTCTTTTCCCCATTGTTCATATAACACATATACCAAGTTTCAAACCAAATAGGTAAAATAGAAAAAAGGATCTATGTTGGTCTAAATAAAATAACTTTAATTACAACCACCTGGTACGTGGAATACTCCAAACTATGTGTAAACACATACAGAGTTTCCCCCCAGTTTTAGGAGGGTGCTATACTTGACTGACATCCAGTTGAAAAATAGCACCCTTCTTACACCTCATATATATATATATATATATTAAAGAGAGAGAGAGAGCAAAAAAGAAAAAGATGATTAATTACACCCTTATTGTTCTTTCTAGTACAGAATTTTGTGCTGAATGTGTGCCTAATGGCTCAATAGTTACTTCCTTAATCACACACAAAACAAATCTTTTTTTTAATAGCAATCTTTTAAATTTCTAATTATTTTAAACTCTTCACAAGCAAGTATTTTTTTAGTATGTTTCAAGATACATTGGGAAAGCTGATTATTGATACAGTGCATTCGGAAATGATAGGATCACCTTATAAAAGTGTGAAATCTCTAAAAATAACAAGCACAAATTCTTAATTTTGTTTTAATAAATTCATATTTACAAAAAGAAAAAAATGACATAAAACTGTGTCACATTATATAAAATAACTTAAAATTCTATAACAAAAACTTAAAATTTACAGAAATCACCATTTCAAAAAGATAGGTTCACAGAAGTAAAAATATTATACTAAGGTTTTTTTTTAGTAAGAAATTTTCCCACCTTTATCTATAACAATAATGGAAGATGTCTGTCTGTCTGAGCATCTATACGTTCAGCCCCTACTGAA
Organism: Salticus scenicus; assembly: GCA_963930645.1. Taxonomy (NCBI): domain Eukaryota; kingdom Metazoa; phylum Arthropoda; class Arachnida; order Araneae; family Salticidae; genus Salticus; species Salticus scenicus. Next base: position 5,249,903 of record OZ005662.1, read on the forward strand.
CATAGAAGTATAAAATTTGATATATGGGTGACATAATTCATTGTACTGAAATAATTCATTGCAATAGTAAAACCCCCTATCAATATAAAATAAATACTATCCAATCCTATATCAATCACGCCATCACCGTTTGCTCTAATAAAAATTTATTAAAACAAAGAACTCAATATCATCAGAAAATTTACTACTAAAGCAGGTTACAAAAAAAGATTTTAATAACAAACTATACCGGAAAAGAATAAAAAAACTCAATACTATAAACAACTTCCAAAATCCAAAACAAAAATTCACTCCCGCCATTACGTACGACCGTGGAATTTCCCAAAAAATCAAAAATGCAGCCAACAAAATTAATATAAAAATCCCAATCAAACCAAATAAAAATATTTACCAAACAATTAGAAATTAAAAAGACAAAATAGATCCCTTAGAAACCTCCTGAATTTATAGTATTCCTTACTCCAAAACAAACAATGAAACCGGTTACTACATAGGCATGACGAAACGTAAAATAAAAAACCGTATTAAAGAACATTCTACAGACATTAAATTTGGAAAAATAACCACCGCGCTCACCAAGACAAACGCGACCAAACCCATCAATATAAACTTTAACAAAACTCGTAAATTAGCAGATTACAATAACGCAATATACGCCGCGAATCGCGAAACAATTGAAATTTTATTAAATCCACTTACCTGTAATGGCAATGACCCAGCACAGGAAATTAACCGTAACTGGTGTAGGACCATCGAGACTGCAAGAAAACAAGTCAAATGTGTCAACACAACTGAGCAAGCCACCAGCGTGCTGCCTCTGATGATGGGAGGGGCCCCTTCCCGAAAGTGCTAAGGCTCAACTCAAGAAGAATGTAAGGTTTTTAATTAATTTAGTTAAATAACAAATTTTCATTTTATTTTGTGTTATGCATATTAAAAATAATATTTTATACAGTCTTGCAAAATGTACAGATATTTATTTTGTTGTTGCCAGACTTAGAAATTACGGGTGAGACCTCTTTGGGTACAATAAAAAAATTGAAATGGCTGCTTTAATCTTTACAAAATGATACATGTGAACTATTCTAGACTTGATTAGACTGCCTACAAACGTTTTTGCAGAAATTCCAATTTTAAAAGGTAGTGTGCCAGAAAGGGTTAAACTTGTTTCAGAAGTGAGAAAGATGGATTTATAAATATCTTTCATATAAAGTTCTAAATCATGCATAGGACATTCACATTTGTTAACAATTAGTCTTACAGTAGGAGGATTTTTATGATCCTTGTATTTACAAAATAAACGAGATATAATGGGGGGCAAAATTGCGAATATTTGGAGGTAAACTGTTACGCTAGGAACCAGATTGAATAAGAGATTTTTCATAAATCTCAAATCAAAACAACATGGTATTAACTTCCCTATCAAGCCCAACCTTAATATTTTTCAACGTATCTGCAATGAAAAAGACCCAATAGACTTTAATGAAAACACTGGTATTTACAAAATCAACTTAAATTTTATAGATAATAAAAAGGCTGCACACATAGGAATGACAAAAAGAAAAAAAAAAGATCATGGAAAAGAACGTCTCGCTGACCTAAAATTTAATAAACCTTCTACTGCTTTCTCCAGTGCTCATATTAATAAACCAATTGATATTAATTCTATCACTACCATTAAAATAGCTAATTACAACTGCCACTCCTATGCCCTTAAATACAAATCCATTGAAATTCTAACCTGCACAATCGTAATTAACGACCGTGAGCACAGTATAATCCCTCAAAACTGGCAATAAATCATTAATGAACTGAAGTGAAGGAACAAAATCAAAGAAGATATCTACCGGAAAGAAGGAAAACAACAGGCAATTACCTGTACTGATGATGAGTGTGATTACGGGTCAAAAGAACTCTAAAAGCCATAAAGGTATTAAAACAATATTTTATAAATAAGTAATATTTTAACGACTAGAAATCATAAAAATAAGAATAGGACACATTAAATTATACAGAGGCTATTCACAAACAGAGACTATTAAAACAAACATTTCGCACTTACCTATAGGTTCCTTGCTTTTTTTCTGTAAATGAGAAAAAAAAAAAAATATAGTACAGGTAAAAATAAGTTACATATTACAAATAGTTGGACAGTTAAACAATTTAAAATTAAACTAAAATAGTGTATAAAATAGTATAATAGTGTATAATTAAACTAAAATAGTTTTTATAGTGAAATTTTAAACTTCGAAAATTTCTTCTATAGAAATAAATTTTCAAATTTGCACACTTTTCAAGGTTTTCCCTGAATTCAAGGTATTGTAGCAACCTTGATAATAATAAGCAAAGAGATCTTAAAAAGAATTAAAAAAAAAAAAAATAATAATTAGGATACAAGAATAAAAAAAATGGTCAAAATTTTATTTATAAAGAAATATTAAACAAATTAGAATGGCAGAAAAGTAATTTATTTTGAAGTACTTGTAAAAAGTTGTAAAATTACCTTACTAGGAAAGATACTATGGCTTTTACTTGTACTGGGTAAACTTTTACTTGTACTGGATGAACTGATACCTCTACTTGTACTAGGTAGATCTCTGTAAAATAAACCCATACAAATAACATTTGCATGTAGCAGTTATGACAGTTATATAAACAAAAACACTGATAATTACATAGGATTATCGTAAGGTTTTAATCGTTGCTAAAAAAATAAATAAATAAATAACCAAAATAGCTGGATAAAATTTATTCTATGTACCTTCATGTACATAATTTTGTAAATTACAGCTATTAATTTTGATTTGCTATGTACAATAAAGTAAGAATTACATTAAAATCTTGATTATTTTCTAATAACTAAAACTTTACGATAACCTCTGAAGAACTGACAGTGTAAACTTAAAAGAAGAAAATTGAAAAAAAAAAAAAAAAAAACTGCAATATCAATTAAAACAATTCAACTTGTTATAGCAACTTATTAACCCTTTAATGTTCACTACATATTTTCTCTTGGAAACTGTTAGACTAATTTCAAAAATGGCTATTGGGCATTACAGCTGATCATAAATAAGTAAAAGAAAAAGATAATATTATGAAGCATAGCAGCTTATCTATTTATGAAACAAAATAATGCCCATATTATTTCTTGAAACTATAAACAAAACATTTTTCTGTTTCTCAGTAATTAAATAAAAATTTTAATTCTGCCCACTTAATCATATATTCATAGAAGAAACCACATAAAGTAATTAATTTCTTTCGTGATTTATATTAGCCGCCCCTTATATTTTGGAATATAAGGGGCGTTGCACCACAGAGAAATGGGCCTAGGGCACAATCTAACTTAAATCCACCTCTGCTAATAGCATGTCTCTACATCAGGTAAAAAAAAAATTCGAAAAATTCATCACAAGTGTTTCACCAAAACAGCAAGATTCACCCATGACTACAAAAATGTTTAAATCGACTTCTTCATAAGGCTTTCTCTGATACATTAATTGTTAAATTTTGGAGTAGTGCTTCTATCTGCCGAATAAAAAGTTTAAAAATTCATTAAAACAAGGAAAAATTAAAAAATTGATGAGTAAAAAAAATGTTAAATATTTGTTTTTTTAGTACAAAACAAATGCAGGTTAAAAAGTTAAAAGAGAATTTGGAATTTTACTTTTCAATACCTAAGAATTTAAAATTATTCTTAAAAATTGTTACTTGCTTCTTATGGTATGTCATTTATTTTAATAAATAATTGCATTGATCATAGCTGTTTAACCCTCTAAGCGTGTGGGGAGTGCATCTGAGGGGGAAAAATGGTATTGTTGTTTTCACTGTAAATTCTTTATAATATACTAAAACAATGGATTTTTCACTATGCATTTAAAGATGAACCTCATGACTATTATATGATCTTTCATACTTAAAGAAACAAGCTTAAAATCTATAATTATGCACATTTTAAGTATATGATTTTTAGTGGACAAACAATTACAAAAACACGTTCATGAATGTTATAGGGTTAATTAATATTTAATTAGCAGATTTTGCCTGCCTATTTAAATCAATTATTTTATTAAGTAAATCTTATATATATATACACACTGGCCAATGAATTAGAAACCTGTAAGAGTTTCTACAAATGCTTGCTGGCGGCAAAGGTATGCAAAACCTATTACAAACCCTTGGGGAATGTTCTGCTTGCAAGGTAGTGGTCCCCTGGCCTGGTGTTACTTGAGGATAATGCAGCTCCTGAACATATTGATAGATTAAGTGCATCCCTCAATGTTACATTTTTATTCAAAAGTTAACGGATACTTTGTGCTCGATAATGCAATCATACATCATGGCAGAATCGTTCGAGATTGGTTCAGTGAACATCAATCTGACTTCTAACAGTTTCCCTAGATGCCCCAAAGCCCAGATCTTAATCCAATAGAAAATGTTTGGAACATGTTGGAAAGGAGTATTAGTCAGCAATCCGTCCAGAAGAAAAGTTTTGAGATACATTTTTGCAATTAGGACTTAATAATAGTGTTCTCACGACAAGGAAACTACACATTAAGGAGTTATTTGCAATTGCAACCCAAACAAATTTGATTTTAGACCTAAGTATTTCCCCACTCACCAGATCTTTAGCTTAACAGAATTCATTTACAATAGTTTTATATGAAAAAGTCGAGTCTTTTTCCGAACATTACTAAAGACTTTTAAATTAAATTTTAAAACTGAAGCATTACATACATTATAATAAATAATTAAACCTTACATTTCAGCTTCAGGTAGATTAGTGAATTTGTTGTGAAGAACTCTCCATTTAGGGGGATCCCCCTCATCTTCAACACCTATCCACATGTGGTGCTTGGCTCTTGTGAACTTCTGTACTGATTATAAACATAGATAAAACCTTAAAACATTACTTTGTGCGTTGTTGTTTAATTTTTTAGCCGGGTACCCGACTCTCATCAGAACGACATCGTCTGTGTTAGACTTGAGCTTGACTGATGTTGATCTTCTTTCACCATAAAGTGGCGCAATACACGGTCTAGGGCTACTGCGCTGCTGTCGTTGCATGCCCCACTATTGGTTGCAATTTCAAATGATTCTCTCTTTCAATAGTGAGGCATGTAACGACAACGGCACAGTAGCCTCAGACCATGTATGGCACCACCTTATGGTGAAAGAAGATCCATCAGCCAAGCTCAAGTCTTCCACAGAGGATGTTGTTCTGATGAGGGTCGGGTACCCGGCTGAAAAATTTAAACAACGATGCACAAAGTAATGTTTTAAGGTTATTTTATAATTAAAGTTTAATACTTCGTTTTTACTTATATATTTAAAGTTCTGTACTGATGTTTACTCGTTACTCTTCTTTCTTCCAGAAGGCAGTACCATGTTGGGTTGAGGCCGGCTTTCGATTCGCTGACAATGCCACTGCAACTTTCCAAATTGTTAATTATTTTAAATGTTTCCTGGAACAAACTGTTAGCAAATTTGAAAAAAAAAAAAAAAAAATTTTGCTCAAGACTAATTTGCAGAGCAAATAGAATACACAGCAAAAACTACTGGAAAATTGACAGCTAAAGTGTTTAAAAGTGATATAACTTTGTCATGAAATAAAGAGAACAGTTTTAAAAACTAACAACTTTTATTAAATTCCATAAACTCAACAACTTGTAAACAATTTCAACAATGTTATTAAATTCAACCGTTAGTAAACAATTTCAACAATATTAACATTAACTTAATTATATCTTGTATTTATCATTAGGCAACCAGAATAAAAATTGACCAGCAATCTTTATAAAACTTCAAATATCAAAAAGAAACCTTCAACAATCATTTAAACTTTAGCAAAAACTTAACTTTAACATATGTAAATTTAATTTAATTTAAAAAAACTTAACAACAAACAAACCAACTGCTATAAATCTATTTAACTTCAACTTTAAATAAATTATCTTAAACTTAACAAATACCAACAATTCTAAATTATCTGAAACTTAATAGAACAATTGTCCATCCTAAATTATCTTAAACTTAATAGAACATCAATTAATATCGCTCCAACTTTTAATAGACTATATATATAACAGTGTCAAATATAACGACATAATCAACGGCAATATAATTTAAAGATATTAACGACAACAAAAATTCAACAAGTTTTAACAGTAACGTACTTTCAAAACGTAACAATTAACCAGAAAAACTATGTCGGCCTAACGGCTAACAAACAGCATTATACCATAATTAACTATGGAAAAAAACTACTCACATAAACAGACGACGATAACTGCCGGTTCAAAAAACGTACTAACATACTACCAGAGCCCTGAAGAGAAGAGGTAACGGAGAAGCGATAAACATTCATTAATTTAACAGCGTCACGGCATTTTATAACTCATGACACCCACAAAACATACTAAGAGCCATCGACCATTACCACGCTGCACTCAAAACAAAATAAAACAGGAAACTGATGCAATGAGAAGTTCACCTCCTTGTCTATAAATAGTGCCTGGCGGATCTCAACACCTGGCCAATGAAGATTCGCGGTAACAGCCGAACGCCACACCATCTATTAGCGGTGATGGATACTACTCCAGATAGGCAAGTAAAACTTGCAAGTGTTGCGTGGATGCCGGTAAATACGAACTTCTGCTGATCATGCTCTCTTGGAGAAATGTAAACAATATCTCCGAAAAATAAGCTCTGTATTAAAGGTGAGTAATAGGGCTTTAAACATTAATTATAGTACGATTACCCAATTTTATGCATAATAAAAAGACAATTTTTCCATATGTAAACAATGCTTTTTATGCAACAGCCTAAAGTTTATTTTGCTATGTTAACCAAGCCTAAAACTTTATTTTACCATTTTTGCTTGACAATTTCTTTATATAAAAATTATAAAACTATCAAAAAAAAACAACATGGAAATAATTTGACATCACAAACCATGATTGGGGTTATTAAATTAATAAATTTTTGTGCATCATTAAAATAATTGCAATGGCAATGACGGGGCAAAACTCAATTGTCAGTGGCGCCAAGTCTTTTAAAGTGGAGAAGCTAAAGAGAAACGTCAGTTTCATCAAACTTCAAACACCGTTTCGCCGGTGAAAAAGCTGGGGCGCCCCATGCAAAACTAGACTGGCAAATCAACATGAAGAATAAAGGTTGTATGTTTTAAAAATTTAATTAAAAAATAATTTCTATTTCTTCTATTTGATATGTTTGGGCTAAGGCTGAGGTGCATTTTTCATAATTTATTTCATTAATGTGCTCATTGACTTGAGTTTTTATTTTTCGTTTAGACATTTCCCCTGACACCTTTTTTTTTTTTTTTTTTTTTTTTCTTTAATTGTAACTAGGTACATGATTTAACTGCTTTATCCTTTTTACTTTCTTCTATATGTAATATAGAGAAGGTATTGGATTCGCGAAAATTTCCGACCTCCGTTTTTTGACGGATCTACACGTTTTGGGATGTCCTGAACACGAATTGATAGTTTTTAAAAAATGTCTGTCTGTGTGTCTGTCTGTCTGTCTGTATCATTTTTTTGTGGACGCTGTATCTCACGAACCAATGAATGAAATTTAACCAAACTTGGTATTTAGTTGCACCCTGACATGAACTGGTGCCCATTAGATTTGGGGATCAATAGCTCAACAGGTGGCACTGTGATCGCATTTTATAGGACAAAATTCCGTATAAATGGGCATAATGAGAGTTATTTTAAACTTGTGATTGTAAAATTAATATGAATTATTGATAATAGTAGTAGTTAACTAGGAAAAAAATATTGTGCATGGGGGGGCATCGGTTCCCCCTGGGGGGGAAGTACCCCCCCCCAGGGGGGTTAAATTTTGAAGATGGGTATCATTCGAAAGATCTCGTCAATACCTTTAAAACGAATGGTTGAACCATAAATCTGTGATAATTTAAAACAAAGTTATCGATTTTTTTTACTTTTAACAAAAAAAAAAACTTAGAAAAAAAAAATCGTATTTTTTTTTTTTTTTTTAATATTGTTACTGATTGAATATGTATAGGAAAATATAGAAGAAAGTCTTGTGGTGGCCACAACATACTAGTTTATACAGTTTTTCAATTAGATTTTTGGGATAATTGGCTTGAACTGCAAGGTTTTTGATATAATTAAGTTTTCCTCGTAAGTCACATGGTTCAGTACATATTAAAATGCTCTATTTACTGCCTGGATAGCATTAATTTTATATCTGTAAGGGGTTTTACTGTGGTAATTAATAATTTCTTGGCTTGAAGTAGGCTTTCTGTAAATGGTGATATTAATAGAATTGTCTAATCTTTTGATTTTAATGTCTAAACAACTTAGTTCATTATTTTATAATGAACTCAATAATTCATTATTTGTAATGAACTAAATTATTTAGATGTTAAAATCAAAAGTTAGACAATTTAGTTCAATAAAAATCGAGCAATTTCAATATGTACTGAACAATGTGACTTAGGAGGAGAACTTAGTTATATCAAAAACCTTGCAGTTCAAGTGAATTATCCAAAAAATCTAATTGAAAAACTGTATAAAAAAAGGATAAAGCATAAATCATATACCTAGTTATAAAAAAAAAAAAAAACCCTAAAATATACCAATTCCATACTTTGGTCAAAGTGCCGCAGTTAAAGTAAAAAATATCGCTAAAAGGTTTATGTGAACATCCCCATAAAATCCAACCTTAGTATATATCAAATTATTAGCAATGACAAAGATTCCCCCTCTCTCTCAACCCCCCCCCCCCCAACTTGAAACTGCTGGAATATATAAAATACAACTCCCTCATAAAGATAATAGGAAAAGGTGCTACATGGGAATGTCTAATCAAAAAATAAAAACTCAAGTCAATGAGTACATTAATGACATAAAATATGAAAAAAGGACCACAGCCTTAGCCCAGACATATATATATATATATAAAAAAAAAAAGAATAGAAATTAATTTTAATGATGTCACAAATAATTAATAATTTGGAAAGTTTCAATGGCAGCAAATCAAAAGCCGGCCTCAACCCAACATGGTACCACCTTCTGGAAGAAAGAAGAGGAACGAGTAAACATCAGTACAGAAGTTCACAAGAGCCAAGCACCACCTGTGGATAGGTGTAGAAGATGAGGGTGAACCCCCTAATTCGAAAGTACTTCACAACAAATCCACAAGTCTACCTGAAGCTAAAAAGTAAGATTTAATTATTTACTATAATTACTAAAGCCTTTGACAGAATTTTGCCTGACGTCCATTTTTAAACTCATCCAACGTCAAAATCAAACTCCTTTTATTGAATTAACCCATAGATAACAAAATAATAGAACTAAGAATAAGAAGATAGAAAACATTTTTCAATTTCTAAGTATCTAAATAAAAGTAAATGAAAGTTTTATACACTTGCCAGGGGTTAATACAGGTCGAGTTTACTACCGTTTATGGGTACCTTCACAAAAATCGATCTGGCAAAAAAGGTATCTTCACAAAATTCATACAGCTAAAATCGGTACTTTCACAAAAATCTTAGTCCTCCCAGCAAAATCTAATATTTTTAATTAGCACATTTTCAAAAGAAAATAATTCGTCCATTTCTGTTGATGCGATTTGCGAAGCAAGAATCATACAGAATGTTGGTTTTAATCTACACACAAGCGTTTGTTATGGGCGAGAAACAGTGCAGCATATGTAAATAAAACAATCCTTATGTGTATCGGTACAGACACGCTCTGAAGTTGTGGCCATAGTGTACTGTTTGCTGATTTGTCAGGTGGTTTAACATTTTGGTGACTGTATGGTGATGTGTCTATCCTCCCTGGTACAATTCATGTATAGTGCAGTGATACTAACACAAATAAAAACAACTTCTACTTACACTATCTCTACTGAACTGTTTACTTCAGAGTGAAGTAAGTTTTGGTTCCTGTTCTGCTATAAGCCTCACACTAGCTGCTGAGAGTTAATTTTATTATTCTACTTAGTTCAAACTCCCCCCCTCCCCCTACACACAGAGAGAAAGAAAAAGAGTGTACTACAATTTTTCACAAAAATAAAACATAGTTAAGATTTTTCACAAAAATAGGTATTAAGTTTGAAATCTTAGATTGGCCCCTGCTTGCAAAAAAAAAAAAAAATGTTTCATAAATCATAAAATAATTCAGATTTCATAAAGATTTAATAAATAGATTTAAAATATGCAAAATATATAAATTAAGATGAAAAAATAAGTTACTTAAGGAAAAACCTTGCCTTGACTACTGTATTTAGAAAATCTGTTTAAAGTGTTAACTTACAGTCGGCAGCAAAATTATTGAAATACACATCCACATTTTTCATATTATTTTTAGTTTGATTGCTAATTTTTATCATCAACTTACTTTTTTATAAACAGCATAAGACTAAGATCCCAAATCGACAAATACTTACTTAAAAAAAAAAAAAAAAAAAAAAAAGGTAGGTGCATATCTTTTAAACATGAATTATTGCTAGTTCTTCAATAATTTTGTTGCCAACTCTTTTCTGCAAAAGGTTTTACTTTCATACGGAAAAAGTAAATGCTACTTCAATTCATATCATCATATCAAAATAAGAATACCTAATTATGTTGTGCATTTATGAATGACAAATTTGCTAATTGTGCTTGAAAATGATTAGTTAGAAATTAATAATAGCCTACACAAAACTTCATCTGATAAATCTATCCATCAAGAAAAAAATTTATGAAAATTTTATTTCACATTTATGATTTACAATAAGGAAAAGTTTCAAGCAAAAGTAAAGGGGGAAGCATTTTTAACATTTTCCAACAAAGTTTTAAAAATGTTTATGATTTTGGTTTGTCTGCAAGGTTAAACCAATGTTTTCTATTAAAATGGTAGAAATAACACAACTGGTTTGCGTACAGGGACACACAAAAGAATGACAATGCACTGCTTCCTATGAGATGCATAATCATATTTTTAAAAACTTTGTACTGCATAAATCATATTAAAATGCATATGGTTAAAAATAATGTTTTCTATAGAATGTGATATGTTTAGCGTTAAGATTTACAGAGTCACACTAAAATATTCAGATGCATTAAGAGCTACAACTAGAAATTGTTGGAACTGCATTTCCGTTTGTGTTAAATGTTTTTAACACTTTTCAACAATGTTTAATTCAGTTAGTCTATCTGTCTGTATTTTTGTCTGTTGTGTGATAATGTAGGGATAGTACATTGAAGGTTAAACGATGCAACAAGTATGTACAGCTGGAAAGTATTAATAGTAATGCAAACTGCATGATTTTTCGTTCTTGTTTAAGTAAGACTAAAAGAAGCAAAATAAAAATTTCAGGACACATTTTCAAAAAATTTTCAGGACATTTTCGCAAAATTTAAGGACATGTAACCTTTTAAAAGACTTTTATCTCAATATTAAGAATAAAAATTATTAAGCAATAATTTAAGATGTATATTTAATATACACATTTTATTCGTATTAACTTTTCTTTTAATAACTTGTATACCTTAATTAAAAAAAAAAAAAATCTGCAATCTTTCATGGTATTGTGCCTCTATCTCAACCAGTTAAAACACAGTTGAATAAATGCTAACTCAAATTGAAATATTAAATGAGTAGCAAAAAATATTAAAAGTTAAAATATTTTCTAGAATACAAGGAAAAAAAATAAAAGACTATGCACCTGACGCCAAGCTGCCAAATACGTTGTGAAGGCGATAAACGTTGCAAGATTAGCTACCAAATTTCGTATATAAATAGTAGTTTAAGTTTACCAGAATCATTAAGCCCTTTCTCATTTTTAGGAAATATTATTATTGGTATAATGTTTCGTTTTCCACCACTAATTTTTGTCAAAGACTACAAAAGTTGGCCATCTACACTCGAGTGAAATTCACTGAATTCTAGGCTGAGCATTTACCAATGAGAGATTCTGTAATAAACAGTGGAATTCTATTCCTGAACTAGTGATATTCGTTCTGTGAGATATATATAATGCCATTATCGTGACTTTTGTGAAAAGCCGGAATTTTATCAAAGTATTTCCAGACTTTTAAGGGATTTGAGGGATATTTTTTCTTTATTATATTGATATAACATGAAGTATATTATCAAAATGCCAATTAAAAAAATTAAATGTTAATTATTTATTAAAAATCAAAATTTTAAAAATGTAGTTTTTTTCTTTTTTTTTAATGATTAAGTTAAAAGGAAATTAACAAAAAACAAATAACTGTGCTTTAAATATTTTTAAATTTTTGTTTATCTGACTTTTGCAACACAAAACTGGATTTAAATAATTTAATGTTGCTTTATTAAATTTTTCATATTCAATAGATTTTTGTGAAACATTTTGACGTATTTTGATGTCTCTTAGTTAACTAGCAATATTTCACTGTTGATGTTTTCAGATATTTTTAAATTTTGAATTTTAATTAATTTTATTTTACATTCCTCCCACAGTTTGCTTTATATTGACAAACAACTGCTTTTTATTGCTTTTATTTGTTCACATATTTTTTTCTTTGTATTTTAATAGGATAAATATAAATTATATTTCATGGAGATTTTTTCAAGATTTTGTTCTACACAGTAATTTGAGTACCTCCAATATTTTTGAAAATTCGGTGTTTTGTTGGGTGGGTCAGGCAAAGTCATGCCAAGCCTGCTTTTGTGGTTAGAGTAATAGTTTTCTTCGCTTGTTTTTGTGAATGTTTATAGATATCAACCTGCCTGTTTATTGATGTTTTGATGAACCAGCTATAACAGAAAAATGCCAATGTTTCAAAAGCTATGTTTATATTTCAATGGGTGTATAAAAAAGTCATGCAGAGTTGATATCAGATTTTTTTTTTTTTACGATAGTAAATATTAAAAAAAAACCTTTTAATTAAAACAACACATTTATTCAAATTTCTGGAATTTCAGGACAAAACGCTAAATTTAAGGACATTTTTTATTTTTTCACGAATTTCAGGACAACTTTGAGCTATGTTAAAGAGACCAAATGAATTCTTGCCATCATCTGATTTAATATACAATTGAAAACTCATTAATTATGGAAGGATTAAAATCATAAGAACTAATTTAAAAAAATAGCAATAATATTTTATTATTATTCACAGTGGAACTTTTTTTTCGGTGATAAAAAAACCTTCAGTGATTCCTACTGCCTTTGGCAGCGTTTATATGATTCAACAGAAAATTTATTTAACCAACTTCCCGACTAGACTTCCATTTGAAACTTTCAGAACAGTTCAGAACACTGTGAAAATGCATTTTTTAAATATTTTAACCAACTCCTTTGGGTTCCTGCTGCCTTCGGCAGCGTTACCAGTACAAAGCTTGCAATTGATTATTCACTAACTTCCTGACTAGATAAACATTTGAAACTTTCAGGATAGCTCAGAACATGGTGACAATACTTTTTTTAATACCTTTAGTCAACTGTTTCAGGTCCCTACTGCCTTTGGCAGCATTTATATGATTCCACAGAAAATTTATTTAACTAACTCCCGACTAGCTAGACATTTGAAACTTTCAGAATAGTTTAGAATACGGTGAAAATGTATTTTTTAAATATTTTAGCCAACTGTTTCAGGTTCCTGCTGCCTTCGGCAGCGTTACCAGTACAAAGCTTGCAATTGGATTTTTCACTAACTTCCCGACTGGCTAGACATTTGAAACTTTCAGGACAGCTCAGAACACAGTGACAATACTTTTTTTTAATACTTTTAGTCAACTGTTTCAGGCCCCTACTGCATTCGGCAGCATTTATATGATTCAACAGAAAATTTATTTAACTAACTTCCCGACTATCTAAACATTTGAAACTTTCAGAATAGTTCAGAATGCGGTGAAAATGCATTTTAAAAATATTTTTAACCAATTGCTTTGGAACCCTGCTGCCTTGGGCAGCTTTACCAGTACAAAGCTTGCAATCAATTTTTAATTATCTTCTCGGCTAGATAGCCATTTGAAACTTTTATAATAGCTCAAAACACGATAGCAATGAATTTTTTAAATACTTTTATCCAATTGCTCCGGGTTCCTGCTGCCTTCGGTAGCATTTATATGATTCAACAGAAAATTTAAAAACATGGTATATAAAAAGTTCTTTTTATCTTGTAATTATTTAATCTCAAGTTGAAATAAGCACTACTTTAGTACATTAAAAATATTGTGCAGTGAAAACAACATTACAATTTTGACCTTTTTGAAGGCAATTTATCTGCCATGCTGTCTTCCATTGTTTTGATAAGCCAAATTTTACAAACAACAACGGAATGAACATGAAAATTCATAATTTAATTAATTTAAATTTCAAAGTTTGACTTTAAGGGGCATCACAATGGATTAAAACAGATCTCCATTTAAAATTTTGTAACTCTGCAATTAACTGTTTACCAAAAATATGACTGACACACATGCAAACATTTTCTTTTAATATATTAATAGATCTGGAATGATTGTGAATTCATGGGAAAATACCTGAAATTTTAACAAGAAATGTTTTTGTATAAAGGAGAGGATGTACAGTTTATTTTTGGGAGTTCCAATCCTCTCATCATGAAAAATGAAATAAATACTTGAAATCAAGTAATTTACTAGATGGCCACTATTGGCTGCCTTCACTGCATACAATTGGTTTAGCCTGACATCAACCTTCTATTCTTTATTTGCTTACAAATAAAACGTGATGAGTTAATTATTAGTTTATTTTTCTCTTACACTATCAGGGTTGCTATACTACCAAACACGGGGAAAAAATCCCAGAGTTTTCCCAATCTCTTTTAAAAATAAAATAAATGACATGCAATCATGCAGCATTAGAATCTAACTTGTTTACAAATCAATTGAACATATCTACCGTAATTTTGCGCGTATAGTCCGCGGACTATGTGTGTTTAAAAGGCAAATTTTTTCACCTGCGGACTATACAGTGGTGCGGATTATCTGCTAGTTATTCTCAGTTCAAATCCTCAAAATCAGAATTAAACATGCGAATACTACGAACTGCCGATTCTGACGATCAAATATAAACATAAACAAAAGAATAAGACACAAAGAAAACATTGTATCGGTAGCGAAGCATGGAGCATAAAGCAAAAGATCACTATTAGGATAGCATGCTGCTGAATATTCCTGTACTGTTATTTTTTAAATCATGTTCGCAAAATATCGTCGAAGTTTTACTGCTGAGCAATACCAATGACAAACTTTGTGATAATCTTCCAAAAAATATATCTCCTAGAGTGTTGAATCACATACAATCAGCCATACTGTATTTCTAGTAGGAAAGTAAAACTCACTCAATGACTCAACCATTCAACCGGGAATTCCGATAGAAAATGTAAACATCAACTTTAAAGGTTTCTTTTAATGTATAATTTTTAAAATAGGGTTTATTAATAACAAGTACTTCTTTTCTTTATACTATTTATTTTAATAGTGGGAATGCTTTAATATTTTCATATAAAACTACATAATAGTGATTTACTTGCTGTTTTCTTGGGGTTATATGGGGCACCCTTTCTTGGGGCACCTGCGGACTATACGGTAGTGCGGACAATCTGATGATATTTAAAATACCTTTTACATAAAACTTCACCTGCGGACTATGCACGCGAAATTACGGTAAGTTATATTCAATTTATTAACTTATAGTTGGAGAAAAACCATATAATTAACTGTTCTTTCTTCTTCATTATAAAGCGCTAAAGTTTAAAAGAATTTAATTCTGAAAAAAAAAAAAAAAAAAATTCCAGAGTTCACTCAAAAAAGTTCTAAATTATCTCAATTTTACCCTATTTTTGCAATAAATCTTAAAATCCGAGTTTTCCCTATTTTATAATAGATTTTTAAATTCCCTGAGTTTTCCAGGTTTTCCCTGAATTCCAGGTATAGTAGCAACTTTAGACTCTTTTGTAAAACTATTAGAGATTGTATGGCGCTATGTCACTGTCGATCACAGCAGTAATCTTTTACACAAATGAATTTTCATAATATTTCATCATTAAAATCCTGCTAAACAAGAAAGCATGAATCCTTTATTTATAAAAATAAAACTGTTGTAATGAAAAGTTTTTTTTTAAAATATGACAGGATTATTTTTTTCAGACAGTGATTTTGCGTTATTGTCGTTTATTGTATTAAACATTGATTTTTTTTTATAATTTAGATTTAATTTAGAAAAAAAAAGTGCACATGGAGAATGAAATATAATGGTACTGGATAATTAAATTTATAGAGATGTCTATGTAATATAGGAAAAACTATTTTAGATAAATATATATTTTTTCTAATAATAAAAAGAATGGAAATCTCATACTATTTTACCTGAAAACATTTTGTATATTTAGACCAATTAAAAAATGTGTTTTTCCTGTTTCCTCTCTCACATTTAGTTAAAAAAATATTTAAATAAAATTGAGAAAAATCGTGCTAAAGCAATAGTATAGCTTGGACCTCTTAACGAAATTTTAAATTTGGCACCAAATCAGCTCTGATGTTTCTCCCAAAGATGTTTACTTATGCAATTGTGATACCCGTTTTAATTCATCGCCAAAATGACAACAAAAATATAAAAACAGCCAAGGGTCTCCTATGCTGGTGTTATACTAAAGTATCTTTAAGAAATGAATGTAGAAACCGATGCTAGGGAATGAAACACAGTTACTGCATGCTTTTATATGGAAGAATGGATTAAAATAAGTCCTGTCATACACTACATTATATTCTGTTTACAAAGAATGTAAGCAGGATATATATATATTTTTTCTTCTAACAGGGTTCCCACTCAATTTCAAAAATAAAATTCCCTGACTTTCCCAGGTCTAATTTTAGAAAATTCCAGTCACAAAATTTGGTTCACGACATAAAAAAGTATAAAACAGAACATAGTTTGCGACATAAAAGACAACATAGTAATGTGACTTGTGATATAAATTGAATGCTGAAAAAGCCTTTTCCAGGTATATATAATAATTTTTCTAGGTTTTTGAGAAATATTTACAATTTTCCCTGATATTTCCCTGACTTTTTTCAGTAATTTCCAATTCCCTGACTATTCCAGGTTTTCCCTGACCCGTGGGAACCCTGTTCTAAAAGTAGAAAAATGATATTTGCAGATAATTTAATTACAATCTTCCCCCCTCTTTTTTCAGATTTCGAAATCTGCATGTGAAAATAGGTAAATTATTCTAAGGTAGACAGTTGGTAACTTTATCTATTACATATATAACATAATACGTACATTGGTACATGAATTTACAAATAAGTAAAATTTTACTTCAAAAGACATTTACTTACAAGCTAGGAGATCCTTCTCTTCTAGCTGAAAAAAAAAAATAATAATAATTAATATAAAAGATCTGTAGAAAAACAATAATAATAGAAATTTAAAAATAGTAAGCTTAAAATTACATTGAGGAAATTCTTCAATTTCCAACTTCATTGTTCCCCATCCATATCTCCTGAATACTTTGTCCACGATGCCATTTACTCTGCTTTCAACAAAAGGCTTTGGTTGGGTCTCAAACTTTTTGTAAATATCTGGTTCAAACATTTTCTATTAATGAAAAAATAAAAGCAAATGAATAATAAAAGAAAGAAAATATACTCAAACAAATTATGATTTAAGATATATCTATATAATTCTTATTAAAATTCTATTTATAATATCAAAAACATGAATGAATTTTCTTTACAATCAAATTTAGTATCAGAGAAAGAATTATAATCTATAATAATAAAAGAAGTTAAGAATAAAGCTAAAAAATATATTTTTAATTTTAAAAGGTATTGTTATGGATTTGTAAACAGTACCTAGTCATTTTTATGTAATTTCATCTAAAGAGGTTTGGACAGGTTTTAAAATGTCAATTTTCTGCATTTCTAGCTTGATTTGGCATTAAATATCTCGTTTTAGAAAGCTTCACCAGGTCAGATGATGAGGAATTTGCACACATAGAGGATTTGAACAAAATTCTATTTTTCTGGTAGTTTTAGGCCTATAAATTTCAAAAAGTTTATTAAAAATGCAAAAAAAGTTCTCATTAATTTTAAAAATAACTTTAAAAATAACCAAAAATCACGTGACTTCAAAATGCTGCCTCAATCGCTGTGACGTCACACTTTATGATGCTTCAATGTTTACATTTTGTTATCCTAGTTAGCAAGCAACAATTTGTTTTAACTTTCGTAATTATCAATCATTTATGTGATTTCTGAACATTTCTTTTTCATCTTATAGCCATTTAATATCATTATCACCATTTTCCATTATCATTTTCAATTGTTTTCTTTTCATTGCAGTTGTTCAATGTTTTCGTTTAATAAGATCCTCTGGAACGCTAGAATAACTTTTGAAGAGAATTAGCCGTTATAAAGTAAATTTTTATTGCTATACAACTGGTAAATAATTTAAAATGTAATTACTAATGCGCCAAGTTAAAAGTTTTAAAATATGAAAAATGGATAAATAATAATTTTTAACCATTTAGGTGTTTTATGTACTTCAAGTGTACAAAATGCGCTTCAAGTTTAGTACAGTGTAGGATCTGTTATCCAGAAAACTTGGGACCTGAAGCATACTTGCCAACCAATTTTAATAAAAAAAGGGAAGATTTTTGTTGAAAAACCAGAAGATTTCATAAAAAAAGGGAAGATTTTTTTTTTACTTGTTTATTACGTCAAATAGAAAAAATATATATATACAGTTTTACAATTTTAATATTTAGAAGCAATCTATAAAAACGTTTTAAAATAGATTGATTATACTAAATGTATAAAAGTTTTAAATGAAGTTATTCCTCTTCAACAAATAAATATCTACAAAACAGAATCTGTAAGAAATTTATTTAACAATAGACAAAAAACTTAGTTAAATTAAAGTATAACTAATTTTTTAAATAAATAGAACATGATTTTTGTGTATGTACATTAATCATACATATGAAAAAAAAAGTAGCAGTAGCTAATTATCAGTTTCAAACATGCATAAAACCAACTAAGTATTAATTTTCTTAAATTGATTTGGAAAAAATTTTCCTACCTGAAAAAATTATTTTTAATTTTTTTACCCCATGTTTCCACATTTGGTATAAATATGACATACAAATATTTAATTTAATTGTAGAAAAATAAACAGATTCATTAAACTCAGCAATAAAGATCTAAAAATAATTACATACGTGAAAAATATTGAGCACTTTTATTGCTTTATTGTTTCTAGAATTGATCATTGATCACAATCCGGGGAAAGGGGGGGGGGGGATACAAAAATATAATTACAGAGTAAGAAATATTAAACTCTTTCAACTCTACTTCTAGAATCTAATGAAAGAAGTTTAAAATTAATATTATCATTTATGTTGCAAATGCATAAAGATTAGGAAACAAAAGGCTTCTGCAGAACATTTGATTGCTGATCACTAGTTGGAAATAAATGAAAGGGGGGGGGGGGGTAAAAATAATTACATCAGCAAGAAATATTTAACCATTCTATTTCTTTACATGTTCTAGAATCTCATAAGGCAAGTTTGAAATGAATATTGACATTTATGTTATGGATGGAAAAAGATTGGGAATCAGGAGTTTTCGTAGAACATTTGGGTTTTATTTTTAAAACGAACGATATCCGCGACTTTTTTAAAAACGGAAGATTGCATCATCTGTCCGGAAGACCGGAAAATACGTTAAAAAACCGGAAGTCTTCCGGGAAAACCGGAAAAGTTGGCAAGTATGCTGAAGTATTCTGGATAAGGGGTTTTTCCGTAATTCGAAACACTTTACTGTAAGTATGAAAAAAGCATGAAAAAATTTAAAAAATAGCAGTTATGAATAACATAGTATAGAAATATATTAGTTATAAATTTGTTAATTTAATGAATTAGTACTTATACAATATAAAACAATGTTAATTACAATTTAAATTACAATTAGTAATAATAAATGAAAAATAAATAAATCATGTATAAAATTTAAATCCAGGGAGCAGAATCCTTAGATTTCAATTTTGAGAACATTTCTGTAATAGTTATTTTTGCTTATAACAAGTTTCTTGTACAAGTTGCTCTTGTATTTTGTACACTGACATAATTTGCTGTTCATGGAAGTAACTTCTCTGTTGCATCCCAGAAATGAGCTGCTCAGTGTAAAATATGAGTTTCTCATTCAAAATTTTCTCAACTATTTCAATTTTATCATCATAATCACTTTCATCAGACACATCATTTGTCATCATTTCACAAATCTCACTGTCAGTCATCTGATGACTGACAGGAGTGTTAGTGTTTTCATCAGCATTCAAACAATCCTCTACTGCCTCTTGACAGATCATTTGTGCTTCAGAACATGGCAGTCCTTTGGCATACACCAACAAATCCTCAATTATTTGTTTCTCCTTTGATGCCTTGAACCCTTCAAATTCAGGCTCATTTTCATCATCAAAAAATAATGAAGGCCGCAAATTGTACCAGGCATGGATGGGTGTGTTTTTCTCAACAGCATCCCACGCTTTTGCAACACTCCATAATGCATCTTTGAAGGTGAAATTTTTCTGAAAATCTGTTACCCCATACCTTTGTTGCATTCTGTCAGCATTTTCATTAAGAACTCCTTTTTATAATGAGTCTTAAGAGACCTCAGAATTCCTTGATCTAACGTCTGGATCAGACTTGTGCAGTTTGGCGGTAAGAATATTGCAGACACATTATTCATTTTTAAAAACTCAGCTGAAAATCTTTCTACAGCATCATAATCCACAGAGGCTTTTTTACTGCACACTGACAGGATTCTTAAACCATTCCTCTTTTTAAAATTTCCCAACCATTCAGATGAGTAATCCCATTTTGTTTGGATATTTAATTTTTCATGAAAAATTTTAGCTTGTGCCATTATCAATGAACGTGTTAAGGAAATTTTTCACTACGCCGCTGCCTTATCCACTCCATCAACACCTTATCAACAGTCACATTTTGAGATTGATGCAGTGTCTTCCGTGACTCCATTAATTTAGGAGAATCACTGTCTCCATAGAATAGCAGCAATTTTTCTTTTTGTTTTTTAAGGTCATAAATGGTTGAAAGACCATTACCATATTCATCACTAAGCAATTTTACTGAAGTACCTTGATCTAATCTTTTTAACAATGTTACTTTATCTGTAATGCTAAGTGCAACTCTCTTTCTTTTAGAATTTGAACCATCAGACGATTGTTTAGACATTATTAAATGTAAAACATAAAATATTTAACAGCGATTAATTAAAAATGCATCAAATATAAAAGAATAAAAATTAAGTGAATTTAAAATAAATTGCAACAAAAAACACGATATACATGTTGTACTTCTCCGTAAAATAAATAATGTGTAGTGTTGCCAAATCCCCAAGAAAAATATTTGCCAGGCAGTTAAAATAGCTTTATAAATGTTTTAAATATTTTCAGCACGTAATGCTAAATATTTCATTAAATGAATTCTAAAAATAATAGAAACTAATTAAAAATTATTTAAAAATTTTATAACAATCAGGAATTTATGTAAGCAACCTGGATTTGGGGATTAAAAAAGGCTAAACTACTTCCAACGCTCACTCGCACCAATTTGCACTCCAACTGTTGTATCTCATTTAGCCTTGGTTAAAATCAATGCAGAATCTGGCAAATTCGTAATCTGTTGTTTTTTATTGACACTGTATTGATCCCAATGGCGAATTCGCAGATTTTTAATGTGGAAAAAGTTTTCGATTTTTTCTACGCTCAGTTTAAAAAAAAAAAAGGAAATTTTGTATTTGTTACTCTTCCATATTTGATAAAATATGGATCAATTGAAACAAAAGTCTCAAAGCTATTAAATAAAAACAAAAAAGAAAGAACTATAATGGGCAATTTTCTACTCACTATATTTCTTCAGAATAACACAATTACCCTTAAATAACATTTAATTATAACTATTTTTTTTTTTTTAATATAACGCTTGTAACAGAATAAAATTTATATACAGATACAAGTTTTATTCAGAAGTAGGTAGCAAAAATATAATTTTCACTGCTGCTATTGTACATCTTTTCACTCCTAAACTTAGAATAAACACCATAAAATGCAATAAAGTTGCAACAATTGTTTCGGGTTGAAAAAACCACAACCATTCATCAGGCGAGCAAAATGGCCACAAGTGCTACAAGCAAAGTGACAATGCAACAAAGGATATGTTGCCGAATTATGTTTTTGCCCATTATACCTGAACCAATATGTGACTCAAACCGATGGTCGAATTTCATGACCTATTGCTGAATAGTGAATTTCATGACTTTCATGACCCATTATTGATTTTCATGACCTTTTCATAACTTTCATGACCCAGTAGACACCTGGATACCTTTATTTTTCATGTTCAAAATTCTATCTGTCAGGTGCAATGCACATCTGGACCCTTATTTGAATGTTACATAGCATATGTGTAACCTGTTATGCAACAACATTTGCAGCATAACATTATCCAGAGTATGACATCCTCGGTTTGTTTTCTTTCTTTACATTTTCTTTTTGAAGATACCACTGCATTGTCTTGTCTAGTGTATAAGTTAATATATGCTATGTAGTGTTGTGCTGGGCTTAAAAGCATGAGCTCGGACCAAAGATGTTCACTTAAAAATTTTTTTTAGCAATGTTCTGGTAAATAATTCTAAATTTGTGAGATGTTCAGCACATTTGAAATATGGCATATTCTTTCTGTGAATCATCCTATCCTCAATATACAGTGTTTACCGATCCATACTTCAACTAAATTCATCTAAATTAATATGGTTAATCCCACAATAATGTAATGCTAGACTTACGAATTTTTAAAAACTTTTCTCCATACTACGCTATGTTAATCCCTGGTCATTGTGGAGGGTATCATCATATTACAGTTTAAATCTCAATCTGTAGATCAATAGATATTTATTTTTCAGGTTTTTGTTACAAACTCTGATGAGGGTGCACATTGTTTCATTAGCTTCTGTTTTTGAATAATAATAGTCTCAAGCCGGTCAATCTTTTGAAATAATATTTCTTATACATAGATTCTTCTCAATATATCCAATCAAAGTTTACATCAAATAAAAAAAATAAAAACTTCTTCAAATGTAAAATTAACGAATGTTATTTATACATGAAAGAAATTACACTTTAAGAACAAATATAATATGTTCAAATACTTATTTTGTTTTTTATCAAAAATATCCATCAATATAATCTAATTATGTATTAGTGTGAAAGATGGCCTTCTTGCACAATTATATCTCTAAATTTGGAATTACATTGATTTAATAAAAATTGGATATCTACACAAAGGTTATTTTAGCTTTATACAAGTTGTTTGCAAATTATTTTCTTTTATGTTTTTCTAGCTATGATTTAATTTTCTCTTGACAACTCATTTTTATAGTATGAATAAAACAATGTATCAATTTCATATTTAATTCAATTTAAAATTTCCTTTATTTTTCCACTTAATTTTATAAAAATAAATTTATTTAAATTTTTACTAATTAAATCTGATGTAAATTATATAATTTTTTTATTTAACAATTTAAAATGCAAATATTTCTTTATTTCTTTAACAATGCCTGAACCCTAATTACTTACAACGTGACTCATATGTTTATCCAAAATGGCAGAAAGTTTTGTAGCTGTCTACGACACTTTTTTAAAATTTCATAATCTGTCTGCGAAATTTGCGTGTAATCAGGGATGAAAATGACTTACACTCAAAAAGCCTGAAAACTGATAGTGGCAATCTTGGGGGGGGGGGGGGGAGGGGCTTAACAACAGTGGTGATCTCGTGCAACAATATGCAAATACAATTTTACTACAGAGCAATATACTATATAGTATAAACAATTATAAAATAATAAATTGAACTCATTCAATTAAATATTTTATAGCAATGTTTGACACAACACAATAAAAAAAATTATAAATATATAAAAGTATTAGCTTTAGTTTTGACACAGAAATTTTTATAAGTGAATTTTGAAGTGGAGGAGAAGTTTTGGAGCAGTTTTAAATAAAATTAGCACTTTTCTACGTTCAAATAGAATGTCAGTAACAAGAGAAAAGAATACACGCATAACGCTGCCTATCAAGGGAGATCTAGGCTCCCTAGGCTGCCGTTGTTGAGCACTGATTCTTGTGTTCCTACCAAGACACCTATAGGGGGCTCTAGAGTTCCTACGAGAGAGCATCTAAGGCGTCATAGATCGGTAGCGCATTGTCACAGGCGAAAAATGTCCGTAAATTCCAGACAATTTTTTATGACTACAGACAAAGACTGTCCGAAAGTTGCAGACTAATATTGTTTTAGTGCAGACAAAAACTGTCTGCAAGCCGTTTTTCTGTGTCCGCGACAATGTCACAGTGTTTCTGCAACTGGGTGTTTGTCAAAATTAAAAGCTACAGGTTTGAACAAACAGTCTGCATTTTTGTTTTGACAGCTGTGTTAAGATCAGTGAGCATCTTTAGATTATTTGAATGCAGTCTTTCCATGATGTAACGCTACAAGAAAAGAATCCTATGGATTAAGATCTGCCGAGCAGTAAGGTTAATCAACCTCCAGCATAAACATTTCTATAATTCAGAGCAAAAACCAGATAAAAAATATGTGTATAGAAATATAAGCCTTTATTTCTGGATAGACTTTTTTTTACACCCTGTGTACCTATAAAAATCAGTACCATTAATGCCTAATAGTGTTAGTAACTTATGAAATACATTTATAAAACTTTCACTTTATATAAAATGATTGAATTGTGCATACATACTCACTACTAAATTTAAACGGTGCTTGAACCAGCCAAGAATGTATCATTAATGTTTGTATATTAGTAAATTATTGCACATTCAGGGATAGGTGAGCACACTACAAAAATTAAGAAATACGATGTTGGGAGACAAAAGCCTAATGTTGTGAATGTGATTTTTTTTTTTAGGTAATGCATATGAATTATTATGTATTATAATATGCATTACCAAATTAATTATTTTATTCAAGTACAGGTTATGTAATTAATTGTAAAAAAAAAAAAAAAAAAAAAAAAAAAAAAAGGAGAGGGGGGGGGGAGAGAATAAAGAAATTATGTATCAATGGATATATTTTTTTAATAATACAAACACTGAATGAGTACAAAACTTTGAATAAACATCATAAAATACAAGAATGCTTAATCACAAATATAAACATCAACTTTTTTTTCTTTTTTTATATATAATTTTACTCATTTAATAATATTTCATTTTATTTTAAATTAATCTTATTGTTGTGGATGAGTTACTTAAAGTACTTACCACAATAATTAATACAGCGGACTGCAAACAAATAGATTTTATTAAAATTGAAAATGTGTATCGAAAAGCGGTTATGAAACTAATCTTATTTTAGGATTACAAAAACAAATTACACCAAGCATGGTGACAGATATGAAAGAGGGTTGCCAACAATTTAGCCGCTATATACACTTATTTTATTAATTATACTGGCCCACAGGCTATAGTTTGTGCATCCCTGAAATACATTTTTAAATCTTGCATTTTAGAATAAAAAGACTGAATAATAAACTTACTACTATATTTAATCGGTGCTTGTAACCAGTCAAATGAGGTGCTATAGAACTTGAAGCACAACAACAGTCACACAATTCACAATAGTACTGTATTTGTTCAACACCTCTGATTTCAGTAACATATTGCATGCCTAAAAATATACAGGAACACACATAAAATACAGAACTTTAATAAATTAATTCATAATATAAAACAATTTTTATACAGAAAGTAAAATTCATGAGTGGAAAAAAAAGAGTTAAACCTTTAAAATTTCATTTTTTCTTTTTAATAGTAATAAGGAAAACATTTTAATATTAAACTGCCAGAATTATACAAGACACACATACAACACATACAAAAGTGTCCTCTATATTTTAACAGATTGTATTATATACTAGTAGGCTCCCGCCCATGCTGCATTGGGTCTGGATTCCTAGTGCCTGGAGCAACGTCTTTCACGGGCACTTCATTTTAGGTATTTTATCAGACAATAAAAGCTGCTATTATTCAAGAACTACAATTTTTAATATAGGTATATTTCAGCACCTATTATATATTTTAGTTTTGACATAATGTATTTTATAGCTCTACAATATTACCATTTGATTCCAATCAACACAACAAATAAAAAGAGATATTCTTTTCAAAAGAATTAAATAAAAAATAAATAAATAAATTTTAATAAGTTTAATCATTACCTACTATATTACCATTTTTTCAATAAATATAATAAAAAATAAAAAATTCCCCTTTCCCAAATGAATCAAATAAATAATGTAACAGCCATTACGATGCAACGTAGACGATTGAAATGAAAGAATAAATTTAAGAAAATGAAACGGAAAAATCAATGGATAAAATTGAAAAAGAAAAAATAATTAAACAAAATTCAAATTTAAAAGAAGCTTGATGAGATGCATCCCTTAGGGGTACCAAGCTACCCCTCTGCCAATTATTGTAACTCTGCGATCAATAGCCTGAGGTCCAGAGCACAAACATTTCTCTTTATTTATAGAAATACAACTTTTACAGGGTTGTTACACAAATGTAGGGAAAAAAAAATTCTCTGTGGTTTCCCCGTATGTTTGTATGATGTCCTTAAGTGGTTCTATTTGAACAGCATATATAATAATATTAAAACTCTAATAAACTACTACGTCAGAAACGCCAAAAGAAAAATTTTTGCGATGTATACAGCTGTTTTGGTAGCCTTACGCGTACCGTCTTCAAAGCGTCTGTCAAGTTTTAATATTCCAACGCCAAGTCTCCTGTTATTATAAGCATATATAATAATTGTATTACAAGATTCTACTGTTTTCATACCTGGAATCACAATGAAAAGAACTGACAATCAAGTAACATTACTATTATACATTTGATATTAAAATATTTATAAAAGTAGGAAGCACAAAAATCCTTTTTTTATTAAGATGCCTAGGCCTAAAAAAATTTACAATTCAGACGAAATAATAAATAAAAAATGACACTGATCATTAATTTTATGCACTCAAGTTTAAATGAATTCAGGGGAGAAAAAAAAAAAAAAAAAAAAAATCTGGTGTGAAACAACTACACGATTTCCATTACCTACTACAGTTAAACATCGAAAATCCAAAAATCTCTAATATCCCGATATTTTCCCAGTTTTAGTTTTACTTTTAAAATAAGATTTTACTGTACCTTATTTCTACATTCCACGTGAACCGAACACTGAATACATAAATATAGTCATAATCTTAAATATTTTTATACTACTTGATTATTAATTAAAGAATTTATTTTATTTTATTTTTTAGAAATAAGGTAAGTTAAAAAAACGGAATTAAAAAGGGAAAAAAAAAAAAACCATTAGAGTAAAACAGCTTTAAATTTCTGAAATGTTTTTAAAAAATCAACATGAAAAGTACTTTTTTTTTTTTTAATTATTTTATTTGAGTATTTTTTAATGAATGAATAGTTTATCAGCAGTTATTTAGCATGCATTATCAGTTGTCCATAACATTTTAGTTTAATGTGCTTATATTTTAATTCTAAATTATTATTTAAATTCTAAATTAAATCTGTTATATTTTCATTTTATAATTTAAATTCGCCAATTTGATCATTGTTTATTTTCACTAGCATAAAAATTGCTTTTTGTATATGTTATTATATCATAAAAAAATTGTTTTTAATAAACCTCGAAAATCCGAAATCACCACAGCTCCGTCGATTTCGTATTTTCAAGGTTCATTTGTATTACACGTATTATATGCACTTTTTGGAGATAATGTGATCAGAAGACATAGAATTGAGCTAATGAAATAGACAACTAAAAATTTTCCAGTAAGAGAAAGTTAATAGGGGAGACCCGTGTACCTAGGGCCACCCCACTTTATTTGAATAATATTTAATTTTCAATTGGGCGAGTAACAACACCAATTGCTACTTTTACAACTACTTTGGAACTTTTGAGGAGAGAGTTTTGAGAAGTTACATGCAGAAAACAAATTTACATGGTTTGAAGTAAAATTTTGCAGCTCATCTCTTATGCTATTTCACAAAGGAAAGCCAAATATTTTTCTTTTATTTCTAGTGTATAATTTTGCTTGTTATATTGAGTAATAAATGAGATATTTAATTAGTCCTCTCTGCATGTGGATTTTTTAGTGGAAAGCATTTTGAATGAAGTTATCAAAACTTGTACCTAGGGCCACATAGCTGCCTTGTACCTAGGGCCAGTGTGTTTGGACCTTTTAACACTTTCGAGACCGCATATTTTTGTCTTTTTGTCGGTAATGTCCGCCTGTGGGCGTTTTTATCATAAGTTACAATTTTTCAAAACAAATTTTCCGTATTCACATTAATATTACAAATGGATATGGATTATGATCAAACTCTCTCTAATCAAAGTATTTGGATCCATAGTATACTGATTGCACAAATATGAATATTGTGTATATTTTTTAGAAACAAATAACATACAAATTGCAAAAAAAAAAAAAAAAAAACAACCACTGGTGGAGTTTCATATTTTCAAATGACGTGAATATACGTCAGTGGTCGTGAAAGTGCTAAGAAACACAGTACAGCCTATAGTAATTGGATGCTGGGAAACCCTGGTAAGCCAATCACTATATATGACGTTGCTGAAAATGTTGGCAAGTCCTATCCGTCGGCCTTTACTCCTGTAAACATTCTATCAGGCTTTCGTGTATCCGGCATATGGCCAATGAATCAAAACACATTCACTGGGGATGAATATTTAAGTTCAATTGTGACCGATAGAACTGGATGCGTTTGTTTCGTGTCCTGTTGAAATTTCGAAACCTTCAACATCTAACATCTTTTCGTGTGTCGTGTTTTAACAGGTACGAACCTAAGCAAAACCTTTACCTAAAACAAAACCTCCCATATCAAAGAAAAGATGTGACCGAAAACCAGAGAGATCTAGAAATCCAAGAGACACTCCAGAAAAAAAAAAAAAAATTGAAGAAAAAAAAAAAAAAAAAAACATTCTGTTAGAATATCTCAAAGAAAGAAAAAAAAAAGTGAAAAATTCCGTGTTTCAAATTCAGGCAACAACATGATAATTATTATATGATAAATAAATACATCACTTGATATTGTTTCTTTTGTAAATATATGTTTATATGCTTATTTTCTATTCATTACAAAGTGAAATCTGAATTTGAGAGAATGGCCATAGGTACAATAAGGTCCGGCCCCAGGTACAATGACGGTGTTGTACCGAGGGCCACGAGTGAAGTTTTTTTAAAAACCTTCTATTTGTCGGGCTTTATTATTTTAGGTATTTATATTAATCCCAATTGGAAGTAATTAGTCCTAAAGGTATGTTCATATCAGTTTGATAATTTTAATCAGGTCAAGGGCTCTGCTTTTGGGGATTGAAAAAAAGTGGCCCTAGGTACACGGGTCTCCCCTACACGTTCGTAAAGACATAAAATAGAGTTTACATAGCAAGGGGGGGGAAAAAGGGGTAGAGGTTTTTTTTTATTTGATACACCAATTTCCGAGATCTAAAACTGATCTATCTGATCAGGATGACTATTAATTTTCCTGTAATAACAACGAGAAAGGATATCTAAAATGGGTTTATCTAACAGTTTTCAAGAAAATCTTTAGAGCCATTTTTGAGACACCAATTTTTACCAAAATCTGGAATATTCAGTTGTTGACTGGAAAAAATCAATTACATACAAAAGGATATTTAAAAGAGGGTTAATATTGCAAGTTTGAAAAAAATCCATACAGCCGTTTTGAAAGGAATCCACTTGCAGTACCTGAAATTCAGCTATTTATACAGAATGCCTATCAATTTTCCTGAACTAACCAACTATATCATTAGAAAGGACATATAATAGAGTGTTTAAGCAATATATTTTTCCTTTTATGCTTTTTTAAAGCCAATCCATGTTGTCGAAAGTTAATCTATGAAAACAGAAACACATTCCACAGACTCCTGTCTTCTGAAACTGGTTTCTTCTCATTCTTTGAGAACACATCATAGTTTCGTCCCCTCCCTTCCTTTGTTGAACACCTGCTGTCGCAGACTGCTCCATTCCCTGAATACAGGACCGCTGGCAGGGGAGCAAAGTACAGAAACAACACACTTTATTGGTGTAGGAATAAGATGGGCAGAGGAAGAGACACTCCAGTCAGGATTGTTCGGTTTTTTCCATAGTGGAAAAAACCTGGTTAAAACCGTCCCAGACAAAATACCGTTTTGTCCACTGTTAATTATTTGTGAGTACTAAATTAAAAATTATCTTTATTCTTTCCATATATATAAAACAATTCTTTAATTATATGTGTATACGTATAGAGCTCATGAAATACAGTCACCTGGTTGCCATTGGAGACCATTATTTTTTAACTGGCTATGTTTTCAATTTTAAGAAAATTCAACTTTTTTTTTTTTTTTTTAATATTTTGGTGAAAGAATTGGTCCCAGAATCGGGCTCTGATTCTATTTTCGATGTAGGTTAACTCTTGCTGTTTTGATTCCTGCATCTCTCAGCACTTTTTAAGACGCTGTGTTGAATCAATACACAATTAGGGAATGTATATATCTGCGTGCATGTTTCAGAACTCGGTGTTAAATTATTGCAATTTTAATCCTTTGTAAATAAAATTATATTTTAAAGGCTATGCATTTTATTTCAGCATCGTGAAGAAACGTTACATAACAGTGCATTTCCCATTGTTTTGAAGAAAGCGGAATCGTAGCATCTAATGAACCGGTAACAGATGAAGAATCAGCTGCGGTAGACTCGGAGAATAACAACGAAACAGTTATCTATGACTTCAACGATTACATCCCAGAAAACTTAGCAACATACGAAGCTGAAAGAGCTACTGCTCCATCTGTAGATGACCTTATGGACTTTTAATCCGCCGATGAAGATGAACAAGAAGAAACAGAAGCACAGCCCGTCCCTCCTTTCAATATTGCACTGAAGGGCTTAGAGATAGTGAAAGCCAATTTTCTTTCACATAAAAATCAGGAAAAAAACTTGCAAAGTATTTCAATCCTGGAAGGTGCTACATTCACTTTGAACTCAATGACTAAAAAACAATCCACTATTACAGACTATTTTCAACCTGAACTCCAGGATTCACAACTAAATGTGTTAAAATGATCTTAAAATGGTATGCATGTTCTTTTTGTAAAATATAAACTGTAATATCTTTTGAATTTACTAACTTTAGGTTTTTTTCTATTTAATTTTTTTTGCTTTCTATGTATTTCATGTATTTTATGTTTTTTTTACCCAGTCCCTTGAGAAACATAAAATTGGGGTTTCACTGTAGCAACTTTGAAGAAAATTGTTAGAGCCATTTTTGAGATACAGACTTACGGGCCCCACTTTCGGTTTTCCAATTTTCACCAAAATTTGGAAAATCCGTCTGTACACCAGTTCTGTCTTAATTCTGAAGTTTTGTAGCTGAATCTTTATTAGTTTCGGAGCTATGATAGTCAGAAGATTCCCCACACACATACACACTGACAACTGCCAAAAACAGGGCTGCCAACCTCTGGGAGCGCTAAAGTGTAGTTAACAAACAAGAAAAAGTGTAGTTTTAAGGTACAAAGTGTAGCCGCTAAAAAATAAGAAAATGCTTAAAATAAATAAGCATAAAATCTTTTGTTTACATTAAGACTTACTTTCTGAAATTTATTGATTTATTGATAACAATCAAACATACAAAATATCACTGCATTCTTTTAAAAATAACATTGCATACAAAATTTTTTCTGGCAATTATCGAAATACCTAACAACAATTAGATACAGTTTAACAGCATTTTGATCAGTGCTTTCATCAGTTGCCATCGAAAACGACAAATGTTTCAAATCGCCAACGATATCAGAACAGGTTATTTTTGCCATGCATTTCAATAGGGCCGCTGTCTTTGTTCTACCGCTAGGACACTGTCTGGCGATTTTTGAATCCGGGAACATAGCTCTAAATAAATTTCCAGCATGATTTGCAGAAATTGGAACATTATGTCACTTAGAAATGATGTAAAGAGCATTTCTGTTTTGGTAGTCTTTGATGCTGCATCACTTTTCACATAAAAACTGGATGGCAAAGGCTTTATCGTTGCTTTTATTTTACTTAAACGCTTGTGTCAGCTTGTTGCAATATGACGCGAACAATCATAAAGTCCACGATGATTTACGCGAAAATTGCTATTACATATTGCACAATATGCCTCATGGGGTGAATAATCATGGGATGAATCTACAGATTGCAAACACGGCCACAGAATCTACAGAATTTGCAATCTACAGATTGTAGCAGAATACTCCGATAGAGATTTTTGATCAGGAACTTTTTTTTCTTCTTTGTATTATCATCATCATCGCACATTTTAACTTAAAATACTATTAAATAAAAAACTAAATAAATTTGTACACTCTTATGCAAAAAATAAGAATAAATAAATGCAGAAAAGCAAGTCTAGCCAACAACAAATGCACAACACCGAAAATCGAAAGTAAACAGATTAGACTAGCTCTAGCGATAGAAAAGGAATTCTCCAAACATCCAATCACCATGCGTACACAGTCACGCTATCCTCACAGTTTATGAGGAGAAAATGAAACAACCTATCAACATCCGGAGTTTTCAAGCTACTTCATTCATAACAGCGATTTGGAAATACGGTGTGAAATCGTAGTTCGCTCATTGTAAACAAGATGATGGTGGGGAAAGGAAAAGTGTAGCTTTAAGTATACGATGTGTAGAGTGTAGTAGAAGCAGGCTAAAGTGTAGTTACTACACCAATTGTGTAGTTGTTGGCAGCCCTGCAAAAACCACATTTTTGGACTTGGGAGACCTTAAAACATGTAAATCAGGTCAAATCTCGATATCGAATTTTGGACCAAATACAATACTTCCATTACCTATGGTAGTCAGGTAATGGAAGTAATAATCAACAAAAATTTCAATTTTCCATATTAATATGCATTATGAATGATATGCATATGAATTTATATATAAAATCTATTAAATTGAAAAATAAAATTTGCATAAAAAGTACTTTTTTTACCTGCCTTATGCAGATTAAAGAATATCTGACTAGCTGATATTGTTATTTAAAAAAAAAAAAATCACTGAAATATTTGAATTTTTTAAAGCAATAATTATTTGAATCATGCTATTTTTCTGATAATTCCATTTTTTTTTTTTTTCAATAAATATTGAAGCATTAATAATTAAATTTAAGGATTTGGAATGAGTTAGCTGAGGTTAATGTGCTCTTTGCATTTATGTACTTATTAGGTGTGTTTAAATAATAAATGAGATGAAAATACTTTCCAGGAATTCCAGTCTTTAGTTTACTGTGCAATTCAGCTTGAAGTTGAGCTGGCTTGTCAGATTTTCTTCGAATAATTCCTGGTGAAGCTATTACAGAAAAAAAAAAAAAAAAAGACAAAATGAACAAAGTATATATATATATATACATATATATTTAAGTTATTGATAGAAACAAACTCACGTTTTGGATATTTTGACTGGTCCTATAAAAAATAAAATAAAAAACTTTATTATTATACAACTACAATGTTTAATTTAAATCAATGATGATGATAGAGCAGTAAAATTATTGAAACATTACAGAAACTTTTAGACAAGAACTTTTTATGGGGCCATTAATACAGCTGACTGGGATATAGAAGGTCAACTCAATCATTTTGATAATGATAGATGTATGGAAGGCTGCTATCAAAATTAATAACTGTTTATATATATATATATCTGTATATCTGATATTAAATTTACTATTTACAATAATAAACTAGATTGCATAGGTAGAATACAGTGTTGTGCACGAACGCGTTCATGAGTGTAGCTAAAAAATTTTGAGTTGAACTTCGCTCGTTTTTTAAATTATGAACTTGAGTTGAACGAAACTCGTTTTTTTCACGAACTTGAGCGTGAAAAAGCAATTTAAACTCAAACTTATATTAAATATTTTTATCTGAAATATAAAAAGGAAAATAGAAGAAGAAAAGGACAGAAAAGAGAATAACTGTGCAAAATGGATCCCGGAAAAAAGGGCACTTGGAAAAAAAAGGCACTGGTAAAAATGGCACCACAAAAAAAGAGCACCCGGAAAAAAGGGTACTTTTGCGATTTGCAAATCACAAAAACAATAAACATCAAATAATGAATTTAAAGAACAATTTTAATGATACATTTTTAGAAATTTCAATCAATTAAGTTGGTACCACTTTCACTTAGTATATACCTGGGGGAAGGGGGGGGGGGGTCTAGGAGCAGATTGAAAGAGAATAATAATCCTTTAATAATAATAATAATCCCCTTCTTACTGATTTTAATGAAATTTTGTCTAATGGAGCCTTCACACACTGGCAACTGGAAAGCTTCAATTTCGGTTTCTTTTGATATTTCTTTGATGTGGTTTTTGAGAATCGAAGCTCGCTCTAGCCCTCGCTCACAAACCCCCTAGTGGGATAATTGCATGGGAACTGTTTTTTTTTTTTTTTTTTTTTGTAAAAGAGCAATAAAAAGTATTGTCCTTCATTGTAAATGTGTGCAAAATTTCAAGGGTCGCTTTCGGACAATGGATAATTTATGAGTTTTGAAGCTCTGAATGTTGCCAGTGTCTGAAGAGTCCTTTACAATGAAGGATATTACTTTTTATTGCTCTTTTACAAAAGAAACCCCCTTCTCATGCAATTATCGCACTAGGAGGTTTGTGAGCTTCAATCTCCTAAACCACATTAAAGAAATATCAATAGAGCCGACTTGCAGCTTTCTAAGTTGCCAGTGTCTGAAGGGTCCTTAATAGTCACTTGCTGTTTGTGACAAAAATACAGTGTCACAAATACTTCAGGGGCTGAAGGGAGGTGTCAGAGGGGAAATAATTTTTTTTATGTCACCTTGTTAGCGATTTTAACGATATTCTGTATTACTATCAGTTAGTCTTTACGAAAATCACAATAAGTATTGTATTTAGTAATACAAATTGTATAAGTGTATAAGTGTTGTATTTTTTTTTTTTTTTTTTTTTTTTGTATTTAGCTTGAGAGGGGGGGGGGGGGCAAGGAGTTTGTATAGATTCAAAAAAAGGATTTTTTTAAACCACTCTATTATAGATTGAAATAAAACTTTGTGTAAATACCACTTACCGCTTAAGAAAAATTATAAAAAGTGTTACACATATCTTGGAAGGGTGAGGGGTGAGGGCGAAATGCTTGGTTTTATATCACCATGTTAACTATTTCTCTGGATTTGCATAAATATGACTTAATCTTTATTAAAATTATAATAAATGATGTACAGTTGAAGGGGGGCAAGGGGAGAGGGAATGTGGAAATTAAATATTTTTATACCAGCCTATTAATCATTTTTTGTTAAAAATTTTTTGTATATATTACTAACCAGCAGATTATGCCTGCTTCGCTGGTAACTAAATTTAAATGAATTTTCAAAGAATTTAATCACAATTTATTTTATCTAACACATTTTGGGCTTTGTAACATAATTAAAAATTCCTTTTAAGGTCAAAATAACGTATTAGAAATTAAATAACAGATTTCTTCCATTTTGCACTCATTTCACAACAATGCTCTGTGGTCTTATGAGAATGAATCAACAACTGCTTACAAATTTAATGGATTTTGTAAGTAAGAATAAGTAAGTTGTAATTTAAAAATTGCATCTGTTACAATTCCAAAACTGATAACAAAAATATATATATATATATATATATATATATATATATATTCATTAGTCTTTAATAGACTGTTTTTTAATATAGACTCTTATTTTAAGATAAAAGCAATCAAATTATAACACATTGTGAAACTTTGCAACGTAATATGTGTAAATCTGATAACTTGATGTATATAGTGTCCCCACAAAAAATGAACAGTTCTTAGAGCTCTTTTTAAAAAGTTTGACATCTATGCAGTATTCTTAAAATAAAGTCATCAGTTTTTACTAAAAAAAAATGACCGACCTTCATCAAAAGCAATTGAATGATATAATAATAACAGGAGACTTGGCGTTGGAATATTAAAACCCGAATAAACTACTACGTTAGAAACGCCAAAAGAAAAATATCTGCGATGCATACAGCTGTTTCAGTAGCCTTAAGCGTACTGTCTTCAGTGCAAAAAGAATTCTAAATCTGGAGAAGTGCTCATGTATATAGGAGAGGGACCAAATTTAGTTCAACCAATAGGATTATGGGAAAGGTGGAGTGTGTGGCCAATAGGAATTTAGGAATGTTAGCTGTGTAAACAGTAGAAAAATTAAGAAAATGTGGACTGAATGTAAAATTTCCAACAATCAGACAAATAGGGAACAGCGAAATCACAATTTACAAGGTTTTTAAAATTTTTATAAATATGAAAAGCTTCAAAGAAATCGAGTTCATGAATGGATTTAGGTTTGCAAATTATTTTAGCTGAATTAAATTTAAAATTATGATTTTCCTCCCAGCAATGTTTAGCAAACAAGAAACCAATAAATCGGCTATTTCATGAAATAACTAGACAAGTCAGTTAAAGTATATAATATTATTGTATTCTACGATTTAACTAGGTATTCTATAGAATAACGATTACTTGATCATTAAAGTATGAAATGATTATACATAATCCCCCCTAAATTTTGGGGAATGCCATTAATTATTCAATATTTACCACATTTGCCGCTTATTTTAGCAGTGCTGCAGCACAAAATTTTGCATATTTTTCAGACACATGCACTTTGAGATAGGAGTACCCACAGTGATTTTTTTTCATGTACGCAAAGTGTACAGACGTTCGAAATACTGGCTGCTGCAGTACAAAATTGTGCATATGTTTCAGATTCATGCATATTGAGATAGGGGTATCCAATGATTTTTTATTTTTTTATTTTCATGTACTCAAAGCGTACAGACGTTCGAAATACTGGCTGCTGCAGTACAAAATTATGCATATGTTTCAGATTCATGCATCTTGAGATAGGGGTATCCAGCGATGTTTTTTTTTTTTGTTTTCATGTACGCAAAGCGTACAGACGTTCGAAATACTGGCTGCTGCAGTACAAAATTGTGCATATGTTTCAGATTCATGCATCTTGAGATAGGGGTATCCAGTGATTTTTTTTTTTTTTTGGTTTTCATGTACGCAAAGCGTACAAAGTTCGAAATACTGGCTGCTGCAGTGCAAAATTGTGCATATGTTTGAGATTCATGCATTCTGAGATACAAAAGTTTACTTAAAATGCATGAAATAAAAAAATATGTAAAATTTTGTACTGCATCTTAAGATAGGTGTATCCAGTGATTTTTTTTTGGTTTTCATGTATGCAAAGCGTACAGATGTTCGAAATACTGGCTGCTGCAGTACAAAATTGTGCATATGTTTCAGATTCATGCATCTTGAGATAGGGGTATCCAGTGATTTTTTTTTTTTTTTTTGGTTTTCATGTACGCAAAGCGTACAAAGTTCGAAATACTGGCTGCTGCAGTGCAAAATTGTGCATATGTTTGAGATTCATGCATTTTGAGATACAAAAGTTTACTTAAAATGCATGAAATAAAAAAATATGTAAAATTTTGTACTGCATCTTAAGATAGGTGTATCCAGTGATTTTTTTTTGGTTTTCATGTATGCAAAGCGTACAGATGTTCGAAATACTGGCTGCTGCAGTACAAAATTGTGCATATGTTTGAGATTCATGCATTTTGAGATACAAAAGTTTACTTAAAATGCATGAAATAAAAAAATATGCAAAATTTTGTACTGCAGAAGCTAGTATTACACACGTCTGTACACTTTGCGTACATGAAAACAAAAAAAAAGTCAGTGGATACCCCTATCTCAAGATGCATGAATCTGAAACATATGCACAATTTTGTACTGCAGCAGCCAGTATTTCGAATGTCTGTACGCTTTGCATACATGAAAACCAAAAAAAAAAAAAATCACTGGATACCCCTATCTAAAAATGCATGAATCTGAAAAGTATGCACAATTTTGTACTGCAGCAGGCAGTATTACGCACATCTGTACGCTTTGCATACATGAATTTATGATTAATTAATTTATAAAATAATTTTGAAATTGTTTATTTTATACCTTAACAGTCTCATTAGTTATTTCATAGAGTAACTAGTTATTTCATAGAATAACTTGGTAAAGTATGAAATTTTTTATCTATTATATACTTTAACTAACTTGTCTAGTTATTTCATGAAATACCTAGTTATTCTATGAAATAACTGAATTATATACTTTAACGGTAACATATATACGTTTTAATAAACACTGTGAATATATCTGCATAGTCTAATCCTTTTATATTATCTCATTTGTGGCCCTTCATGGCCCATTCAACAGCGAAAGTGGCCCTCCAGCCAAAAAGGTTGTGCATCCCTAATATAACATATTTGAAACTTTTGGGAATCCATGTGAAAGATAATAAATGGTAAGCATTCAATTTTAGAAATGATCATTCAATAGGAAAATTCTAATGAATTTAAGAAAATTAGTCAGAATGTAATACATATGAAATTTTTTAAGCTTCTCTGTGAAAGAACTATGCATCATATGCCTATCATTTCATATAATGATCATACATTAGTAAAACAATGTAACGTATACCAGTTTTTACTTTTTATTCTGTGTCAAACAACTTAATAAATAATTTTTTTTTTTACTTTCCGAACACTATAGTGAGGAAAGTATTGTAATCATGTCAAAAATCCGAATTCGAGATTTTGATGTTTCTATACGTTTTGAGGTCCCCTGAGTCCGTTTTCACTATTTTTACGGTGATGTATGTATGTATGTGTGTATGTTTGTGAACACGCTAGCGTCTAAAGGCTTTGTTCGATTAACCTGAAAGTTGGTACGTATATTGTAAGTCACCATAGTACGAACCCTATAGATTTTGGTGAATCTAGCACTTATAGTTTTTTTACAG
Source organism: Salticus scenicus (assembly GCA_963930645.1). Taxonomy (NCBI): domain Eukaryota; kingdom Metazoa; phylum Arthropoda; class Arachnida; order Araneae; family Salticidae; genus Salticus; species Salticus scenicus. The sequence goes on from OZ005662.1 coordinate 5,288,971, forward strand.
GGACACAAAGAAAAATTCTTTATCATTATGGCCTATGGGACCAAAATCTTAAAAGTGCGATAGCATCTAAACGCCTTATTCAATTGAGCAAAAATTTTATACCCATATTATAGGTCACAGATACTCAATCTGTATAGATTTTGGAGAATCTAGCACTTATAGTTTTTTTACAGGGACACAAAGAAAAATTCTTTATCATTAAGGCCAATGGGGCCAAATTTTTAAAAGTGTGATAGCGTCTAAACGCCTTATTAATCTGAGCAAAAAAATTGTACACATGTTATAAGTCGCATTTGCACCAACTGTATAGATTTTGGTGAATCTAGCACTACAGTTTTTTTACAGGGACACAAAGAAAAATTCTTTATCATTATGGCCTATGAGACCAAATTTTTAAAAGTGCGATAGCATCTAAACGCCTTATTCAATTGAGCTGAAAATTTGTATGAATATTATAAATCACTGTTGCACTAACTATAAGCATTTTGGTGAATCTAGCATCTATAGATTTTTACAGGGACAAAACGAAAAATTCTTTATCATTATGATCTAAGGGCTCAAAGTTCAGTAGCGTTAAATAAAACCTCGTGTGATATATGGAGAAAAAAACACTCTATTATGGTTTTCTCTCTTTTGTTTGTTTAGCAATTCCTCTTTCTTTATTTTATCTACAAAACTGTTAGTTACTCAATGTTCGGAAAGTCGAGTGGAGTCACTCCAGATTTTTTTTTTTGAATAGCAGAATTCAATAAAATGTATTAGCAAAAAAGTGAAAACCTCTAGTTGTTTCACATTCTGTATAAATGTTACGCATTATTTTATTTATTTATTTTTTGTTTTTTGTATAAATGTTATGCATTGTGGTCGCATTTTACAAAAAATGCATCTGTAGTGAAAACTCTATGCCACTAATACTTAGTGGGTCCACTCCTGGCCCTGATGACTGCACAACTGGGTATATTGACAAAATAAATTTTTGGATATGTTCAAGGAATATTTCATTGTACAAAGCTTGGATAAGTGCTCTCTTAACTGCATTAAAGATACCAGGTTTACATTCAGATTTAGATCCAGACTATTATCAGTAGTAATGTTATGGTACTGAAGCAATTTCTTTTTTTTTTTTTTTTACCTAGATACAGGGAAAAAAAAATTATGATGAATACAGTAAAATTGAATATAAAAAAAGTTGTGTGAAGAATAGATGGGTTCTAACAATATTATGTTATAAATTAAAATTGTACTATCTTTGAGTCAAGTGAACATCCCACTACTATCCTGGATACTTACACGCTTACAGATATGTCTTTACTGGTCATCACAGCTGAATTTGTAGCTGAGTTCATTGCTTGGTTCGTGATCAAATGCATCCAGTACAACTGAAATTGTAGTAGTGCTGTGCAATGGCAATAAGACAGTCGGGGTCAGCACAATGATTTTTTCAATCTTAGCCCTCACCCTCCTTCCACACATCCTAGTCACTGAGTTATCCATGAATTTTAGTATCCCTATTACACATCAGATTACTGACTGCCAAAAGTTATTCATTTCAATATTCTATATCTATTGTAAGGTATATGCTTAAGCAATTTCATCGCATTCGAATAACATTTTTTTGGCATATTTAAAAATCTTACGATTTTTTATAGGGAAGAAAAAAAAAGGGGGACTTAGGGACCATTTTGCCAAAATAAGGGACTTTTAGGGACCTAAAATAAGTTAAGGGACTTTCAGGGACTTTACAGACCACACTAAATGCCCTGCAGTAAGCATAAAAGACTATTTTACATATTGCTAATCATTGATTTTTTTAAAATATGTATATTTTTCTTTTCCCCCCTTTTTTTGGGGGGGGGGAGGGGAGGGGGGAGGAATAGGTTATGGTATAATTTGTAATTTTAAATTATTTAATTTAGATATTTTTTTCTCACAATTTAAAAATAAAGTTTTAATGTGCGTTTATCTGAATAAAATGAATTTTAAAATAAAAAAAGTGGGAGAAGATTTTTTTTTCTTCTGAAATTCATATGAATTAAAAACCAATATTTACCTCAGAAGTAACAGTAGCCGGCAAGCTTTGTGCAACTGCTATAGCTATATTTTTCAGTTTTTCAGTCTGTAAATTAAAAATATGATTTTAAAAACTAGTTATTAAATAGCTTTTAAAATAAAGTATTTTCATGAGATGTTAATTAAAATACATAAATATTTACAACCTGAAATATATATACTATAATGATATTCGTTCATCAAAAGATTAGAAGTACTTACTTTTCGATGCCTCTTCCCTGTAATATGAGTTTCATAAGTGTGAAGGCTGTTCATTGTGATATTGCAAACCTAAAATGAAAATTATACTTTTCAAAAGCAGAGTATATAACTTTATAACAAAATAATGAATATGCAGAAAAGAAATAATTATTGAAATACTGAATTCAAAAAATGACTCTTCTAAATTATTTTTATTACTTTCTTCTATGTTCAAACAGAAGAAAGTAGGGATGGACCGGAAATATCTGGTATCTGGCTGATTTTCCAATATCCAAAATACCCTCAGACATCCGGATAAAAACCACCAGATATTCGGTTAATATGCCAAATATCCGGCTTTTGAATATCTGTTTTTTCTTTTTCTTTCATTAAAATGTGTTAGGTAATGCGAGAAACAACTTTTGCCCCTCTGTTTGGGAGAAAACTCAAAAAACAGCTTCTTAATTCACGTCACTAAAGAAATAATCTCATAAAATTCCACATCTCTATCTTCATTAGTTTGACTGGGTATAGCTGAGTGAGCAAGCAAGTCAATCAGGAGATCTGCCTTTATAGATGTAGATTTCTGCAATTCATTTCTTTTAATTAAAAAGAATATATCTAATGATTATTAAGCAGTTTTCTATTGCGTATTTTTTTTTTTTTTTAAGTTTTGTCATTTGTATGCATAAAAAGGCAAACAAAGCACATAATTCAGACAACATCGCATATTATATTCTGCTAACCTAACTATCAAAAGTGACATATAAGCAAAAGAATATTAAACTAGTATGTTGCGGCCACCACAAGACTTTCTTCTATATTTTTCTATACTAATTCACTAAGTGCAAATAATTTATTAAAACTATTATTTATTAAAATTGTCTAACAGGATGAATGCAAATGATTTTCATCTTAGAGAAAACTAACACTAAATATCCAAAGAAAGACAGTTTTATTGTCTATAAATAACAACTTAAATGTGCTTTTATAATGGTTATTTTACATATCAAGTTTCGTATAGTTATATGACATAGAAGTTGATATAGTCATCCCGTTATAAAAGAAATTTGCAGCAAAGCAACACCCCCTATTGGCTGATATGCATCTAAATTGAATCAGCATGTCAATTTCTAGACCTCTCAAAATGAGTAAATCCGTCAAAAACCAGAAGTTGAAAATTTTTACGAATCCAATACCTTCTTCTATTGAATATAGAAGAAAGCAATAAAATAAAATAAAACTATTATGGCTTATCGTATCCACTGAAATTGAGATTTGAAATCGTTCTGCAATTATGTTTGACAGACTATTATTTTGTGATTTTATGTCACTTTTCTTTAACTTGCATAGTTTAGATCAATTAAAATTTAATAGATATTAAATTTCAAATTGTCATGAAAATAAGTAAAAGAAATAATTAAATTACTCATTAATATTGTCTTGAAAATAGTCTTATAGCTTCAATCATATTTGCAGAATACTTATTTATGTTACATTTGAATGTATGTGAATGGAATCCAGTTGCATAAAAACCAAATGCAAATACCTTTTTTTAATTATAGCGTGCTCTTAAAAAATTGAAAATTTCATGTGTACTGGAAAAGGAAACTGTGATAACTACTGTTATCATTTTTGTCCTCACATTAAGTAAACATTTCACTATCCTTTTAATTTATATTAAATTTAAATATCTTTACTTACCTTTATTGAGGAAACTTAAATCTTCTTGAACTTTTTATTTATTTAAACTCTTCTTGTTTTACTACATGTTATTTATCGGCAATCGCCAATGTTTGTTTACATTTCTTTCGTTGCCATTCTCAGCATTGCAATTCTATCTATTTTAACTGTTGCCATTGCATTATAAATGTTTTATTTAAATTGCAAGATCGTTTGAGCTTTGGCCACAGGGTGGCGTCATTATCGATGTTTGATAGTGTAGGGTTGAAATCCATCATATTTTTCGATCAAGTCATGTCATATTATTAATTTTGGAAGCATTATGTCGCAATGAAAAATGAATCACAAGTCTTGAAAATCAAATACAGTTTTTATTTATATATCTGCAGAAAAAGTCACATTGTAGATATTTCAAGTTCAAATTTAAAAACTAGTTGGCATAGGTGGACTCTGCTCAGTTCCCCATCTTATCATATATATGTTCTCATAAATTTCTAGTGCGAGACATATTATAATCACGTTAAAAGAAATGAATTTAACCAGAGCTTGATACAGTGACAGAATGAAATCCCCGCCTAATAGGCTATCCACCGTTCACTTCGATATATTTATCTCATTCTAATCTATTAATTTATTCTATCAGGGTCGATTCTGTTGTTTAGTTTTCATGCTGCTGTTTCCAATGCAATAATCCTCAAAATTCAGATTTATATGAAAAATTTACGAAATTTTCCTATTAGAATATTTGTATTCAATCATGTTCAAACAAATATCACAAATGTAATTTTGAAGTTGTCTAATGTATTTTATGATCCTCAAAATGGAAGTTTATGCTCAATTTTGCCTTATTCTGACATGTTAAGTAAATCGTAAGTTCCAAATAGGGATGAAACGGATAGTGATTTTGCCGGATACGGATATCCGGACCGGATATCCGTCGGATATCCGGCATTAGTTTTGATTTTTGTTGTGTGTATATTTTTCTTTTTCTTTATTTTAAAACAATAAAATATAAACATATTTCATATACTATTCTTTTAAACACATTTTAAATATAACTTATCTTAAGCATATTTATTTAGCATTCTATTTATTTGTGCAATATTGCGATGAAGAATAAAACTTAAGTCTAACATACTCATTCCTACACTTGCAATTTGTCACAAAAATATAGGTTTTGTTAAGAATTATAAGACAAAAACTTATCATTTACGCATTTTTTACAGTACTAAAAAATGTGTGCTTGATATGTATTAAAAAAAAATTAAACAAAATATTTTACTAATATACTCATAGTTGAAGGGTTGGTTATTTTCATAAGAAAACGTATATATTGTGGCCATCACACACTACTTACTGTTTAAATTGTGCAAAAGTTTAACCATAGCTTCACACAATAAATATTTTACATATGGAGTTTGGTGCAATTTTAATCAATAGATGCTGAGATATAGGCTTGTGAAAAATCATAATAGCAGATCCACTTGTTGGCTGATATACACCTAAATAAAGCCGACATCAGTTGAACGGAATTTTTGTCACACACACACACAAACACAAATTTTTAAAAATTGATCAAACCAGGTTCTGGACCTCTTAAAATGTGTAAATCCAGCAAAAACCAAGTGTAGAAAATTTTTGTAAATCCAATACTTTCGTTTGAGACATTTATAAGAAAACATAAAAGAAAGAAGAAAAAAAAAATCTAAAAGCTTCAAAGGCTTAGTATGTTATGGCCATTACGAAACTTTATTTTATATAACTCTACATAACAAAACTACACACTGTTTAACATGCACAGAAGAAACTTAATAATAGCTTCGCACAATAAAGATTTTAGATATGGAGTTTAGTGCAATTTTAATCAGAAGATTGTGAGATCAAGTGGAGAATCATAGAAGCTGAGGAACAACTGCGACATCTGTTGGTCAATATACACCCAAATTAAGCCAGCTTTCTTTCTCTTGTTATTTGTCTTGCATATCAAGTTAAGTGCAGTTAAATGCTATAGATGTTGAGATTTAGACTTCCCATTCACAGGGTAAATTGCAGTATAGTATAGCCAGCCACTTAAAGACCAATATGCACCAAAATTGAAGCAACATGTTTCATAAAAATGGCCCTCTCACATACCAAATTTTGTATAATTATACACAAATAAATCAAAGATAATTTCTCCATTCACAGGAAAATTGCAGCATAACAGCATCGTTTATTGGCTGTTATGCACAGAAATTAAATAAACATATTTCATAATAGCCCTGTGACATATTTAGTCTTTTTTTTTAATTATACACAGTAGAAGTCCTCCTTTAAATGGGAGAAATCACAGTATAGCAGCGGCACCTATTGAGTAATCTGCACCAAAAGTCGATGGGCACTTTTTTTTTTTGTTGTTGTTAATGCACAACTATGTATAAATTTATATGAAATTCTGTGCATTAACTCTTGAACTAGAGCTACTACACTAAGCTTTTGTCAGACAGACATTTCCCCAAAACGGTCAAATTCAAAATTCTGGTTCACTCAAAATCCGTAAATCCACCAAAAACGGGAAGTTGAAATTTTTTTCGAATAAAATGATTTCTTCTATTGAATATAGAAGAAAGTAATGATTCAAAACAAATTTATATTCTTGTTTCTTTAAATGCTTTTTACTTATTTTATATTTTTATATTCTGTACAGATAAGAAAAAAAAAATTTAGATTATTTATTAAAATCCTTTAATTAAAAGTAAGTTCAGTTTTTCTAATGTACAAAATCATAAACTTTAAATAATTGAGCTTTTTTTTTTTTTTTTTTTTTTTATTCTTTAACGATCTGAAAAGGAAAATACAGACTTCAAGAAAATTTAAATATTACTTCTATTTGAAGTCATTTTAATTTTTGGGACTATATCTATGCAGCGCAATGGGAAATTCTAAATTGAGGTGTTTTAGCAAGATATTCCATTAAAAGTGCAAATTTATATAATTTGGAGCTTTTTTTTTTTTTTTTTTTAAATCCAAATTGAATAGGTAGATGACACGTATAATTGAATAGGTAATGGCACAGACAATGATGCCAGAGGGTCTGCTAGTATAAATATATGGTCACAAAAACAACTTTCTTGTGTTGGGAAAAGTGGATTGTAAATAGAAGGCTGGTTCTAGTCAATAAATGCACATTATTTGACTCATTCTCGAAACAATCTAACAACTTTTACTTCCAAGACTAACAATATTACTAAACATTCTTAACTTATTAAACAAAAATCATGAAAACAGAGTTATATGCACTACTACAGAGGATGAATATTATTTGTTCACGAACAACAATAAACAGCTCTTTTTATTGTTATGGTGAAGATTAGGGGGAATGTTATAGATCACACTGGAAAATCCTAGCTAACTCTGCACAAAATTAAAATAGGCTTTCTATATCTCTTAAACCTGAAGCTACTTTTTGCTAAATTTGTTTGCTAAAGTGGCAAATACGACTTTTGCATTTTTTTTCTTTTTTTACCTTTACAAGCTACAACCGATGTTAAAAAAAAAAAAAAAAAAAAAAAAAAAAGTCTCAAAAATTTCATTTGAGGGGAATTTAAGCTTGAATTTTCTTCTCCGGATATCCGTATCCGGACTGCTGATATCCGGTACCCCGTCGGATATTTAAAACTCAGCCGGATAGGCCGGATACCGGATAGTTACCGGATATCCGTTTCATCCCTAGTTCCAAATACCTTACAGTTTTTTTAAATTGGAAAAATCATAGTCTATGATATTCATGCCAGTATCCTAAATAATATTTCGAAAATGGTTTGACATCTTTACGATGAAAATATCCCTCAAGATTGACGTTTATGTGAAATTTTGCTCTATTTTGCCATGTTAAGAAGTTCGTAAATTTCCAGTAACTTATGAAATTTTTATATTGGAAAATTCATAGTCATTAATATTCATGCCAGCGTCCTAAATAATATTTCAAAAGTAGTCAGACATTTTATGTGAGAAATGCCTAGCTGGTTATCACCCAGGGTAGCTCAGTGGTAGAGCATCCGCGCGTTTAGCGGAAGACCCGGGTTCGATTCCCGGCTCTGGTATTTTTCACATAGTTGGTATAAAAATCAGCCTTCCACTCCAAATTATCTAAAGTGAATTAAGGTTGATGTTAAAATAATTTCTAAAGTAGTCAGACATCTTTATGATGAAAATATCGCTCAAAATTGACGTTTATGTGAAATTTTACCCTATACTGCCATGTAAGAAATTCGTAAATTTCCAATAACTTGCGAAATTTTCAAAGTAGCATATTTATAGTTACTGATGTTCATTCCGGCATCAAAACTGATATTTTAAAACTGGTCTGACATTTTTACAGAAAAAAGTTTCCATTTAATGCACGTTTAAGTGAATTTTTGTCCTATTCTTTTATGTTAAGAAAATCGTAAATTTCTAATAACTTACAAAGTTTTTTAATTCGAATGTTTCAAATAAATAGGGTTCTTGCCAGTATCGAAAGTAATATTTTAAAACTGATCTGACCTCTCTGCGTTTATTTGTTCGTGAGATATCGTGTAAACAGACTAACAAACTAACGGACTAACACACTGACGGACTGACACACTAACAGACACCCTACAGACAGACACCATACAAATTTTATCATTTTTGGATTCCTCACACCTGAAAACGTATAAAAACGTCAAAAAACCGAGGTCAAAATTTTTCACGATTACCTAAGTTACCAAAGAGTTTTCAAATGTATGGACTTCAGACATTAAAGCATTTACTGAATACTTAACGGATTTATTGACTCTCTCTGAGAGCGTGTTCGATTGCGGGTGTGCTACTGAAGAATGTGTAATTTTTATATTAACAGTACTATTAAAAGTATTGTAAACATTAGATGTAAATTGAGGGCCAAGATCAGAGAGGATAAATGAAGGTCTACCAAAGGTAGTAATATAACTAAACAAACATTTAACTATTTTTTCTGCTGATGTATCTTTTAACAGATAAAGTTCAAGATGTTGTGAGAAATTGGCCAATACAGTGAGTACTAACTGACCATTATTAAACGTTCCTACTAAATCAACACTAATAGTATGTCCAGGATGTGTGGGTGTGTAGGTAGGTTGTAAAGGAGCTGGAAGAGTGTTATGATGTTTAGCCTGTAGGCACCGAGTACATGAAGCGACAAAGTTTAAAGTATCTGTATACATTTCTTTCCAAAATTATTTGTTTGACAAAAAATTATATGTTTTATTTAATCCAAAATGAAACAAATCTGAAATTGTTAATGTCTTAGCTTTTAGTGAATAAGGAACAATAATAAGATATGAGAATGTTGAGCTATCGGGAAATTGCTTTTTATACATGAATAAAATAGTTTGAGTATTTTTTTGAAAAACCTTTCTTTAAAATTTCTGTGTAAATTTTTGACAATACAGGATCTTTTATTTGTTCATTTACAAAAGTATCTTCAGAGATCTCTAACAGTGGGTCTTTACTGTTCGAATTTCCAGAAATTAAACAGTTAGTGTATTGTTGTTTGATCTTTTTACAATTTTTATCAGCAAAGTGATTGACAACATTAACATCATCATGTACTATAGGTAGAGGTTGTTTATCAAAAATTAATTCAGGACTAGAGTTCAAATTTTGTTGATTGTTTGTGAAGTCATTTCTCGAAAAATAATCTGCTAATACACTTGATGATCCAGGAATGTGTTCAAAATCAAAAGAATATTCTGAAATTTCCATTAACCACTTAGTGGTAAGGTCTGTAGTAGGATTAGTTGTCTTTTTGTATCTTTTTAATGGAGCACTGTCAGATAAAATTATGAATTTTCTGTTGTAAAAATAATATTTAAATGCAATGATTGATTTATAGATAGCCATTAACTCTAATTTTAGTGCCGGGCAGCGTTTTTCAGATGGCTTCAATGATTTAGAAAAGAAGGCTATTGGAAGTAATTTATTATCGTGTTTTTTCATTAGCACCCTAGCAATTGAAATATTTGAAGCGTCAGTATTTAAATAGAAATCTCTATCCCAATCCGGTAATCTGACCATTGGTGATTCAAAGAAAATTTCCTGAATTTTGTTAAAAATCTGTTGATGTTCAGTAGTCCAATGAAATTTTGATTTTGGCTTTGTCAGATCAATTAAAGGTTGTATTAATTTAGAAAAGTTGGTACAAGAGATTTATAAAATGTTACAACACCGATGAATTTTTTAAATTGCCTTTTGGTTGATGGTGTAGGAAAAGAATTAATCTTTACAATATTTGATTGTATTGGAGAAATACAATGATTTTGAATATGGAATCCAAGATAATTTACTCCAGTTTGATGAAAAGTGCACTTGTTAGGTGCAAGTGATCACAAGTGGGTCCTGGGGGGCCCCATGTGACACAAACTTCATTTAAAAAAAATAGAAACCATATGTTTTCTTTGCAGAATCGTGTTAAGCGGAAAAAATCTGTTTAAAATCATGTGCTACTTTTATATTTTGCCGTATAGGGGGCCCCGGCGCCCCTATTTTTATGTTGTGTTTCATAAGTCTGGATACAGCAAAATATCTCAAAAGGTAAGCAAATTTGCTGAAAACATTGATTTAAAAAGTTTCATGGATTTAAATAATCTATCACATGTGGTATCACGAGTGTGCCCATGTGACACAAACTTCATTTTTTCAATTAGAAACCACATGTTTTCTTTGCAGAATTGTGTTAAGAGGAAAAAATCTGTTTAAAATCATGTATTACTTTTTTTAAAGTATAGGGGGCCCCTTTTTTTTATTGTAATAAAAAATTTGGAAATCCCAAAATATCTCAATAAAAAAGAAAATTCTCTGAACACATTAATTTCAAAAGCTTCGGTGAGCCCCACATGACACAAATTCAACTTTGTCAAACAGAAATCAAACTTTTTCTTCATAGAATATTGTTAAGTGGAAAAAACTATTTTAAATTTAAATGATGTATTGCTTTTTTTTTTTTTTAATACTAAAGTGTAAAAGGACCTAGAGCCCCGAATCTTATATTGTAAGAAAAAACTTGAAAATCCGAAAGTACCTTAATAAAAATGCAATTTTGTTGGATACAATGGTTACAAAAGTGTCATTTACTCAAATGATGTATTAGATGAATTAACGTATGTGGGCCCCCAGGAGCCTTAGGACCCCACATTATACAAACTCCATTTTTTCAAATCATAAATAGGCTTTTTCTTCACAATATCGTATTAAGAAAAAGTATGGTTTATTGTATAGAAATGTATTGTAGAGAAAAGTTTCCATTTGAAAAAATGAAGTGTTTGTCCTGATAGATCATATGGATGCACGACACTTTTGTAATCATTGGGTTTGAGCGAAATTGCTTTTTTATTGAGATATTTTGGGATGTTCAGATATTTTATTACTACATAAAAATAGGGACCCTGAAACCCCTAATCATTAAAATAATAATAATAATAAAGAATACATTTTTTAATGCAGATTTTTTTCCCTCTTAACATGATTTTATCAAGAAAAATGAACGACTTTCCTTTGAAAAAAATTAAATTTGTGTCATGTGGGCCCAGGGTCCAATTTATGATACTTCATAAGATAGATTATTTGAGTGCACAAAAGTTTTGAAATGAATGTGTCCAGCAAAATTTTATTTTTATTGAGATATTTTGGGATATCTGGATTTATTATTACAATATAAAATCAGGGTCCCGGGGCCCCCTATTCTGCAACACGAAAAAAGCGATAAATGACTTAAAACAGATTTTTTCTTCATAATCCGATGTCCTGCGGGGCTCCGGGGTCTCATGATACTCCAGATAATAAATCATTCATACACAAAAAAAACTTTTGAAATTAATGTATTCAGAGATTTTTTTTTTTTTTTTTTTGTTAAAATATTTTAGGATTTCCAAATTTTTGTATTACAACATAAAAATAGGGGCCCCAGGGCCCCTTATGCTGCAAAACATAAAAGCAGTATATTATTTTAAACAGATTTTTTCTGCTTAACACGATTCTGCAAAGAAAAAATATGGTTTTTACTTTAAAAAATGAAGTTTGTGCCACGGGAGAACCTCAGCGGCTCCCGGGACACACTTGTGATTCCACATGTGGTAGATAATTTAAATCCATGAAACTTTTAAAATCAATGTTTTCAGCAAATTTGCTTTCTTTTCTTGATATTTTGGTGTATCCAGACTTACGAAACACAACATAAAAATAGGGGCCCAAGGGGACCCTATGCTGTAAAATATAAAAACAGTACATGATTTTAAACAGATTTTTTTCCGCTTAACACGATTCTGCAAAGAAAAAATATGGTTTTTACTTAAAAAAATGAAATTTGTGCCACAGGGGGCCCTCAGGACCCACTTGTGATACCACATGTGGTAGATTATTTAAATCCATGAAACTTTTGAAATCAATGTTTTCAGAAAATTTGCTTTCCTTTCTTGATGTTTTGGTGTATCCAGACTTATGAAACAGCATAAAAATAGGGGCCCCCGAGGCCTCTATGCCGCAAAATATAAAAGCAGTACATGATTTTAAACAGGATTTTTTCCGCTTAACACGATTCTGCAAAGAAAACATATGGTTTCTATTTAAAAAAATTAAGTTTGTGTCACGGGGTCAGGATTTACTTGTGATACCTCATGTGATAGATTATTTAAATCCATGAAACTTTTTAAATCAATGTTTTCAGCAAATTTGCTTTCGAGATATTTTGGTGTATCCATACTTATGAAACACCTTGTACATATATATGTATATATATATAGAGAGAGAGAGACATATATCAGGGGTGAAACTACTTAGCATGCAAAAACCCTGAAAACTGATATCTGCATACAGATAGGGAAGATTTAATAATGAAATATCATATGGCTACCTGTATTAAATGATATTTGGAGAGTTCTTAATACATTAGAAGGCAAATTAAACATTCAAAATAAGAAATTTCTGTAAAAACAAAATAATTTACATGAAAATCAGGAACAGCAAAAATTTCAAAAACCCTGAATTCAGGGGTAGTCCCTGAAAACTTTCACCCTTGATATATACATAAAAACTTATTTTCTTTATCTTTCAGATGTTTTTGAATAACAAAAAGTATAAATTACCTCACACTGATATAAACCAAATAAATGTTCTGGTGGCTGTAATATTTCAGGCTTAATGTCTTTTTCTTCTTTGATATTCTTTTTTGAATCACGTTCTGGTGATGGTGATAGAGAACGGGATGGGGGTGGAGAAGGTGAATAGGAGACAATTTCCTTTGGTTTTATCTTATACTTAGGGTGGTCTGTCTTGTATTTGTGGGATATTACTGAAATGTCACTTGAATCACTCTCATAGTTTTTCGAAGATTCCTTTTTGATTTTTTTCTGAGTGGATTTTGGAGAATCTGTTTTCTGTATGGACTTTGGAGAATCTGTTTTCTGTATGGGCTTTGGAGAATCTGTTTTCTGTACAAACTTTGGAGAATCTGTTTTCTGTACAAACTTTGGAGAATCTGTTTTATGTACGGACTTTACAGAATCTGTTTTCTGTACGGACTTTACAGAATCTGTTTTCTGTACGGACTTTGGAAAATCTGTTTTCTGTATGGACTTTGGGGAATCTGTTTTCTGTACGGACTTTGGAAAATCTGTTTTCTGTATGGACTTTGGGGAATCTGTTTTCTGTACGGACTTTGGAAAATCTGTTTTCTGTACGGACTTTGGAGAATCTGTTTTCTGTGTGGACTCTGGAGAATCTATATCCATGTGCGAGAAAGAGGAGTCCAAAGTAGCAGTTACACCATCATTTTCTTCTAAAACAAAAGAAAGCAGTTATATTTTTATTTACTTTACTACATTTACTTAACTCTTTAATGTTTATTAGATATAATAAATAAATAATTTCATAAAAATTCTTGAGAGCAATTTTGGATTCTTAAGTGTACATTTAATTTTTTAAAATGCAGACATTTAATTTGTAAATTAAATTTTAGGTATGGATACAAGAAAAAGTTTTAAATTTCAACTTTCTTTATACTTTAATTGTATTCGTTACTAATCTATGAATAAATATTGATCATCATATACAATGCTTTTATTTATATTTATAGCATATCTTCAGCTTATAAATGTTATTTTCAACAAAGGAGAGAGTGCAATTTTTATTAGATGAGTGAACATAAGGCAGGCAGGATGCAGCACTCTTCTGAGATTGTCTGGGAGAAACTCCGTAAATAAATTTGTTAGTAAACATCAGAAACTTAAAAAAAAAACTCTCAACAGTTCAAAATAAGCACAACCCTTCATCAGGTAAAAACTCCGTATGTTATAACACTTTTTTTTTTCCCCTTCAGTTTCTTTATAGGAACCTTTATATCTCCATGAATATATGCAAGAGTCTCATAAAAATTAATATAGATTAATTAGAAGTCTCATAATCACACGCTATAGCCAGAATACATTTTAAGCATTACATTTTTATAGGGAGATATCAAACATTGTTTTTTCTTTAATTTTTCTATTAGTCCCCTTTTTGCTTTCTGGACAAAACTTGTTGAAATATATGAGGAATTCATATTATTTCCTCAGTTAGTTCAGTTAAGGGGACTTAACACCTTTGACAGCATCGGTGAAGTATATCTTATACAAAAGCATATATTTCCATTTAATATTTATAAATTGAACTATATTAGGTTTGAAAAACATATAGTATTATTAAAATGTATTCAAGGCAACATTTCTTAGGGCTTTTGATATATCTTTTAGAGATCTGAAATCTTTAATTTTTTTTTTTTCCTCCAGTTTGCAATTTTTTATGAATTTGTGACCTTTTCAAAATGTTTAAATTTCTACACATATTTAAGAAAATACTTATTATTATTATTTTTTAATGCTTAACAGGATCTGCCTAAAAGAATTTTAGAAAAAGATTTTACAATATAATTTAAAGAAAAAAATATTAAAAGTAAAAAATCTAACAAAAATCTTTTTTTCTTTTTTCCCCTAAATTTTTATATAGACATGCACATTTTAATATTTTTTTATTAACCCTTTCAGACCCGGTGTCCATTACAATGGACACACATTTTAAATCCTTATTTTCTTTAACTCATTCACTCCAGAGTCTTCAGATTTGCTCCATGGTTAGATGAAAGCTTATGGTTTTTGACATCTTTGCATTTCTTGGTTTGGCAACACTTAACATATGTTTACAGTTTGCTTTCTTTGAAGATGGCGTCATGTTCTGGTTTACAAAAAGGCGAGTAAGATTTTTGTTTTTATTTATGTAGATAATGCCTTCTAATTGTGTCAGTGATTTTTTTATATAATTATTGTAAGTTAGTGTAAGCATGGGGAATAGTTTTATTTTGTTATTGATTTTAGTTTAGCCAAATTGCAAAGACGATCACATGTCCATTACAATGGACATGTGGTACTGGTGGTTGTGATTCTTTAAATAGTTACATTATTATTATATTTTTTATCGAATTCATTTTAGGTATTTATACTATTTTTAAAACAAAAAGAAGTTATAAGTATGATAAAATGTTTATTTTTCATTGTAGGAAAATATAATCTGAAAAATTCTAAAGATTTGAAAGAAGTTTTAGATTACATTACAAGTGCTGACTTATCAGACATTGATGAATTGGATTCTGATAGCTTTATTGAAAGTGATAATCTATCTCCTCCAAAAGGTAAATTTTAATAGGATTTTCCCCAGTAATTAATTTAATTGGTAATTAGTTTAATTAATTCAGTAAATAGCTCATATACATTTACGGTTTTTTCAAATATTACCTAACTTTTACTCTTTTATTTTCCTATTACATATTTTACTCTCCTTTTATTTTTGAAATAAACACAAAATAATTAAAATTGCTGAAAAATAATTAGAATTAATTTAATTTAATTTAAATTATCAAAAATATTGAAAATTGACTTATTTCCATTTAGGTACTGATGTTTCTTCTGAAAGTTCCGATAGTGAAGCTTCTGATAGAGATTATGATACATCATTTCACCTTACATCAAAAAAAGATATCAGTTGGAGACGAAGGCCATTTGAAACAAAAGATTTAGAAGTTACTAATGTAACAACAGGTGAAAATTTGGAGCAAAATTGTCCTTTATATTATTTTCAAAAATACTTGACTGAAAGCGGAATCCAAAATATGGTTGAAAAAACTAATTTGTATGCTATTCAAAATGGAATTTCTTTTAAACATGTATGTGAATCAGAAATGCGCATTTTTATAGGCTTATATTTAGCAATGGGCTGCCTCAAATTTCCAATAATTAGAATGTATTGGGAAAAGGAATTGGGTATAAAATTGTTTTATGAAAATATGTCTAGAGACAGATTTATAAGTATAAGGTCTAACTTTCATGTTGTGAATAATTTAGAAATGAAAAGTGATAATAAAGAGAAATTGTTCAAAGTGAGACCCTTATATGATGCAGTTAAAAAAAGATGCAATGAATTGAAGGTTGAAAATAATGTTTGTATTGACGAGCAGATTGTACCTTTCAAGGGAAAATTAGGTATCAAACAATATGTCAAGGGTAAACCTTGTCCTTGGGGAATTAAAATATTTCTATTGTGCGGTGAAAGCGGCATGTTCTATGATTTTCTGATATATCAGGGTTCTTCTAGTGAAATACAAAAAGATAAGTTAGATAAATTCGGATTAGGAGCATCAATTGTCTTACATTTATCTCAACAAATACATGATGCATGTTTTTTGTACTTCGATAATTTTTTTTCTTCCTACAACTTATTTGAAGCTCTATTAGAGAAAAACATATATGCAGCTGGAACTATTAGAATAAATAGATTCAATAATCCTCCATTTCTAAGTGACAAATACTTGTCAAAAAAGGGAAGGGGGCATTGTGATGAGCTTGTAAGTGATGACGGAAAAATTGTTTTAGTGAAATGGTATGACAATAAATCAGTTGTTTTATCATCTAACTTTATTGGTATAGGAAATAAAGATTTAGTTGAAAGGTGGGAGAAAAAAGAAAAGAAATACGTGCAGATTGAAAGACCGGAAGTAATTAAGTTATATAACAAATCTATGGGTGGGGTAGATAAATTAGATCAATTAGTAAGTTGCTATCAAATTCATATAAAATCAAAAAAATGGACTCTGCGTATGTTATTCCGTACTATTGATTTAGCGGCAGTTAATAGTTGGCTAGAATATCAGAAAACTAGTGCCACTTTAGGAGTTTCAAAGAAGAATATGCTTGATTTATTGCATTTTAAAATGAGATTAGCAACAGATTTATGTTCAGTAGGTTTATCAAAAAATAAAAAAAAAGGGAGACCCTCATTATCACCTATTGTGCAAAGCAAAAAGCTATGCCAAAGAGTAGTTGAGGTTCGGCCTCATCCTGAGATTGTTAATGACAGCGTCGATCATCTACCAAAATTTTATGATAAACAGGAAGCAACCAGATGTAAAAATTATGGCTGCAGTGGTAAAACCCACACTTACTGCACTAAATGTGTTGTACATTTGTGCTACACCAGGAGGAGAAACTGTTTTTATAATTTCCATACAAAATAGTGTTTTAGTTATATATTTTGAAATGTAGAAACATTAATATCTTATATGAAATTAAGTTTTATTTCTCATGTATCTTCTATTGTGTAATAAAATGTATTGTGTAATAATGTGTGTGAACTCATTTATGGATATAGTGTCATTATTTAACTTTTTTACATAAATAAATGGGTATTTAAAACAAAAATCCCAATAGAAATTCCAACACTGAATATTTCACTTTTGCAACCTCATTGACCGTTTGTCCATTACAATGGACAATTTCCTATTTTTTTACAAAAGTACTTTTTTAATTTTTTTTTTACTTTAATATGTTTATTAGCATCGTATTAAGATATTTTAACATGGATATTTTTTTTTTTTACTCATAATATTAAAGTCGGGTCTGAAAGGGTTAAAAACTAATCAATAAATTTAAAAAAGCATCCCTAATTATTTTAGGTAGGTTCTATTAAACACCCAAAAGAATTATGAAGTGCTTTACTAATTACCTGTAGAAGTTTAATCATTTTGAAGATTGTGAATTCATGAAAAAATGCAAACTGAGAAAATACAATTTTAAAATTTCGAATCTGTAGAACATACATAAAAAACCATAAGAACTGTTACCTAAATATATATTTTGATAAACAAACTAAATATACAATATATTAAAAATCACACAATCAACTGATTGGGAAGAAAATCATATTTTATTGAAATTTATTTTTCCGACTGAATGAACACAATGCCTGGACCGGGAGTCGAACCCCAGATCATTGACTTACAAAGTCAAGGCTCTACCAATTGAGCTATAAAGGCTGACTCAGTCGGAAAAATAAATTTCAATAAAAACTAAATATACTTCAATTTAAAAATATTACATGGAAATATAAGATTTTATATGAAACCTAATTTTAGTGCTGCTGGCAATGATTTCAGGAAAATTCATGAACAATTTTTCATATGATAACAGGTTTTTATGTTTTATTAAGTATAGAATATTTACATTTATGATGCAGATGGGGAAAAACTGGAAATCGCAAGAATTCCGCAATCCATTTGATTGCCAATCGTTTATTTTTTTAAATAGAGCCAGGTTTTTGTGAAGGGTTCGTTTTAATTTTGTGATCAGCTTGTTTCATTTTCCCCAATTTTTATTTGGGGACTATTTTAAGATCACCGGCTTTTGTAAAGGATTCATTTTTGGACCCAGTTTTTTGCTAGCAGATCTTTGTTCTCCAGCGACTTTTGGAGAACCATTTTTATAAATTCTTCTTTTTTTTTTCCACAATCACTGATTTTTGCGAAGGATTCGTTTCTGAACCCAGACTTTTCCAGACAGAACCTTATACTTTATTATTTCCATTATATAACATACTATAAAGTGGATCTGAATAACACATTTTTCAAGGCATTCTAAAAATTTTTCTAAAATATAAGACAAACATAATAAAATAACATATGCGACTGTGTAAACTGCCTAAAAAATAGAAAATTTTAAGTATAATATATTCTTTTTTTTAATTATTATTATTGCTTAGACTTTTTTTTTTTTTTTCAATTAGCACTTCAAGTATTGTTTGTTAACAAAAATGCATATAGTTAGTCATGTAAATAAGCACTGCAAAAAGATCTTTTTCTTTCACCCTTTTCCCTCCCTTAGAGTTTCTGTGTTTGATTCTAATGAGTGTCATTTAAAATAAACACATTTATTTTCCTTTTTTGAACTTCGATTACATAATTCTGTGCTCTGTTAAAGTGTTTATTTATGTGGACTGTGTGAGGATTATTACGGCGTTTTAGTAAGATAACAAAAATAATTTGAAATTTGTTAATTTCTTTAGCTTGGATTAATCACGAAATATTTAATTATGCATCAGCTTAATATATACATTTTTTATTCTTTCTTTCATGTTCTTATTTTACTTTACCTTATTTATTTATTTGCGTATTTTCGTCACTATACTGCATCCGCAACATCATTTGAGTAATAAATAAGCTCTCTCTTTTTTTCTTAATTATTTATTTACATCAATAATATTAGCACTTTATTAAAGATTATTTTTAAATAATGATAAAATGAATAAGACAATACAAAAGACATCTTTTTTTAAACTCAAGAAGTCAGCCTTATCCTGAAGCTTGTGGTCATTAAGCTGTTTCATTTCAACACTTGAAAGCATTTTTAATATTGAAATACTTATAGAGAGAGAAAAAAAAAAAAAAATCAAATCTTGGCGAAAACCTGCTGTTTTAGAAAATCGAAACAATGCAAATTATCAAATAAAAAATAACATTTTCTAATGGAAAGAATGAAATTAGATACAAAAATAATGACGTAAAGCGAACCCATTAGGCGATCATTCTTAATTTTTTGCTTCCATACAAAAAAAGAGGTTTCCAATATTTCTTTTCATGTTAGCTATATTATCAGCAGACGACTTTAATAAGAGTTCGTTTTTGAAATCAATATTTCCTTTGAATCATTCGTCCGTTTCACTTCGAAATTTTTGTTTTTTGATCATTTTTTGCAGGGCATATTTTCAGATTTCAGGGTGCGTGATCAAGTTCAAAGGTAGTAAAATAAGTTTCCATATCATTTTTCATATTTAAACTTGGTTTTATCATGCCATTAAATCATGGAGGGAGTTTATAATGTTTAATAGTAAAGTTGTTTGGTTTAAAATATATGAATATTTATAAGTTAATTTTTAAAGTATAATAATAAAATTAAATCTTCATTTTAAGATATACCTTTTTAATTGAAATATACTTTATTATATAAGTTTTAAGTGAGGTAGATGAAATTTCATTTCTGTTTACTATTTCGCTGCAAGCCACGTCGTTTTTGGAATTCAATATGGCGAAACTTCATGTTTCGGCCAATAGATGGCTTAAGGCACAGAAAGTTTTGAAGCTGTCTGCGACAGGCTTTTAAAATTTCATAATCTGTCTGCAAAATTTGCGTGTAATCAGAGGTGAAAATGGCTTACACTCAAAAAGCCAGAAAGCTGATGGGGAGAAGGGGGGAGGGGCTTGACATCAGTGGTGATCTTGTGCAACAATACACGAATACAATTTTACTACAAAACAATATAGTATAAACAATTGTATTCATTCATCTCATTCAATTAAATATTTTATAGCAATGTTTGATACAACACAATATAAATAATTATAAATAATAAAAGTATTAGTTTTAGTTTTGATACAGAAATTTTTATAAGCAGAACAATTACACTCTTATTTTGTCAGTCAAACTGTTATTTTGTTTTGCCTTTTCTTGATGTTCTTGTTGGACGTATTTCGAATTCACCTAGCATAACTTCTTTTACAGGTCAATATCTAAATTTTCATTCTGCTAATCCTAATTCTCATAAAATTGCAGTTTTTCGAACTTTGGTCAATAGAGCTCTTCAGTTATGCAGTAACAAGACACTTTTTAAGTTGGAAAATAAAAGAATTTTTCAGGATTTAATAAATAACGATTACCCTCTTAATTGGTTAAAACTAATTTATCGTGAAAAAATTATCCACTTCCCCTCTCCTTCGTTTCCTCCTGCAATTTCCCCCTCCCCTCCAATGCAAATGAAAAATTCACTAATTAATAAGAACAATTATATTTCTATGCCATAATTTGGTTTTCTTTCAGAATTTATTTCTAAATTACTTAAACCACATAATATTTATACTGCTTTCCGGCTGATTAAACAATTAAAAAACATTCTTTTTAATTTTAAACCCATAACCCCTTCTCTGGATCTAACTGACGTAATATATTTAATTCCTTGTAAAAATTGTAAATATGTTTATATAGGTGAAACTGGCCGTACAGCAAAAATTAGACTACAGGAGCACAGACGATCTTTTTAAAATTGCAACCAAAATTATAAAATTGTAATCCATTCAATAGAAACCGATCATATTCCTGACTTCGATAATATAAAAGTTCTAAATTTTGGTTTTGATAATTATAAATCACGTATTTTCCTTGAGAGCTGGCACACTGCCAGGCATCTCCAGACTATCAATGAAGTATGCGCACTGGCTCCGCAATATTCAGTACTTCTTTAAATTTATTGGGTATTCATGTAATGCTTGCATATTATGTTGTATTTGATACTGATAAGGAAACCCAGACAGGTTTCGAAACGTCTAGATTTTAATTATTTTTATATGTATATTTTGTTTTTAAATGTATTTTAACTTAAGTTTTGTCTTGTAAATAAAATAGTTTTTCATTTAATATATATAATTGAGATGGTTTAATGTTTGTGTACGTTAAATATTAAATGCATTTGTGAGATAAGTCTACTGTACAAATTTAGTTTGAATTAATTCAGAATCTCAAAAGTCATTGTGTTGAAAAATTAAGTGGATCAAAACACTTGGATCAAAATGGCAGAGCAAATTGCTCAGTGAACTAATCTAAGATATTTGTAAGATTAGTCCACTGTCCAACTTTGGTTTGAATAATTGAATTCAACATCTCAAAAGTTATCGCGATAACAAAGTCTCAAGTGACAGCATTCAAGTGGACGGCACTTGGTAACAAAATTGCAGAGAAACTTGCCCACCGAAATCATAGATATTTGAATGATAAATCTATTTTTCAACTTTCATTTGAATTGATTAAATATTTCAAAATTACCGTGATAACAAATTTTCAAGTGGCTGCAACTTGGAAACAATACAATGGAGCAAGTTGCCCATAGGGCTGGAGTATTTATCAATATATCCCCAAGTATCAATATTTTTTATATATCGCAATAACGATATTAAAGATCTAGCTCTGCCAATATATCTCTCTAACGATATTTCTTAGCGCGCACTGAGCGATTGATTGATGTGCCAATAAATAATGTTGAACGCCAATCTTAAATACCTTCTTCAAATTCTGCTTTCCCCAGTAGCATCCATCACCACGCACCGAGCAAAGCGAGCGCCGAATAGCTTATACTAACACAACCCCTTGTGCACGCTCCATCGAATGTGCCGATAAATAATGTTGAACGCCAATCTTAAATACCTTCTTCAAATTCTGCTTTCTCCCCAGCATGCATCACCGCGCAGCGAACAAAAAGAGAGCTGAATAGCTTATACTAATGCAACCCTTTTTCTTTTCCCCTCCTATTCTGTTGCTCACTGACTAAAATAGAGAAACATAATCCCATCCCAATTCCCAACCCCAAACAACCGCTCTTTCATTAAGAAAAAATAATAAGTTACCGCAGTGCATTTACTTTCATTCGTGCTATCTACCAAATCGAAAATATCACTGCCCAAAAAGCCTGAATGATATTCATCAAGAAAATCAAGTTATCACAGTATATTGACTTCCCACTCTACATTCATGCATTTTCCTGACCCTAAACGATAATATGAAAGAATTTATACTACCGTTAGTATAAGTTCTTTGATAATATTGCACATCACCGCTCGTGGATCGTTGGTGATGAAAACCACAGACAAAGCGATACAAAAACAAGTGCTTATTATGACAGATGAAAACAATATCTTTCGTTTTAGCTCCTTTCCTGCTATTGATTCACTGATATCGGTCTATTTCAAAGTATCGATATTTACTGGCCAATAACATGTGAGCTTCAACATGTGTTTAACAAAGATCATCAAAGCCGAATTGGTATCTACTAGAAGAGTTTTTTTTTTTTTTTGCAAATTTTCTTAGCGTTTAATAAAAAATTTCTGAAAATATAAGCAATTATAGAATATAATTTTTTTAATATTATTTTATTATTAAATATTTCGATAAAATATATATATATATATTTTTATTAAGTCTGTACATCAGTCAGATAGCTCCCTTTCTCCTTTCCCATGTTATCCAATGGGATTTTCGTTGCTTCGTTTTATAAAAATCTTATTCAAAAATGAAGTTTTTCAAATTCTGTTTTTTGAATATTACTCTTTGAACGGGTCGCCTTTTAGCTTAGGGAACAATTTTTCGAAAAAATTAATTTAAATATTTTATTTCAATAAGTAAATTATGGACTGTAAGTGTGGATCTCTAACTAAAATATTTAATTTAATTTTTATTTTTTTCGAAAAATTGCTCACTAAGCTAAACGACGACCTGTTCAAAGAGTAATATTCAAAAAACAGAATTCGAAAAAGTTCATTTTTGAATAAAATATTTTTATAAAACGAAGCGACAAAAATCCCATTGGATAACATGGGAAGGGAGAAAGGGTGCTATCTAACTGATGTAAAATAAAGTTTTATCTCCAAAATCTTTACAGTGACGGTTTCTTTAAAAAATACGTGTTTAAAAAATAACAAATGTCTATTTTTTCTTATCTTGAAAGAAATATCGCAATATATCACTAATATCGATATTAACTTGGTGATATATCGCGATATTTAATTTCTGATATCATCCAGCACTAGTTGCCCAGCAAACTCATCCAAGACATTTGAAGCATAAGTTTGCTGCACAACTTTGATTCAAATCAGTGCAATGTTTCAAAAGTTACTGTTATGACGAATTTTCTAAGTGGCTGGAACTTGGAAGCAAAATGGCGAAGCAACTTGCCCAGCAAAGTCATCCAAGATATTTGTATGATAAATTCATTGTCCAACTTTAGTTCAAATTAAATCAGTATTTCAAAAGTTATCGTGATAAGATATTTTCAAGTGGCACTGTGATATCAAGTGGCCACCACTTGGAAAAAAAAAAAAAAGTGGTGTGAGATGCCCAGCAAACTTATCTGAGATATTTGAATGATAAATCCACTACCCAAATTTGACATGAATTGATTCAGTATCACAAAAGTAATCATAATGATAAATTTTCAAGTAGCCGAAACTTGGAAATAAAATTGAAGATCAAGTTATCAAGCGAACTTATCCAAGATATTTGAACCATAAGTTCATTATCCAACTTTTGTTTGAATCAGTTTAGTTGTTTAGTATTTTAAAAGTTACTGTGATGGCACATTTCCAAGTGGCTGCAATTGGGAAACAAGATGTCAGAACAAGTTGCCCAGTAAACTCATTCAAGATAATTATATGATAAGATTACTGTCCAACTTTGGTTCGAATTGAATCAGAATTTAAAAAGTTATCATGTTTATAAATTAAGTGGTAGCCTAATTTCAAGTTGTCTCGCTTAGTTTATAACATACAGAGCAACTTAGTCAATGGAACTCACCAAAGATATGCATAAGATAAGTTCACTGTCCAAATTTGGTTCGATTTGGAGTATTATATCAGGAGTTATCGTGACGACAAAATTTTCATTATAGATAGATAGATAAACAAAGTGATTGCAATAGGTCAATTTCTAAAGAAATCAACCTAAAAAACTGAGATTGAAAATTTTCCCAAAAAACTAAGTTTCCCAACAAGAGTCTATTATTAAGTGAAGCATATTATATATCCACCCAGTTGGCGTGAATGAGTGTGGTGAATGCCACTGGCAATGGAGTTTTATGGGGCACCTTGGCCGGATTACTTTGTCATTTTCATGCAGTCAACACGTAGGCTAAAGTTTAAAGCTGCGTGACCTAAATGTTGCTATTGCAATGGCAAAGGCTTTGGGAAAAAAAAAAAAAAAAAAACGAGTCTGTGACTGTGACAGTCAGTAGCAGGCGTTCACAGTTCCCATTTATCCATACCTATAGTACAATAAACTAACTACTATAGTACAATAAACTAACTAATATGAAAAAAAAAGAAAAGAAAAATCTCATTTACCTTTTACAATAAGAATCTCATCCATGTCATAGTCATCATTTTCAACCTCTTCTTTTACGTTTTTTGTAGTCTTTTTCTGCCCTGTAAATACAGTGATTCATCATAAACCTTGAATAATAAAATATTAATAGGTCAAAAAAAAAAAATCAATTAATGAAATGTAATTTATAAAAAATATTCTACTGTGACACTCGCAATATTTTTTATTACCCTTCATTATAACAGACTAACGATTACAGTAAGATGGAACATATGAGGTACTATACCTAAACAATTATCAGATTAAACCAGATGTGGTCACAAGCTGTTTTTCCGGTTAACGACCCTCTTCACTTACGGTCGCTGGAAGCCCGAGCCAATGTTATTCTATGGGGAAATTTTCTTTGCAAATAACTTATTAACTAATACATATTTTTAAATTCTGTTTCCACATTCAGAAAATTCCCAGCTGTTAAACTGACGGATCTTTTTTAAAAATGTATTTTTTTAACTTTTAATATTTTATTTTGAAATTGCAAAATGAAAAAATTTTACATATTGAAAATTCGTATTTTGCAGCTTCAAAATAAAATATAAAAAATTAACAAAATTTTTTTTTAGAAACATCCGTCAATTTTCCGAATGTGAAAACAGAATTTAAAAATAGGTATTAGTTAATAAGTTATTTGCAAAGAAAAATTTCCCATAGAACAACATTAGCTTCAGCTTCCGACGGCAGTGAGTGAAGCAGGCCCTTAAGTCTTGTGGCTTGCAGATGATTATCATAAAAAAAAAAAGTATCTTCTGTTAACAAAACAAAAAATTAAGAAATCCATTCCAACTCTTCTGGGTGCTATATTATACAGGGTGTCTATAAAATGTTGGATACATTTCAGGGTTGGTTTTTTGACATAAAAAACTGGTTTTTGACATGACATATGTCAAAAACCATATGTGAAAAGTGGAAACTAAACGATTTTATGCATATTTTTAAAATGCAATGTACTAAGTATATAAACTAACATTCATTATATATAATTAGTATATAATTTTTTTTTCCAGAAAAAAGAAAGAATTTTTTATGTTAGGAAACATATTAATGCATCGTCTTATGGAGAGAGTGAACAATATAAATATTTTTCATAACTTGTTTTAGTTAGAGCTATGAAAATGTGCATATATAGGTGGTAAATTATAGTAATACGATTAAGTATATTAAAAATTCTTTAAAACTAACTAAATAATAAAAAAAAAAAAAAAAAAAAAAAAAAAAAAAAAAATCAAAAATTTAATTTTATAAATTATAATAAATGGTGAAATTTCAATGAAAATTTTTAGCAATCAAACATAGTAACCAAAAAAAAAATTCTGGAGTGACTCCACTTGAAATTTTAATGTATTTAACATTAAATTTCAATGCATATAAATGCAAAATTTCATACCTTTAATGCAGGAATTTACAAAAGAGATCTATATTGTCCATCATCTCCTTAATTAAAAATAATTAATTTAAAATTGTATTATGTAATTCATATTAAAATTTAGTTCAACTTCAACTAGTCATGCAATACTTCAAAAATTTAATTATACAACATTAGAACATGCTACTGACTATAACTGAAAATGAAAGAACATAATGGGGTAAAATACTTACGGCATCTTTAAATTATTAATCAATATACAGAGTTTTTTTTTTTTTTTTTTTTAAATAAGACTGTAAAAATTTTATAACTTAAAATGCAATAAGTAGTTCACCTTAGAATATACAAATTCAAATATTTGAATTTTTGTTTTTTTGTAAAGATAATAAATATCTGTGTTTTGTATTTAAATAGAAATCATTGGCATTCATAAGAGACAGATAATACGCTTCTAAGAATTATTTTTAACCATGTGAGACATATAAACTAAGTATGTCTTTTTATTACAATTTTTTATTTCTCTAAACATGACTACTTCATTGTTAAAATATACCAAGAAGTGTAAAGTTTAAGGTTTTTGACATGACAGTTTAAACTGTGATTTAAACCATCAAAAATTGTCATGCGTCAAAAACCTGCCAACCCTGATTTTAATGTTTAATTGTTCATAAAATAATGAAGATAAATTTAAACTGATGACATTAATGGCTAGACAGAAATCCTGGCCTTTAAATCATCAACATTCAACACTTCCCTACTTGGAAACGATGTCCTTTATGAATCCCCAAAGGAAAAAGTCTAGTAGCGTTATAGCAGGTGATCTGGGTGGTCTAAGAATTAGGCCACATCGCACAATCCATCTTTCTAGAATATGGTCATTTCAAAGAACTACGAATGATGGCACCCAAATGAAGTGGTGGACCTAACACTGCATTCTAATCTTTGCCAAAAACGAAAGAGAAATACATACAATTAATAAAGCACACAGACGATATTTACAAAAGAAATGAGAAAAACATAAAATTCATAACAGGGGCAGACAATATCTACAAAGGAAATTATATTCATGTGGGAAAAGGAAATTTTCTATGGCAACATTCACCATAAATGAAAATATGAGTTATTCTATGTATAAATGCCATTAGTTAGTTTATATCTTCATTATTTTATGAATTATTAAACATCAAAATGCGTCCAACATTTTATAGACAGTCTGTATATCAAGTGAGTATTCAAAATGTTTGTCACAGACCATAGTTAATATTTTTTATGTTGATTCTCATAATCATCAATCTAGCGGATTAATACAAGAGATTTGAATTACTATTTTCATTATTCAAACATAGGATTTAAGTGACAACAGCCTCCCTTTACATAAGAACTTTTGTCAAGTAAAACTGCTTTGAATTGTTATTAAAAACAGGCACGTCCAACCCAAAAGTGTATTATGCTATATCTGTATCATAATATACATAAACTGTGCAGCCTATTAACGTGAAATACCATTTCAAAGCAGCCCTTCTCAGGGTGTCTACTGACTTGACAGAAAAAAAATTTATGACCTCAAAAAAATTTTCATGACCTTTTTTATCGACATATCCAACCCTTCTTTTTAATATATTTTTTTTTTTTTTTGGGGGGGGGGGGGGGGGGGGGGGGGAGAACAACAAAAGTTAGAATGCCTGTAGATTTTCATAGAAGATAATTTTGTTTTTTTAAAGATACAAATGACTATACTAAGTTTATAATCATGTTTATATAGTTATGCTACTAAATAATAGTAATCTGAAAATCAACATGAACTCATAATAGAGAATTTTAATGACCCACACCCGACTCAAAACCTAAAATAAAAATTAATAATTCATCAAAAATCTTGAAATTTAAGTTATAAAGTAAATTTTTATTGCTATAAAACTGGTAAATAATTTAAAATGTAATTACTAATGCACCAAGTTAAAAGTTTTAGAATCTGAAAAATGGATAAACAATAATTTCTAACCATTTAGGTGTGTTGTGTACTTCAAGTGTTACAAAATGTGCTTCAAGTTTAGTAATAAGTACAAAACTATGAATAAACACCATAAAATGCAATAAACTCGCAATAATTGTTTCGGGTTGAAAAAAAACACGACCATTCATAAGGCGAACAAAGTGGGCACGAGTGCTACAAGCAAAGCGATAATGCACCAAATGATGCGTTGCCGAATTATGTTTTTGCCCGTTAATGAAATTATTTTGAAAGATATTCTCAAGTCGACCTGACGCATAGGAAAAAAAAAAAAAAAAATTCAATCAACTCAATCCGAACAGCAAGAGAAAAAAAATTGTTCAACCAGACCAATAAAATTGGGTTACTTGAACCAATACGTGACTCAAACCGACAGTCAAATTTCATGACCTGTTCTTAACTTTCATGACCTATTGCTGAATTTCATGACCTTTTCATGACTTTTATGACCCATTTTTGATTTTCATGACTTTAATGACTTTCATGACCCAGTACACACCCTGCTTCTGCTCTTTTGGGTTGGACATGGCTGTTTTTAACAACAGTTCAAAACAGTTTTATTTGCTAAAAGTTCTTATGTAAAGTAAGGCTACTAGCCTCTCATCTCCTTGTTTGAAAATTGTAGCCACATCCATAAAATATTTAAGGGTTTTATTAAATTTTAAAATTTATTTCAAAATATTCAGATATTTGTGACATATACCACTTTCTGAATCTTACTAGATTCATTCTGGGTAGACATATGTCACATTTATGAATTAAATACATACCAAACAATATACGTACACTTATACAAAACAAAGGCAAAGGGGGAAAAAAACTATTAAGTTGTGACCACCACAAGACTTTCTTTTATATATTACCTAATATAAATTCAGGCTGTACAAATTATTTTTCTTGGTGGATGGATGTAGATGATTTGTATCTCAGAGAAATACAACACTAAATGCGAAAAGAAAATCATATTTTGCCTCTCAACAGATGCTATATTTACAGCCATTATCAACTTTATTCTAATAGCAATATAAATATTTGTGTAGACAGTGAAGCCTCGGTAAAAATCTACTTATTTCAGAGATGAGAGTGGGAAATTGACAAAAAGTCTGAAAGTATCAGCAAAACGCAAAGATAATTTAATTTTAGTAATGAAGAAACAGATATACAAAATCATACTTTCTATAAGCAAAAATGGAGAATATATGAAAATAAGTTGTTTAGAAACAGTTGAAAGAAAAAAATTGAACAAAAATAAGAATATTTAAAACAAAAAATCTGAAAATTGTTTTAAAAGAATTAAGAAAAGTCTGAAATTCCTACAAAAGTCTGAAAATTCTCATCCCTGTTATTTGAAAGTCACATCTCTTAAAGTTCAGTATTTTTTTGTCCCGAATTTTGCCAATACGATTTAATATTAATTTACCTCCATTAAAAACCTATATATAATTTAGCTGTGCACCTTTCTAGGACAATTTCTAAAAACATTTTTTTTTTTTTTTTTCCTTGGTTTATTACCATCCTTTTCTAAAATTACATTAAGTGTTTAAATAATGTTCTTTGCAACAAGATTTTGTTTTAAACATTGATAAATATTTTTCTGGAAACATTAAAAAAAAAAAAAAAAAAAAAAAAATTGATGCTTTTGTAATAAAATGCTTTTCTGAAATTATGCATTTTCTGAATAAAAAAATATAAAACATTGCATGACTGATATAAATTATATAGCTGCGAGTGTGGTGCTGTGTGAGACTCTTTTTTGTAATGAGGCCATGGACACTGACTGATACTGCCTGCGCCTTGCCTTGGCAAAGTGATCAACTACTGTATTTTCTTGCATATAGTGTCTGCAGTGGAGAAGGGTGCTATTTTTAGCCCTGACAAAAAAATTTCATCATATAATCTGCACTTCCGTATAATCCACGGATACAAATCATAATCAACATGCAAATTATTGATAAACTGCCATGCTCTTCATTCATCATAACTGCTCGTTTAAAAAAACAATTATACTGTAAATATAAAAGATTACATCTTATAATAATAAAAAAAAATGTAATTCTTCAGTTTAAGCAAACTCTCCACTCAAAAACAATGCCCTTTTAATAGCAAATAAACATAAACAAAACAAAAGCATTTTGCCATTAGGCTAGAAAAGTATATCCTAAAAACTGAAGTCACTCCTACTAGCAGAAATACATCATACATGAACCAATCATTAGTGGCTCCACGATCGGCCACGTATATATAGGATCTGTATGTATTTGCTTACATCTTATTAATATAAATTTCCAATATCTGTCATTAGACAGCTGCTTAAAATAATTTTTTGGGGTAATTCGCAGCAGAAGACAATCCACATTTAAAAATTTTGAGGTTTTTAAACAGATAATCTGCGGATTATACTCAGGAAATCATGGTACAGTAAACTCCCGATTATCCGCGGTGAACGGGGAATAGACAACTGCAGATAATTGAATCAGCAGATAATCTGCAAAATGGTCAAAAAGGGGATATAAATCAACACATAAAGCCTTTGGAGCAATAATTAACAGTTAAGTATGGCCTATGTATACAATTTAACATACTAATAAAAATTTCTACTTACATTTTGCTCTATTTTTTAACAAAAAAATCAGTGAAGCATTTTTGTTTTTTTTTTGTACTAAAACACATTTTCTTAATTTGCAGTTGCAGTTTCTTTATCAGCATTTTGTCACAAAGTGATACATCGTCCTGTTCCTCGAGATATTTTAGGTCCATCTGCATGTGCTAGGGCTGTGTCGTGGCTCATCCTCTGCTGAGTTTTTTCTCCTTCTTCACTATCTTCTGAAACTGGGTCTAATGCTTGGCCCACAATTTGTTCATCTGTAAGGTGTTCAATACCTGGATCATTGGCGTCACAATTAATCTACTCTTCAATGTTTCCTTCATTGACTTTTTCTCCTCCAGTAACAGATTTAGCTAAATTTGCCAAATAATGAGCAGAAATTTCATCCTCCTCTATAAACTCTACCAAAGTATTTTCCACATTTGGTAAAATTTTTCTCCAAGATATTACCAATGTAGACTGCTTAACTGCCTCCCAAGCAGTGTGTATTCCATAAATGCTGTCAAGAATCGTGTAATATCTCCAAAAGCCTAGAAGGTCATTACTCTCTTCGATCTTTTTTGTAATAAGTTTGTTCTGTATTTTTAAATTCCCTTTTAAATTCAGGCCCTTGAAGACCGCGGATAATCGGGAGTCTACTGTACATATTTAATAGCCATTTTTGTAGTTAATTTAGCAATTTTCAAAAGAAAATATGTAGTAATTGTTAGAGGGTTAATGAAGATTAATCTGCTAGAGTGAAATAGGATTTATAAAATTTGACAAAAGAAATTAAACATACATTCTTTTCTAAATATGTCCATCCGCTCATCATCTGAGTCATAGAAATCACTCAAATCGTCTACATCTTTAAATCCCAATTCATACTGGAAAATAAGAAAAAAGAAATTAAGATATTCCAAAGTAAAAAAATAAATTAAAAAGTTTATGCATTATGGGAGGTGGGGCACCTTCGGACACTTTTTAGATAATGATTTTTAGGAAATTTATTTTTTTAATAATTTTCACTGAACTCAATTTGAGATAAAAATTACGCATTTCTGTTTCAGTTAAAATTTATTCTAATGCAGTCTTAGATCAAATTTAATTTCAGTAAAAAATTTTAAAATCTTTACGATGTCCCAACCTGTCACATTGAGTGTGGCAAGCGTTGCACACCAATAATAAAACTTTAATACATAAAAAACTAAGCCTAACTGATTAATAAACCTTATCGAACTATCTTTAAAAAGTTCGACAATATTAAATACTGGTACAGATATGTTGACGATATATTTGCCGTTATTGATAATTCAATTTCTCCTAAACAAATTTTAAATAATCTCAATCAAATTGATAGCAATATTCAATTCACTTAAGAAATCGAAAAAAAAAACAATAGTTTAAATTTTCTTGATGTCGTCATTCTAAAATACCCTAATAAAATTAAAACCACAGTTTATCGTAAACCTAACAATAGTAATGAAGTTATTAACAATAGATGTAAAATTCCTTTTCATTACAAAAATTATTGCTATTCAAGCATATATTAATCGTGAACTTAATATTTGTTCCAACCAAGACCTTCTAAAACAAGAATTTGACAAAATTATTGATATTTGTAATAAATCCAGTTATAGTCATAAATTTATATATAAATTATATCACAATAGAACCAAAAAACTTAATAAATCCCTAAATAATGTTCAAAAACTTTCTCCCATTTATACTACTTCAATTTCATATGACAAAGGTGCATCCAATAAAATTAAAACTGAAACTGCCAAAATAGTAAATGTTTATAATAATCATCTTAAAAAATTATAAATGAAAGGGTGTAAGACTAAATGCAGTAAAATAAAATAAAATAAATACCAATAGAAAGCACATTTGTTTTATAGAAGATATAAAGAGAAAATTGAATAATTTTTAAAAAATTGCTCTCATTTTTATTTTATTCAAAAATGAACAAAGTGGTCTTTAAAAATTCTGGTGTGAAACAACCAAACCACACGACTTCCATTACCCACTATTAGATGTATTATATGCATTTTTGAGAGATGTGATCAGAAAACATAAAAGTGACCTAAACAGGGCATTTAGCACAACTCCCTCAAAAATAAAGGGACTTTAGGGACCTATTTATTTTATGCTTAAATATCAGTAATATACACATATACACATTCTTTTATGATCCCCTACCATGTATAAGCCAAGTATAATGCCCAAAATCAAATAATTTAAAAATATATACACAGACAGTGTCAAAAGAATTCATACTCTTTTGGTTTTGTTGAATATCTTAAGATACAGGTATTGAGTTATATGAGCCCCCGAGACTCTTGGTCCTCCAATAATTTCTATGATGAACATTTGAACATTTAGTATAGTTACTGGGAGTTTAAAAAAAATTGAACCGCTGAATATTTCAGTAAATAAATAAAAGTGAATATGATGTCAGTATGTTTTCATTCCCAAATTCATATATCCGTCAGTGAACATACAAGTAATATATCTGAAGTTTTTAGGCATCCCTGTAAAAGAAAATAAATGTAAACATGCAATTTTGGTAATTCTGTAGGAATATTCTGAAATATATATCAGTTTCACTTCATACTTTTAAATAACTTAATTTGTTTTAAGAAAATTAGTCCCCATAGGATGTGGTATAAATAAAATCTTTTATACTTCTCGATAAAAGAACTATGCATAATATGCCCATCATTTCATACAATGATCATACATTAGTAAAACAATGTAATGTATATCAGTGTTATTTAACACTTTCCAATAAGATTGAAAAGTGTTAATGACTTCAGTTTGTCTGTCTGTCCATATTCTATTTCCCGTAAATATTCATGATATTTCTTGAAACTGATATGTGTTATTCAAGTTCACTATCCAATATTCCCTATTAAAAATCGAGTAAATACCTGTACTGGTTTGTGTACAGGGACACTCAAAAGTATTCAAAAGCATTGCATTCTATGAAAGGTATTACAATAAACCTGATTTTAATATACTTAAAAAACAAATCTTAATGAAATTAAAATATGTTATTCATGTTCACTATCAGATGTTTCCCATTGAAAATAGAGTAAATACCACCAATGATTTGTGTACAAGAACACTTGAAAATATGCCAAAGCATTCATTCTATGAGAGTATTTCTATAAACCATACAGGCACACACTACCACTTGGCACAAATCTTAATGAAATTGAAATATGTACAAAAGAATGTTTTCTACAGAATGTAGTACAAATAGCAATAAAAGTTAAAGCGACTATAAAAATATTCAGTTACATTAAGGACTATTTTTGAAAATTTGCTGCAATTACATTTTTGTTTACCTCAAGCATTTTTAACACTTTCTAAAAATTTTTAAGTATAAATAAGATTTGAAATAATGTATTTGTCTGCCAGCTGTCTGTTTGTCTATGTCTATCTGATCGACTCCAATGTTCGTCAATATTTTCAGATTTTCTTAAAAATGATATATGTTATTCAAGTTCATTATGTAATGTTCTCTATTTAAAGTAGCATTAATGAGTCCAGCACAACTTGGTTTGTACACAGGGACATCTCCCCAAAAAAAGGCCAATACATTGCTTTTTAGGATAGCCATTTTTATAAATCACATTTTAATAACTATCTACTGCAAAAATCATAAAGAAGTTGACATTTATGTGAACATGATAAAATAATGTTTTGTATAGAATAATATGTTTAATCTTCAGATTTACAGACCTACACTAAAATATTTAGATACATTAAGAGCTGCAATTAGAAATTAATGGCTACATTTCCATTTGTATTAAGCATTTTTAACGCTTTCTAACAATGTTTAAGAGTGATATAGTTTACTTGTCTGCCTTTTCATTGTGTGATAATGTAGATAAAGAATACTGAAGGTTATAATGACACAACAAGTATGTACAATTGGAAAATGCTAATAATCAATGTGTAGCACATGATTTTTTGTTCTTGTTTCTTTTTATTCTGTGTTAAAATTTTAACATTTTTATAATTTTTTTTTTTTTAATAACAGTTTAATAAAATGCTTCAGCAAAAAGAAGCAAAAATTTCTTGTTTAATTTTCGCATTCTGTATACATGTGGTTCTGTATACATGCATTTTGTGGAAAATGTGACCATAGTGGAAATCCTATGCCATTAACACTTTATGTGGTCACCCCTGGCCTTGATGACTGCACAACAATTGGGCATTGAGATAATTTTTGCATATGTTCATTTAGTATTAAGAAGTATTTCATTGTACCAAATTTTGATACGTGCTCCCTTAACTGTGTTAAAGCAGGGTTTAATCCAGCTTTTTAAAAATGGTACCCCATTTGTGAATTTATAAAATAATTTGTGAAAATAATGCTTCAGAACAATTAACCAAATTGCGCAAAGACAAACAGTTTTTTTTTATTTTAAAATACATTTAAAAAATAAAATGGAACATTAACTTAATTTTTACCTAACAAATTATCCTTTTAAAATAGCACTTACTTTAAAATTTCAAATATATTTCGAGCGCACTCGCGCTCATCATCAGTGCTTTTTGGCGGTTTCATCTCTGTTTACATCGTTCTTCATCTCGGGATCTTCGGTTCGCTTCACTTCAGTAGTGGTGTTTCTTTTAATTGCTTGTTGCCAGATGGGAGGAATTATGCTATGTTCACGATCGTTAATGGAGGAGTGGTTAGTAATTATCTCAATCGCTTCTCTTTTAAGGGCATAGTAGTGGTTATTATATGGAGCTATTTTACGGGTTTTAGCGGTATTAAAATTAATGGGGTTAGTTTTATGGGTTATGGAGAGGGCAGTACTGGATCTATTGTATTTAATGTCGGCGAAGTGCTCTTTTTCGCGATCGTTGATGTATCTTTTAGTCATTCCAATGTAACATCCTTTGTCTTCATTTTCAAATTTAAAATCGATTTTGTAAATGCCTGAGGAGTTATTAGGGTTAATTAAATCTTTCTCATTACGGAGTCTTTGAAATATGTTTTTATTAGGTTTTATAGGAATATTGATGTTGAGTTTTTTAGCTTCGTTTTTGATGTTTAACGCGGCACCGTTACAATATGGGATAGAGGTTGTATAATTAGGTTTTGAGTTTTGAGCATTGTTGATTGTATTTAGGGTTTTTTGACGTTTTTTATAAAGTTTATCGATTAGGTTTCCACTGTAACCGGCTTTTTTCGCGATGGTTTTAATAAATTTAATTTCTTCTTTTAAAAGGGTATTGTTAGAACAAATGAGAATGGCGCGGTTTATGTATGAACGTAGTGCGGCATGTTTATAAGAAAGGGGGGTTTTACATTTTGCATTAATAATTTCATTGCTTGCTGTAGGTTTTCTATAAACGGTAGTTTCAAAAGAGTTGTCTACATTTTTAATAACGCTAATATCAAGGAAATTGAGGGTGTTATTGGTTTCGGTTTCTATAGTGAATTTTATTTTATTGTCTAGACTATTTAGATATTCAAGAATTTGGTTGGGATTAGTGTCGGCGGGGATGACAGTAAATATATCATCTACGTAGCGGTTCCAGAACTTACACTTATTAATGATTTCTTCAGCTTTTAGTTCAAATAGTCTCATTTTTATTTCGGCGATTACTCCTGAAATTGGGGAGCCCATAGGCACTCCCTGAGTCTGTTTATAGATGTTTTGATCAAATGAGAAATATGATTCATTAAGGAGGAAGTTGTTTGTGCGGATAAGAGTGTCGCTGGTTTTATTATTCCCATAAATGTCGGTAATTTTTTGGTTGATGTAGTTGGTGATTTCTGGAATGTCTATTGATGGGTAAAGATCCTTCACGTCAAAGCTAACTAAAGAGTCATGGGTATTGATATTCGTATTGTGGAGGTTTTTGATGAATATTTCATTAGAGTTTATAGAATTTTCGGAAGGTGGAAGGAGTGAGAGGTAAATATTTTTCATGTATTTTTCTAGACAATATGTTGGTCCTTCAGATTTATTAACGATTGGTCTGAGAGTCGGTAGGTTTTTGTGGTCTTTATATTTACCAAATAACCTGGGAATGATAGGAGCGTGATTAGTGAAAATGGGGGGGGTATTATTTGGCCAAGTTCCTGTTTTAATAATATCTTTGGTTTTACTTATTAATTTTTTGAGGGGGGTGTGAGTAATTTTAACGGCATTTAATTTTTTAATGGTATTTAGCATCATTTCATTATATTGAGTTCTATTCATTAGAGTGATTTTGTTGGTTTTATCTGACATTAGGTAGGTGATATCGCGATTGTTTTTTAGGGTCTTTAAGCATCGGATGTCTTCGGAGTCGTGTTGATTTTTACGGTTTGAGAGAGATTTAAAAGCGGAATTACGTATAGTGTGTTGTTTTTGGGAAGGAACATATTCAAGGGCAGTTTCGATGTGGGCAATAGCATCCTTAAGGTCTGTTTTTTCATTTAGAATAAACTTCGGTCCTAATTTTAGAATTGAATCCTGGTGAGCGTTTGGTTTAAAGCTGGATAGATTGATATAGGGATAAGTGGTAGGTTGCTGTAGAAGGTTTAAATTACTTTTTTCTCTTTTTAGCCAATAGCTTAATTTTTTGTTATGCTGTTTTTGCAAATGGTTCCGGTCAATTTCTACAAAGTGATTAATCTTACTAATAAAATTATTGAATTCGTTGGTCTGTGTAATAGATTCGAGTTCTGATTTTAGAGAATTGAATTTCTGTTTAAGTTTATGTATCCAAGTAGATTTTTGCTTAATAATCTTTTTAAGTACTGAAGTTTCTAAGTTTTTAGCCAAATGTTTATAATGTTTGGTGATATATGGAGTTTTTATTTTTATGAATTTAGGTGTAATCTTAAAGTGTAGGCAATCCTCAAGAAAATCTTTATGGGAGGTTTCGCGATGTAATTTCTTTGCGGTATTTTTTAGATTTTTATAAGTGGTTTTAACGTCCATAATCCGAAGTGTAAAGAGACACAATTAAGTAGGATAACGCCAAAAACAATAAAATTATGGATTGATTAAACGCTTAAACATAAATTATATACATAAAAAAGGCTTCCAAAAATGTTAAAAACAAAGGTGAATTAAGATAAAAACAGAGGTTAAAATTATAAAAAGATTATACAACATTCATTATACATAATTCTTTTTATAATTTTAACCTCTGTTTTTATCTTAATTCACCTTTGTTTTTAACATTTTTGGAAGCCTTTTTTATGTATATAATTTATGTTTAAGCGTTTAATCAATCCATAATTTTATTGTTTTTGGCGTTATCCTACTTAATTGTGTTTCTTTACACTTCGGATTATGGACGTTAAAACCACTTATAAAAATCTAAAAAATACCGCAAAGAAATTACATTGCGAAACCTCCCATAAAGATTTTCTTGAGGATTGCCTACACTTTAAGATTACACCTAAATTCATAAAAATAAAAACTCCATATATCACCAAACATTATAAACATTTGGCTAAAAACTTAGAAACTTCAGTACTTAAAAAGATTATTAAGCAAAAATCTACTTGGATACATAAACTTAAACAGAAATTCAATTCTCTAAAATCAGAACTCGAATCTATTACACAGACCAACGAATTCAATAATTTTATTAGTAAGATTAATCACTTTGTAGAAATTGACCGGAACCATTTGCAAAAACAGCATAACAAAAAATTAAGCTATTGGCTAAAAAGAGAAAAAAGTAATTTAAACCTTCTACAGCAACCTACCACTTATCCCTATATCAATCTATCCAGCTTTAAACCAAACGCTCACCAGGATTCAATTCTAAAATTAGGACCGAAGTTTATTCTAAATGAAAAAACAGACCTTAAGGATGCTATTGCCCACATCGAAACTGCCCTTGAATATGTTCCTTCCCAAAAACAACACACTATACGTAATTCCGCTTTTAAATCTCTCTCAAACCGTAAAAATCAACACGACTCCGAAGACATCCGATGCTTAAAGACCCTAAAAAACAATCGCGATATCACCTACCTAATGTCAGATAAAACCAACAAAATCACTCTAATGAATAGAACTCAATATAATGAAATGATGCTAAATACCATTAAAAAATTAAATGCCGTTAAAATTACTCACACCCCCCTCAAAAAATTAATAAGTAAAACCAAAGATATTATTAAAACAGGAACTTGGCCAAATAATACCCCCCCCCATTTTCACTAATCACGCTCCTATCATTCCCAGGTTATTTGGTAAATATAAAGACCACAAAAACCCACCGACTCTCAGACCAATCGTTAATAAATCTGAAGGACCAACATATTGTCTAGAAAAATACATGAAAAATATTTACCTCTCACTCCTTCCACCTTCCGAAAATTCTATAAACTCTAATGAAATATTCATCAAAAACCTCCGCAATACGAATATCAATACCCATGACTCTTTAGTTAGCTTTGACGTGAAGGATCTTTACCCATCAATAGACATTCCAGAAATCACCAACTACATCAACCAAAAAATTACCGACATTTATGGGAATAATAAAAACAGCGACACTCTTATCCGCACAAACAACTTCCTCCTTAATGAATCATATTTCTCATTTGATCAAAACATCTATAAACAGACTCAGGGAGTGCCTATGGGCTCCCTAATTTCAGGAGTAATCGCCGAAATAAAAATGAGACTATTTGAACTAAAAGCTGAAGAAATCATTAATAAGTGTAAGTTCTGGAACCGCTACGTAGATGATATATTTACTGTCATCCCCGCCGACACTAATCCCAACCAAATTCTTGAATATCTAAATAGTCTAGACAATAAAATAAAATTCACTATAGAAACCGAAACCAATAACACCCTCAATTTCCTTGATATTAGCGTTATTAAAAATGTAGACAACTCTTTTGAAACTACCGTTTATAGAAAACCTACAGCAAGCAATGAAATTATTAATGCAAAATGTAAAACCCCCCTTTCTTATAAACATGCCGCACTACGTTCATACATAAACCGCGCCATTCTCATTTGTTCTAACAATACCCTTTTAAAAGAAGAAATTAAATTTATTAAAACCATCGCGAAAAAAGCCGGTTACAGTGGAAACCTAATCGATAAACTTTATAAAAAACGTCAAAAAACCCTAAATACAATCAACAATGCTCAAAACTCAAAACCTAATTATACAACCTCTATCCCATATTGTAACGGTGCCGCGTTAAACATCAAAAACGAAGCTAAAAAACTCAACATCAATATTCCTATAAAACCTAATAAAAACATATTTCAAAGACTCCGTAATGAGAAAGATTTAATTAACCCTAATAACTCCTCAGGCATTTACAAAATCGATTTTAAATTTGAAAATGAAGACAAAGGATGTTACATTGGAATGACTAAAAGATACATCAACGATCGCGAAAAAGAGCACTTCGCCGACATTAAATACAATAGATCCAGTACTGCCCTCTCCATAACCCATAAAACTAACCCCATTAATTTTAATACCGCTAAAACCCGTAAAATAGCTCCATATAATAACCACTACTATGCCCTTAAAAGAGAAGCGATTGAGATAATTACTAACCACTCCTCCATTAACGATCGTGAACATAGCATAATTCCTCCCATCTGGCAACAAGCAATTAAAAGAAACACCACTACTGAAGTGAAGCGAACCGAAGATCCCGAGATGAAGAACGATGTAAACAGAGATGAAACCGCCAAAAAGCACTGATGATGAGCGCGAGTGCGCTCGAAATATATTTGAAATTTTAAAGTAAGTGCTATTTTAAAAGGATAATTTGTTAGGTAAAAATTAAGTTAATGTTATCATATCCTTTTCTAATTAAGTTAAAGTAAAATGGAACAGTTGTAAAATAAATATATATGTTGGCCAGTTATTTCTTATGCATAAGATAAGAAGGTGTTTACTTAGATATTTACCATTTTCTCCAGTAAATATCCAAACTGAGGGTATTTTTATATGTTTGAAGCAGCGAAGCTTATAAAAATATTGCTGAGAAGTGAGAATTGATTTTGTGAATGTGCTGAAAATTGATTTTGTGAAGGTACCTCATTGCAAAAAGTTGACTTTGTGAAGGTACCTCAATGGGGTACTAAATTTGTTCTGGATTAACCTCTGGTTAAAGGTACCAGATTTCCATTTAGACTTAAATCTAAACTATTTATTACCAGGCCAAAGCAAAGTAGTAATGTTATGGTACCAGGGGTCAACACAGGTTTTAATTTTTGGGGCCCATTTTTGTGAAAAACAAATCATTTTTGTGAAATTTTTATTTATATTTGTGAAATTTTGATTATTTTTACGAAAAAAATTATTACTGTATGAAACCTTTCATTTTAGCAGTTACTCTATCTGATGTTTAATATCAAGTTAATAGCATTTCACTGAACCAAGTATAGATACTCATTAAAATTAATACTGGAAACATGGAAAAATTTCACAGAATTATCATTTTTATAAAACAAAATGTTATGAAAGGGATTTTTTTACAAATCTAAATTTTGTGAAGGGGCCTATTTTATAGATTTGAATTTTGTAAAGGGACTCATTTTAGAAATTTGAAAAGGGGCAGCAAAAGGGTCCCAATTTTTGCTTGGATCGATCCCTGAGTACTGCAACATTTTCTTTTTTTTTTTTTTTTAATCTAAAGATATACATATCTTTACTAGTCATCAGAGTTGAATTTGTAACTGGGCTCATTACTGAACTGAAAATAATCGAGCTTCTGACCTAATGCATGCAGTACAACTAACTGTGGTATTGCGCTATGCAATGGTGAGAGGACAGTTAGCACAATGACCTCTTTAATCTTAGCCTTTCCGTCCCCCATGGCCCATTTGCTCAATTATCTATGAATATTAGTGTCCCTGTTACACATCAGATAACTGGCTGCCAAAACTTAGTCATTTCAGTATTCTGTAGATAATATAAAGTATGTGCCTAAGCAATTTCATTGCTTTTTTTTTTTTTTTTTCCCCGGCATACCTAAAAAATCTTAAGATTTTTGATAGGCAAAGAAAAAAAAAGGGACTTAGGGACCATTTTGCCAAAAAAAGGGACTTTTAGGGACCTAAAATAAATTAAGGGACTTTTAGGGACTTTAGGGACCACACTAAATGCCCTGCCTAAAGAGAAAATCGTTAGAGCCATTTTTGAGATACCAACTTTTACAAAAAATCAAATATTGACCGGAAAACAATAATTGGAATTGCATACAAAAGGATATTTAAAAGTGAGTTAATATGGCGAGTTTGAAAAAATCCGTACAGCCATTTTTAAAGGAACACGCTTGCAAGACCTGAAATTGAGCTATTTATACAGGACGGCTATCAATTTTCTTGAACTAACAAACTATATCATTCAGAAGGACATCTAATAGAGTGTTTATATAGCAAATTTGAAGAAAATCGTTAGAGTCATTTTTGAGATACGGACTTCCAGTTGGTTTTTCAATTTTCACCAAAATTTGGAAAATTCATCTGTACACCAGACCTGTTTTAATTCTGAAGTTTTGTAGTTTTATCTTTATTAGTTTCGGTGATATGATAGCCAAAAGATTCCACACATACATACACACACACACACTGACCAACTGCCAAAAACCACTTTTTTGGATTCAGGGTCCCTTAAAACATGTAAATCAGGTGAAATCTCGATATCAAATTTTTGGACCAAATACAATACTTCCATTACCTACGGTAGTAGGGTAATGGAAGTAAAAACTGGGTATTTGTTATAATACATTATATAATTAATAATAGTCCATTTTCTTATCTATGTCCTAAATCCAAAAGCAAGATATGCTGATTTTGAAAAATAATAAAAAAAAAAACTGCATTAGAATACGTCTAGGCTTTAAAAGTTTTAATATCTAAGTATTGAAAAATGTGGAAACAATTCTAATTGCAAAAGATTCTACATCCGATGTAGACTGTTTTCTTCTTTTGGGGCTGTGTGATTAAAATAGAAAATCTAGTTTGAAAAAAGCTATAAAACTTGTAATTTTATTTAAAATATTAAATAAAAATTCTATTCAATAGGTAACTTTCAAATGGATTGCAAATGCAATAATCCATTTCATAATCAAAAAGTAATTTGTTCTTAAATCTCTTCCTATAACTATTTTTTTATTATTATATTGGAGGTTTTCCGTTTTCCCCCTAGTTCATTAAATTAAGAATTTTATTGTTATTAAGTTAATTTGTTATTATTAAATTGTAGGGAAAGGTATGTTAGATTTAACATTCATTAAAAAAAAAATAAAAGAAAAATTTTCAACTTACAGTAATCCTGTTATTACCATTTGCATTATTTTAATGAAAACTCAATACTACAATGGGCTCTTCCCACCGTCGTCTGCTCAATCACGTGATAGAGGAAAACAAATAATGGAATTCTGAGAATCGAATTCAATTAAATATTGTTCTTAAGAACAAAAATTTTAATATTTAATATAAAATAAAATAA
This sequence comes from Salticus scenicus, assembly GCA_963930645.1. Taxonomy (NCBI): domain Eukaryota; kingdom Metazoa; phylum Arthropoda; class Arachnida; order Araneae; family Salticidae; genus Salticus; species Salticus scenicus. The sequence goes on from OZ005662.1 coordinate 5,332,641, forward strand.
AAGTAATATTGTGCATTTGTAAACAGTAGAATAACTGTATTTGTAAATTTACTAATTTTTAAAAAACATTTTATGTGTTTATTTATTTTTACTTATAAGAATCGATTTTTGTATATTGTAGTGTAACTGTAACATTAACTGGTCTAGCAATAAATAATAGCTTCTTGTGGAATGTTTATGGATTATAAATTGAAATTTTTAAAATGTTTTCATTTAATTTAATTGCATAAAGGTGTTACAACAAGTTAATTAACTTAGTTACTGGTCTAAATGGATTTACACAGTACGATATTGCACTGTCAATGATTTAAGTACCAAAAATCAGAGTATTTAACATGTTCTTCATGAACATCAATAACAAATATAAACTAAACGATGATTGTAAATGTATACGGCAAACAAAAGAGGATGAATAATAATATAAAATGGATTAAAAATGATATGTATAAAAAAATAACACAGATTAAATACGATTGATCAAAAATAAGAATAGAAAATATGTTATTTCAGCAATCGCTATAGATAAACAAGACTTTGTCTGCTATTTGTTTTTCCTCTATCATGTGACCTCTGACGTCAGGTGGGAAGAGCCCATTATGAAACATTTACAGAAGTTTCGAATATAAATGATTTTAGCTATAATAAAATTTAATGCACTTTGATACAGTAGATCTTTATTCAACAATGAAATTGATAAAAGTAAAGCCTGTATTACAGAAAATAAATGATTTGATTGCTTTATTTTTAAACTTGAAAATAAATAAATAAATGTTTTATTAACATGCAGTGTTAGAAATAAGAATTTTGAAACTAGGCGTCAAAATGACGCCTGGATTAAATTTCTTGGGTGTCAAAATGAAAAATCTAGGTGCCATCCATAATTAAATATGTACATTAAAAAAATAATAAGAAAGAATAAACTTGTAAATAATATATGCAAGGTTATATAAAAAATATTTATGTAAAGAATGTAATTACAATGACAATATTAAATGCACATATTTAAAATCACAAATTCGTCCTTCACCCAGAAGATACTCGAATAATAAGCATAAAATAATAAATATGCGTAAAATAATAAATATGAGCACATGTTTACAGCGAACTAAACTGATGAGTGGAGTTGAGAATTAAGAGTTTAAAATTCTTAAGATAAGAAAACACTGCGACTCGCTCCAAACCATATGTTGAATAGTTGCTCGCCACATCGACGATGAGCTCAGTTTTCTAACAACAAATCACAGTATGCCATTGAAAACTGTTGTAAGCTTGATTTCAACAGACAATCATCTATGACTCAAGTGGCAGGATTGAGGAATACGATGAAATAGACTTGTTTACAATTATTAAAAGGAGACTTGCCGCTGGATTATTAAAACCAGTAAAAACTACAACGTCAGAAATGCCAAATATTTTTCTTTGGTGCTTCTGATGTTGTAGTATTACTGACCTGATTACAGTCTGATGGAATCAGGAAAATTATTAGATATGATGAGGAAAATATCCAGGCGTCAAATATGGCATCTATGATTGAAATTCTAGGCGTCAAAATAAACACAACTAATGACTGCTTATTTCTAACACCGTTAACATGGCTATGTGAAAACTTATTTAATTAGAGGATATATAACAGAATTTCAATCTTTATTTCTTGTACATTGTTACAGAAAGAAAATCACAACCTAAGAAAAAGGCTGAAAAATCCCATCTCTGTTTATTATTATCAATTTAAATTTTTATTAGATGAAGTAATAATTAATATTGGACTATTAATAACTTTTTAAAGTGGCAATTTTATTTACAAATATGTAAAAATATAATTGAGAAACTGTACTAATAAAAACCTAGTTTAAACAAAAAAAAAACTGGTTTTTTTTGGGGAAAAAAAAAAAAAAAAAACCCTGGGTTTTTGCCAACCCTGATATCAAATCTGTATGAACTTTTTTTTTAACTTTATAACATAACCTCGTTAATTTTTGGAAAGAAATAATTTTTTTAATTAAAGAACAATACATTAAAGGATCATAATCTTTACGAACCAATAGTTATGAAAATTAACCGAATAAATAAAATGATTCATAGGAAGACAGGAATTAAAACATTAGCACAAAATAATCACTTTAACTGCAGCTAAAATTTCTGAAGAAATAGCGAAGAGCTATTTGCTCTGTTTAATTTTGTTATAATTTGTAATGTTTTAATAATAGATAACAATAATATGAAAAAGTAAATAGCTTACGAAGACTATAGCTACCTGACTTTATTTTAATGATTGTTGCAGAAACAAATTAAACAGAAAAAATAAGAATAAGAGAGTTATGGTATGAAATGTTTTAATTAACAAAAATATTCTTTAAAAATTTAATAGACAAATTTTTATTATTCAAACTTGAAAATTTTTAAACAATAACTTATGAATGAATCCACAAAGTAATACCCAAATGTTCTTTTTTAGTACAGTCGTCCCCACTCAATCGGGTAACGGATAATCGAATACCCCGCTTATAAAGTTATAGAACCAATTTTTTCACCATAGAAGTATTGTTAAATTTCCTCGTTTAAAGAAATATTTTTTTACAGTGCCACCCCACTTAATAACATAAACACTCAAAGTTTCTTAAATAAAATTCTTCTGTTTCTGAGCAGATTTTCCTCTCATTCTCAAAAAAAAAAAAAAAAAAAAAAAAAAAAATCTGTTCTTCTTTTAAAAACCTTACATAACTAAGGCATTTTTTTTTTAAACATGAGACGATATTCCTGCGGAGTTGATAAAAATTGGTGAAAAAACAAATTTATAAAATCAGAAACTGATGATGAAATTTGAAACTTAAATACAAATGATCTCCAAGAATTAGAAATCACAAATTTTGAAAGTTTTCAGATGATTGAAAAAGAACTTTATGAACTCACAGATGTGGATAAAGATGGAGAAACAGAAAGAGATGAAGAATTTAATATGTGAATAAAATCTTTAAATGAAATTGATAAAGAACAAGCAGATCCATTTACAACGATAGATGAAGTGGCAAAATATTTTAATATTATTCAACATCATTTTGAATCTCTATATAAGTGATTATCTATTTATGTGCTTTAGAAAAAGAAATCGAAATATATTTAGTTAAGTCTATGTCAGAGTAACCAAGTTAAAAATTAAGAAAAGTTAAAAGAAAAAGTTAAAAATTAGTTAAAAGGGAACATTTAAAAATAAATAAATAAATACATTTTGAAAAAAAAATTTTTTTATTAAATTTGCAGACAAAAGTGAACTTTGGTCAAAAAAAAATAGGCACAAAAAGTTTTTTTTTTACTTTCCGAACACTATAGTGAGGAAAGTATTGTAATCATGTCAAAAATCCGAATTTGATATTTTGATGTTTCTATACGTTTCAAGGTCCAATGAGTCCGTTTTCACTATTTTTGCGATGATGTATGTATGTGTGTATGTCTGTGAGTGAACACGCTAGCGTCTAAACACTTTGTTCGAATAAGCTGAAAGTTGGTACGTATATTGTAAGTCACCATAGTACGAGCCCTATAGATTTTGGTGAATCTAGCCCATATAGTTTTTTTACAGGGACTCAAAGAAAAATTCTTTATCATTACGGCTTATGGGACCAAAATCTTAAAAGTACGATAGCATCTAAACGCCTTATTCAATTGAGCAAAAAATTTATACACATATTATAGGTCACAGGTACTCAACCTGTAGAGATTTTGGAGAATCTAGGACTTATATTTTTCTTACAGGGACATAAAGAAAAATTCTTTATCATTATGGCCAATCGGGCCAAATTTTTAAAAGTGTGATAGCGTCTAAACGCCTTATTAATATAAACAAAAAATTTGTACACATGTTATAGGTCACAGTTGCACACACTGTATTGATTTTAGTGAATCTAGCACTTACAGTATTTTTACAGGGACACAAAGAAAAAATCTTTATCATTATGGCCTATGGGACCAAATTTTTAAAAGTGCGATAGCATCTAAACGCCTTATTCAATTGAGCTGAAAATTTATATGAATATTATAAATCACTGTTGCACTAACTATAAGCATTTTGGTGAATCTAGCATTCATAGGTTTTTACAGGGACACAACGAAAAATTCTTTATCATTATGATCTATGGGCTCAAAGATCAGTAGCGTTAAATAAAACATCGTGTAATATATGGAGAAAAATACTCAAACACTCTACTATGGTTTTCTCCCTTTTGTTTGTTTAACAACTCCTCTTTCTTTACTTTATCTACAAAACTGTTAATTACTCAATATTCGGAAAGTCGAGTGGAGTCACTCCAGATTTTTTTTTTTTTTTTTTTTTTTTTTTGGGGGGGGGGGGGGGGGGAAGAAAAAAAAGTAAGAAAATATTGGACAAAACTATTTTTAAATGTAAAATAAATAAGCCCACACAAACTATAGATATTGAGAACAAACAATTTCACTGCTAACTGACAAAATTCGTTCAATCAGAGCCTCCTTAAGTAGATGCCTAGCGAGTCGCTCGGAAACTTGGCAACAGTACAAGAAGAACATAGCCAGTAGATGGCGCTTGATACCGTGTCGTAAAGTTTTGTTTATTTCCCGCGATTCAATTGACTTTCAATTGAGTTCTTCATGGTTTATGTTTTATTAATTTAATAAATGTGAGAGGTTTTTTTTTTTTTTTTTTTTTATGGTGTATTACGGCGTTCCATTTTGTAAATCGTACAGTCGCCGTGAAAATATAAGTTTTCAAATGACCTGCAAATATTTCAAGACAAGGTATGTAAATTATACTATATTACCAACCCTCCGGATTTTTGAATATCAATAATATTTTTCACCAAAAACATTACTTTTATTTATTATCGTAAATTCTATGATTAAGACGAAGATAAATTTAAAAGAAATTATGATATAAAAATTCGAAGGGTTGACACCTTTGTTAGTAAGTTAGATTTAACAAATAAAATAGTTATGTATGCTTATTACAAAATGAAATGAAATTTTTATTTATTGATGTAGGAATACAGAAAAATAACTTGTTCTTAGTTACTTTGAAGTAACTCTATATTGGAGTATTTTATAGTTTTATTTATAAATTACATTAGTAACTTATGAATAAAACTATAAAATACTCCAATATAAGGAACAAGATTGATTTATATTTTTTAATACCACTGTTTTTTAAAGACTTGTGTAAATGCGTATAAAAATTTGATTATTTCAGTTAAATCGAAACAAAAGTGTTGGGAATCTTGAAAAGAAAAAATAGAAATTTTTTTATTTCTACTTTTGCTCTTTTTAAAAATATTAAGTTTTAAGATTCATAACATTACTTTTATTAACCTTTTACCACACAAATGGAATATAGAATTAAAATTTCATGTAAAAATTAAATATCATGATTACTGATTTGAAAAATTATCAGATATGACAGAAAGATGACTTGATTTTTTGAAATAGAAATTCTCCACATCCATACACTCACATATACACACACACACATATACTGGCTAATTGCCAAAAACTACTTTTTTTGGACTCATGAGACTTTAAAAATATAAATCAGGGAAAACTCGATATCGAATTTTTGGACCGAACACAATACTTTCATTATGTACGGTAGTAGGGTAATGGAAGTAAAAATATTTCAAGGATGTTATTAATTTGTCCTTAAATTTGCCAATCTTTATCAAATTTTTCAAATTGAAACCTAATACGAGTTTTTAAATACAATTGTGAATTTCCTGCATTTGTTTGTTTTTGAGTTATTCTGATAATAAATATGCATATAAATCAATTACTAAAAAAAAAAAAAAAATGTTTTTTGTATTCAGGGAACCCCAAAACGTGACTTTATTCAAAAACGTGAGTTGAAAATAGAACTTCAAAAAAATATTTTGTTTACATTATAGGTTCAAAAAATTAATTTTCCTTCTTCAACAGTATTCGTAGACATAAAAAAAAAGTGTAGGAAAGCACTTCCGTCAATTACATTCTACAGAAAAGAACGTTTAGCTTAATTTTGGATAGCCCTGTATATTTTCAATAAACTATGTGCACATCAGATTGTGCATTTAAATTTAGTCTTATATGAAAAACACCTAACACAAAATGAAATACACTTTCAGCATTTTCCAAGTATATCCGAGATAGACAAACCGATGTGCACAGACCAACCGCTAAAAACATTATTTTTCGTTTCAGGAGACCTCTAAACATGTAAACATAACACAACTTTATTTCGAAACTGTCTATCAGTTTCGGAAGCATACACTCTCGGAACTGGTAGAGCTAATAAAATCTTGAAAAAAAAAAAAAAAAACTTCGTGCGAGAGAAAACTTATACTCAAGAAATCCTTAATTTTAAAAATTTAAATCTTAATGGTTATTTATTTATTTTTTGTGACGGACTAGACAACAGATTGTTTTCTTCTTCAATTTTTATTACTGAATGTTAACTTATCTCGTTAATGTGCTGGTCTATTTTTCTTATAAATAATATAAAATTCTCGATTTAAGAAAAATAAAATTCACACCTAATAAGGTAAAAATGTAACGTAAAGGACATGACCAAAAAAAGACATGATTTTAATAATTTATCATTATAAATTATTCATTCTAAGCTGAAACTCATTTAAAGTTCAGAGATTTTAATTTATATAAACGAAACTTTCATCTGATATCTAAATTTAAAAAAATTTTGAAATTTTTATTGAATAAATATATAAAAAATAATTTAATCGCGTGATAGACATGCCATGTTTTTGCTTATTTAATTTTAAATTTCGTTTTTTAATTAATAATATATTAAAAAAAAAAAAAAAAAAGGTGTTATTTATTAGATACGCTGTAATTCAATTAGTTGAAAAGCTAAAATAGGTCTTGTCCACTTCCGAAGAAAATTAAACCCTATACTTTTTTAAATATAAATATTTGAATATTTTTTTGAAAATATTTACGATAAAGCACTTTCACATCATTTTTTCAAATTAAAAGAAAAAAAATACAATTTTGGACTTTAAATTGAAATTAATAGCTAGATTTTTAGATGAAAAATATAACTTATCTGTGAAAGAGAAGAAAATTGTTGCTCTGCGTAGGTGCTGTCACCTAGCGTTAGTTTTGTTTTTTAAATGTTGCCTAATTTAACATTGGTATTCGCAGCGCGTGGAAGGCATCTACTTAAGGAGGCTCTGGTTCAATTGCAATTAATTTCTGTTAAAGGCTGTTATTTAGCTGCTAATCTATACACAGCTTGTACTTTTTTTAAAATTGATTAATGAAATATGTGTTAAGTTTATAGCCGACTGCTGAAATATGGATTACTTTTATGCTTAACCCTCGCTTTCCCAAGATCAAGGCGTTACTGCAGAAAAATTGCTTTCAGGTACCACTTGGCACATTTGGCGAAAATCACTAGCATTGCGCCTTTTTGTATCGGTCAGAAATTGCAACATTCCATTGACTATGTTTGCTATCTCTGGCTAAGAATTAGCGCATTTTTTGAATGAGGCTGGCTTTCAACTTCAAAATGGGGACAAAGTGACCCTATCTTGGGAAAGCGAGGATTTATTAACATTAACTACTTAAATTTGTTATTTTTACCATTGGCTAATCGATAAAATTCACACTTTTTTAAAAGTGATTATGAAAATTTATAATATATTTGCAGCCAATTGCTGAAGTACGTAATTATTTCGTTACAAATTTGCAAAATCTACATTTAATCGCAAATAATTGTTAATATACACTATAATTTCGTGATATTCACCAATAATTTATATCACGCTTTTTCCAAAAATTGATTCCTGAAATTCGCGATATTTTTATTGTCAATTATCAAAATATGCAATTATTTGGCTGCTAATTGATGAAATCTGTGCCTTTTGCAAAGTTCTAGTCTTTCTTCAAATGATTCATATATATATATATATATTTTCTCAACTTTTCTAATTATTAAATATCTTAATTTATGGAAAATAAGAAGATTGTGGGGGAAAGAAAGGGGGGGAGGGTAAAAAAAACACAAAGATAATAAAAAATACAAGAAAAAATAATAATAAATAAGAAAGAAAAAAAAAAGAGCTGGAGTGACTCCACTCGACTTTCTAACATTGAGTAAGTAACAATTTTGCAGATAAAGTAAAGTAAGAGGAGTTGTTAAATAAACAAAAGAGAGAAAATTAACAGGGCGTTTGAGTATTTTTCTAAATAAAGTACGCAATATTTAATTTAATGCTACTGAACTTGTAGTCCATAGATCATTATAATGATAAAAAAATTTTCGTTGTGTCCCTGTAAAAACCTATAAATGCCAGATTCACCAAAATGCTTATAGTTAGTGCAACAGTGACTTATAATATTCGTATAAATTTTCAGCAATTGAATGAGGGGTTTAGACGCTATTACACTTTTAAAAATTTGGTCCCAAAGGCCATAATGATAAAGAATTTTTCTTTGTGCAGGGCCCGCATTAAGCATTCGCCACCTCGCCAAATGCGAACAAATCAGAAAATTGGCGATAAAATTTTTATTTTTGCGAAAATGTTGGCGAACGATTTATTTTTCACCAACGATTTAGTTTTCTCACAAGGATTTAAAAAAAAAAAAATCCAAATTTTTGTAAATAAATAAATTGACCGAAACATAAGTTGTAAAACAATGTGTGCCGAGTTTTCATTTTTTCATAACACGCTCATTCCAGATTCCAGCAAAATAAACAAAAGCATCAACGTGCGTACAGTTACAGTCAGCCTATGTTCGCGCTTCCGTCTCCGTCTGCCGCCTTGAATTCTTTCTTCTACCTCCGGGGCTTACTTTATTCGCATCGAGATCATCTCGAGATCGAGAGTGACGTCTTTCGTTATTGTCTGGAAACGATACCTAGAAAACGAAGTGTGCAAGAATTGGTACTTTATTCCTCTCGTCCGATAAGTGAAATCGAGATGATATCGTCAGTGAAACGACAGTAAGTCCCTCCCTTCGAAATGACATAACAGTGAAGGAGGAGTTACTTTTAACTTCTTCTTCGCATTTTTTAACCAATAAAAAAATAGAAAACTATTTTCCAAGATTCATAGCGAACATTAACTGTAATCGGCTTCGGATCGCACCTCCGTGTTGTTTGTTTATTGTCGAATTGTTTACAAATTGCATGCGTTTATTATTTTAATAATAATAATGTTCTCCTTCTAGAAAAGGGAAAACATTATTTATGTAATGGGGCTTGGGGGTTCCTAGATGTACAAATTATAGAAGAATAGATGCAATCAAACTTAAAAATAAACTATTTTCTTAGATTTAAAATTAGTACTTTTAATTACAAACCTTTTTAGATACACTTTTTCCTTGTATTTAACATATTAAAGTATTTATATTTTTAATATAAGATGTAATTTTTTGTGTGTGAGTGTGTTCAGTCTTTATTGCATTTTAACAATGCCATTGAGCCTATTTTAAAGCATGAAGCATGCAAATTTTCTTTCATTGGAATGCAAGAAGAGAATGTATTTAAAGTGACTGCAAGAAGTAAATGTATTTAAACTTTGTCAGTCTCAATAGAAACAATAAATTGAAAACAGACTTTTTTTTAATGATCATTAGTTGATTATGAATGTATCGTTATCTTAATTTACATATTGCACTTTTATTGCGTAGAAGTTGCTAAATAACATTAATACTTTAAATTAGCCATATTAAAGAAAATATAAAATGTATGGATATGAATACCAAATTGTTGCAATATGTATGTTGCTTGTTCACTTCTTTTGTTTTGGTTCAGTTTTGATTTATCGTAGAGTATCATAAATTGTAATGAAGAGAATTAAGAAGGAATAGAGATAAGTTTTAAGAATTAATTAAAAAATTACATTTATTAGAGCTAGTAAATTTAATTGCTCTTATAATTGAACTTAAGTCATCAAAGGATGACATTTTAATGATGATTTTCTTTTTTATATGTATTGCTTCTGATCAAATTGCTTTTCTTCGATGTGTTTTCTTGTTTGGTTATATCGCTGAAAAGCTCCCATTTGTATGCTGCCAGTGAGGGTTACTATTCGGAACGGTGCCATCCAGGCAAATTCCAGAAAAATCGCCAAGAGGTGGGTAAAAGTAAATTTCCGGTACAACTATAGTATTTCCCCTCAGCTGAATTTGGCGATTTTTCTTTGGCGCCGATTTGAACGATAACGATGTCGTTCTGGATTGTTTGCGATAAAATATGACAGCCTGCATGCTATTTATTTTGGATTTATGATTTATAATTTAGCTTACGATTTTATCATTTATGCTATATGATTTATGATTTTTATATTTATGATTTAGCCATAATCGCCAACGAAAAATCGCCAAATCTAGCTGAGGGGAAATACTATAGTTGTTCCAAATTTCCCCCTGTGTCAGGTGTCAGGCCCTCCCCATTTACACAATGCAATTTTCGTTATGTAACACCCAACCATGTTGAAATTTAAAATTTCATAAATATCTGACAGTGAGCCAACTACCAACTGCACTTCTTTAATTTATTTCCATTTAAAAAAATTATGAACTGCACGCAGATGTGCAAATGCCTCATGCTTTCTGAAACTCCTGCTATGAATTAGGATCATCTTTCTTAAAGTAATGAAATAGAAAAGGAAAAGATATGATAGGGATGCACCGAATATTCGGTATTCGGCCATACTACCGAATATTCAGTTTAGTCGAATCAAACTATTCGACTAGCCGAATATTAAATTATTCAGCTAGTTGGAACGTATAAAAATTCAATTTTTAAAAAATTTTTAATTATTTGAAAAAAATTTGCGATTTTTAATTATAATTAAAATTTTCAGAGTAATTAAGAAATATAATAACTACAGAACTATGGATAAACACCATAAAATGCAATAAACTTGCAACTATTGTTTCGGGTTGAAATAACACACGACCCTTCGTCAGGCGAACAAAGCAGCTACGCGTTGGTAATAAGGTGCGTTGCCGCTTTGACTGCCACACTCGTGCCTACTTTGTTCGCCTGACGAAGGGTTGTGTGTTATTTCGACCCAAAACAATTGTTGCGAGTTTTGAATTTTATGGTGTTTATCCAAAGTTCTGTAGTGATTACTTTAAAACGCCAGTTCTGTGGTGCTTTATTATTATAATTAAGAAATAGTTTATATTTAAAGGAAAACAATTATTTCATCTAATTTCAAGTAACATTAAAGAAAATTAATAGTTACATTAATCATAACAATTAATAATATCTAACAAAAGTTGTCTTTATCAATAACAGTATAACGATACTTTTCTAAGTTGAGTTAAGAAAGAACGTACATAATTCACATGATTACAATTCAAGTTACAATCTAGGAAACTTCAAGAGATCAAAAAAAGGTCGGATCCAAATCTGGCAAGAAAAATGACACAAGTCATATATTAGCAGTTTTTAACTTGTTACTGAAAAATGTATATGAAGTGCCCCAACATGCACGAACAGTATCGCATCTCTATCTCACAATTTATTCACATGAGAGTCAGAGACATTTACAACAGTTTTGATATAGGTTATCCAGTACGTTCCTCACTTTTAAATTGATTTTTCTCAAATGCTGCATTTCTGTTTTTCACTTTCTCTTACCCATAGGGTCGAGAAAGTATTGTTTTAGGGTCAAATTATTGAATGTGAGTTTTTGTTATATTTACATGTTCTGAGGTCCCCTGAATACGAAAATCATGTTTTTAGCGAATGGTCTGTGTGCCTGTCTGTTACCAGCATATTTCAAGAACAAATAATAGCAGAAATTCCAAAGTCGGTATTCTAAATGGGTATCATATAGGGATGCCACAGTAAGCTTTTCGTTGAGATGAAGCAAATGGTTCGTGTACAGGGACACTCAAAAGTATTCAAATACATTACGTGTATGGGGGGAATTGCAGGTAAGTAGAGTTTAACATCTATAGACTGCACTAAACAAAATGAAACAAATAGATATTTTTTGTAACAGAGATAGTCAACTGGGAAAAGAATTTTGTGTATGTAGGAGCCTCGCCTCCCACCCTGGAGGGGGGGGGAAGTCCCCCGCTCGATGGGAGTAAATTTTTATGACGGATATCTTTCAAAACAGCTCGCCAATACCTTTAAAACGAATTGTTGAACCATCGATCTGTGATAATTTAAAATAAAGTTATCGACTCTTTTCATTTTTAACCAAAAAAAAAAAAAAAAAAAAAAAATTGAGAATAAATTAAACTTTTTTTTTAAATATTTAGTATGATACTACTTCTCTAATATAGAAATCGTCTGCATTATCATAAAAGATAATTTGTTTAAATAATAATTTTAATAAATTATTTAAAAACAGAATTATTTCTTAATAACTGAATTAAATTCTATATAAATGTAGGTGCATTAATGAAACAGGGGGTTGAGGGGGGCCTAATTATCATAATAAAACTCTTCCGAAGCCTAATTCGAATTTTTTAACATAAGTTTACATAACAGTACTTGTTATCTTACTTCTTAATCTCCAACCTGTATTTATAGTATTAAATTTTAGGGTAAGAGAAAGTCGTGTGAGTGACACACCAAATTATTCTTTTTGGAGTGGGTGCAACAAGATATTGTTACTTAAGAAAGTTTGCAAGTTTATTAAGAAGCCAGACAGTTAATAATTTTCTTTGACTGTGAATTCAGCATTACACCACTACTTATGTTTGGTAATATTTCCTAATATTTTTCTACATTTATATAAACCATAGTTTCTGAATAGTAGTTTTTTGTAATATTTTTTTCATAATTAACACGTTAATGGCCATGTCAGTCATATGTGTCTGACACATTTTTAACTAGGAAATAACCCTAAAAGGAATATGATATACGCCGAGTAATTATTAACACGTTAATCGCCATGTCAGTCATATGCGCCTGACGCATTTTTAACTAAATTGTCTAATAAAGTTACCATGGCCCATGTGAAAATTTTTCTGATATTATCGTGGCGATTAACGTGTTAAAAAAATGAAATATTACTAAATGTAAATGATATTACTGAAAAAGTTCACAAAAAATTAGCTGATTGACACTTGAATATAAGTAAATCAGCCAGCCGAATACTCGGTATTCGGCCGAATAGTTACTGTTAGGTTTGAAAAATATTCGATATTCGGTTGGCTGAATATTCAGCCAAAACTGCTATCCGATGCATCCCTAATATGAATATTTTTTTTTTTCAAATGTATTTTTTGAGGTGCTTGCATATTATCCTCATGCCACTAAGTAATCGCCAATTTTTAAATATAAATAATATGGTAAATTTATAATTAACTAGCAGGCTTTGCCCGCTTCGCTGGTCATTATATTGAAATTAATTCTCAAAATACCATATCATTAATAATAAAAATCCTTGAAATCAGTCAAAATCCAAGTTAAAGTTCTCGCTACCTTCGGTAGCTACCTCCTGGTGCTTCACTCTGATTGGTCTCTGCTCACGCGGAGATTTATTCAGAGATCAAAATTCTAAATTCATCCTTTTGGCTTTTAATTATTTTATGGAAGATTATTTTTATGTTTTCCTCATGTTTCGTTGGAGGTAAGCATTGGTTGCGACCAAATACAGGTACTCCGAAGCACTCACGTTGACGTTTAAAACATGTTTTTTCTCCCACCCCTCATCCTGGAAGGGGGGGGCAGGAGAATTTTCACAAAATCCCTGTATAGTGCATGTTGGGAACATATAACCAGCCAGCACATAAAAAATCGCCTAAGATAGTTTGGAGCAGAGTTTCGCATGGAAACATGATTCCCTAAACCCACCCCCAAGGCGAATAAGGTGGAATTTTACAAAATCTCTTTATAGTGTGTGTCTTGATCATGCATAATCAATCGACATGTCAAAAAATCGTTATCCTCAGATAATTTGGAGCAAAATTACTCTTATATTCGTGTTTTGCCTTCCCCCTCCTTTAAAAGGGAGGGGGGGGGGAGAAATTTCATAAAATCCCTTTACTGTTTGTGTTGTGGAGGCATAAACAACCCACGCATAAAATTCAATTTTGCTGAGATAATTTGAAGCAAAGTTATACTTGGAAACGAGTGTATTGCCCCTTATGCAAAATTTCATTATAATGGGTGTTGGAAACACGAAAATAAGCCACACACTAAAACTCGTGACCTCAGCTCCTATAGATTTCCCCGGACAAATTCAGCGCTAAAATGTGGCTCGAATTTGTCCCCTCGTAACTCCCCCCCAAAATCGAAAAAAAAAAAAAAAATGAATTTTTGGAAATATCCTGAAGGTTCTTGGCGGTTTTCTATATCTTTGTGCTATTATTGGTAGAGTTTTACTCGAAAATCCGTATTTTTCTAAATTTGCCTCCGAAAATTGTTTTTACCCCTCCCCCCCCCCTCTTAAAAATCCAAAATCGCAGAAAATACTTTTTTTGTACTCAAGTCTAGTCTCTCCCTCTGCAATTTGTTCACAGTGAAGCAATTTGGAGTTGAGTTATGCTTATAAAGGGGTTTTTGCCTTCTGCCCTCCCAGGGGGGGGGGAATGAAAAGATATTTCACAAAATCCTGTCTTAGTGGGCGTCAGTGTCCTAAAACCAACGTGGTTACCAAAATTGGCGACTCTTATCTTCCATAGAATCGCCACGACTGTGTTGAGTCGGTGATTAGTAAGTTTACTCTTATATATATATATATATATATATAGATAACTGTTTGTAATTTATTTTTTTTGTACTGATACATTATTACATGTATCTACGGTACTGTACAACACCAGTTACAATAGTACTTAAATGTACTAATAAATTTAATTGTATTTGACTGAGTATAAATCTCAAATTTACAATATTCGATTCCGTAGCAATTATTATCACGAGTGTATATATGTAAGCTTCACGCATATGAAAAAAATAAAATAAATAAACAAAAAAAAAGATAAACTATGGAGGAAGTTCGAAAGCATTTTCGAAGTGGAACACTATAAATTGGTAACGATACAAAATACCAGATTGAAAGAAATAGTCCTGTTGTACTAAAAAAAAAAAAAAATATTGTGTGCTGCTACCATATTTTCTATAAATCTAAAAAGTGTGAGAAAATCTTTATTGTAGCAATCACTTTCAAGCATGTTTGTAAGCTACATGCACGAGAAAATTAAAAAATATATATATCACTTGTATTGCTACCCCAGTGGCAGAAACACGGCGACATAGTCGCGGACACAGAAAAACGGCTTGCGGACAGTTTTTGTCTGCACTGAGAAAAAAATTTGTCTGCAACTTTCGGATAACAATTCACTTATAAAAATTGCTGTATCAAAACAAAAACTTGTATTATTTATATTGTGTTGTATCAAACATTGCTATAAAATATTTAATAGAATGAGATGAATTGAATGAATACAATTGTTTATACTATATCGTTTTGTAGTAAAATTGTATTTGTGTATTGTTGCACAAGACTACCACTGATGTTAACCCCCCCCCCCCCCCCCCATCAGCTTTCAGTCTTTTTGAGTGTAAGCCATTTTCAGTTTCACCACTGATTACATGCAAATTTTGCAGACAGATTATGAAATTTTAAAAGCCTGTCACAGACAACTTCAAAATTTTCTGCCACTGGGATTGCTACCTTATTGTGTATGAATTACAAAACTCGGTTCTGTAACAATTACTGTCATGCACATATGTACTCTTTTGCACACGAAAAAAAAAAAAAAAAAAAAAAAAAAAACAGCCTTCACTGTTTGCCGCTACCTTGCAGTGCATGAATCTAAAATATGCAGGAAAATCCATATTACAACATTCACCACTGTGCACATATGCACACTTCACTTCACACACATAAAAAAAAAATCACTGGGTTCTGTTACCTTGCTGTGTATCAATCTCAAAATGCACAAAAATCTGTTTCGTAGCAATCACTATCATCAAGGTTCCCACTCAATTTCAAAAATAAAATTCCCTTACTTTTCCAGGTCTATTTTTAGAAAATTCCAGTCACAAAATTTGGTTCGTGACATAAAAAATAGCTCACAGTATAAAACAAAACATAGCTTGCAACATAAAAGACGATATAGTAACGTGACTTGTGATATAAATTGAATGTTCAAAAAGCATTTTCCAGGTTTATATAATCATTTTTCCAGGTTTTTGAACAATATTTACAGTTTTCCCTGACTTTTCTCAGTAATTTCAAATTCCCTGACTTTTCCGGTTTTCCCTGACCCATGGGAACCCTGTATCATACATGTATATACACTTCATGCACACAAACACAAAAAAATCTAATTCTATTATACATGATTTTTCATGCTTAATACTGTTCTATTAAATAAATCCTTATAAACATATTTAAAATATACAACCTTTTATTAACTTCATGTCTTTGAGACATGAAGTTAATAAAATGTTGTATATTTTATAAGTTAATAATGTCTGTGAGAGATGGTTAATAAAAGGTTGTATATTTTAAATATGTTTATAATAAGTGCTTCATGGTATAGTTTTTTTGAAAATAAATCCTTGTCTAAGAACATGATTCAAAATGACTTATTTAACAAAACAGTATTAAGTGCAGTATTTATTTGCTGACGACTGTAATATGAAATTGTTGTCAGTAAAGAGAAATTATATTAGTCATTCGAAAATAATTTAATTGCTAACAACTGTTGTGTGAGTATGAGTGATTAAAAATTTTCCGAAGTTAAAATGAAGGAAATATATTGTTATAAGTAACAATTTTATGCCATATTTATATTTTTATAGAATGTGGTATTTAATATTGATGAAATAGATATAATTGGTAGATGATGAAAAAGTTTGTCACTTAAAGATATACCAAGTATTTATTATTTATTATTACTATTAATGCATCTGAATTAATTTGAAATTTATGTTAAAGTAAATAAAGATTATCTAGTGTCTATTAGAAAAATGTTAAAATCGAAAACAAACTTGTCCTGATAAAAATACAATGACGATTACAAAGCATATAACAATTCAAAAACAATTTGAAACCATCGGAATTTTCATAACTATTCAGACAGAGAGAGAGGAAAAAAAGCATAAAATATCAATGTAATAAGGAAAAGAACTGAGAGGATGAAGTAATTATTTATGATAGTATGTAGTTATGATTTGGGACGGTTTTATTTCGTCGCAGAGAAATATCACAATTTCTTTATCCAGACTGAATAGTTTGGTGAATCACATCTGGAAGATCAATTTCTTAAATAATTTCTCGGAATTCCTCTATTTTGCTCGACATCCATAGAAATTACGTAGACGCCATATTGAAAAATGCTTCTACAATTCGCTTTCGACAACGTCTCGCAAACAAGGTAGGCTTCGTTTTGATAACGAATGTTTACTTTCGAGACCGTCTCGAAAAATGTGGAATAAAGTAGCAAACTGAGAAAACGGTATTCAGGTTTCGTTTTGGTACGTCATTGTGACGTCACTCTCGATCTCGAGATGATCTCGATGCGAATAAAGTAAGCCCCTCCATGTTCACGGAGGGATGGTTTCTCGTTTCTCCTTTGCGTTGATTTACTGCACTGCACATTCTGCCTTGTGCATGACGTCACATCCCACGTGCGCCGCTCTTCTCTTTGCATGCTTGTAAATGAAATACGTCGGTCGCACCGAGCCGAGATCATCTCGTTTCAGTTTTATCGTTTTAGCATCGTTTCTTGAAATTTGTTTTATTTTTAATGCGTTTTGAACACAAAAATCAAAATAGTGAAATGATACTTAAGGACATTTTAGATTATTAACTTAAAATAACGATTGAAATATTAACAGAAAATATGTATGATGGCTGGAAAGGCTATACTAGCCATTACTAGTTTTTTTACCAAAACATCTGGTTCAAATGCTTCTCAATCACTTCAGAAAGAAGGTGTGAAGACAAAAAAATACAATCAACAGACACATTGAATCAGCCATCTCGGAAAATTCAGTCTAGGGTGTTTACAAAATATAAATGCTATATTTCTATACATTTTTGCCGTTCAAATACTTAATAAAAATAAAATGACATAAAATCTACAAAATTGGATTACGGTCATAAAATGAAAGTAAAACTGTTTTTAAAAATAATGTAGCAGCAATTATGAATTTGGAAAATCATAACAGTTCTGGCAAGTTGGCAGCAATAAAGTGTAATTAACCATGAATATGCAATTAATATTAAAATCAATTAAATTGGTATATTATGTTGAATTATAAGCACCTGTTGTTTTAAATGAGTTTTATGCACCGTAGTTTTACTGTACATTGTAAAAATTTCGTGTATAAAATGTGGCTAACACTTTTAAAAATTGGCTAATGATTTTTCAATTTGGCTAATTTATTGGCTAACAATTTGAAATCCTTAGCGCGGGCCCTGTTTGTGTCCCTGTAAAAAAAAAACTGTAAGTGCTAAATTCACTAAAATCTATACAGTTTGTGCAACTGTGACCTATAACATGTGTATAAGTTTTTTGTTCAGTTTAATAAGGCATTTAGACGTTATCACACTTTTAAAAATTTGGCCCCACAGGCCATAATGAAAAAGAATATTTCTTGGTGTCCCTGTAAAAAAAACTATAAGTGCTAGATTCACCAAAATCAATAGGGTTTGTACTACAGTCACTTACAACATACATACCAACTTTCACCTCATTCGAGCAAAGCGTTTAGACGCTAGCGTGCTCACACACACACACATACATCATCGTGAAAATAGTGAAAACAGACTCAGGGGACCTCAAAACATATAGAAACATCAAAATCTAAAATTCGGATTTTTGACATGATTACAATACTTTCTTTACATATGTATGTTCAGAAAGTAGAAAAAGAAAATCAGAAATAACGGAAAATCACAAAAAAGCGGAAAACTGCAGATGAATCTCATGCCTGCTATCTTTACTAATGAAGTATTTATTCTTTTTACTATTGAATTTTTTAGTTAATTTAGGGCAGTATATGATACTCTCTGTACATTTTTAATGTACAGCTAGATAATTTTACACATTTGAAAATATCTGAAAAGAAAAAAAGTTTATTATTGTAATTTGAAAAAACCTCCTACAGCTTCAATTATAAATTCTCTCCAGTACCTTTACGTTTTGCCAGCGCAGACAATAACGTTGCCAAAAAGGATACAACAGACACCAATCATTAAGCATCTAAAAAAAGTAACTGTTTCAAAAGACTTCAAGTAATAATAATAATAAAAAAATAAGGAAACACAACCATTTACTTAATTTTTTTTTATATTTTTAAGAAGTACATTTTCTGAAATTTTGTTTAAAGCTAGCTTTTCAAAGTGTTGTCCCATAAAAAATATAACAATTATTTTATCAAATCTATAACAACATATATAAATAAACTTTCAATTTGAAAAAATAAAATAAAATAAAAAATATTAAATTTAAGTTACAAATTAACTTTTAATCCATTAATCTATTGCTGTTGCCAATAAAGTTTGCTTGGCGAGATTTGCATCAGGGAAATGGAAAAAATACCATCTATTGTTGTCGACAATAAAGTTTGCTTGTCGAAACTTGCACTGGCAAAATGAAAAAGTACCTTCTCTCCTATCTACTTCTTAAATTAACAAAGAATAAAATCTACTTAATTCATCATTATAAGAATTTTAGGTGATGAATTTATTTCTTGCCATAATTAGAAATATGAAATGTATCATAGAAATGTCTAATTCTGTAATGTTAAAAAAAATATATATAAGTGCTAAATTAGAAGATTCTTTTATTTATGAATGAGTTTGATTTTTTTTTTTTTTTTTTCTTTTTTTTTTTTAAATGCCAAAATACATCTGAAGTATTTTACAGTATGTATTTAAATAAAAAAGATAAATACACTTTAAAATTTAAAGACAAAAAGAAACACAGTCAATTATACAGAAACAACAACATTATTTCCTTATTCCCGCCACACACACACACACACAAAAAAAAAAAATATATATATATATATATATATACACATATATATGTATATATATAAACATAAGAAATTGCCAACAAGAAAATTAACTTTCTAAAAGTGAAAGTAGGGGGGGGGGAGGATATTTGTAATAGCAACAATGACATTTATTTATTTATTATTTTTTTACGTTATTGATCACATTTTAATTTTCTTGTGAAAACTGATGTAATCACAGAAAACAACTTATTTAAGAGACTTTTTTCAAGGTGGCAAATGTAGTACCTTTATAAACCTGAAGTTTTTAATTAATAACTCCATTAATTAAGATGATAGAAATTTGTAAGTAACTAAAAAAGTCTTCCTTGGATATTTGGAAAACATTGATACCACTCATGATACGAAGGATGCTGCCTTCCACGAGGAGATATGGTCGCAGACGAAAAAAAAAAAAAAAAAAAAAATTGAAGCCAGCGACAATAATTTTTTTAAAATATATAGAGAAGCATTTTTTTTTTAAATTCTATTTATTTATTTTTAACTGTGAAAGCATGTGAAATGTAGTTTGCTCTATGGTTTTGAATTTAATTGTCTAAAAAAAAAACTTCAGTTAATGAAAATGACACTGAAAGTAATATGATAGACGTAAGAAAAAAGCTAATTCAAACTCTCTCTCATTTTTTTTTTTTTTTTTTTTTAAATCTTTGAATGGTGTAGGAATTTTATTTATTTATTCATTTTTTTCTCAGAAATAGGAGACTTTTAACTTAATTATCTTACTACTTGCCAACCCAATAATTCCCAATTTCAAATACTTATAGAAGTTCTTAAAATTTGGACATATAAACTAAGTAAAACTGGATGTTGGCTGACATCCTGACATATTTAAGCTGAAACACAACAAATGGTAACAGTATGAAACAGGGCTTAAGCTGAGTAAAAATTTTCTTTAGCAAAAAACTAAAATCACAAAAAAAAAAAAAAAAGCTTTTGCAAAATGCTAAAATGGCAGAAACACTAGAAAAAAATGAATATCAGTTAACACATTATTCTAAAAGCCTCAATATGTTTGATTTTCATTTCTAAATTAAACTTAAAAGTTTTTAATCAGGTCTTTAAAGAGTTATACACAGAAGGTATTTTTTTTTTTTTAATTAGAAATGAAAAACAAACAAGTAATTAATAATTGTACTAATCACTGTAACCATATCAATTAAAATATAGTACAAGCATATATTTTAACACATTTATTGGCAGACATGAAAAATATTAAACTTTTTTAAAGCAATGGGAACATCGTAGATACGACTTACATTCTTTTTCTGGATATATAATTATCATTATAGCATGTAAAACTACATTAAGCTTATACTGTATCTGAAAACAAAATCATAACTTACAAAAAAAAAAAAAAGAAAGCAATATAAGTGAAATTTGTTTATTACTATTCAAAGCTTTATGGTTTATAATTTTTCTTTCTTTCATATTAGACCACTTTACAAATGCCTTATGCTTATTTACAAATTGATTTCCTGTATGTGATTCTTATGCGTAGTTCAGCGTTTGATTTCTTATAAGCATGAACCTATGGATTTTTCTTGATCAATGTTGCGATTTTTTTTACATGAAAGATTCGTTTTAATATTTTTGCCGAAGATTTTTTTTTTTTTTTTTTTTTTTTTTTTTTTTTCAATTTGTGTTTAGTAAGATGCTTTAGCAAAAAAGTGAAAACTTGTTATTTCATTTTCGCATTTTGGATAAGTCTTTTAACATTTCGCGAAAAATGCTACAGTAGCGAGAACACTGGTATGAAATATCCGATTGGAAATAATAGTCCTGTCATACTAAAAAAAAAAAAAAAAAAAAAATTAAAATTAATCAATCAAATCAAAAGATTAAATTATAAAAAAACACATAAAATGGCACCATTAAGTAGAAATTAACACTGGAAAAAATTAAATATTTACACATAGATGATTGCAAAATAAAATTAAAGGAATGATATATTTAAATGCTTAATAACAAAAATGTACAAAAGAAAAACAAAAAACTTAACTTACAGCTTCAGCCATGTATTGTGCCCACACATGATGTTGGCCATTGATCTCAGTTCCGTCAACATACACAAGTTCACAATCTGGCACTTCACAGTCACTGGGCATATCTGGATGATCGTATTGGGAACGATCCTAAATAGTGAAAAAGAAAAATGTCAATAACTTTAAAAAAAGAACTAATATATTGTGGACATCACAAGACTTTCTACTATATCGTTCTATATAACAACTATGCTTACTGTTTAACATGCATACTAACGTTTAACTACAGCTTCTTACAATAAAAATGGTGTAATTTTAATCAACGGATGCTTGAGATGTGGTCAAGTCAAGTAAAACGTCACAATAGCAGTTCTACCAATCAACCAATATATCGACCTTATATTACATCAGCATTCATTTTTATAATGATTATCATACATATCAAGTTTTGTGGAGTTACAAGTCATAGAGTAGAGGTGCACAACCTGCGGCCCAGGGGCCACATGCGGCCCAGTAGCCATCAATTTGCGGCCCGCCAAAGGACTGGCATTTTAGATTGCATTAATCATCAGCTGGAGGGGAAAAAAAAAAAATAAAAAAGAGACAAAGAAAATGTATTTATTTGTTGCATTCAAAAAACTGCAATTGGCAAAAACTTCTTTTATTTTTATTTTTTTTGGAGGAGGGGGGGAAGGGATGAAAATGTTGATTTTTACACATATTCAGGGTTGCTACACAAATCAGGAGAAAAAATTCCCTGAGTTTTCCCTGTCTCTTTTAGAAGTAAAATTGATGACCCGCAACCATGTAGCATTAGAATCTAACATGTTTACAAGTCAACTGAACATATTTAAGATTTATTAATTTTATTAACTTACTATAGTTAGAGAAAAAATCAAAATTGATTCATTATAAAGCACTAAAATTAAAAAAAAAATTTTTGATTATGAAAAAATTTTCCAATGTTTTTCCAAAAAATTTCAAAATTCCCTGAATTTTCCCTGTTTTTGCAATAAATTTTGAAATTCCCTGAGTTTTCCCTGTTTTTTTAATATATTTTCAAATTCCCCGAGTTTTCCAGGTTTTCCCTGTTTTCCAGGTACCGTAGCAACCCTGATATTCCTGTTTGAGAAGCTAAGTTTTCTATTCAGTTTCGTAATGATGTTCCATTTTATGTTTCTTAATTTTTTATTGCGTAAATCATGGAAAAATCTATTGGTAAGTGGTTATATCTTAATCTGAGAAGATAAAAAACTGAAAAATGTAACAATCAGTAATAAAAAGCTACCCCCTCCACCCCCCCCCAATTTTTTTTTTCAATCTGTCTAAAAAGAAAGGACAATAATAATTATGTGTGTTAAAATTAATGATGAATAAGCATAAATTTATAGTAGGGTCATTCCATGTCAAATCAACGAAAAAAAGTAGCATTTTTGACCTGACCCCCTCAGATTTCTATGGGCTTATTTATTTGTTCTATAGAGAAATGAATCTGTACCAATTAATGAGTCCCAACCTTTTTTAGTTTTTGATATACAGGGCTGCAAAAATGCAAATTTTCAAAATTCTTGTTTTACAAATGTGCCCATATGTTCTTCCCTAATTGACTTAGAGGTATAAATTTGGTATCATTAGAAAGCTTATAATACAGGCTTTCAAAGGATGTATCGCATGCACACATTTTTAAAATTTTTCATTTCAAGGTCAAACTTTTTGACCTTTGACCTTCAATAACTCAAAAAGTGCATTTTTTATTTTATTTTAAAAAATATATGTTGTTCCTGCATTTATTATCTATAATTACTGTGATTTTCAGAATGGGACTGCCATGGGATGCTGAGTTATAAATTAAAATGTAACATCTATCAGTGTATTCATACCAACATCAGGGTCATTCCAAGTCAAATCAACGAAAAAAGTACATTCTTAACCTGATCCTCTTATTTTTTTTTTTTTTTTTATTGGGCATAGATATTATGTTTATATAGAAATGAATTAATACTGAATAAAAAGTCTGCATCTATTTTGGTTTCTGTGATAATAAACTTCAAAAATGGGCAAAATATGTTAGTTTTTGCATTATGCATATTGCGTAAGTCATAACTTGTTCCCTAGTTGTCACAGAACCTTACTTTTGCTGTTGTTAGAAAGTGTTTGAATAGCCTTTCATTTGATATATGACATACATATATTTCTTGGATTTTTAATTTCAAGGTCAAAGACTTTGACCTTTGATCTATATTTCAAAAAGTGTGTTTCTTAAAAAAAAAAAAAAAAAAAAGTATGGTATTCTTACATAAATATATTGTAAAATATCTGTGCATATTAATTTGGGATTTCTATGGGATTCTGAATTAAATTAAAATGTTAATTTGTGTCTCACCTTTATAATACAGTATTAGATTTTTTTAAAGAAAAAAAAAAAACTTATCTTAAAAAAAAAAGAGAGAGAAAATTTTCACTGCAATCATATTACAACATAATATTTAGTAATAAAATACTGCAATTAATATCTCTATTCTATTCATCTAATTTTATTTTACATGAATTTAAAAGTAGATTTTTTTTTTTTTTTCATATATTAAAAAAAAAAAAAAATAGCATGGGGTACTTTTTAACAAAAAGTACATGTCACAATTGCTGTGTGCCTTTTCCAGAAACATTTAATTTGTTTCATTCAGTGTCATTTTAACACAAAACCAAGCCTAATCTATTATTATAGTGATGGTGCTGCCTCTCAGTACAAGAATCGGCTCAATTTTCTCAATCTCTGTTGCCACGAACCAGATTTTGGGATCAAAGCAGAGTGGCACATTTAAAAGACTTGCAGCTATAGCTATAATTTTTCACTTATCAGTAGATTTCGAAAAATGTGATTTTTTTTTTTCTTTTTTCTTTCTTTTTCCGATTTAACTTAGTATTGGTATAACTTTAGTATATCCCTACAGCTGAATTTGGCGATTTTTCTTTGGCATCGTTTTGAACGATAACGATGTCGTTCTGGACTGTTTGCGATATAATATAGCAGCCTATATGTTGTTTATTTTGGATTTATGATTTTATGTTTTATGATTTAGATTATGATTGTATCATTTATGATTTAGCCATAATTGCCAACAAAAATTCGCCAAATATCGTTGTAGGGATATACTAAAGTTGTTCCTTAGTATTTAATACAGTTTAAGATATTAAATGGTAAAATCAGATATTGACAGGCATCTTGGCAAATTCATGGTGTAATACAATAAGTGGCGACAATGCAAAATCGCTATCTGAAAGAAATTGTCCTGTCGTACTACTACTACTAATGAAATTTTTAAAATAATTGCAATAATCGCATAAGATATTTATCTTCACCCTGACTAAATCATATTCTAGAAAAAATGCACTTTAAAAAGTCGCATCTTTATGGAAGCACCATTTTAAACTTTGCTGTACGCTGGAAATAAATGCAGAGTATTACATATTGTCCTAAATTAACTAAAAAATATTCAATAGTAAAAAAAATATAGGCATTAGAAAAAATAAGTTCATAATTTCTTTAATCAAGCAATAACACCCAAAAAATTTATCGTCAAACAGTGACAAAAATTTAACAAGTCGATCATATACTAAAGTTGTAACGCTAAATGATTTAGATGTCAAGAATTTCTCTCTGTTCTAAATAATTAGTGCTATGGTTGTTTATCTTATGTTCTCTCTCAAAATAATGGCAAATTGTTATTAAATTGTCGAACATTATAACAGATTTTTGACATATTATAAACGATATAATATTAAATATTGTGTATTTCAATGCGATACCAAATATGGTGGATTTCTATAATACTGTTCAACTCTCTTGTGTTATGTATTATTAATATTCCAATTCAATGAAAGGCAAAGTTGCGAATAGTCGGGTAGAATCCCGCAGGGATTAATGAGCGAAGCGAGTCGGGGGGAGGCAAAGCCTTCCTCGGGGGTTGGTGAGCGGAGCGAGCAGGGGGCAGAGCCCCCTAGTTGTACTGAAAAATAATTTTTTAAATATGCTGTTTGTGACCTATTTTACCTCATGGGGTGGGGTAAAATAAGTCAAAGGGGGTAAAATAGGTCATGCTTTAAAGCTGTTTTAAATTGTTATACAATTTACTTCATGCAAGTAAAATTACAAATACACATTCCTTTTTCTGATAAAAACTTGATTTTGTGTTCTTTCAAGAAAAAAAAAATTCTCTATGGTCCATCATTAGTTCGGGAAGAACATTTAAATAGAATTTACGATGATTTACATCAGAAATATCTTTCTCTGGAAAATCCAATAGGAGCTTCCATTTAAACTTTTTTTTATCCCTTCAAAATTTTCAGAATATTTATGATTGTGTGAAAGAATGATGCCATAAAATATTTTCTCTGATCTTTTCCCAGGGAATTATATTTTAACACATTTTCCAACTTTTATGAATTATTTAGTATCAATGCTGTCCAAATTTTCTTCTTGAGAAAGACTTGGTTTTTTGTTTCTTTTAAAGTTGATGTTTCTGTAATTTTAGCATCTCTGATATTATACATGGTATTCACACACATAATTAAAAAATATATATGCATTACACATAAAGGCATAAAACACAGATGATATGGTCGGAAAATTAAGAAACAGTGGCCTTCATTATAACATTTTAATAATAATAATAAAAAAAATTTGCACTTCCACCAATTCAAAAAAAAAAAAAAAAAAAAAAATCTTTAAATATTGTTTGAAAATAAGTATTTGAAATGAAAGGGGATGGGAGAAAGACAAAATAGGCTGAGAAACCAAATCATTGAAAAATGATTTGGCTTTTGTAGAGAAAATGTGACCTCGTCTGAATTTCCTTTGAGTGTTTATGATTTTATTCTTATTAGTGTCTTAAGAGTGAGTTCTATAACATATAGGGTAGTTATAACAGTATATAATGCAGCTTTTAAATGCTATTAATAATTATAGTATTAGAAAGAAGATTTTAAAGTTTTAGTAATGAGAAAAATATATAGACTTTCATAAGTTAAGTAATTATTTCATTTTGATACAGAAAACAGCAGGCTATAACAAAATAATGTTATTTCTCATACACAATTCAATTTTTTCAAGAATATTTACTTTGTCTTATTGAAAAAGAAATAAAAAATTTTGATTCATTTAATAAATTTCGCCTAGTGTGACATCTCCAAACGTAAAATAGATGTGGTTAGAATTATAAGAAAACAAAATTATTTTCCCCATAGCAGAAAATGCGAGACGCGCGACGTACGTCGCAGATTTTTTTTCAGTCTGCAGATTATTTCCAAATCAGCATTATGTGGGAATTCCAAATCTCCCAATTTTGGCAGGAAAGACACCGATTGTCAATCTTTTTCCATCCACAACATAAATGTCAATATTCATTTTAAACACACTTTATTAAATTCTAGAACCTATAAAGAGGTAGAACTGTTCAATATTTCTCACTCATGTAATTTTTTCGTGACCCCCCCCCCTACTCTCAGTTAACGATCGACTATCTAACAGATCACGGAATCCTTGAAATTTCCATTTTTTTCCTCATCAGCAACATAAATGTCAGTAATATTTGTTTTAAACTTACTTAATTAGATTCTAGATAATTTAAAGAAGTAGAATTGTTCAATATCTCACTTATATTTGTTTTACTCCCCCCTCCCCCTCAGCTGACAAACGGTGATTGAATGTTGCACAAAAACGTTGTAATTTTTAAGCTTTCTCTATCCACAGCATAAATGTCAATATTCATTGAAACATGCTTTATTAGATTCTAGAAGCTATAAAGAAGTAAAATTATCCAACATCTTTCCCTCATGCAATTTTTTGTGAACTCCCCCCACTAACGATAGGCAATCAAACGGCTCACGGAATTCTTGCAGTTTCAAATCGTTCTCTATCTGCAACATGAATCTCAATGTTCTTTTTAAATTTATTTACTTAGATTCCAAAACCTATAAAAAAGCAGAATTGTTTACTATCTCTCACTCTTATATTTGCTTCCCCCCCCCCTCCTCCACTAACGATCGACAATCAAACGCTCCATAGAAGCATTGTGATTTCCAATCATTTTCCATCCAGAGCATAAATGTCAATATTCATTTTAAATGTACTTTATTAGATTCTGAAAGCTATAAAGAAATATAATTGTTCAATATCTCCCATTCATATAGTTTTTTGGAATCCCCCTCCCCCTTTACTATTTGCTACCAATCAGTAATGAAACTCCCTGCAGAAGTGGTGAGATTCCCATTCTTTCTCTATATGCACATGCAGCATAACTGTCAAGATTCTGTTTAAATTTGCTTCATTAAATTGCAGAACCTATTTAGAGGTAGAATTGTTCAATATCACTCACTACTCATATAATTTTTGTTATTGCTTCTTTGACATTTTGTATCGATTTAAAAATTTGATGATCTTGACACATTTTTGTTCGAATACCAGTATTTTTATAAATGGATTCCTAGCACTATATAACAGACATGCCAAGTCTCCTGCTTTTGGCAGGAGTCTCCTGCTTTTTGCTTGTTTTTCTATGTTCCTGATTTTCCACTCATTTCTCCTGCTTTTCTGATGTAATTTTTATCTATCAGTCTTAGCATAATTTATGCTTAAAATTTGTGGGATTGGGTAAAAAGTTTGAAAGAAAATTGAAATTTATCTTGCCCTGCAATTTATCAAGTTCAGTTTGAATGTGAATTACTATACAATGCGTCCACTGCAAGCGGGAGGCACCGAGGACGCGGAGGACCCTCCGGCGAAAAAGCTTTATGACATGAGTAACGAAGCAAAATAAAGGGATTTTTTTAATTTTACTGATTGCTGCAAAACAAAATTTCGTAGGTTTTATACATTCATGCACAATGCGGGTGTGGTATCCAGTGTTTTTTTTCTTTTTTGGTTTCATATACGCGGACCGTACAAACGTGCATATTACTCATTCCTGCGAAAAGTCACCGAAGCACAGTGCTAGTGCGAAGTTAAATGCTACCTTACTGGCGTATCTCCGAGATTGTCGCCGAAGCGCAGTGCTAGTGCGAAGTTAAATGCTACCTTACTGGCGTATCTCCGAGATTGTTGCCGAAGCGCAGTGCTAGTGTGAAGTTAAATGCTACCTTACTGTAAGGTGACCATACGTCCGCGAAATTCGAGGACTGTCCTCGAATTTTGGCCTTTTCTATTTTTTGTCCCCAAAAATTCTTTGACTACTCGGGGACGCTAAATGTCCCGAAATTTAAATATTTGCGTGTATTTTTTCAAAATCACAGTCCATTCCGTGGAGGATCAAAATTGTGATGGCATGTCTCCGGACTACCTGTGGGGGTAAGTGCTAGACTGTCGCCAATTGCCCATTGTACAGCACTAATGAGACGTAAAACCCATCTATTCCAATCCAATCAAAATCGCAGTCTAATAATTGGATTATCTTGAAAATCAACGGAACTTTGAAATAAAGACCCTCATACTTCATGAGCAGAGAAAGAATCATGCACTACTAATCAGTATATAAATTCTATCTTGCCCGATTTATGTTAAGTGAAAAATAAAATTTGCTTAATGAAATTATTTCTTGTAGTTATATAATCGGGAATAATTTCTGCATTTCAGGGAGTGGGGATTCTAAAGATTAAAATGAAATGGTGCTATTTTGTGTTTTCTCCTATCATCATATCATAATAAAGTGTAAATGGGTTCTATAGACTTGATTATTTTAATAATGCTGGGATAGTTTAATTTGCATAAACTTACCTTAGGCTCAGCAATTTTTCATAGAAAAAAGTGATTCAAAGCATTTTGTAATGTATAAATCAGAGTTCTTTTTATTAATAATTCATATAGATATTGGTCTATCGTGTCCTCGAAAAAGTCCCCAAATAGAGTTTTCAAGGTCCTCGACATTTACTTCGATTTGGGGACAAACGGTAATTTGTCCTCAAATCAGTGTTTGAAAATATGGTCACCTTACCTTACTGGCGTATCTCCGAGATTGTCGCCGAAGGGTAGTGCTAGTGCGATGTTAAATGCAACATTACTTGCGAATCTCCGAGATTATCGCCCATAACGCAGTAGTAGTGTGACGTTAAATGCACTCTGCTTATCTGGGTTATATTTAAGGTTATTGTTGTATTCTCTGTTATTTTTTTTTTTTGGTCCTTTCAGAAAGAGTCTGGTATTTCGATTTGTTTCTTTTGTTTTTTGAATTTTGGCAACAGTAGGCCGTTTCATTGCATCATGTGTCAGGCAAGGGACGCACACGTTGTTTGTTGTTTTTCTTCTGAGAAATTGCAATTTATTTTAAATTGATTATTTGTGTTGAATATCATAAGAAATACGTTTGAGTACGGTTTGAAATTGCGTTGATGTGGTTGGTGTACATGATAAAATCGAAATCTCCAGAGATTATTTTCTTCGTTTTTCCAAGAGTAATGTTGTTTCAGTGTGCCGCTCTTCTTATTTAGGTAAAATTGTCATTTGTTGGTTTTGTAAAATTGAATATTTAGATTGAGTATCTTAAAACAAAAGCTTTTGAGTAGCGTTTATTGGTTTTGTACAATTGAATGTTTATGCTGAAAAAAAGCTTTGGATTGGTGTTTAGAGTGATGCTAGAGTGGTTGGTGTACATGATTATATCGTTATATGCAGAGGGGATATTTCTTTTTTTCGAGGAAAATGCTACTTTTTACGGAAATTATAAAACGGGTAAGTAAATAAACTTTCTTTTTTATTTAAATGCTTATTTATGTATATTAAGTTACTTGTGCTGTTTTTGTTTTGTAATATTTCTTAGATTTAGTTGATAACAATTGTGAAAAATTTGTATTTTTCTTTACTCAAGTATTTGTAAGATATTTCTGACGCTTTATGTTTACATAATTGTTTTAAAGTACGTAAATTGGCCCTTTTTGAAAGGATGGGTATGAAAACCGTGCTTCCAGTCCGGAAAAATTTGTATTTTTCTTTACTCAAGTATTTGTAAGATATTTCTGACGCTAAATTTGTATTTTTCTTTACTCAAGTATTTGTAAGATATTTCTGACGCTTTATGTTTACAAAATCGATTTAAGTTGCGTAAATCGGCCTTCTTGGAACGGTTATAAAAACTGGGAAACCGTGCTTCCTGTCCGCCATTTTGGAAAGGACGGGAGAGAAAAACGACACCGCGCAGACTCGGCGAGTTCGGAAAAAAATCGCCAAAAAATCGCCAAGAAGGACCGTAAAGCACATTTTTACCAAAGCAAGTTCAAAATGAATATTGACATTTATGTTATGAAAGGAGAAAGTTTGGGAAACGAAAGAATTCTGCAGAACATTTGAGCACAGATCGCTAGTTGGAGATAAGAAAATGGAGGGAAGGGTAAAAAATAATTGCATGAGCAAGAAATATTTAACAATTCTACTTCTTTATAGGTTCTAGAATCTCACTAAGCAAGTTTAAAATGAATACTGACATTTATGTTGTGGATGGAGAAGGATTGGAAACTGGGTGGCTTTCATAGCAAATTTTATAGCCGATCGTTAATGGGGTTTCGTTTTTTAAAACGAACAATATTCGCGACTTTTCTAAAAGCAGAAGAAGTTAATTTGCAAAATTCCGCGAATTGGGGGGGGGGGGATCACAAATTTCTGCGAATTCGCCAAAAAAAACACATGTCAATTGGCGATTACAGCGATTAGGTCGCCACGTGGCGAGTGGCGACCGTGAATCTTGACCTCTATATACAATCATTTAAAAATAAGTTGGTTGTTAAAATTACTCCTGTTTTCTGTTGTGTATGGGTTCTTTTTCTATGTGCATTTTTCAAAGCTTCTTTAGAAGGCAATGTTTGATTGGGCGATAAAGTGTTTATAATAGCAGAATTTATGTACTTAAAAAGAGACTGTATATAAATTGTATCCTGTTCCATGACTGTTGAAGTTGCACTAGAATTAATTTGTCAAATTGGTGATAGATTCATCCACTCTTGCATTTTAAGTTGATACAATTTAGGAAATTCATCTTAAGAATGTGCTTTTTGAAATACCATAAGAAAATACTGTAAAATTTTTTTTTGAATTAGTTAAAAACCAAAGTTTTTCTTAGCAACACATTCAAGTTTCTAATACAAAACACACAAATAATTACTGGCTGTAACCAAAAAGTATCATTTACAGTTAATTTTGCATGCAAAATGAAGACTAATATAAATAATATATAAAACCAGCAAAATTGGGATTTAAAAACTGTTTGGATGTTTTTTGAAACTGACCTATTTTCCCCCCTGATTTATTTTAACCCCACCTGACCCTAATTCTTTTTACCGTAAAAAGAAATATTTTCACAAAAAGAAATAATTTCACAAAAATAATTTGTTTTTCACAAAAATGGGACCCAAAAATAAAAACCTGGATCAACCCCTGCATCTATGCCTTTGTGAGAGCTGAATCCAATCTTAAGAACAAAAGATTCAGGCTCAAGCAGCCCTAAATTTTAGTTTATAAATAAGTTTATGATAAATTTTAAAGCATTAAAAATAAATTAATAACTTTAATCCTTACCACTTCCATTGGAAATGCTTTTGTTGCACTCATATTAGTTGAAATTGAATAACAAAAGATGATTTCGTTTCGGTTACCATATCAACCAACTCATATTCATATATCAAGATTGTTGCCAACACTGATGAAAAAATCATGAAGATTGCCATAGACATTGCGTAGCTAAGAGGAAGCTGACAACAAATGTCCCCATTTTCTGGGGACAGCCTTTATTTTGAACATATAGACATTGAATTTTGAACATTTGATAGTGTAGCAGCTCAGTTGGAAATCGGGACCATTTTCATAACACGGCGTTGGTTCTCCTCTTCTCTAGCTTCATGGTGACAACTGTCGATGGGAATAGGGCCCCTGCTCTTTTACTCAACAACTCAACCTACCCTACCGGGAACTTTTGTTGTGGTCACGGAGTGTTTTTCACGTGTTTTGTGTTTTTATTTTCGTAAAACATGGAAGTACAAGATGACACTAAATATAAAATAAAAATCGATAAAAATATATTAGATTTATTTTGGAAAGTTTGCGAAAATAATTCTCATGTACGCTTAAACTCCTGTGCAGAAATTCTGCACGCTCTTTGGAAAAAACAAATTCTGGTTTGTGGATTATTTTGTTTATTTGAATTATTGTGTAATGTTACCTTTATTTCTCTGTATGATATTTAAGCGTACAGTTTGATTAGTCTAAATCTGAAGTACATTATCTTATTTTATTGTACAAATAAATTTACACTTATTCATACAATGCAGTTTATCTATCTGAAATATGAGGGTCCATCCGGTTTTTTATTTTTGGAACCTAATTTTGTGAAAAGCAAACTGCCAATGTGAAAATCAAAATGTTTTCGTAAAAGAAGTATTATCGTATAAAACCTTCCATTTTAGCTGTCACTTTATAAAAGGCCTGCCAGGGGGGGGGGGGGGGGACTGAATAAAATAAGCAGCCCATTTTCAAAAAAGGCATTATTTAGAAAATTTGCTGCCCTTTATGTTGTAATTTATGTACATGACGAAAGCAAATTAATAACTTTCAGTACAGGTGTTGGCTATATGCATTTGTTCTTGCAGGAATGCTGTACAACTATTCCTAGAAGGCTACATGTCAGGAAAAAATATATCTAAACCTAAAGACATCTGGACATTTAAAATGTTAGAAACGACCACTGGGAACTAAAATGTTTTTTATAGGGCCACAGGATGGAGCACCCTACTAAATTAGCCTAGAGTCAGCTATTCACCTCATCACTAGTACTGGCGTAGACAAGCATTTGAAATAATGAAAACATGGAAATCTTTTATTAAAGGATAATTTTTATAAAACGAAATTTTGAGAAAAGGCCTTTTTCCATAAATTAAAATTTTGTGAAGAAGCAGGAAGCAGCAAAAGAACCCCAATTTTTTTTTTTTGCAACAGAACAAAATACTGTCTAATAAATTCCATTCAGAAAAAATGTTAAATTGACGGACCTTTTTTAAAAATGTATTTTTTTAATATTTTATTTTGAAATTGCAAAATGCAAAAATTTCACATATTGAAAATTCGTATTTTGCAGCTTCAAAATAAATTATAAAAAATTTAGAAAATAATTTCTTTAAAAAAGGTGCATCAATTTAACAGGTGGGAATTAAAATGTGAAAACAGATTTTAAAAATATGTATGAGTTAATTAGTTATTTGTAAAGAAAAATTTCCCATAGAATAACATTAGTTTCGGCTTCCGGCGGCGGTGAGTGAAGCGGGCCCGTAAAGAAAGTGCTTTGTATTTTAATATAATAGTTATACAGGGTGTCCTTGAATTCATGGGCCAAACTTTAAGGGAAAATAGGGCACTTTATAAGGATTCAGAATTGCATAGGAATCCATGTCCCTAAACATCATTTTAACCCTTTAAGAACTGGATGTTTTGCACTACTTTGTACTACGAACTCCGCCTACTGTGTAAATTTATAAGCTTGCGTACATCATTCAGAATGTTCGTATTATTGTGCAATGTACATATTATTGCAATCATTGCAATAAAATACATCAATAAAACAGAATTTACTTAAATATATGTAAATACAGTAGAGAGCCAGAAATCTGCCGTCCTAAAAATCCTTCGAAATCCACACAGCTTGTCAAATACAAACAATGAAATTCACTATTGATAAATTAAAAAACTGCAAATCAGAATTTTTGAAAAAGGTCTTTATTACAGATTTTATGTTTGCATTTTATGATTACAAAAAAGAAAAACAATAAATTAAAAATAATATGAAAGACTGCAAGAGCCAAATTGCTGCTAATGAAATTATTGACAGGCATAATGTGTAAGGAAGAACTCAATAAAATTCGTAGAAAAATAAATTTGTGTTACAGCTATTTATGATAAATAAAAAATTAAATAAATCGTGCAGGTTCAAGTTTAGTTTAAAACTAGCTACATGTGAACAGATTTTATCTAAATTTGACAAATATTTTTTTTTTCATTAGTATTTATTGTTTTCATTACATATTTTTGTTAATGCTCATTATTATTCTTATGTACCTAGTAATTTAATATTCAGTGTTATTATTCACTAGTATGTGTTTGGTTTGAATAATAATCCATTTTTATTATTCAAAGTGAAAATCATTCTTTATGGGCCCAGAAATCCTAAAATCCACACAACCTCTGATCCTGAGCTGTGCGGATTTTTGACTCTCTACTGTATTAGCATGTAAAAACTCTTTAAAAAATGCAATATTGGAGAGCCATGCCCATATCCATGCAAAATTACCCGGTTCTTAAAGGGTTAAAATGATGTTTGGGGACATGGGTTCCTATGCAATTCTGAATCCTTATAAAGTGCCCTATTTAATATTTTCCCTTAAAGTTTGGTTCATGAATTCAGGGACACCATGTATATAAAGGTACTTACATATTAGCCTGCGGACCTTTAACATACACACACACACCAAAAAAAAAAAAAAAAAAAACAAGTGTCATGGCAAAATTAAACTCAGTCTTAAGATCAATAAAACAAACATTTCAAATAATAATAATTTTTTTTTTTTAATCACTGGATGCAGTGGCGGATTTAAGGGGGGGGGAGGCAATTGAATATTGCAATTTTAAATTTTTTATTGGTCTAGAATAACACTTCGAAAAATCTTAGCCCCCCAAAAGTTAAGTTCTGGATCCGCCACTGACTGGATGCAGTTAATTCATTGTGCACAAACCAGAAAAATCATGAAAACAAATAATGCCACAAAATCTTTGTACATTTCACCATATTAGCTGTCTGTCACCCACTGCCACTTGGTGAAAATTTTTTATTTTGTGGAAAAAGTCGATGAGCAATGTAAATGAGTCGATATGCAAATATTTAAATAAAAATAAAACATTTGATTTAAATCAAATAATTTGAAAATAATAATAATTCTGATTAATAAAGGAATTTCCACAAACACTGTTATTAATAGTACACTACAAATTAATACTAATATAGTAGAAAGTGATATTGATTAAAGTTTGGATTGCATCATATTAAGCAATGGTAGGGTGGAAGTCCCTAACACAACAAGCAGTTAAAATGCCCAGGGTAATTTACCTGATTTCAGTTTTTTTTTCTTTTTTTTAGTACTAGAATTTCAGGTTGTTAAATTCATAAAAAAAGGACTAAAATATCAAATTCATATGACTGTTAAACCAGTACTTTTTCATAATAAAAGAATTTGATCTCCGTGCAATAAATGACTGTTCTCTCCCCATACGAAAACGTATCGCTAAAATTCTGGCATTTTTTCACGAATTCACAATCACCCCTCAATGCTCCACCCACTGAAAGGCATTAACCTTCCCTCCCTTCAATCCATATTTCCTTCTACTAATGTGCTTTCTCTTTTTACTGGTGGTGTGTAAAATGTGTAAAAATTAGTGGTGCACCGAGTAGCACTTTGGCCGAGTACAGAATACTGAGTAGTTGTAAGAAAGAATAATTGATGTACATATGAAGAATTTTGCACATCTTGAAATAAAAAAAAAGGCATCTTGAACACAAAATTAAATTAAATGGCAAACAGTATGTTTTCATGAAATGTTTCAGAACTTTTGTAGTGTATATGTGTACACAATTAGGTTCATTGTTATATTTGATACTTCCAGCTTAGTGGATTATTAAAACCATAATAACAGATAACTTTATTCTTTATTATATAGTCTTTCTCAAATGCAAATCATTGTCAGATAATTTTTAGAGAATATAAAAGTTCCTATTCACTGCATAGATATAGTTATAAGACATAGATTGATCATTGAGAGGCGAGAGGGGAAAAGTGATACCTTTTTTACTCGGGAGAAGACGGCCATTTTACTCCTTTATGAATGTATTTCTCGGAGGTGAATATACACAGGAATACACATAGGTAATTTATCAAATAAAATTTATGCACTAAAAGAGAATGA
This sequence comes from Salticus scenicus, assembly GCA_963930645.1. Taxonomy (NCBI): domain Eukaryota; kingdom Metazoa; phylum Arthropoda; class Arachnida; order Araneae; family Salticidae; genus Salticus; species Salticus scenicus. The sequence continues at coordinate 5,369,572 of OZ005662.1, forward strand.
AAAACTCCAGATACCCCTTTTTCTTTCTTTTCATTTTCCTTTCCTTTCCTTTTTTTTTTTTTTTTGCTATATTCTAGTATACTCATGTCAGCACAAAACTGTCTTTCTTTCGGCATTTATTATTATTATACTTCTTTGAGATAAAAATCGTCTGCATTCATCATGAAAAATAATTTTAATAAATTATTTTTATTGCGTGAATTTGTATAGGATTATATATGGAAGAAAGTCTTGTGGTGGCCACAACATACTAGTTATATACTAAAACTTCCGCGGTTGCTAACTGCATTTAAAAGAATTTTGAGAATTCCATATTACTTACTAATATAAAATATTCAAATTTAAAAAAGTATTCCATTAAATATGAAATAAGTAATTATTTCATAATAATAACAAAGCAACTGATTATAAAAATTATATTTTTCATAAATTACTTGAATATAACTTATTTATGGAAACTTACCCCATTTCTTTTCATATATTTATTAGAACAATTAAAAGCCGCACAATATTTCGGCATTTTCAAAATTCATTATCATTCTATTCTATTACTGTTTTCGAGTTTTAACTCTCTAATGGCTGATGCCAAAAAACTTTTTCGGCATCAAAAATTTTTGCTCGTTAACATGGGGGATGATAGATCTATATAAATTACTATATCTATGATTCACTCAGGCTTAATTTAAGATGCATGGAATTTATATATGCAATGAGAACATTAAAATAAATATTTTATCATGTCAAACATGATAGACTTCATTAATCTTCAAATTCTAAAGGAGTAAAAGATAGGTTGTTTTGACCATAATTTGCAAAACAACAAATTTGATTATTAAAATATATTTTTAATAACATTTTAGTGTATTTACCTTTGTCATCATTATTATTTTTTTAATTAAAAATCAATCATTTCTTACAGTTTTAAAAGTGTCTTACTTTTATTTGCACAAATATGTAACTAAAGTTTTATCTACTATATTAGTATAGTATTATATAAGGGTTCTTTTTTCTAAAATATTTTATTTTTGTCTGACTTATAGATAAAATTTTATGTACTAAATTTTTATAAAAAAAAATTTGCATATTACACACATACAAGATGATTATACTTAAATTCTTGTAACTAAAGTGGATAAGCTCATATCATGAATCATCTCTATACCAAGTTTGGTGGCAATTTACTCACCCGTTTTAACTGCAGAAAGCTGTTTGCAGCAAAAGTTTAATGATTCTGTATTTATATTTTCTTAATTTTTTAGTTTTTAGTTATTAATAAACAACTATTTATGACATACATTTCTTTCAATAATACATAAAATTAATGAAATTCATACAACTACTTGCTATTGGCCGAATACTTAGTTCAAATTTGGACAAGTACCGAGTATATACCGAGTACTTGGTATAGCCGTAGACCAGGGTTTAAGCTGAGTGAAAATTTTCTTTAGCAAAAAAGCTAAAATCAGAAAAGAAAGCTTTAGCAGAATGCGAAAATGCCAGAAGCAGTAGAAAAAGATGAATATCAGTTCACACATTATTCTAAACGTTTCAACATGTTTGATTTTCATTTGTAAATTAAACTTAAAAGTTTTTAATCAGGTCTTTAAAGAGTTATACACAGAAGATAATTTTTTTTTTTAATTTGAAATAAAAAAGTAATAAATAATTAAACTTACCACTGTAACCAGATAAATTCAAATATAGTACAAGCATATATTTTAACACATTTATTGGCAGACTTAAAAAATATTAAACTTTTTAGATTATAACTTTATTTTGTAAACTTTTTTAAAGCAATATGAACATCTTATATACGAAGTATATTATTTTTCTGGAGATATAATTATCACAGTGGCATGTAAAACTACATTAAGCTTATACTGTATCTGAAAATAAAAACATAACTTACAAAAAAAAAAAAAAAAAAGTAATATAAGTGAAATTTGTTTATTACTATTGAAAGCTTTTTGGTTTATAATTTATAATTTTTCTTTCTTTCATATTAGACCACTTTACAAATGCCTCATGCTTATTTACAAATTGATTTCCTGTATGCGATTCTTATGCATAGTTCAGCATTTGGTTTTCCTTATATGCTTAAAACAATGGATTTTTCTTGATCAATGTTGCAATTTTTTTTCCCGTGAAAGATTTGTTATAATATTTTCGAAATTTTTTTTTATTTTTTTTTCAATTTGTCTCTAGTAAGATGCTTTAGCAAAAATGCGAAAACATGTTATTTCATTTTCACATTTTGGATAAGCCTTTTAGCATTTCGCGAAAAATGCTACCGCAGCGGAAACACTGCTGTAGACCTATTTTAAGAGTGGACGGAGCATTCCATTATTAAGGGAATATAAGAAAAGGTGTAAATATGAAACCATGTGAATGTTGAAAAAGGTTACCTTTTTTGGCATTTATCGCGTTATTGGAAATTTTTTGTTTTTAATATAAATATATAGTATATATTATTATTAAAAAATATAACAACAAGCAAAACTAGTGTAAAATATTACAGCTGCTGAAATTTATTTTTACCTTGTTATTAGCATCTAACAAAGTTCAAAAGTTTTTATAACTTTGGTTTGTCTATACTTGTTTTAACTCTCATAAATAATTATGGACATTTTTGAAATAATATAAGATATAATATAGTTAAACTAAATCAATTTAGGGAAATAAGTATAGCAATTATAAGCATTTTATAAAAAGAATGAAATAATAAAATATTAAAAAAAATCTTACCTGTGAAATAAAACCCTTATTTTACATAACTTCTAGGGTTTTTAAAGTACATCTAATTACTATTTCTTGCTATAAAATTCTTTTTAAATTCAAAACAATCTAACTTTTAACGTGAAATAAAAGTTTTAAAAAGAACTTTCAAAGGAAAAGGGAAAATATCGTCTGTTTAATAAAAAGCAGAGTTTAGGGCATGGCGACTAAATTTCAATATTGGCCAGTTTGGCTTCCTGTAGATCAACATTCACATGACCTTTTTATGAGTTATCTTTGCCACTAAAAAAGGTTGCCATTATCCCGTTCACTCTTATATAATAAGTCTATGGGTACAGCTCTAGTAAAAATATTATATATGACATGATATATTGAAAATGGGATGATTGTTCCATCAATAATATATTTTAAAAAAATATTAAAAGAAGTTCTGTATGAAATTTCATCGCATTATTTAATATTTATTTCTTTTTATCAAATACCTTTTAAATTTTCAGATTGAAAATGCCAATGAATTAGGGAGCGATTTAGAATACTGCATAGAAAGATTGGTTAAAGGGCTTGCGTCTTCCAGAAATTCTGCAAGATTAGGTTATACACTTCTTTTAACAGAAGTAAGTTTTTACCATTTTTAACAAAATGTTTATTTTATTAACTGAAATTAATAAAGTTTGTATTTTAGTTAGTAAATAATTGTATTATTTTGTATTCTATTGCATTTTTATAATTGAATATCATGCATTTTGCAAAAATTTCATATCATGTAATATAAAAAGCTCATAATTTATGTTATTTTTAAATGCACAAAATGCTAAATCCTTAATTATTACCATTATTATTTTATAAGATTAAAAAAAACAAAATAAATAAACAAACAATATAAATCATATTAAGAATACTCTGTTAAATACTTTGTTACTTGCATTACCTGATTACCGTAGGTAATTGTGTATGGGCAAAACTTTCAATATGAATTTCAGAGTTGCTACTAATCAGGGAATCATGGAAAAGTTAGGGAATTCAAGTAAGTTTGGAAAAATTCTAGTGATGCACTGAATAGCAGTTTTGGCCGAATGCCGAACATTCGATCAACCGAATATTAACTATTCGGCCAAATTCTTAGAGACTTTAAGGTCAATCTTAAATAAATTAATATTAAGCAGATTAATGCTGCAGTAAAATTATTTAAGTTTAGAGGATTTTTATTGAACCAACTTGACTAGTATGTAAAAGTGCTAGACTCAGCAATTACAAAAATATTTAAAACGAAAAAGATTTATTCATAAAAAAATATAACAAATTCAAAAGCAGTTATAACAATAAATTCTAGTTAACAATTTATAAATCCAATCATTTAACAAATCTATCTTCAACAACAATTCAAAAAAACTATATTACCTTTAAGTAACATATTTACGCTGGCAGTTGATACATGACGAAAAGTTTTGGTATTACGATTTAGTTCTTTTACATGGTCGCCACATGACCAATGAGGAAAAACAGGTGACGAAATATCACATCAAATTGGTGTAGGCGTTATTAACCATTAAATGAAGAACGATATATCACACACAACGTAACATATTGTAGAGTGCACATTGAAGAAAACCTTAAAATGAAACAATTGAAGACAGATGATATCGCGGTCGCCCAATGACCAGCGAAGCGAGCACCATTAAATTTTTATTGAAGAAAAACAAAGTAAAAAAAATCGATCCCAAACTTCATGGTTGCCACATGACCAATGAATAGAACAAACAGAAGGATCTAGATTAAGCTTGACATTGTAGTAGAAGATTAAATTCAATTTATGGTCGCCGCATGACCAACGATTTCATAATGATCAGAAAAAAACAAAGTTCAAAGTTCAGGAAAATTTGGCATTATAACAATCCTCACGAAAACTATTTATTTAAATTTCTAAAGAAACTATTGTAGATTAAAAAAAGTTCAAACTTAATTGATTATAAACAATTAACAACATTAATAAACGCAAACTTAACAGAATATTTCAACAATCGATTTACTTAAAAAGATTTTATTTTGAGTTCAGCATATAAGAAAAACGTGAGCAGCTTACGATGTATCCATTATCTAGAATAGCTGCTGAGCTGAAACTCTAAGCTGAAACCAAAGTATCTCCAAACATCACGGCCTTATATACTACCTAACACCAGTTAATCTACATAACGACATTGACTGCTGCGCCACAACATCCAGTGGTGAAAACCAAAATACAATTAAAAACAACAATTTCCAAGGAGTGGCAACAGCACAAATAGAAAAGATTATGCAGACTGGAAATGGCAACGCTGATATAGTAAACAGAATAACGATGTTTGCGAGATGAAAGTGAAATGAAACTAAATATGAAAAGGAAGTTAAATAAATAGAATAAACTATAGAAAAGGTAAGTTTTAAATACTTTCTTAAAGAAAATAAGTAAATTCAGATGTTTTTATTTAATATGAGGACATTGATGCTATCACAAATACCAAATATCCTACAAACTGAATAGTAGTTATTCGGCCCAATATTCAGTATTCGGCTGGCTGATTTACTCATATATTCAGGTGTCAATCACCTAATTTTTTGCAAACTTTTTCATTAATACCATTTATATTTAGTAATACTTTATTTTTTTAATTATGAAAAAGTGTTATAAAAAACTACTATTCAGAAACAGTGGTTTATACTATACATAAGTAGTGGTGTAATGCTGAATTCACAGTCAAAGAAAATTATTAACTGTTAGGTTTCTTAATAAACATATAAAATTTCTTAAATAGCAATATCTTGTCATGCCCACTCCAAAGAAAATAATAAAAAAAATAATAATAACGTAACCCAGAAATGCAGTATTTGAGAAAAATCAATTTAAAAGTAACAAAGTATTGGCCAACCTATGTTAAAACTGACACAAATGCCTCTCAGTCTCATGTGAATAAACATGTGATGCTTTTCATGCATATTGTGGCACTTCATATGCATTTTTCAATAACAAACTGAAAATTGCTGTTTTATGACTTGTGTACATTTTTTCTTGCCAGATTTGGGTGTGATCTTTTGAAGTTTCCTAGATGACAACAATTATGTACACTCTTTCTTATTTTACATACATCATTATACTGTTATTGATAAAAACGACTTTTGTTAGATATTATTAATTGTTATGATTAATGTATCTAATAATTAATTGTCTTTAATTTTACTTGAAACTAGATAAAACAATTGTTTTCATTTAAATATAATCTATTTCTTAATTACTCTGAAAAATCTTAATTTAATGATAATTAAAAATAGAATTTCTCCAAGTGATTAAAAATTTTTAAAAATAGAATTTTTATATGTTCAACTAGCCGAATAGTAGCTGAATAATTTGATATTCGGCCAAACCGAATATTCGGTAGTCTGGCTGAATAGATACCAAATATTCATTGCATCCCTAGGAAAGTCATAGAATAGTCAGGAAATTTGAAAATTGCCCATAAAAATCAGGGAAATGTCAGGGAATTTGAATATTTTAGCCAAAATATGGAAAAATCAGGGAATTTCATATGATTGCCAAAAAAAAAAAAAAAAAAAAAAACTAATTTTTCCTCCAATGTAGAGTTATTTATCATGTTTTTTTCTTAGCTTCTGCCATTTTTTTTAAAACAAGACCTCTTAGAAGGACCCCCATGGAGGGCAATCTCTCCTTAGGTCAAAGTAATATAACTTTTGTGTTTTCAAGTGGTACCATAATTATTTTGCCCAGAACGCTGGCAATGCACAATATATGGCTAGACTGGAATTTTCTTAGTACATGTCTGGAAAACCTGGAAAAGTCAGAGAATTTCATTCTTCTATTTGAGTGGCAACCCTGAATAATCGGGGAGTTTTGAAAAATCTAATGGAAATCTCATTTTTTCTTTGGTTGCTAATTGTACATTAAGAATTATTTTCTATTGTTGTCACTTTCCCACAATTTATGTTTTAATGTTATGTTCCTTGGAAAGTGTCAAAGGGGGGTTAAATTGTATTTAACATTTGTTGGATTATGTTGTCAGTTGTTAATAGTGATTTTGTTTGTTTTAGTTTCTTCATTATATTCAAGAATTTTTCTTCCATAATTGAGAAATTTTATTATTTGCTTTACAGATTCTTAGGAGGTTTACAACTGTACAAATCGAAGAAATTCTCGAGCTTATGAAGAAGCATCTTTCCATTACTGGCAAACTGGTATGGCATAAAAATCCAAAAATTTCCTACAAGAAATTTATTTTCATCAAAACAATGGTGGTTGACATTCTAAATGTTTTTCTACTGCATTTATCAGCAATGTATCGAAAAATTCATTATTATTTTTAATCAATCCATACTGACAGTAGCGTATCCAGGATTTTATTTCGTGGGGGAGGGGGGGCTCATTGAAGTTCGATTATGTTTCATAGTGTACAGAAATCATGCATATTACGCTTAATATTTATTTTTTTTAAACTCAATAAAAAATTTTGGGAGGGGCTGCAGCCTATCAGCCAGAACCCCCCTCTGGATATGCCACTGCCTACTGATATAGTATAGTTGAAATAAGCTGTACTCATTCCTGAAGAGGAAAGGTTAAAAAAAGGTCGTGCTGCACTGAGTAGCACTTTGGGTAGTGCACTTTGGTGTCAAGTACTTGGCCTTTTACTGCTCGCAGAGTATTGAGTGGCCGAGTAATTATAAGAAAGAATAATTGATACATATAAGAAGAATTTTTTTCATCTTGAAATAAAACATTATTTGCTATGTCTGCCTTATTCTAATCTGCTAATGAATTTTATGTGTTAGTTTCACATTTTAGTTTTCATGTAAATATCCAATACTATTTCTGACACAATAATTTGCATAATGCACATTTAATGCAAAATTTTGACCTCTTATCCCTTTTTGAAAAAATCTAAAATTTCGAATAACTTATGAAGTTTTCTAATTACTTTATTCATAGTCGGTGATGTTCATGCCTGTATCATAAATGTTATTTTAAATGAGGTCTGACATCATTACAAGGAAAATATTCCTTGTAATGAATGTTTATGCAAAATTTTGCCCTGTTTTTGCATAAAAAAAAAAAAAAAAAAAAAAAAAAAGGAAATTTGAAAAATTTACAAAGTTTTTAAAGCAGAATGTTTATAGTTAATAATGTTCATACCATCATTTTCAATGATTTTTTTACAGCTGATCCAACATCTTTACAATAAAAATAATTCTCATAACACCCGTTTATGTGTAAATTTGTCTTATACCTCCATATTAAGGAAATCTTGAATTTCAATATCTGATGAAGTATCAGGATAGACTATTCGTAGTTAATGATGTTAATGTCAGCATGATAGTTTGAAAGTTATCGAATATCTTTATAATGAAAATAATCTTTACAATGGACATTTATGCGAAATTTTGTTCAGTTCTCCTCTGTTAGAAAATCATAAATTTCAAATAACTTAGGCGATTTTCAGATTAGAATGTTAAAAATAAATAGGGATTTTTCTGGTACCATACTATATATTTTAAAGCTGTTCCAACAATTTTATGATAATTCATTCTAGAATTATTGTCTATGTAAACTGACTAATGATCTAACAAGCTGTCTAACCTACAGATGGACCCTGCATCACTGATTGTACTATGTTGTGTCTACTGTGCTATGTTAAGTTTTCTGAAAATGGCATGGCATTGTGTTATTACCCTACATTATAAAAAATTATAAAGAAGCACCACAGAACTGGCGTTTAAAAGTAATAAGTACAAAACTTTGAATAAACACTATAAAATGTAAGAACTTGCAACAATTGTTTCGAATCGAAAGAAGACATGACTCTTCGTCAGGCAAAGAAAGTAGGCATGAGTGCTTGCGTTGCTGCTTTGTTTGCAGTATTCATGCCTACTGTGTTTGCCTGGCGAAGGGTCATGTTTTATTCTGACCCAAAACGATTGTTGCAAGTTCTTGCATTTTATGGTGTTTATTCATAGTTTTGTGCTCATTATAACCCTGCATGTTATAATTCAAAATTGGTATTATTATTATTCTGCTGTCTTTTAAAGAAATATTTATATCTCTGTGACTGTATGCACCAGTCACCTATAAATGAACACAGTTAATTAGAAAAAGCCTCATAATCAATCACATGCTACACCCAGAATGCATTTCAAGAATTATTTTTTGCAGGGTGATTCCAAACATTTTGTATTTTCTTCATTTTTTTACTTGTTCCCTTTTTGTTTTCAGGGCAAAACTGTTATTGAAAAATATGAACTATAACATGTTTTTCATATACCCAAATTTTTGAGATAATTCTTTCGAGATAATTCATTAAGAATTTTCTAGATGTTGTACAAAATATCTGAAACTGAAAATACTTGGTCATTTATTGAAAGATAGTGTATGATAAGACAGTGGCGGTTCATAAACCGAAAATAGGTGAAGAGCTCAAAATTAATATTCAAGAATTTTTAATGCATAATTTTTATTAAGCATGGTCTTAACTAAAATTAACTAAAAATGCTTATTTAAATGTAAATTTATATTCTGTAAACGAATACAGTGTAAAATACAGTGTGCCTCTTCACCTATTTTCGGTGCACAAGCCGCCACTGTGATAAAAAAGAGCAGAGAAAAAAAAAAGTATTAAATGTGCTTTTGGCTTTATTTTTATACTGTTTATGAATGATTGTTGGAATTAATTTTCATTCCACTATAAATTTAGCTCTTATATTTTTAAAAATTATTTTAGCAGGGAAATTTACATGAAATTTTATTATTTAAGCATTTAACAGATTCAGTTCACAAAGTTATGACCACATATGCTTAGAATAGAATACGCTGTTAAATTATAATAATGTAAAATAAAAATAAACATTCGGAGGAAACATTTTGAATTAAAAAAATAAAAATTTAAATTTTGAATTTCTTTTTTAATTTAAATATTTCTTTCTTTCTTTATTTATTTTTTTGGAAATTTTAATGTACTTAAATTAATATTATTTCAATGCCTTTGTATGTGAAATTTATTGATACTAAGTAAGTCAATAATCAATAATTAAAAAAAATTATTTTCAATGTCCACCATTTCTTTAAACATTTGTCATCTATTTTATATAATTTAATCTTATGATTTTGTGTCACGTTTTATTACATTGTTTATTTCTACACAATATTTATAAGTATGTATTTTATTAATTTTTTAGGAAAAAAAAGATTCTATATTTGGACAATTATTTGCATACACAGCAATTGTGCGATCTGGTAGATTGCAAAACCATGTTTACTTGACTGAAGTCATTACTTCACTTCTCGACCTTTCTTTTTCAAGAAACTACGTTTTAAATGCCACTTATGAAATCTTTCTGGATTTGTTTTCCCAAGTAACTATTGCATTAAATATTATAATTTTGAATTTTTTTTATCAGAGTCTAGTATCTCTATTCTAAAAATGTCTAGCATCAACACTAAAAATGCCAAAGTAAACTAGCATTTTGTGACAATTGCAAAACTTTATTCTGTATTTTCTATACAAATTAATGCCCAGCAAATTATTTATAAAAATTATTTTTCATGTTGAATACAGAGGATTTTCATCTCAGAGAAGTAATAATATTCAATTATCAATTATAAAAAGGCACCATAGAGTTAGTGTTTAAAAATGAGTACAAAATTTTAAATAAATACCATAAAATGTGAAGAACTCGCAACAGTTGTTTCAGGTCTAAAGAAAACATGACCCTCCTTTAGGCGAACAAAGTAGGCACGAGAGCTACAAACAAAGAGTTGCTACTTTATTTGCAACACTCGTGATTACTTTGTTTGTCTGACGAAGAGGCATGTTTTCTTTTGCCTCGAAACAATTGTTGCGAGTTTTTGTATGGTGTTTATTTAAAGTTTTGTACTTATTATAATACTCAGTGTTGAAAGGAAATTAATTTTATACTTTACAAATATCATCTTTGAAAATGCATTTTTCTTTTTCCTAGTTGGCCATTATTATTATAAATAATTCTTATTGCGCACATTTAAAGGAAATTTAATCTTATGCTGCCATAAATTAAAAATATGGAATGACAACACCAGTTGGGTGATTTTCACCAAAAGTTAATAGGCCCTAATTTATGTCAAGGGGCAACTACATACAAATTTATATGAAATTTTGTACTGGAATTTGTGAGGTACAATTGCCACAAAATGTTTGTTATACACAGTCAGACATTTTCCAAAAATGGTCAAATTGTGATCTAGACCTCTCAAAATGTGTAAATCCATCAAAAACCAGAAGTCAAAAATATAATTCATATATTGGGGTATGTATCTATATGTAGCTGCTAGGTCTTTTGCTTTTTTCAGATTTCTACTGAATCTTTAGCACATTTTATGATTTTATGCACAGCAAACATTTTCTTATGTTTTTCTCCAATGGCCAAAAAATGTTCCATTGGGGTTACAACTCATTAAATTGATCAAAAGGTTTCCTTACATTAAGCAGAAAACAGCAATAATAAGCCTTATTGGATAAGGGGAAAAAAAAAAAAAATCTTTGACAAATATGATCAAAATCTCATAATTATTTCAAGAAGAAAATTACACTGTGCCTTTTTTTTTTTTTTAACCTCTAGGAGATTTTTCTAAAAAAATTTTAAATCTTTTTTAGCACAATAGCATACTTGCCAACTCCCTTATTTCAAGGGAGGCTACTTTATTTTGGGACTGTTTTCGCCTCTCTCTTATTCTCATACTTTTCTCCCTTATTGTGTACATTTTAAAGTAATACTTATAATTTATGCTAAACTTCAACAAATCTTCAAATTTTTAAGCAAGATTTTTGCTTTTGCTGAAAAAAAATTCTCACGTATCTCAATATATATCACTATTTTTAATTAATAATTACTAAATTTTTACTTAATAATTAAATTTAACTTGCGATAATAGATTTTTGATAACTTAAAGAATTGATAGACATAGTAAAAAAAATGTATAAAAATGCTAATTTTTTTTTTTTTTTTTTTTATGTTTGTCAATTATTTTATGTTTTTGGATTACTGAATTTCCATTTCTGGCGAAAACCATGCTTATGTTGTACATTTTTTCTTGTCTCTTAGCGTATGTATGATATCAAAAAAAAAAAAAAAAATCATTATAACTTTTTATGTATTTATTTATTTATTTAAGAGAAAAAGAATTCTTCATAAATTGCAGGGGAATAATTTATACTGGAGGAATATTTTTGACATAAATAATTTAAAAAAAAAAACTCACCCAAACAGAATTTAATTTTGGGCGAGAAGTGTATATTTTTTAATGGTACTTTCGTTTTTACAATATGTCATAAGTTTAGGCTAACAAGGTTTAATCCAGCTTTTTTAAAATGGTACCCGATTTGTGAAAAAATCAAGTAAGTTTGTGACAATTAACGATGCTTCTGAACAAATTGCCAGAAACGTGCAAAAAGCAGTTTATTTAATTTTTAAATACATTTTAAAAACTAGTATGTTGTGGCCACCACAAGACTTTCTTCTATATTTTCCTATACAAATTCATGCAGTAACAATATTAAAAAAAAAAAAAAAAAAAAGATTTTTTTCATTTTTTTTTTTTCGTTAAAAGTAAAAAAAAAATCGATAACTTTGTTTTAAATTACCACATATTTATAGTTCAACCATTCGTTTTAAAGGTATTGACGAGACCTTTCGAAAGATACCGATCTTGAAAATTTACACCCCCCCATGGGGGGGGGGTACTTCCCCCTAGGGGGGGGGGAATCGATGCCCCAAATTTTTTCCCTAATTAACTACTACTATTATCAATAATTCATATTAATTTCACAATCACAGGTTAAGAATAACTCTCGTTATGTACATTTATACGAAATTTTTTCCTATATTGCCATGTTAAAAATTTAGAAAAAATACAATCACAGCGCCACCTGTTGAGCGATTGATCCCCAAATCTAATCAGCCTCAGTTTATGTCAGGGGCCAACTAAATACCAAGTCTGGTTAAATTTCGTTTAAAAAAAAAAAAAAAAAAAAAAAAAAAAAAAACGATTTTTTTCTAAGTTTTTTTTCGTTAAAAGTAAAAAAAATCGATAACTTTGTTTTAAATTATCACAGATTTATAGTTCAACCATTCGTTTTAAAGGTATTGACGAGACCTTTCGAAAGATACCCATCTTGAAAATTTACTCCCCTCGAGGGGGGACTTTCCCCAGGGGGGGGGGGGGGGTGAGCCTCCTACGCATACAAAAAATGTTTCCCAGTTGAATATCTCTACTATAAATAATTCTTGTAAATTTCATAATGATTACTAAAAATTAATTCTCTTTATGCCCATTTATACAAAATTTTGTCCTATATCACCATGTTAAAAATTTAGAAAAAGCGGGATGGCAACGCAACCTGTAAGACAATTTTTACCAAAAGTTGATAGGCACTAATTTATGTCAAGGTATAACTACATACCAATTTGTATGAAATTCTGTGCAGTAGTTCTTGAGATACAGTTGCCACAAAATTTTGTCACACACACACACACACACACAGACAGACAGACAGACAGACAGACATTTTCTAAAAATGGTCAAATCGTGTTCTACAGCTTTCAAAACGTGTAAATTCATCAAAAACCCGAGGTCGAAAATTTTTACGAATCCAATACTTTCTCTATATTACATATAGAAGAAAGTAATAAAATGGAACAGTTGTAAAATAAATGTATATGTGGCGAGTTATTTCTTATGTGTAAAGTTAGAAAGTGTTTACTTAGATATTTACCAATGTCTCCACTAAATATTCAAATTGAAGATATTTATTTTGTGTTTGATGCAGCGACGCTTATAAAATTTTTTAGTTTGCAGCTATACTACTGAAAATTGACTTTGTGAAGGTCCCTCTTTGCTGAAAATTGATTTTGTGAAGGTGTCTCTTTGACAAAGGTTGACTTTGTGAAAATGCCTCAATGTGGCATGAAATTTGTTCTGGATTAACCTCTGGTTAATAAAAATTCTCATAGGGTTAACACAGGTTGTAACAGAATAAACATAAGTCTGTAAAGTAAATTGATCATTGAACTGTGGCTCTATGCTTTAAATTTAATTTGTCAGTCATTTTACTTAGTTTGTAATAGCAATTAATCACTGACGTGTTTTTAATACAAAAATACATTTTTAACTGTGTGTTGTGAGACTTTCTGCTATATTCAAGATGGTCTACCTGAAAATAGTTTTTTTTTAGTGGCTAAAAGAAAAAGAGTTCAAATCTTAATAATTCTCAAATTTAGAGATTTTTATTTAAGGCCTAAGTCCTCCTATACTCATAAAAATGCTCACAAATTTTTTGGAAAGCCAAATAAGAGTCTCAATTTCGCAGATATGTAACTTCCGTACAGTTACAAAATTCATATTCATCTAGTGTGGTTAAGTTTCTGTAAAATTGTATCAAATGGCAATTTTCACTTATTTGTTGAAATTATCCTGTATAATAATATAATAGTTAATTTTAATATACAAAAAGTGGGAAGGAAAATATAATCTGTTTATTCGCCTTAAAATATGAAGTTGTATTCCTTAGCAATAGTTATTATATTCATTTCTTAAAATTTCTTTCACAGATTTTCTTGCAGTTTTGTGTAATACTTTTTTTTTTTTTTATCTAATGCAAAAGGTTTTTTTAAAAAAAAAGAAAGAAAAGCCATTTTCATTTGGTGTATTTTATGTGAAAGAAATGTTCTCGTATCCTATTAAAAATGGCAATACTAGGCAATATTTATTTTTCAATAACTAACTCTATAAAACATTTTTTCATGTTCTTAAGTTTAAATGTAATTTTACTCAGAGCATATTTAATTATAATTAAAGTTAGGCCTTATAAAGCTCAAGATATAGGTTGAAGTACTTTCTGGGCAGATCTGCCTTTTCATCAGCAACCATTCTTTTATGTTAATTATTTTTAATCATATTGCATAAATAACTTATTTATTTATTGCCTGTTTTGTTGACTGTTTATAGCTTACCAATGAAAATTTTAAAGAAGCTTGGTCTTGCATAAAGAAGAAATTACCATCTGATTGGGAATCACTTTCAGCCCAGACATTGTGGTTATTGCTATTGTGCATTCGAAAATTCCCTGTAAGTTTTATTTTTTATATTTTATATATATATATATGTTACCGTTAAAGTATATAATTCAGTTATTTCATAGAATAACTAGGTATTTCATGAAATAACTAGACAAGTCAGTTAAAGTATATATTGGATAAAAAATTTCATATTTTACCTTGTTATTCTATGAAATAACTAATGACAGACCTTTAAAGTATAAAATTATAAAATAAACAATTTCAAAATTATTTTATAAATTAATTGATCATAAATTCATGTACGAAAAGTGTACAGACGTGCTTAATACTGCCTGCTGCAGTACAAAATTGTGCATACTTTTCAGATTCATGCATTTTAAGATAGGGTATCCAGTGATTTTTTTTTTTTTTTTTTGTTTTCATGTACGCAAAGCCTACAGACGTTCGAAATACTGGCTGCTGCAGTACAAAATTGTGCATACGTTTTACATTCGTGCATCTTGAGATCGGGGCATCCAGTGATGTTTTTTTTTTTTTTTCATGTACGCAAAGCGTACAGACGTTCGAAATACTGGCTGCTGCAGTACAAAATTGTGCGTATGTTTCAGATTCGTGCATCTTGAGATAGGGGTATCCAGCGATTTTTTTGTTTTTGTTTTCATGTACGCAAAGCGTACAGACGTTCGAATTACTGGCTGCTGCATTACAAAATTGTGCATATGTTTCAGATTCGTGCATCTTGAGATAGGGGCATCCAGAGATTTTTTTTTTTTTCGTGTACGCAAAGCGTACAGACGTTCGAAATACTGCCTGCTGCAGTACAAAATTGTGCATACTTTTCAGATTCGGGCATTTTGAGATGGGGTATCCAGTGATGTTTTTTTTTTTTTTTTTTTTTTCATGTACGCAAAGCCTACAGACGTTCGAAATACTGGCTGCTGCAGCACAAAATTGTGCATACGTTTCTGATTCATGCATCTTGAGATAGGGGCATCCAGTGATTTTTTTTTTTTTGGTTTTCATGTACGCAAAGCGTACTGACGTTCGAAATGCTGGCTACTGCAGTACACAATTTATCATACTTTTGAATTTCCTGATTTTAAGTAAACTTAAAAAAAATCACTGTGGGTACTCCTCTCTCAATGCGCACGTGTCTGAAAAACATGCAAAATTTTGTGCTGCAGCACTGTAAAAAATAACCGGTAAATGTGGTAAATATCGAATAATTAATCACATTCCCCAAAATTTAGCGTCGATTATGCATAATCATTTCATGCTTTAACGATCAAGTAATCGTTATTTTATAGAATACCTAGTTAAATCATAGAATTCAATAATATTATATACTTTAACTGACTTGTCTACTTATTTCATGAAATACCTAGTTATTCTATCAAATAACGGATTTCATGCTTTAACGGTAACATATATATTGATTAATTCTGCTTTATTATTATAATCTAGAAAAAAGATAATAAAAAATCTTTAACTTTTGATATTCTTTGCTAAAATTTTAATTTTATTTAAAACACATTTACTGCTCTTTGCGGTAAAATTCTTGCTAATAATATTTTTGAAGAATATTCAGGCCCACCAGTGGTCGTGCAGTTCTGTGCTCAAAGCTGCTAGACATGAGGTGCGAGGTTCTGTCCAGGTTGCACTCGTCAGCCTAGTCATTCAGAGTTTCCTGTGTTTTTTTCCAAAACGTGTCTAAATACGGGCTAGGACCCCTTAAAAATGCCCCCACATAGGGCACTCTTCCTCAGGCCTAAGGACTCTAGAGCAGTCAATCGACCTTATTCCCTAACCCAGCCCAGTGTCCAGCGTAGATAATTAGCCTTAATTCATACATTGCCACCAATACCATGTTTTAAGCAGAATAGCTATTAATCATACATGCAATGAGGATTACATGCAATCATTACATGCAATGAGGATTAAGGTTTTAATGTATAAAATGAGTATGAGGCTAATATATAATGAATGCTGTTTCATTTTTAATTCCGCTTAATGTTCTCATGCTATGGAATCAGAGAGAATGTTCATTATTTTATAAATGAACATTGTATTAAAACATAAAATTAATTCTAAATTAATTCTTTTCATTAATGAAACATTCTCCTTAATAAAACAAGGAGAATATTAAGTATTCTCCCGGGCATTCCTTATATGAATAATGTCACTTTATAAACCGTTTACATATGAATTAATCTCTCTCTCTCTCTTTCTCAAAAAAAAAAAAAAAAAAAAAAAAAGTACATTAGTAATATTGAACCACACTTCTTGACGCACCTTGTTATTAACAAAATATTGAGTAGTGTTTATAAAAAAATATTTATTTTATTTATTTTATTTATTTATTTATTTTTATTTTTTTTATTATTTACTTTTCAGTTTGTAAACTTTCTAGTATTAAGTAAGATTAGATAAGTATATTAGATTAATGCAGTTTCTTGAAAAAAAAAAAAAAAAAAAGAGTTTTATATTTTCTGAGATTAGCGATTACTTTAAATTTTCAATTCTATAAAATTTTGATTAAGAAATTTTAAAATTTTTCTGACAGCTTTTTGTTATTAAAGTTCAAATTTCTTTTCTATTTTTAGGAATTTTTTTTTATATTAAGAATTTTAAATGTTTTCCCTATGCAGATTTTTTTTTTTCTTTTTTGATTGAATAGAATTTTTAGAATGACAATTGAAGAAAAATTTCCAAAATCAAAATTATTTCTATTATATTGAATATAATTTTTTGTTAGACTTTTATATTTTATCCATAAGAATATATATACATTCAGTGAAATACGTTTAACACGAAAACACTTAACATGAAAAATCAGTTAACAAGAAATAATACAGCAGTCCGGACAATTTACTATGCTATTTAATACTTTTTTTCTTTAACATGAAAAAAATTCGCTTTCGATCTTTAATGGCATGTTTGCTACAACAGAGATGCCAACGTTTTAATTTATTCCGAAGCATCTTTAGACACACCTTTATTTCCATACCACTTTTTTCTTAAGAGTAATTTTTTCTTATTTTATCATAGTTATATATTCAAGGAAAATAGTCTTAAATAAAGTGGTACAGATTGAAGGCGGAGCTGAAAATGTTCTGTAATAAGTTAAAACGTTGGTAACTATGCTACTACATGTTGCCGTCAACGATCATGTGTTTACAGCACCGACAATGGGATTTTTGACATCGTTCATCATTAAAATAATTCCACTTATGTAAATTTTGATAACAAATCTGACAACTAAATCAACGATGCAGTTCCTGTCCCTTCTTCTTCAGAAATGAAGAAAATTATGAGTATCCGCAGTTATTTAGATGCACATTCAAATTCAGAGATGAATAAAACAATGTATGATCTCGATCAAGTCTTGAACAATATGGTGCTGAAAAAGAAGTAAAACATATGTGATATTTTTCCTCCAAAAACAATAATATTTGTACTTGATTTTTATCCTAATGGATACAAGTTAGTAATAGTTTTACAGGAAATGGAAATAATAATTGACGACATGGAAAACATTGGCCAGTTTTGTACTTTTTTACGAATCTTTTTACATGAAATTCTTTTATCAGAAAAAATTATTTCGGTCCCCTCAGTTTCATGTTAAACGTTTTTCACTGTATATATATTGATAATTTTCTAAGTTTCAGCTTCATGCAAATATTCTCAAATCATCCTCATTCTCCAGGAATATTTTCAAGAGAGTTTTCTCCTACTTATAGCAGCATTAGTACTCCTTTTGTGATTTTTTTTTTTTTTTTTCTGTCACTAAATTGGTATTAAAGCTTATAAAAGTTCTTAATGAAATTATTATTAAAGTGTGAATAATGAACCAGAATGTGTGGGTTCTTTTCAGAACTGTTGATGAAACTAAAAATAAAAATGAATGTTCGATATTAATTATATAAAATTTAAAAATAGGGCATAGTTACATAAAATAACCTGACAGTATAAGTGTTGCTGACATTTTGTGTTATTATATATAACTGATAATCTTATTATAAATTAAATTCCATTATTATTTCAGGATGCTATAAGTTCTAAGTATATGGAAAAACATTGGGGAAAAGATTTATTTGCATCTGAGAATGTGGATTCAGTAAGAAAAATAATGAAGGTATGTCTCAGCCAATTTCTTGCCATTTTTATTTTATAAATTGTAAAAATAAATAAAGTACATATCAGGGGTGCTAAGGTACATGGAAAACAGGGAAAGCCTGGAAAACTCAGGGATTTGAAAATCTATTGAAAAACAGGGAAAACTCAAGGAATTTTCAAAATTTATTGAAAAAACAGGAAAAATTCAGGGAATTTTGAAATTTTTTAGAAAAACATTGGAATCTTTTTTTTTTTTTTTTTAAATAAAAAAATATTTTTAAAAATTTTAGTTCTGTATAATGAATCAGTTATGGTTTTTTTTCCCCCAACTATAGTAAGTTAATAAAATTAATATAACCTAAATATGTTCAATTGACTTGTAAACATGTTAGATTCTAATACTGCATTATTGCATGCCATCTATTTTACTTCTAAAAGAGACAGGGAAAACTCAGGGAATTTTTTCTCCTGATTTGTGTAGCAACCCTGTATATATAAACTAGTATAATAGTCCCTTCACACACACACACACACACACACTCACAAAATAATAATAATATATATATCCATATTTTCCTATGCAAATTCATGCAATACAAATTTTTTATTAAATTTATTTTCCACGATAAATGCAGAGTAATATTTCATCTTTGAAAAGTATCAAACTGATTGTTGAAAGAAAATCAGTTTTATGCTCTGCAAACAACATTTTAGATTTTTTGTTTATTTTATTTATTATTATTGTTTTTATGTGAAAATCAATAACTTTGTTTTAAATTATGACAGATCTGGGATTTAGCCTATCTTTTTAAAGATATTGACAAGTTTCTTTTTGAAAAATCTATATTGAAAATATGAAAATTATGCACCTTAGGGAGAAGTACTTTCTCTTGCCCCGAAAAGGGGAGGGTGGAATCAATGCTCCAATATATGGAAAAAAAAATTCTAGTTAACTATTACAATTATGAATAATTCTTTTTAATTTCATAATGATTCATTAAAAATAATTCGCAATATGCACATTTATATGAAAATATGTGAGGGAAACTATTAGGCTATTTTTCAATAGGCACTATTTTACATGAAGGTGCAACTACATACAAATTTGTAGGAAATTCTGAGCATTAATTCTCAAGCTAGAGTTGCCACAAAATTTTTGTTACACAGCGACAGACAGACATTTTCTAAAAATAGTCTAAACGTGTTCTGGACCTTTTTAATCCTTTATCAACCGACAAAACTTTAAAGTATTGTTAGTATAAGAAGCATATAAAGTTAAATTTATGGAAGAAATGTCAAATATATTTATTAGAATATATTGCATATACCTCAATTTAATCTCACTACAAGGTACTACAATGCTAGAGGTAGCCTTTTTTGTTCCAGGCAGGAATTTATAGAGTGCTGTCACTCAGAGATGGATTTTAGTTAGATTGCGCCTTAATTCCATTTGCTGTGGCACCCCCCCCCCCCTCCTTAATAAATGTAATGTAACTAACGATAACTATTTCTATTAAACTTATTGTTTCACATGAAAACGATATTAATTATAATTATAAGAAAATAACCCTTTACATACTTCATGGTAGGCCGTAACGCGTTTTCACTGGGGCACCCCAGCTTGCTCACCGGCACTTGCGGTGTCAGAAGTCTTGCACTTGTGGTTTCTGTTTACTGCTCTTTTAAGCATGCTTCGCCACTGGCTATCAAGCCCTGCCGCATCGTTGCCATTGCAAGAATTACTGGGATTAATAATTTTGACAGCTTCGCGGTATGCAGCATAATTATGGTTGTGGTAATTTGCAGTTTTTGAAATGAATATTTATATTGTCTTCTTGGTTAGCTTTAATCAACGCGGTGGTAACTTTGCCTGTGGCAGGGGTGTTTGTGTTCAGGGTTTTTACTTTAACCCATCTGTATTTTCATATTTCCTATAAAATTATTTTTTGCTTTCATTGGTTGTTCATTTGTTATCCAGGTAATATGTGAATGAAATGTAAAAGGATTTAGGGCCTTCTGGCCTAAATAGTTTGAGCATTATTTGATATTTTGGGTCTTTTCTAATTTGAGATTCCAATTTTCAGAGCTTTTACCTTTGAGTCACAATCACCCTTGCTGTGACCATGTCGTGGCTGTGTTCTTTGATCCTAGTTTTTATTTTTATTTTTGATTTTCCAATATAACATCTATTATTGCCTTGGCTGTCTGTGTATGGAATTTTATATATTCCAACTGTTTCTAAAGGATGGATGGGATCTTTGTCATTTCATATGATTTGGTATATATTAGGATTGGGTTTTATAGGGATTTTAAGATTATTTTTAACGGCAATATTTTTAATTTTGCAAGATGCTCCACAATCGTAAGGAATCAAAGTTGTGAATTTTAAGGGGGGGGGGGTTGATAAACAAGAATATTGTTGAGGGTTTTAATTGCTTTTTTTGTACATTTTATCAACTAAATCTTCAGGGTAACTGGCATTTTGGGTGTATTGTTTAATTGTAGTTAATTCATTTTTTAAATCTTTAGGTTCATTACAAATTGTTATGACTCTATTAATATAAGTTTGTATAGCACTGATTTTGTATTAATAAAGAGTTTTGCTTTTATAATAGATAATTTCATTACTGCTAGTGGGTTTTCTGAAAACTTTAGTATTGATTCTATTATCATATCAGGTTACAGTAACGTAATTAATTTGGTTATTGCATTCGTCTTCTAAAGTTAATTTTATGTTGGTGTCTATTTTATTTAAGGTGTTCAAAGTGGTGGTTTGGGTTACTATTACAGTCGATAACTGTGAAAATATCATCTACGTATCTGAACCAAAAAAATATTTTATTTTAAAATTTTTTCATGATTTCATTGTTTATTGTGCGTAATTTAAATTCTGCTAAAAAACCTGATATGGGGGATCCCAGTGGGACCGCTTTAAGTTGTTGATAAATTTTATTGTTAAATTTGAAATAATTTTTTTTAAGTAAAAAGTTAATGGTACTTGTTAAGGTTTTGGCTATTTTAAGGTTGCTAAATTGTTTGTTGGTTTCATTATTGATTAAATCAGCCATTTCATTAATATCTATTGAAGGATACAGGTTTACAGTGTCAAAGCTCACAAAACGGTAATTTTCTTTAATATTGATTTTGTGGCTTTTACTGATAAAATCTTCTGTGGAATTCAAATTATGAGGTGAGGGGGGGATAGTGATAGCCAGTGGCGAAGCATGCTTAAAAGAGCAGTAAACAGAAACCACAAGTGCAAGACTTCTGACACTGCAAGTGCCAGTGAGCAAACTGGGGTGCCCCAGTGAAAACGTGTTACGGCCTACCATGAAGTATGTAAAGTTTTTTTTTTTTTCGTATAATTATAATTGATAGCTATTTCTACTCATAAAGTGAAAACATGCAGAGTGGTTGCAGGGATCTTCTAAATTTCTTTATCCTGTCGATTTAAAACCTAATCGGTTTTGAATTCCAGTTGCTTTTATATTTAAATTTGGGTTTAAAATTAATTTGTTTTTCAAATTTTAATAGGCTTTTGAATTTTATCCCCATATGCACTGGCTTAGTGGATCTAAGCATAAATCTAATCTTGGTCGTTACATCTCTGTAGGAAAATAGGAACATCTCATAGTTACATATAAAATTATCCTGTCTGTCTGATCAGTCGTGCAAATATAATCTATGTTCATGTGCTTCAGACCACTTTGAAAAATCCTTAATAGATCAAAGTGGCTTCAAAAGTGTTCGTAAATAGATGAATCGGTTTTCAGTTTCAATTAACTTTTAAATAGGAGTTGCATTTCAAATTTTTAACTATTTTTCAAGTTTTAACTGCCTCCATCTAACAAATATTAATCACTTCTAAAAATTTGGCACCCTCAAAACACAGGTGCTGATAAAAAAAAAAAAAAGTAAAAACTAAATAAATTGGTGCCATAAAAAAAAATAATAAGAGTTAAATTTTAATTTTATTTTATTGGTGATGATGAATAATGAATATAGCAGCAGCCGAGTGTCGATTATTTAAAAAAGAGTAGTGGTAGTACAAAATTGCGTTGTTAACTAAACTAGCGGACATTTTTAGAAAAGTGGTGATTTTTTTCCAAGTACCGTATCATCGGCAAAATTTATTATTAAAATTTCATTCACTTTAAAATGTCGTGCTATCGACATGAATTATTTTAATTAAAAACTAAATTGAATTATTTTTTTAGAGTAAAATATCTATTTATTCAATTACTATTAATAGTCATCGATATAAAGATAAAAATAATAAATGCTTACCTTTGAATCTGTAAGTGTAAATCTCTCTTACATATGATTATTATCTTTATGTGATTGAAATCACTATTTGATATTTTATTTCTTTTTGAAACAACGTTTATTAAAAGTTTTTTTTTGGCTGTTTATAGTTGATTTTAATAACATGAAGATATGGCAATGCATGAAACATCATCTATTATTAATAGATATTTGAAGGATGCACATATTATTAATCACACAAGATGCTATTATTTCAGCTTTTGTTAAATATTTGTAATCGTAGTAGAGGGACCATTGCATATCAATCTCCGTTTGAGAAGGTACTTAATATGATCTTATATATCATTGAAGAATCATGATGAAAGCAAAGAGATGTTTGAAGCTGATCATTATGAGTAGCGATTATCCGATGACGTTCACCAAATGGATTTGGATCGTTTGATCCTTTCATAATTTTTAATCCACAACAGGTTGTTCACAGGAAACCACAGATCAGCATGACTGAGCAGTAGTTTTCGTTTAAGTTAGGCTTCAGTTGCAGACAATGATGAAACTGGATAGGCTTCATCATGATAACAATGATACTGCAATTTTTTAGATTTTTTGAATAATGATTAACATATTGATTTAAATAAGATCAATTTATATTAAATGTTAAATTATAAAAAGCTACCGTGCGATCTCATGCCACGCTAACGGCTTACTCTAATGGCAAAACGGGACGAGAGAATCGCCGGAGCTGTGATCGGAACAAAATCTCCCTCCAAGTGTGTGGCGTTCTTCTCAAATTTCACCCGCATTGGAATGCTGAATCACTGACAAATTGGTGCACGTTAAAATAGCTCGCTCCAAATGATTTTACTTGGAGATGATTTTATAAATAAAAGTTAATTAAAGTGAATTATCTTTATTCATGGATTATTTATTTTTGAATTATTGAAAGATTAATTTATTTTTTCTCTTTTTTGTTGAAAATTGGAAAGTGAAGCAATCCCAGGAGCAGAAAGTGCTTAAAACTGTGACGCACGTCGCAGAACAATTGAGGCTTTTGCAGAACATTTCATCTATCCCCTAACTGGATGATGTTGATTGATACAGATAACATTTTAAAATTAATAAAACCTAGATATGCTCAACTGACCTGTAAATCTGTTAGCATACTAGAAAATTGCTGGAAACAGTCATTGTTTCAATGTATAGACAAAATTTATAAACATTTTGTAAGTAGTATATCCACATTAATGTGACAATATTAATGCCAAAAGCCATTGAAAAAATTGCAAATTCTGGGTGTATGCCTCAGTTTTAGATTATAAAAATTTTAAACCATGTTTTATTATAAATGTGTAATAAATATTTTACTAATAAGTATTATTTTTATGCTTATTTCGCATTTTACTGTGCTTTGACAAATTTGGACAAAATACCTGCAGAACATTTGAAAATTTTAATGTCTCGTTGCAGAACATCGGGTATAATTCTGCTCCTGGGGAAGCAATCTTTTGAATGATGCAGAGGTATACTTCCGGTAAATGAGGATATTGAACTCTGGGGATGAAAATTCTTGGAAATAATGACGTCATATCATCAGCGTTAGGAGGGAAAATGATGTATTTTTGAAAATACAAAATATCAGAGGTATTTTTTAGAAATAAATGGAGATAATCTATAATATATTTAAATTAATTTTCAGATGCTTATTTATTAAATATTTTGGGATTTATTCTGGATTTTGAGAATTATTTATTAATTATTTTTTGGGTTTATTAAATAATTTTTTAGAGCTCATTAACTGAAAAATCGATTATTCTCGATTTTTAATAAATTATTTTCAATGCTCAAATCATCATTTCCGATTTTGAATTTTAAATAAATCACTTCTGTTTTTATTTAAAGTAATTTGACAATTTTTTTATTGAAAAATTCATTATAGCTGAATTTGGAGGTTGATTTCAAATGATGAATTCTGAAATAAAAATGTTAAAAGTTTTATCTTTTTAATAGGTGCCCTTAGGCCTTCACAGGCCTAAGCCTAAATTCACCACTGCTCTCATTGATTTTGCTTGGCACTTTTCACTATCTTCATGTGTGTTTTAATTAATTCCTGTATTACTTAAAGAATCTTTTGTTAATCTTAGAAAAAATATAACAAACATATAAAGTAAATGCATTTTTTACACTTTTTTAAGGTCCAAGTACCTTTTTCGGTCTCTACCAGTGGTACACTAGAATATTAACTCACAAAATCCCCATTGGTGAGGTGATATGAATAATTTTTAGATATCTTTAAAAAATATTCCAAATTAACTAAAAACATATGTTTAAAATGCAATTTCTATCTGTTTTATAATGCGGTAGTGTGTATAAGGAGAATTATTTTTTAATATTCATTATGAAATTTAAAAGAATTATTTGTAATAGAGATAGTCAACTGGGAAAAAAAAAAGTGTGTATGTAGGAGCTTTGCTTCCCCCCTGGGGTGTAAGTCCCCCCTCGAAAGGAGTAAATTTTCATGATGGGTATCTTTCAAAAGAGCTCGCCGATACCTTTAAAACGAATGTTTGAACCAGCAATCTGCAGTAATTTAAAATAAAGTTATCGATTTTTTTCATTTTTAACCAAAAAAAAAAAAAATTTTTTTTTCTTTTTCTTTTTTTTATATAATTATGAGAATAAAATTAACTTTTTTTGGATATTTAGTGTTATACTACTTCTCTAATATTTAAATCGTCTGCATTATCATGGAAGATAATTTTTTAAAATAACAATTTTAATAAATTATTTTTACTGAGTGAATTCATACAGGAAAATATAGAAGAGTTATGTGGTGGCTACAACATACTAGTTTTTGGTTGTCTTTAGTTTGTCCACCTATAATTCCTTAACAGAAACACCAATTTTGATACTTTTTGTTGGATAGGTCTTAGCCTAAAAAAATGTCTGTTTGTTGGCTATTTCAGAATGCTTTTCAGGTCAAGCTTTTTCCAGTAAAAATAGTATCAAAATCAGAATGTCCCTTATTTATTTATTCTTATTTATGTATTATTGTTTCTGGGGTGGGGATCTTTGTTAATTTATCTTCTTAATGAATGCTCAGATTTTGATACTTTTTTTTTTGTCTGACTGTTGACTATAGTGGAATGTTCTTCAGGTCAAGCTTTTTCCAATAAAAATAGTATAAAAATTGGAATGTCTGTTAATTATTTATTCTTATTGTTTCTGGGGTGGAGATGTCTGTTGATCTATAACTTCTTAATGAATGCTCAGATTTTGATCCTTTTTTGTTGGAACTTATTCTGAAGGTGGGCTAACAATGATTACTTTGGTAATTGAATTTCTCTTTTCTTATTTTAAAACAATGCTTTTATTTAAATCAAGTCATAACTTTTCAATTTGAAAGGTTCATTTCCAATCAGTGTTAATGGTCCTTAGAAAATAAATTTCTTTCATACATCTTTGATGTCATCATGGTTTGTCCAAGTGAACTGTTCGAGATCGTGCCTGAGAAACTTCACTACATAAGTGCTTTCTTTGATGTCTGTATCTTGTCGATGTATTACAGTTTGTACGTTGTAAAATACACCAAAGTATTTTTCTACTTCTAGTTCTGGTAGGGGATATTTTGACACATCTCCATCTGTCATACTTTGCAAAAAACAAGCTAAATAATTAAATTTACTTTTAAATAAAGAATTTATTAAAAAATCTAGGTGTTTTTTACCTTGAAAAATCTTTACATGAGAACTTTTGGCACCGGGCCCAGGCACCTACAGATCTTTCTATTGCATTGAGACTTCTTCCTTTTCGGCTCTGATTGAGTATTGACTGTCATCTGAAACCAAGGGCAGGATCGTTATCGTTGTATGTTACTGGATTGTTCAATACCTTCAGAGCTTCATATTTTAAGATACTGCTTTTATTTTCATAATTAACACAGAAAGATCTGAAGATGCTCTGGGCCCAGTGCCAAAAGTTCTCATGTAAAGATTTTTCAAGGTAAAGAACATCTATGTTAAGGGTAAATAGTATAATATTTTTAAGATTAAAATAACAATATTTCTTATTACCCCATAATTTTGTAAAAAGAAAATAAGAAACAGAGCATTTTGAAAAATTATTCACAAAATTAGATTAACATGTAAAGAGGGAATTATATAGCCCTTTTAAATTTAAAAAGAAAAATCACTAAAAATGTTGGAAGAGAATTTATTAAAAAAAAAAAAAATGTATCTTACTACTCCATATTCTCCTAAATAGATTATTTTTATTAAAAAGAAATTGGATTATTTTCAAATATCATTTATGTCAGTGGCATGAACATTATTCATTTTTAACATTCCACTTTAAAAATTTCATAAGTTATGTGGAATTAAAAGTATTCACAGCATTAAAGAATAGGGCTTGTATTTGGATTATTGTATGGGGAAAAGCATAGAATTGTATGAAAAATGAAATACAAAACTAATGCTTGTAAAATTATGAAATGAGTTAAAATAATTTAAACATATCAGAACACGCAAAAGGTTTGACAGCATAGTGAGTGGAACATTTCATTCAGAAAAATCTATAAGACCAAATGTATGATGGGAAATTGAGCAGAAAAAATCAAATAATTTTAAATATCATAATACTGAATAAAATAAAAGATGCATTTATTTTTATTTTCTTCTTTTTCCTTTCTTCCCCCCTTTTTCATTTCATTTAGTACTAGAATATAGTTCTTTTTCCTTTTTTATGTTACAGCAAACTACTTCAAGCCTTCCACAGTTACACCCTACATGCATGGAATTTATTTTACTTGTAAAACAGAGGAAAGATTTTCAAGAAATATGGAATTCAATCATTGATAGTAAGAATTGTTTTAATTATTTATTTAGTTTTAAAAATCCTAATTACCATTTGCTACGACATTTATTTAAACATTTTTTGCTTTTTAATTGCAGATAATCTTTTTATTGAATTTAATGAAAAAAGTTTCGTTGGATTTGAAATGGTGAAATATGCTTTAGAAGATTCTCCAACTAAAAAAACAGTAATTTTGTTTATTTATTTTAAAAGAATTTATATATATTATATTCGTTTATAAAGTATGTCTATATTCTGTATTTAATTATTAATTATGTTATTTTTTTTATTCTGTTTAATATGTTCTTGTTATTATCTTTTTAATAATAAAATAATATGCTATTGCATTTATTTTATGATACAATGTAATTTTAATAATATAATCTATACAAGCATTTTTTAAAATTGTTCAAATTTTGGATGTATTAGATTCTTGTTGTTCCTGACAGAAATAATTTTTTTTTATCATTCATTATTTACCATTGTTACCAGAAATTTATCAATGGTGTCGTTACCAGGATGATAAATTTGCTCTATGCATTGTATAATTTAAATAAATAAACATTTTGTAATATAAATAATATACGTTGTATAAAATGTGTTGTATCATGAAATAAGTCCAATAACCTATTTGACAAAATATTGGCGATTTAAATAAATTAATTTTAATTCTATTATTCCGTTTTTTTTTTTTTTTTTTTTGTAATTTAAGAATTTAAGACTGAAATAAATTGCATTATACAAAAATCAGTGGATAAATAAATAAAATAAAATAATTCAATATCAAGATTTCATCTGATTTACATGTTTTAAGGTCCTCCTGAGTCCAAAAATGTAATTTTTGGCAATTGGACAGTGTGTGTGTGCATGTGTGGGGGTGAAGAATCTTGTGACTATTATATCTCTGAAACTAATAAAGATAGAACTACAAAATTTAATAATTGAAACAGGTCTGGTGTACAGATGAACTTTCCAAATTGTGGTGAAATTTGGAAAACCAGAGGTGGGACATTCGAAACCAGAAATCCATATCTCAAAAACGGCTCTAATGCTTTCCTTCAAAATTACTGTATAAACTCTGAATTAGAAGTCCTTTCGAATGATATAGTTGGTTAGTTCAGGACAATTGATTGACGTCCTGTATAAATAGCTGAATTTCAGGTCCTGCAAGTGCGTTCCTTTCAAAACGGCTGTATGAATTTTTTTCAAACTTGCCATATTAACCCTCTTTTAAATATCCTTTTGTATGTAATTGTTGTTTTCTGGTCAACAATTGATTATGCCAAGTTCTGGTAAAAGTTGGTCTCAAAAACGGCTCTAACAGTTTTTTTTTTTTTAAATAGTTACATAAACCCATTTTAGATATCCTTTCTCATTGCTTTATTTGATTATCATAGGAAACTTAATAGTCATCCTGATCAAATAGATCAGTTTTAGATCTCAAAAATTGGTGTTTAAAAATAAAATAAAATAAATAAGCAAAACACTCTACCAATTTTTTTTCTTCTTATTTTTTAATATGTAAACTCTGTTTTATATGCCTTTACATGTGTATTAACTTTCTTTTAGCAGAAATGTTTTTGGTGTCTATTTCATTAGGTCAATTCTATGTCTTCTGATCACATCATCTCCAAAAAGTGCATATAAAACGTGTAATAGTGGATAATGGAAGTCATGTGGTTGTCTCACATCAGATTTTAACAAAATAAGAAACTTAAAATTGATAATCACATTTTACAAAATTTATTTGTATGGATTCATATTAAATTATCATGCTAGTACAGTCTTTAGAATGACTTGAAAGTTCATATTGATTCTACTTTGTAATGAACATTGCAGGATACTCCACTCAAGGATGACGCTGACATCCTCGCCATTTTGGGTATAATCTTTAGTACACGTGTATTATTTAAATCAAACTGCAAACAGATGAATTTCACTAAGAACTATAATAAATTTTTATCTTGTAGATGTGCTCCTTGATGATAATCTATTGGCAAATGTTAAACAAAAATACTCATTCTATCAGAAAATGTAAAAGGATTATAAGTCGTACACTTTCACTTATTGCTTTCCATACCATATCAGTTGTACAAGTCTCTAGCGAAATTCAATGATTTTTCTTTTATTAATACTGTAAAAAAGAGCTGTAGAAGTAATTTAATTTAATTATTTTTAAGGCAATATATCCTTAAACTTTAAGGTTACAAAAAAACAAATATTTTTCCGAATTGAACTTAAATAGAACTTTGTACAATCTTCGATTTAGAGCTGCCTCCTACACCCATGGAACTTCGCTAACTGGCCAAGGCCAGACGTTCAGTCCACTGACGATCACAGCTCACCTACTGACATGGTGTTCAATTATGAAAAAGATTGGTGGATGGAAAAGGTTCTCCAAGCACGTTGAGCGTATTGCCAATGGGAAAAACATAATATTGAAAGGAATTTAATTTATTATTAATTTTTTTATTTTGAAGGTTAGAATTTTGGCAGTTTAAATTTATTTAAATTTAATTTTATTTGATCTTTAGGTTATTAAAATTAATTATTATTATTTTTTTTAAATAATGCATTTTGCATATTTAGGAAATTATTACTGAAATGGGTATTTTTTAGATAAAGTTTAATTTTTTAAAATTATGTAACAATTTAATGTTTTTACAGGTGGAGTCATTTTGTTCAATAACATCAAAATGTAATTTTGTATGTTTTTATATATTTTATAGGAGAAGCAATAACTTCAGAATTTGTAATAAAAAAGTGTAAAATGCTGTAATAAAGTAGCTTTTAAGTATCACTTTATTCCCTCCCCTCACACAAGAGGGGTTGGAAGGTTAGAATGCAATTCATTTGAATTATTAAAATTTCTTATATTTTAGTTTTATTGATTGCACAATATTTAATACTTGCTATGAATTATTATTATAAACTTTATTTTAGAAATTTGTTTATACCATTACATACTTAACTTAGCACCATCAACATAGTTTTCTTAGATAATGTATGAAGAACAATTTTATTGCTGTTATCTCTAATATATATAAAAGGAATTAAGATTTTAAGTTATTATTTTAAATTAATATTGAGTGATAATCTAAAGAAAATCCTTTTCAAAATTCTTAACTTGAATTTCATTTTAAAGTTTCCCCTGTAAAGTTAGTTTTGTAGCAAAGCACGTTCATAATGCAAAAGTGAGAAAATTAAACAACTTTTAGAATAAAGACTGCTTAATCGTATGCAATTCTCCATTTCTTAGTAAAATAATGCATATTAATTAATCCTGGATCTCCTAGAGACTCTACATGATAAGAGACTGGACATTGATCCGCCAGAAAAGAAAAGTGTCAGATGCTGGTAAAATTAAATTACGTTCTACGGTGATCAAATGGTTTTTGAACGAACGCCCGCCATATTTGTTCAGTGTCCAGTCTCTCTCTATTCAGAGCCCCTAGGATCTCCGGGTCTTAGCTAAACTGTCAATCATTAACCCTTAAATGACGAGTGTTGCTTTTCGGCAACATACCCAATTTTGTCTTCTAAAGTATTATTAGAATAATATTGAAATTTTATGTTTGCTTATTGGCAACAAATTGCTTTTTAGCTGTAAACCATTGTTAAAATAAAGTATGATTTTTTAAAGTATTTTTCCCATGATTTATTTAATAGAGGAAAGAAGTAAAACATTTTAAAATTGATTTTAAAATAATCAGGAATGCAAGGGTTAAGTTTATAGCCAATAAGAGAGCATAGGAGGAGAGTAAATTCATGTTGAAATAAGCAGTATTTAAGCAGATGCATGGGAAGATCCAGCTCCCTTTTTGTGTGTTGTTCCTGCTTAAACAAATCCACGTCAAATATTGGGACTCAGCCTGCGGTTCCGTGATGTGATTGGGAAAGAGATGACATCGTCTATCTCGGCTGCCAACTGAATGTGTCAGCATGCTTAGACCTAATGACTGGAAAATGAAGTATAATCTGACCAAGAGCATTCAATAAAATGACTGTGTAAAACAACTGGACTCTTTATTGAGTGACAATTCTTCCTCACTCTGTATAATATGCGTCACCAAATAATATCATGACATATATATATGTTAATAACATAATAATAATAATTCAATTTTAGAAGATGATTTATGCTCACTCTCAGCTGACAAATCATTAATTATAAGATATAAACAGTACAATTAACATTTTCAAATAATTTTTTTTTTTTTTTTGAAAATAAATAAATAAAAGAATAATTTTATATTGAAAAAGTTATCTACAGGACATGACTGCCTTGCCGCTTATCTGAAACGCATAGGTATCTTAAACGACCCTACTTGCCCACTTTGTGATTCTGGAGAAGTAATGGACCGGGACCATCTGTCCCGTTGTAGGGCTTTTCGATGTTCTACAGAAGAGTCGAGATATTAGGAGGCAAGATCGCTCCTTAGGCAATGACTTCGGTCTTTTGTTCTATGTTATATTGTCCATAATTTGTTTTGTATCTTTATAGTCCTCTGTAACTTTTGCCTAGCCATTGGGGGAAAAAAATATTGAAAAAGTAGCAACTAATTCTTAAGTGCATTAATTAGAATGTAAAATATTCTTTTCAGTGAACTTTCACTGATTAATTTCTCTCTCTCTCTTTTTTTCTTTTCTTCTTTTTTTTTTTTTTTTCTTTTTTTAGCCATTTTAGTAATAGTTTATTTTGAAGAATGGTTAATTTTCTTTATTGAGATATTATGAAAAGTAGTGAAAACTACACATAAAAATTATATTTGATTTTCTTTTCTTTAAATTTATTCATAATTTCTTTTTCAGCTTGAGGTTGTTTTGTCTCCTAAATTCCGAAGTATATTTTCCAAAGCCTTTCTTAACAATAAGCATCCTTTAAATCCAGCTGCAACTCAACTGGTAAGATTTTTCAAAAAAGTACTTAGCAGGGTTGTTGATTTTTTTTTTTTTTTTTTTTTTTTTTTAATCGGAGTTTTTTGATTTAAATCAAGATTTATTTTATTTTAATGATTTTATTTTTATTTTTTTAGTCATACATTATTGTACAACATTTGTATTTTATTATGTGTACATATATGCACAGTATCCACACTATCAATCATTTTACTTAAATTATAAAAATATAAATAATTTATTATCAATATTTTTATTCAACATAGTATCTTCATAAGAATTTTTTCAGACTTTACCAATTAACAAAATTCATATTTTTATTACCATTTTAATACTTTCACTTCTTCTTTTTTATATTTAGTGGGTACAATTCATTAAACAAGCAGTGACAGCAGCGTCTAACTGTATTTAACTGATTATATGTAGTTGAATTAAAAGGTTATGATGTTTTTAAAACTTTTCAGAACCTTCAGGGCTTTCTAAACACTACAATGTAAAATATGCTTTTATTTTTCAAATATATGAGCCAATGTTAAATGATATAAACTGGTATGAGAGCTAAATAAGCAAGGAAATATTTTCTTTTCTAAATATCAACCGCAAGATGGACAAAGATGAACTAGTATATATCTTATACTATTAAGTGAGCAATATTTGTATATTTCACTGATCTCGAAAACGGGAGCTCGGACAGTCACGAGTTTTAACACAAAGGTGCCCCCCGAAGGGTCATTGTGCACATCGAAGTCAGATTTTCGAATTTTTGATTAGTTTTTTCTTAATTAATTAAAATGTAAAAATAATAACCTTCTAATTTCTGACAAAAAAGCCATTTAAATTTTAACATTTTATCCATAATTTAATTGTTGCCAATTTTTTTTCGACAAAATAATGATAAAAAGAAAAAAAAAGAAAAAGAAAAAAACGTACATTTATTTAAAATGAGGAAAATAAATTAGAAAGATTAGAAAATAAATAAGAAATATTAGTCGCATCGTTACAAATAAGATAGCAAATGAAAGGGAAGTTTTTGTAAATCCGATGCATTAAACAGCTTATCAATCGGATGATTAGTTTCTTCTTATTTAATTAAAATGTGAAAATAATAACCTTCTAATTTCTGATAAATAAGTCATTTAAATTTTAAAATTTTATCCATAATTTAATTGTTGCCAATTTTTTTTTTCGACAAAATAATAATAATAATAATAATAATTAAAAAAAAAAAAAAAAAAAAAAAAAAAAAAGTACATTTATTTAAAATGAGGAAAATAAATCAGAAAGATAAGAAAATAAATTAGAAATATCAGTCGCATCGTTGCAAATAAGATAGCAAATGAAAGGGAAATTTTTTGTAAATCCGGTGCATTAAACAGCTTATTAATCGGACAATTAGATTTTTTAAAATTAACTAAAGTATGAATTTTAGGTGGCAACAGCAGAAGATTGTATGGAAACCGTTAGGAGAAAAAAAATGAAAAATCTGCTTCACATTAAGTCACATGATTTTTAAGTGGGATTAAAAATTGCAGTTTTCAAATTCTTTTAAATTTTCTCTCACGAACACAAAAATATAATATACAGCCTGTACCCCACAAGACCAACTTGCATTTCAAATTTCATCAATTATTTTGGTTAATAAACAAAGGTTGTTATTATTTTTTTTCAAATTAAGTTTTATTCTATCTTCGAAAAGAATTATGTGATCATAGATATAATATATATATATAGATCTATCATCCCCATATTATCGTGCAAAGATTTTTGATGCCGGAAAAAAAGCTTTGGAATCAGCCATTAAGTGGTATTGAAGGAAAAAAGGAAAAAAAGAAGAATAAATTTGAAACTATATCTGGAGCTTTTCATTCACCTTTAGTAAATAAATTATTCATGAATTTTATTTGCTAAAACGTTCGTGTGTATTCACTCGGGGAAAGACTGACATATTTTGGTAGAATCGCCGTCTTTTCCCGAGTGAAAAGGAATCACTTTTTTCTCCCCAATGATCAATCTATATATTATTACTATATCTATGTATGTGATACGATACATTAATAATTTGGGTTTTAAACGATTTTTTAAATAGATTATTTAAACTCTATGAACCATCTTTTTATTTTATCAGTTTCATTAACAGATCCTGCTGGGCGATTCTTTAAATTTTGGTGTTGAAGTACACCGAACGTTTTTCGACAAGAAATTTAATATAGCAACAGCCATTTTAATCTAAGTAGCGCATCAAATATATAAAAACATAAATGATTTATTTTTACACAAAATTTACAGAACAAATGCAGTTTTAAAGATAGGTAATTTATTTCAACAAGCACTATTTTAAACCTAAAAACCATTAAAAATATAAGCAGAATATAAAGGATTCTTATGTATAAACAAAAAAGAGTCTGGTAAAATTATTAGCAAAATAGTCTTCCCCTTTTCATACAAAAAAAAAAAAAAAAAAAAAAAAAAAATCCATCGCTAATATGGCGACAAAAATTCAAAAGCCGCCAGTGGAGCAACATAATAAAGTTGTGCAACACGATAATGTTTATCTATTTATTTATTTTTTTATATAATAATCATTATGCAAATTTATCATACAAACAAATGAGCCTCTGTGTGTTACTGCACTTGCACGCTGTCGAACAGAAATATTTGAAAAATTCAAATTAATATTCAAATAAATAAATAAAAATATGTTTAATGGGAAATATATATAACCATAAAAAGATTAGTTGTCTAAAATATGGCAGAAATAGTGCTCATAGCATATTGTTACAAGGTATTAAGTCTTATTGTTACAATGGATTAAGTCTAAAATGGTGACAAAAATTCAAAAGCCGCCAAAGAGAACTATATTAAGGCTGTACTATCAGGTTTACAACCCATGAATTATATATAAACACAAAAAATTGTCTCATGCGACAGACGTAGCCGGTCACAGCATATTGTAATATTTGTCGTGAAATTGCTGTCATTTAATGGTTGATTGGATAAACAAAATAAACATATGAAATAATGTAAAAGCAAATATTATGTTGTCTAAACCCAGTTACATTTGAGTCCAGTCCGAGTTACATGTGAACAACACGTATAGTGTTGTTCACATGTAACTGGGATTCAAATATAAAATGGAAACTCCAATTTTTTTGATACTATCTATTTCGAAACTGTTATATAATAAGCACCTAAATGGAAGTTCATTGGTAAACTGTTGTCGCAGATAATAGGGACAAGCGCCCAAGTGTCAGTGGATGACCAAATCGCTGCCGAATGCAGCAGGGACCTGGAGCAAACTTTTGAACAATTTCAGTAATTTATTTTATTTTATTTTTATAAAGCTATATAGAAAAGAGTTTCCTTTAAATTTAGTGGCCAGCGAAGCGGGCAAAGCCTGCTGGTATATATTAATCAATGAATTATACACTAATTAAATATTCACCATTCATACACCAGTCATAAGGCTGTGCTTGTATAAATAATTAAAATATAATGAATTATTAAAATATATAATAAAATATATAAATAATTAAGAAAGTTAAGGTATAATTTATTTTTGTGTTTATTAATATTTGCTTAGTAGAGGTGAATCGAAAGTTAAGATATGAGAAATATTATGTCGTCTAATGAAATATTTTGTTATATTTTACAAATTGTATTTTTAAATTTACATAAGAAATATTTAAAAACCTCATTTTTTAAAGTTAGATAAACAATTTCATTCCATTAAAGTCAACAACTTTGATATTTGGAAAAAGTGATTTAAATCATTGTTAAAAAAAAAAAAAAAAAAAAATGAATCAATTGATTTAAATCACTACAACCCTGGTACTTAGGAATGTGTTTTACCAATACTGTTAATTTTTAGTTATTTATTGCTAAACAGTATAGCACTGTTTACATTTTTCTCATTTATACTTAAATTTAATGTAGTTTTAACCATTTGCCCTCAAAATACTCCTCACAGGCTCTGCCAAATTTTGGCTTGGTACTCAAAATGTGCCTTTGAGGCACATCTATAGTATGTTACATTGGAGATGAAACCATTTAAATTTACTGAACTGACACATTCATTATATGGCTTGATAAAACTAAAAATTTGGGCCATTAATTGCTTTAGCCAAAAAAATAAATAAATAAAGTGAAAATCGTTAATTTTTTAGGGCGAAGGACTATTAGTTTCAATCTGGATTTTTTGTAGACCAGTTTTGTGTAACACCAAAATAAATTAGAAATATGAGTCTTGTCATTATAAATTTGGTATACCAAATGAAAGGGATGATTTTTTCTGAATCCAAGGGTGCAAACAGTGTTTTGACCTGACAATTAGATTTTTTAAAATTAACTAAAGTATGAAATTTAGATGGCAACACTTCATTTTAATTGATTTCAGTCATTTTAAAAAGTACTTAGCCCAGTTTTACAGTAAAAAAGAGATAAAAAAAATAAAAATTTTACAGATTGAATTTTAATAGTCCTCTGTATTAAACTAAATTGTGTCTTTGACAGAATTTTTAATGGTTTTTCTTTTTCTTATTCACTTTAACTCTTTAATCTCATTTTTTTTTTTTTTTTTTTTTTTTATTATTCACATAAAACAATAAATTCTATATTTAGTTATAGGTAGCAGAATTCTTTTCAAAAGGTGTGAGTAAAATAAACACATTTAATAGAAATGAAAACAATACATATTTTATTATTTAATTAGATTAACTTTTGGCTTCTATTTGCCACAATCTTCAGTTACATGTGAAACAGTTGGTCATCTCCTTTTAAGAGCATGCCATTTTTTTTGTTTTATTATTTCCATGTAAATTCCACTGCTATTTTCTCTTTGAAAATATATGCGGTTTTGGTTTCTTGCAATTTGTGGAAAATTTATTTTATCTTTATCATTCTTGATTCGCTGAAAAATATTTATATTTTGTTTTATGGCGATGTTTATGTTTATACCTATTTTTGTGGCTTCAGTTATTAGTTTAATAGAGGTATCTTTATTGTATGGGATGGAAAAAATATATTTTTGTTCAAATTTTTGTGCATCGTCAGTATTATTTAATTTTATTAATATAAAGTTTTAAAATTAGTTTTTTGTTATAATTGAACTTTTGGCAACTTCTGTAGTTTTATTTAATTCTTGATTTAAAAGATCTTTATTGGAGCTACATTAATATAAGATTCGATGGCCTCGATTTTGTATCTGTATGGTATTTTACAATTTCTGTTGATAATCTCATTAGTATTGTTGGGTTTCTAATAAAGAGTAGTTTCAAATTAGTAATTAGGGGAATTTTTTCAGTAGTAATATCCAAAATCAGTTTAGTTTTGAAATATTGAACACTTTCTACATTTTATTACTGTACTCTACATTGTATTTCTACATTTTATTGCGCATGCTGAAAAATTTTTATTTTTTATCATTTTTTTGTTTTGCTAAGATAAATGATAGATTTTTGAGGTAATGTATAAGTTAATTATAAGACAAACGGAGGTCTCAAAAAATAGCAGTTAAAACCACTTGCTATAAAACCCTTTCTTGAACAAATGCAGTTAAGGGGACTCTACTTATCGCCTTTGAAAGCCAAAGCCAATGTTACTCTATGGGGAATTTTGCCCCATTATAACTCGTTAACTAATGCATGTTTTCAAATTCCATTGTCACATTCTGAAAATTCACAACTATTAATCAGTTTATCGCTTTCTAAAAATTGATTTTCTTAATTCTTAAGATTTTATTTTTAAGCTCAAATATGTGAAATTTCACATTGCGAAAATTCAGATTTTATAACTTAAAAATAAAATCTTAAAAATTTAAAAACTCAATTTTTAGAAAGTGATAAACTATTCAATAGTTGGGAATTTTCTGAATGTGAAATTGGA
Source organism: Salticus scenicus (assembly GCA_963930645.1). Classification (NCBI taxonomy): domain Eukaryota; kingdom Metazoa; phylum Arthropoda; class Arachnida; order Araneae; family Salticidae; genus Salticus; species Salticus scenicus. The sequence goes on from OZ005662.1 coordinate 5,408,398, forward strand.
ATCTGAAAATATGTATTAGTTAATGAGTTATAATGGGGAAAAATTTCCCATAGAAATAACATTGGCTTTTGGCATCTGGGGATGATAAGTAGAGAGTCCTCTCAGAGGTGAAACTTTTCAGGTTTTTGAAAATTTTGCTGTTTCTGAATTTCATGTTAAATTATTTTGTTTTTACAGAAATTTCTTATTTTGAATGTTTAATTTATCTTATAATGTATTAAGAACTCTCAAAATATCATTTATCAGGGTTGCCACCTACCTGAAAAACTTGGAATAGTCAGGGAATTTGAAAATTGAACATGAAAGTCAGAGATAAGTCAGGCAATTTTAATAGTTTAGCCAGAATCTGGAAAAGTCAGGGTATTTCATACAATATTTGCCCCCCCCCCCCCTCCTCTCCAAAAAAAAAAAAAAAAAAACGAATTCTTCTTCCAATGTAGAGTCATTTTTCTTGTTTTTTTTCTTAGCTTCTGCCATTTTTTAAAAACAAGACCTCTTAGAAAGACCCCCCCACATGGAGGGCAATCTGTCCTTAGGTCAAAGTAACATGTAACTTTTGTGTTTTCAAGTAGTACCATAATTATTTTGTCCTCAATACAACCAATGCACAATATATGGCTAGATTGATATTTTCTGGAACATGTCTGGAAAACCTGGAAAAGTCAGGGAATTTCATTGTGCTATTTGAGTGGCAACCATGATTTATTGCAAATAGCCATATGATATTTCATTATCGTATCCCTTTCTGCATGCAAGTATCAGTTTTCATGGTTTTTGCATGCTAGGTAGTTTTACCCCTGGCCTCTTTAAGTATCTTTGTCATTTTTTTCTGTAAATTCAATTTTTTATGGACTTTATAGGACTAACAGGATTTAAAAGTCTTGTTGAAACATAAACTGTTAAATTTACTTACATCATACACTTTACTTTCAATGTATGAATTTGAATCACATTCAAAAGTTGCATTTTGTTTAGTCTTAAAATATTTACACATTCTACATTTTGTTAATGTAACATTGCCTATAAAAAATAAAATAAATAAAAATAAAGTCCCCCATCATTTTTCCCCCCTTAAGATTAATGGTAGATTCTTGAAGTAATGTGTAAATTGTAATATAGGTGAAGATTGCGGGAAATGACAATTAATAATGCTTGCTATAAAACCCTTTCATGAACAAATACAGTTTTATGTAGCGTCTAGTGCCATAGAGTGAAATTAAAGTCTATCAGTTCAAGTCTTACAAGTATCTTTGTCATTTGTTACATAAATTTAATTGTATATGCTTTTAAGTCTTCTGTCGGGGCATAAAGGATTAATTTTATTAATTTTAAAAACTTTATCAGGATTATCATCAGAGGTAAAAAACTGAGCGAGATTCTTGCAATCTCGCATTTTAGTTGGGAGCCTGCTTCATCTTCTTTATATCAATTAGAATGGTCTCTTCCCAGTTTCGTCTGCTCAATCATGTGATAGAGGAAAACGAATAATCGAATTCTGAGAATCGAATTCAATTAAATATTGTTCTTAAGAATAAAAATGTTAATATAAAATATAAAATAAAATAAAAGTAATATTGTGCATTTGTAAACAATAGAATAGTTGTATTTGTAAATTTAATAATTTTAAAAATTTAATTTTGTTAAATAAAATTTAACACTTTATGTGTTTATTTTCAACTGTAAGAATCGATTTTTGTATGTTGTAGTGTAACTGTTACATTAACTGATCTAGCAATAAATAATAGCTTGTTCTTGTGGAATGTTTATGGATTATAATTTGAAATTTTAAAATGTTTTCATTTAATTTAATTGCATAAAGGTGTTACAACAAGTTAATTAACTTAGTTACTGGTCTAAATGGATTTACGCTGTACGATATTGCACTGTCAATGATTTAAGTACCAAAAATCAGAGTATTTAGCATGTTCTTCATGAACATCAATAACAAACATAAACTAAACGATGATTGTAAATGTATACAGCAAACAAAAGATGATGAATAATGATATAAAATGGGTTGAAAATGATGATGTATAAAAAATAACACAGATTAAATACGATTGATCAAAAATAAGAATAGAAAATATGTTATTTCAACAATCGCTATAGATAAGCAAGAGTTCGTCGACTATTTGTTTTTCCTCTATCATGTGACCTCTGACGTCAGGTGGGAAGAGCCCATTTCATTCAAAAGTTGCAATTTGATAAGTTTTAAAATATTAACACTTTCTACATTTTGTAATATTGATTCTTTTATAAAATAATAATAATTCTTATAATTTTAAAATGTTTATGAAATTTATTTAGTTGCATACTTTTTTTTGTGCGTGTGTTATCAAACTAATAGATTTTCTTGTTTCCTTCCTTCAGGCTGAATATCTGTGTAATTTTGTGAAGATTAACCAAGTTCCTACTTTACAAATTATAGTTTTGAAAGCATTTCTTCAACCGTAAGCAATTTAAAACATGCAAATTGAAAGTGACTGTTTTAATTAACTAGGTTTTAAATGTTTTTGAGTTAATTACAGTGGAGCACCGTTTATACGTTTTTCAAGGGACCGTTCCTAAAAAACGTATAACTGAAAAAAACGTACAACTGAAAATTCGTTTTAACATTAATACACAAAGTGTCATATTAGTAATTATTATTATAGATAAAAGTCTAATCAATTTTCATGATTTCCTTTACATTTATTCGAATAAGATATACTTTTAATTAAATTTAAAATATTTTTAAGAGGTAGAATAAAAATTAAATAATTAAAAATACAGAAAATCAGAAAATTTTCTCAAAATTTCGATTTTAACCTTTAAAGACAAAGCCTTTTGTTCTCTAAATGAAGATGGCAGTTTTGCAAACGATTAAAAGAAGGGGGGGGGGAATCCTTGTTCCTGCAATTGTACTCGCCCAACGGAAGTGAGTAATAAAACTTCAAGTTTACAAAATGCCTATGAAATTGTGTTTTTTTTTTTTCCTTTGATATCCCATCCCTGGAGTCAATTAAAAGAGTAAGTGGGAGGTCTTCAAGTGGTCACTGGCTACTTGTATACCTACCATTGCACCCAGTCGCCAACTGCTGAAAAACACCCCCCTTAACCCAGGCTATCAATGCCATAGATCGATGCAGGTCGCAATTTGTTCTATAGCCACACTTTGTTACCATAAATCTAAGAAAAAATTATTGAAAAAGATAAGAATAAAACATAAAGAACATTCATCTTTTTTTTTTTTTTCTTTTAAATTCTGGAATGAAACTCAAACTTGGGATTCTACAAGGAGAAAAAAAATGTATAAGTGAAATTAAGAATTTACTCGTGACATATAAACGAAATATTTTAACATTAGAACTCAATGGAATGATTTGGGACCGAAGTCAAAAAACGTATAAATGAGAAAAACGTATAAATGAGAAACGTATAAAAGGTGCTCCACTGTATTTGTTTAATTTGTTTGTATATAACTCATTCTTCTCCTTTGTGGTTGTATATTATATATTTTCACGTTTAAATATGTAAAACATGAAAAATTCTTAGAATTTAGAAATTTTTTAGGAAAACATAGGATTTTTTTTTTTTTTAATTATAATAAAGTTTTAATTTTAAATTGTGTGGTTTTATATTTTTGGGGAAAATTATTATTATTATTTATTTTAATGCTGAAGAAAAAAGTCAATTATGTGACATTCTAAATTCAAGTACCTTATAAAAAATCCTTTTTTACTTTCCGAACACTATAGTGAGGAAAGTATTGTAATCATGTCAAAAATCCAAATTCGAGATTTTGATGTTTCTATACGTTTTGAGGGTCCCCTGAGTCCGTTTTCACTATTTTTACGATGATGTATGTATGTGTGTATGTCTGTGGGTGAACACGCTAGCGTCTAAACGCTTCGTTCGATTAACCTGAAAGTTGGTACGCATATTGTAAGTCACCATAGTACGAACCCTATAGATTTTGGTGAATCTAGCACTTATAGTTTTTTTACAGGGACACAAAGAAAAATTCTTTATCATTATGGCCTATGGGAGCAAAATCTTAAAAGTGCGATAGCATCTAAACGCCTTATTCAATTGAGCAAAAATTTTATACACATATTATAGATCACAAATACTCAATCTGTATAGATTTTGGAGAATCTAGCACTTATAGTTTTTTTACAGGGACACAAAGAAAAATTCTTTATCATTATGCCTATGGGGCCAAATTTTTAAAAATGTGATAGTGTCTAAACGCCTTATTAATCCGAGCAAAAAAATTGTACACATGTTATAGATCACAGTTGAACTAACTGTATAGATTTTGGTGAGTCTAGCACTTACAGTTTTTTTACAGGGACACAAAGAAAAATTCTTTATCATTATGGCCTATGGGACTAAATTTTTAAAAGTACGATAACATCTAAACGCCTTATTGAATTCAGCTGAAAATTTATATGAGTATTATAAATCACTGTTGCACTAACTATAAGCATTTTGGTGAATCTAACATTTATAGGTTTTTACAGGGACACAACGAAAATTTCTTTGTCATTATGATCTATGGGCTCAAAGTTCAGTAGCGTTAAATAAAACAACGTGTAATAGATGGAGAAAAATACTCAAACACTCTATTATGGTTTTCTCTTATTTGTTTGTTTAACAACTACTCTTTCTTTACTTTATCTACAAAACTGTTAATTACTCAATGTTTGGAAAGTCGAGTGGAGTCACTCCAGATTTTTTTTATGTGCGATACATATATTTCAGCTACATTCGTAAATGTAACAGAAATATATGAGTAAATAGACAATTTGCACATTTTCTGATTTTATTCTTATATAATAGAAAATGAAAAGATAAGAAAATAAATACATACATTTTCTTTATTTGAAATCTAATGACTGATTTATAACAATTTTAACATCACACTATTTACTCTATCGAGAAAACGCAGTATCATATATCGTGACGTCACTCTTTATGACAACAAACGGGAGTAATCGTTGTTTACATTCGATTTCGTGCTTTGCTTTGCTTCTCGAATCAGTGAAATAGGTTTTGTATGTTATAATAATGATGGACATTAAAAACTCGTAGTATAAATATTGTATTGTAACATTTTTCACTCATACAACGGCTAATGCTTCTCAAAAGTTATTCTTTAGCGTTCCACAGGATCCTATTAAACGAAAACATTGGAAAACCGCCATGAAAAGAAAACAACTGAAAATAATGGTAAGGGAAAATGGTGATAATGATAGTAAATGGTTATAAGATGAAAAAGAAATGCTCAGAAATCACATAAACGATTGATAATTACGAAAGTTAAAACGAATTGCTGCTTAAAACCAGGCTAACAAAATGTAAATATTGAAGCATCATAAAGTGTGACGTCAGGCAGCGTTTTAAAGTCACGAGATTTTTGGTTAATTTTAATGTTATTTTTTAAAGTAATCAGAACATTTTTTGCATTTTTAATAAACTTTTTGAAATTTATGGGCCTAAAACTACCAGAAAAATAGGATTTAGTTCAAATCCCCCATGTGTGCAAATTCCTCATTCTCTGAAAAGTGGTCATTTCATGTCCCAGTAGTCTTGACTCTTGAGGGCATATTTTTAAAATCACAAAAAACAAAAAGCTGTCCAAACTATCAGTATTAATTATTTATGCATGTAAACTGTTATTCTTTGTTTACTGGAAATTCAAATATAATTTTAAAATATTTTTTGAAGTGCAAAATATCATTCCCTCACAGTGTCCCCATTCACACATGTAAGTAAATAAAATGGTTTCTATGGTATTAAAGCATATATATTTAGATTATTTGAATTGAAAATTTATTAAACATACTTTAATAAATATATATTATAGCATCAAAGTAAAGAAGCCAGTTTGTGTTCTGTTGGAAACATTTTACAATGAGTAGCATTATGGCTCTCAAACGTTAGATTGAAAAACAGTATTTTCATCATATGTCATTCCCTCATTCATTATAAAGTTAACTAAAAGAAACCAAATTGGCTATTTTTTCTGTTATTATAATTTTAAAAATATGTTTTAATAAATATTTAGTGTTTGAAAATACAACTAAACCAAATAATGTTTTTATAAAGTAGTTTCTAGAAGAAATTTGTCATTCCCTCACAATCATTCCCTCGTTTTTCTAATTAATAAAAAGAATGCTATTTAAAAAAAAAAATTATCAGATACAGTTTGGTTTATATTATTTTTTATTAACTGTAACATATGTGTACATGCACAGAATTAAAAAAAAATTTTGGAGCAATTTTATTTGGGCTAACTTTTTATTTTAAAAAAGCCCACTTTTCAGAGAATGATCCATATATGTCACACATAAAAAAAGAATTTTTTGTATGGTATTTAGAATGTTAAATATATTCTTTTCAATAATTAAATGTCAATTAATTGCATAATTTTAGTTAACTATTAAATTAATAAAATTAATGTATTCCAGATATGCTTATTTTACTTGTAAACTACATGTTAGATTCTAATTCTATTCAATTGTGTTTTATCTATAGAACGACAGGGAAACCCAAATAAATTATTCTTTTTCCATATTTGTGTAACAACCTTGAATATTTATGTAAGGAAGATACACAAGCATTTTTTTTTTCTTTTCTTTATCTTATGCACCAAAAAAACATGCAATTAGAAACAAAATTAATGAAAGCTGTAAAATATATCCCAAAGGGGAAATTTTTTTATCATCATCTCACTTTGGATTTTTTATAATTTGCTTTATGGATAAGAAAAATATTTACCTGAAGATAGAAGAGGGAATAGGCTTGTAAAATTTTTTATTGGTATGTAATAGCAAGTTATTTATTTTATTAAAAAATAAAAGAAATAAAATTAAATTGCATTTGTGTTTTTCATATTTTCAAATTAAACATTTGTTAATAAATTCTTGTAAAAATTAATATTTTATTTATAATTAAATATTTAGTAAAATGTAATTAGAAATTTTAAAAATTATGATTAGATATGCATATTTTAAAAAGTTAATTTATCTATCTTTATATTAAATGTTGATTTTCATTTCATTTTTACTATTTCCCTTTTATTTAGCCCTGGGACTGTATTGTTGGATCAAGTTATAAAGAAGAAAGAAGTGTCTTTGATTATACAAAATGTAAGTCAGTAGTAATACATTTATATTACTCAGGGGTCGATTTTGGCAAAAATTGAGGCAGCCGTATAAAACAAAATTTTGTATAAGTGATCCTTTTATAAAAATTTCTAAGTTGAGATCTTTGCTATCTTGTTCATTGCATGTGTGCCTGTAGAACAGGGTGGCGACAATCAGGAAAAATCAGGGTACTTTATCAATCTGGAAATATCAGGGAATTTTGTAAAAATACAAAAAATCATGGAAGTTTTCATTTTTGCCCACCAAGCGTGACTGAAAAATCACCCAACAGGTGTTATTTTAACCATGATTGCACAGGACTGGCTGCTTTCTTGTTGAATCTCACCAAGTTGACATAAAAAAAAATTTAAAAAAATAGTGTAACAATTTGAGGAATAATTTTATGTTTCGATGTTAATATGTTATGCAGTTAAAATGAGTCATGTTTTTATAATTTTGATAATTTCTCCAAAATTTTGGAATTTTCCTTTTTGTAAGTGAACAAAGAAAAAAAAAAGATTGAGATATTTTTGCACATTAGTATAGGTTTTTGAATTGCAATGGTTTAGCGAGCATGTTACACATTATTGATATACATAAAATTATGGAATGTATACAATAGGTAACGGAAATCATGGAAATTTATCAAAATTAGTCATGGAAATCATGAAAAAATCAGGGAACTTTTTTTCTGAATTTCTGTAGCCACCCTGTAGAAAGAAATAATCATAATTTAAGAATTTGTATTTGTCCAAATAGTTAGGCTGCTTTCAAGTGGTGAGGTGCAGGTTCATCTCTGTTCTTATGTGGGCGTGTTTAAAGCATTTTGTGATTTCTCTTATAATAAGGTTTTTAGTCTTCACTTTGGCCTGATCATATAGGCATTCCTGATAATAAATTGATTAGGTCTGGCTCCTGCACACATACTATTAAACACAATGTTATCAATCGGTGAATTTCATTGTTGCTTCATGGTTTCATTGTTATTCATCTGCTTTGAAATTTTGCTTTTTTAAATCCATATGGTTCTTGTTCTGGTCGTGTCAGGCTGGGTGAGTGTTGCCGGCGTGAAACTAGTTTAACCCCACAGGCAAGTCACAAGTCTTGCCGCCTGCCCCCTTCCTTCCTATCTTGTGTTTCTTAGGTTATGTTTTCATTAATTTTGATAAGTTTATGGTTTTAAGTTAAGATTTGTTGTGTTACTTTATTGATTCGTTTGTTTTGCAGGCTGTTAATTAATAGATCTGATTCTTTACATTAGTGTATTTCATCCACTGATAATTTTTTTAAAAATCTTATTAGCCATTGGTGTTTCAGTGATCTTGTATCTGTTGCTTGGCTTCTACTATGCTTAATAGATCATCTTTATTATATATACAGTAACCACCGCTTAATAAATTCACTCGTTAATAAAAATCAGCCGCTTAATCTGATCAAATTGCCAGGACCGGAATCGAATCAATAAAAATTACTTTTAAAGCCGCTGCTTAATAAAATCAGCATCGCCGGTTAATAAACTAAAAAATATCTCCTCAGCAGCCAAAAATATCATTTATGCACATAATTTTTTTTTTTTTAATTTACAGTCTGATTTTTTTTTTTTAAATAAGAAAATAAATTAAAGCACATCAGTCTTTCCATTATCGCTTATTGTCGAAGATTTTACACTTGCAGCACAGTTACACGCCCCATCACTTATCTCCGTAACAATTTCAAGGAACGTATTCTTCAAAACGCAGTAATAAATTACAAATTTGATTTGAAATGATATTTTATTTAAATTTCTAATTATTAAAAGGCATTTTCTAGTTCTTATTTTAAAATTCCTATAATTCGTGAAGTTTAAACGAAAAGATTTTAAATTTATAAGAACAACGTGAATTTTTGGTAAAGTGATGATGATTTTCCTCAAACGAAAATGCATGGAAACTTGAAATGCGTTTATAATTTATTTATATCGAAGAAACAGTTAATTAATTATCTATAAAAAATTAAATAATATTGTTTACTAATTCCATTATTCGTCACCTTTTGAAGTTTCTTTCCAAATTCAGGGAAGTAATACCTTTTCCTTAAGTGCAGGAACATTCGCCGGATATAAAAATCAGCCGCTTAATAAAATCACTTTGGCTCAGAACGAATGTGATTTTAATAAGCGACGGGAACTGTATATATATTTTTTTTTTCTGTGGCCCTGAGTCATTTATGAATATTTTTATGAATACTTTCAGGGCCTCTGTTTTCAGGTTCATCTTTTCTCTTTTGTGGGATTGTTTAAGGTACTTTGTGACCTCTCTTCTTATAATAATGTTTTTAATCTTTACTTTGGCCTCATTATATAGGCATTCCTGATAATAAATTGGTAAAATCTGACTACAGCATATTTTTGTAGCCTTGAGTATTTTACGGTTATTTTTACGAATACTTTCAAGGCCTCTATTTTCAATCTCGTTGGTAGGAATCTTTGTAGGCAGTGACACAGTGCTGATGGTCAAAGGCAAGCAAAAGAGCTGAATTGTGACTATCCTGTTTGCATTAACTGTTTAAGGTGCAATGTAGTTACACTCATTTAAATTTGATAATCACCAGAATTCACACACAAAAAAGAAGGATTTCTTATGCTCAGATATAAAAGTAAAATTTTGATTAAAAAAAATTCCAGGATGAATTCTGTACTGATAAGTATAAAGGATTTAAGTCCAAAAATGTTGATTTTGAGCTAAGTACATGGTCAGACTCAGAAAAAAATTCTCTATCGATTGGTATAAAGGAATTAAATCCTTGTCATTTAGTCTTTGAGAAAATCCATTGATAAAAAAAGATAATCACTGAATGGTATAAAGGATATAAATCAACCTAATCCCTTTTTCCTAATCGATTCTTCTGATTAGTTTTTAGTTAGTTTAACTTTATTTTTCGTCTTCTGAAAAATCAAGAACATGGACTTAAATCCTTTATACTTATCAGTACAGAATTTTTGCAGTTAGGGCTAAGTAACTGCATCCTTGCAGAAAGGACACGTGTGCCTGAAAGGGCTATAAGAAACTGAACTTTTAAAAACTTAACATCTGAACCTGTAGAAAAAAGTACATAGGTTGTTTATTTATCTTATTAGTTGATTTCCTATTTCAAATGTTGATATAGTAACATTTCAACAGTCAGTCCGATGAATGAACTTTGAAATGTCATGCTATCTACATTGTTTTTTCAAGAAAGAGAATCAACCAAAATGATAAATATGTTTCACATTCTAATGTACTTTCTCTAGATGTTTTGATGAAATGCCCTAAAATATCATTCATAAGCTGCCACTGGTACTAAGATATATTTTGTTAAAACAATATTTTCAGTTTTTTAGTAGTGATTAATATAATTAATTAATTAAATATATATATCCGTACCTTTCTAAAAGAAAATTTTGTATATGACGGATTCCATAAAAATATCTTTTTGTGTTTGTTTTCTAGTTCTTTGTATATTCAATGTACTGTTTAACACATACACACAATCACTCCAAATAAGTAAATAACACTTCTGTTAAACAAATGTCTGCCACATACACATTTTTAAGGTTAAATATTATTAAAAAATAGAATTTATATTAATTGTTGCTGCTTGTCCTTTGAGTATATAAATAACGTAACTGTTTAGTCTGCCTCCATTGAAGCATGAGTACTGTACATGTCTGTTACATATTGTATAAGTATGTTTATTTATTTATTTCAGCTTTTACCTGATGCTGTCAAAGAACTGTGCAATATTCTTAAAGTAGTTCTTCTTCAGAAGAGATCTAATCAGTAAGTTTTTTTTTCTTTTTACCTAGCAAATATCTCCCCCTTCCATTTTAGTCTAAATTATTTTTCATAATTAAAGAAAAAAAAAAGAGTTATTTTAGGTAATTGAATATTATAAGAGAAACACCATATCTTATGAAAGTATAATAATTTATATATTCACCAAAGCAACATTACTCATAGACAAAAACAAAACAAACAACAACAACAAAAAATTTGCCCCTTCTGTTTTTTTTTTTTTTTTTTTTTTTTTTTTCACTTTCCCTTTTTTTACTGGCAACCATATTTTGACTTGGCAAATATGGTATCTAAATTTGTTGAAAAATAGTACTTTATGGTTGTCGTAATCTAGAAGTTCTTTCTAAATTTGCAATGAAGTCACCTATCTTTTTTTGGTATAATATATGTATATTTCTTGACCCAAATCTTTGAAAAACAGTATAAAAAGAATGAGCACTCGAGTAAATTCTGTGTTGTGTGTTTGTCATTGAGAGACTGCATAACAAGTTGTTGATTATTGTTCCTGAACAATTGATATTCTTGTTCTGTGGTGGTGTATACAATGCTGTTTTGATGAATTTTGTGGTATGAATGATAGTTCTTTTTTTTTTTTTTTTAATTGTGTCAATTTATTCATTGAATAAAATTCATTCATTGATTAGAACCTGTTTATTTATGAGCCATTTACCATGAAAATGTCATCAGTTTCATAACAATATACAATTAGTTTAACGAATATACAAAAAAGTCACAGTGTCAACAGTAGTTTTTTTTTTTTTCTTTAAACAATAAATTAAATTAATGTTAATGCTTTAATGATTTCATATATCTCAAAATAATATTATTTGACTAATGATTTCAGATTTTTAAAATTAATGTAAATAATGCAAAACATGTTAAATATATATACATAATTTTTTTTTTTTTCCTTCTGTCTTTTTTTTTTTTTTTTCACTTAATTAAATTCTGTTATGCTAAAATTTGTATTTAATATATAATATTTTGGTGTAAGAGTGAATTATAAATTAATGAAGTACAATTATTTGCTTTTTTCAGTCTTAAAAACAATAAAATCATACCATATTATTATTATTATTACCCAATTTCTGTGATTGGTAAAATTGTCATTGTTTTGTGTCCTATGCCATTATTTTTAAAATTTTATTTTTTAGAGAGGGAGAAAAAGAAGTAAATAATATGAAGCGATTCCAAGCTACACAGCAGGTATATATCTATACTGTTCTTTATATACTATATATTATTTTATGTCATGTTATTGTCTTCAAAATAATTTCATTATTTTTTTATTCTGCTTTATTCAATGGCAGATATCTACTTTGGTTGTTCACCCAGCTATGTTAACTGATACTACATGGAGAGTTGATATAATCAAGTTTTTATTTCTCCACTCTTTCTTTACTATTAAAGAAAAAAGTTCAGAAATCCTTCATGTAAGTATATGTACTTTATTTAATTTTTAGAAACTCATTTTAGATTTATTAGTATCTATAGGAACTGGAGGAATTTTATCGTGATGATGTTAATCATAACAACATACACATCATTGCATTCTGGATGCTTTTTTTTTTTTTTTTTTTTTTTTTAATTCTCGACTAAAAGAAGGTTGTTATAAAATTGAAACATGTCTGGCTCTGTAACTTCTAAACAAACAGACTGTTCTCAGAAAGGTTTTTCCTTCCTTTTCCTCCATTTAAAGTGATGGATGGTGAGGATGAATATTTTAATTCATCCTCACCAAACCTGACGAGCCTTTTAGGTAGTACATCTCATTATCATTTGACAAATTTTTTAAAAGACGCTTGTTTTTACTATGACATTTGATTTTATTATTTACACTCTTCATCTCATTCTATATTAGTTTTTATTATCTACACTGTTCATTACATTTTACATCTGTTTTTATCATCCACAATGTATTTTATGACTTTGATTTTACCTTTTACCTACTCGTTTTTAATTTGTGTTAATGACAAACTGGATGGGTAAACCCATCCAGAGGCTAAATTTTATCCTTTATCCCTTTTTTGTTTGGCGCAGCATGTCCCATTGTGGACTTTGTGCCATAGAAAGCCATCCATCTATCCTCCATTTAAAATTAGAATACTGAATTGATTGGGATAGTCTTTAGTTACGTATGATAAAATATGTTTAATAGAATTTTTATATTTTTATTAATTAAAATATGTTTTTTCATGACACTTTTCATTGATATTTATTTTAAAATTTGTGAGCTGGGTGTCTTTCATTTTCCAAATCATGTTAGATAAAATTTATATGATGATAATCTTCCAACTTTCAAATCATGTTAGATTATTAGTCATATATATATATATACATGTATAATAAAGATGATCTATTAAGCATAGTAGAAGCCAAGCAACAGATACAAGATCACTGAAACACCAATGACCAATAAGATAAAAAAAAAAAAAAATCATCAGTGGATGAAATACACTAATGTAAAGAAACCAGATCTATTAATTAACAGTCTGCAAAACAAACGAATCAATAAAGTAAAACAACAAATCTTAACTTAAAACCATAAACTTATCAAAATTAATGAAAAAACAACCCAAGAAACACAAGATAGGAAGAAGGAGGTAGGCGGCAAGACTTGTGACTTGCCTGTGGGGTTACACTAGTTTTACGCCGGCAACACTCCCCCAGCCTGCCACAACCAGAACAGGAACCATATGGATTTAAAAATGCAAAATTTCAAAGCAGATGAACAACAATGAAACCACGAAGCCACAATGAAATTCACAGATTGATCACATTGTGTTTAACAGTATAATTAGAACATTAAATATAGTTGACAACTCAAAAAGGAAAAATCTGAAATTTTATTGGAAAATGAAAGTTTGCATAGTAATACAAAGCAAATGCAACAAGCCTTCTACTTTTTTTTTTTTTTTTTATTTAATTTCACAAACCCACCCAACCATCCAGCCTTACAACAACACCCCACCTCCGTAATCAAACATCTGCCCACCCAACTGCCACCTTTTTTATTGTCTTTTATTATTTTATAATTTTTTTGTTGATATACACAAGAGTGTACACAGCTTTTTTTTTTTTTTTTTTTTTTTTTTTTTGTACTGACAGAGACATGGTTAAGGATATAAAATAGAAAATACAAAGTTTTTAGGAAAACCCATTTTAGCAGCGGCTGTGATCAGTTTATTAATATTCTTGTTTTTAAACTTTGCAGAGCATAAATTATTAATTCGAAATAAATGGTTAATGATGATGTTTCTAAATACCGAAAGATGCAGACATGAATTAAAATGTGTAAAATATTTGGATTGAAATATAAAAATCCTTTTTTAAATAAACTTTGACAAAAGCTAAAAACTGGCTGTAAATAGTGATTTTGAGTTCACCGTCAAAAAATTTCTAAATTTGGTTGAAAATTAGAGATTTTTAAAAATTATTAAAATGTAATTTTATTCCCCCTGATTACTTTTTGCATCTATGTTTTAAAATTTACAAACTGTCAGTTTTGCAACTCAAAGAAGTCATGTATGTATGTATTTATTTATTTATTTATTTATTTATTTTTTAAATACTAAAATATAAAAAAGCTCTTAAAAAAAAAAAAAAAAAAAATCTCAAATTTTTAATTGATTTTGATAAAAATTAAAAATTAGTAATTGGCTAAAAATAGTTATTATAGGTTCACAATTTGAAAATCTCTAAATTTTTGTGAAAATCCGAGTTTTTAAAGAAAAATAATATTAAATCAAATTGAAGACTAGCTCTAAGTTAACTTTTTACAATTTGCTAGCTAGTATTCTGCCAACAAAAAATTGCTGATTTTACAGTATATTTTATAACTTTTTTTTTTTTTTTCTTTCTTTCTTTTTTTCTTTATTCCACTCACTAATTATACTCTTTTTAATATTCATTTTATGACAATGTGCTAACTGGATTGTCAAAGAACCATTTTGAAAATGAGACCTTGGGTTCATAAAATGAATTTAATATATTGAAACAGTTTTTTTTTTTTTTTTTTTTAAGTATTATAGTAAAGAATTGTGATTAAGATGAAGATTCAAACAATTATGGTGCTGAAATCAATAAATCGTTGCATATTGAAATTTTTAAAAATATTTCAACTTGGCTCGCAAGTTGATAAAAGCACCCCTGATGAAGTTGTTGAAGCATTGCAAATATGCAATGTATATAATGAAAGTAAACACTATTCAAACAATGGACTTGAACAAAATTCAAACTTTTTCCATAATTAAAATAAAGGACACACATGATATGTGTTATTCATAAAATTACTCTGTTGTAATGGGTATGATAATAGAATAAAATATTTGAATAATGTAATTTCATTTGATGCTCCGTTCCCCACACCCAATAGTTGGTGCAGACAATTTACTTTTGTTTTTGATTTATTTCTATTTAGTAAAGTTTCACACTTGACACTTCGAAGAATCACATTTGATTTTAACACAAATCCAGTTTATTAATATACACAAAACGACTATGTACATGGTACCACAAGATAAAAATAATTAACACAAGAGATTATTTCATATATGTAAACTAAGCGAGGATCGCATTCCACCTCCGTTCGCAGCCGCCCCTGCTGCCCCTCTCTCTCTTCTGAGAGAAAAAAAAAAAAAAAAAAAACACATCACAGTGTGCTATTCACACCTCATGGGCATGACGTCACTAATGACATCACAAATGTAATTTTATATAAATTATAATTTTAAACTAAAAATATGACTAGCAAGCTTTGCCAGTTACTATATTTAAATGAATAATAATCAAAATAATCACTATTTTCACTTTATAAATAAAAACTTGCTTTGGGACACTGATGCCTTCCATCAACTTCTTCACCCACAATATCTGGGGTCCATGTCCCTGTTGCCTGAGACAACCAACACCTTACCCTTAGACTTTAATTTGGATGTTTATTGTATGGCTGTTTCAAAACGAACAAAAAAAATCAAAGTGTCTTTTTCATATTTAAATCACGATTACATTGAACAGCACTGTACAGACTATTACATACTATTTAATATCAAGTAATTTCTTATATATTATTTAATTTACCCAGTCGACCATGAAATGATAGCAATTCCACTCCAAATATGGTACAATATGGTACGAAGTATTTGATGTCAAAATGAATGAAAAAAAAAATTAACCTTTAACAAACACACTATTGGAATTTAAAACAGAGTATTTTATAGCACCTCATAGTTGAATGAAAAAACTGCAGAATCTTCGTTTTTTTCCCTTTTAAAGATGAAAAGGAATGTCTCGTAGAGAGAAACTTCATAAAATGAAGGAACGGCAAAATCTTTGGTCTTTCACCTCGGAGTGTGAAAAGGAAGGTCTCACTAAAACATCGGTAGTTAATCACGTTTTAATTAATTAGTTGCTTCGTAATCAAAAATTTTAAAATTCGGTTCTAAGGTACACATGGAGAGATTCCAGACTATGTATGTGTCAAATTTCACATCTGTATGTGCAGTAGATTTTTTTCTGAAGACGTCTGACAGAGGGAGACAGATGCTATTTTGGTTTTATTAATAAGCTATTAGAATAAATGAAATATGCATTCAGATTAGAGAACAGCTATACTATAAGACCTCTTTGGCGAACTTTGAAATTTAAAAATTATCTAGGACGTTTCTTGCCAAGGTCTTTATTTATGCAATTGTGATAGCTAAAAAAATATTAAAAGCCACCAAGGGCTTCTTGTACTAAAGCTGTAACCACATTACTTTATGAAGAATGAAATCAAGGAAAAAAAAAAAAGACATAAGACTTAATGAAAGTAATATTTTAAATGTAATTAAATAAAAAAAAATTTAAATGTTATGGCATCAGTTTTATCAGAAATTTTTGATAATACAAGTTTAATTTTCCATTTTTTTTTTTTTTTTTTTTTTTATTATTTTTTATGTGTAGAGAAATGTTGTTTTTTTCTTTTTATGTTAGAAAAAATAAATGAATAAAAAGTTGCAAGCATTTTATGTTATTGCCAACAGACTGAAATTACAACGCAAAGAAAAAAATGAAAAATTTAATAGAATTTAATACGTTAGTACGTTTTAATTAATGTCTTTCTTCCTAATTAAAAATTTGAAAATCTGGCTTTGAGGTGCACATGGTGGTGTTACAAATTATCTGTATGCCAAATGTCATGTCTGTAAGAGCAGTAGATTTTTCTGTAAACAGCTGATAGAGGAAAAGACAGAATCATTTCACTTTTATTAATAAGATAATGAATTCATGTATTTCTAGATTATAAATGTATATTATTATTATTTTAATGGAATATTTGGGAAAGTGAATATTATTTGTATATCTATATAAGTATTATTTATTTATTTTGCATGATATTTAATGCTTTTGAATTTAAAAGTTGTCTTTACATAGTTGTTGTTGTTGTTGTCGTATGCCACTCGGAAATTCCAAGCCCCGGTAGTGGAACTAACCGGATTTATTT
Organism: Salticus scenicus; assembly: GCA_963930645.1. Taxonomy (NCBI): domain Eukaryota; kingdom Metazoa; phylum Arthropoda; class Arachnida; order Araneae; family Salticidae; genus Salticus; species Salticus scenicus. The sequence goes on from OZ005662.1 coordinate 5,425,827, forward strand.
TAAGGCATGAGGGATGCGTCTTCTGTTATTTAGGAGCGCCTCATAGGGAGGAAGTACGACTTTTAGCTCCAGAAGCTGGTGAAAGATGGCAGCACCAGCCAAACAACAGGAACTCGAATTTTGATCCGGATCAGAGCGAGTTAAACCCATGTACCGGTACCCCACAGGTATAATTTTTGATGGGAACTTGGAGGACTTTGCGACCACGACGGAATTTAATGTGCACCAGTTGCCATTAGCGTACACGACGGTCTTCGGCCGGCTCGAGGACCGAACCTGCAATCTTTCGATCATGAACACACTGCTCTTACCAATCAGACTACCGCGGCCATTTTACATGGTTAAGTGTATTGAAAAAAGTTAATCTCTAAAGTAATTCAAACTGTAATTAATTACAACATACTTTAGAAAGAATATTAACTTAATTTCAGCTGTCTTTTTATAAACAGTGTTTAGATAGTTAAATCTGTAGTTAATTTTGGCATTCTTTACAATGTTACATTAATGAGCCATTGTTGTACATATAATCACAAAGCAAAAGAAATTATAACCCATTACAATTCCTGCCATGAAATAGAACATCAAATTATAGATAATGTTGGCAATAGATATTGTCACAGAAAACAAAGCATGTGCGTCAAAACAGATGAAGTTGGCAAAAGAGAAATAGAAACTGTTCAAAAACAGAGGAAGTCCTGGAACAGAAATGAAAGTATTATTTTTAATAGCAAATAAAATGCTATTTTTAAAAATTAATTCTATATAACACTGTTCTGCACAAAAATCGTCCCCAATATCATTCATGCAAATTTTTATGTAAAATGACCTCCTGAATCCAAATATGACTTTCATTTTGTCCCATCACCCATCATTTTTTGGGAACGCCCTGTAGTGTTGAAATCCATCACCGACAAATGATTTGTTTGAATCAATTCATCTTGTTGTTGCTTGGAGTGTTGTGCCGCTAAACAAAAATTTACAAGTCTTGAAAATTTAACACACTTTTATTATATTTGTTAAAAGGACTCACATCATTGATCAATACAGGTTCGTATTTAAAAAATATTGTTCAGGAATCAAACTCCAGATAAGTTCCGAGGAACAAGGGAGAGAGAGAGGGCAGCAAAAAAAAACTACGTCTTTACTAAACCGTGAAAAAAGCAAAAACTCAGGGTCTGCTCTTTTCGATCGCACGGGAGAACCATCTGGAAGGGGAGTCATATGACTACATTATCATTATTTTCGCCAAAATGAAAGCCAACTTCAGTTCTTTGTTTTAGATATTATACTAACGTTAATTTTTGAATTTGTAATGACGGTTTATAATTGTATTAACCTTTTAATCGCCAATTTTTATGCCAAGCGACCTTTCGACTAGAGAAAATGACCGTTATGAACTGAAATCATTAATATTGGGTAATTTAAAATAAATTATATCCGGTGTTGCAATAATATAAATTCTGACAATGAGTTTTCTTTTTTTTATGACTATTTGAGAACACTTTTTTTTTATAATTACGTTTAATGTCAGAATTTCCGTTAGATATTATTTCTTTTATTTTCTTTTTAATCCCATAAAATAAAGTACTTTTCTATTTAAAAAGATAAACATTTATTTATGATTTAGATATAAAAGATATACAATTTAGATTTCTGAATGATGTGTGTTATTGTTTTATGTTAATAAATAGTGTAGGTCGTATGTATAATTAAAATTGTGTAATTTTTAACGACATTTAAAAATAATTCTTTTTTTTAAATGCTTAAGAACAAATTACGTAAATATAATATTTCACTTAAAATTTAATTATTTTTTTTTATTAGAATAATGCATTCATTTATCATTAGATTTTATTTTATTTAAAAATTCAATTAAAATTTAACCAAATATATGTGAACACCTTCACATATTTCTCCCGGCGACCCAGAAAAATAAAAAAAATCTCTCTCACTCCCTAGTATGTTACATAATCACAATGAAAAACAAATAATACAAGAAACCTGCATAAGTCCAAAAAAAAATGTATGTCAATGCAATATTCAATTGTAAATATACGTATGCACATTATAAATTTGTTTTATCATGAAACATATTGGCATATGACGAATTTGCATCATTCTAAATATCATTGTGGGCACCACATTTGAAGAGTTCTGTTTTCTTTTAGAGTCTGGATCCAGATTTAATCGTCAAGAAAGCTTTCAAAATAATACTGTTAATTTTTATATTTTTTATAAAAAAAATTTCTTTTCAATGTTCTTATATGTGTATAGAAATATGATGTTATACTTTAAAGTTATTTCATATTACACTGTAAACAATACTGAATGTGCATATAATACTGCAACATATCAAATAACATCAATGTTAAACATAGAAAAAAAAAAAAACACATGAGTACAAGTAAATTAAAAAAAAATGAACATAAAATGAGAGGGAAAAAAATAATATATAAATGTATATACAAATAATAGAAAATATCACAAAAGTGAGAAAAAAAATTTGTTCGTGCAATTCCACACAGGAGAGATTCAAAAACGACGCCCATTGGACAGTCAAAAAAAAAAAAATATATCTCCCCTTAATCTTGTATGTAGCAACAAGTATATCGACTTTGGCTTATGGCCATTGTCCTAGCGGGATAGGGCTTGTAGAAAGACCTGACCTGTTAGGGACAGGCCTCCGTCCCCCATCAAAGTCAAAGACTTCTGTAGGGACACCTCGCAAAACTGGGTATATATATATCAATTGAATTGTATTAAACAATTTTCAAAAGAAGAGTGGGGGGGTCTCATCACAATGAAATGCTACTCTCCCGGGTAAATTTTGAACGAGTTAGCATTATCATAGAGGGTAAAATTAAAAAATGAAAAAAAAATATATTTAATTAAAATTCTTAGTACTAACAAAATTTAGTGTGATGAGATAAAGACCACCAAAACAACTCACCAAACCCAATGAAGCATTTAAAAATAATATAGCATAATAACAATAATAATAAGGTAATTGCCACATATTCGAATTTTGAGATTTTAACTTTAAGTCATTGCACTATTGAAAAGTTTTGTGTATAGTATGTCAATAAACAGTATTGTAATTATCTGTTAAACTTATGATATATTAATATTTATCAGAATGTAAATATTGTTAAACAAGATTTTTTTTTTTTTTTTTTAAACTGCATTATAATAAATTTTATTAAATTTGTTGTTAAGAAAACTGTAATAATAAGAACTAGAAAAGAAAGAATTATGCAATATTTCACATAGTGTTGTGTCATCCATTGTAATTAAAAATAAGAAAGAGAAAAAAAGAAAAATGCAGAGTATACATTGGTCCAGCCAATTGCCTGCATACAATGAATGACAGAACAAAAAAAAAAAAAACATAAAAAGGAACCTATGCATCGAGTACGCTTTATATAATGCACAAGTTTTGTAAAACATTACATAATATGATATTGAAAATTAATTCCTGTTTCTTAAATTATAATTGTGGCTTTGTCTTGCATAATAATTAACATTTCTATTAGGACTTGCTTCATCAAGTAAGTGGCTGTATCTAGGTGGTGCAATAATAAGTCTGTCAATATGGACTCTAAATGACAATCTATCAGGCGCTTGTAGTCTTTTAATTGTAAATGAAACTGGTGAGTGTTTTTGTAGAACAATAAAAGGTCCTGTGTATTTTGGTTTAAACTTATCAACGGATTTTAAATAAACAATGTCATGTACAGCAACAGGTCTTAATTTAGCATGTCTGTGAAAGTGTTGATATCTCTTATTTTGATTATCTTTTATGTTAGAGTAAGCTTTAAGGTAAATTTTATTTAAATCTTCTAATAATTTATGTGTATCAACATTTCTGTCGAGAAAAGGTTGATTCATCTGTTGCTCAAAAGTGTCAAAAATTAATGAAATTTCTCTTCCAAAATGTAATAAGTTAGGTGAGTACAAAGTAGATGAATGTTTAGAGCCATTATATAATGATTTATGTATAAACAAAGAGTTATCAAATGTATGGCCTTCAGACATTAAAATGTTTACTGAATATTTAATGGATTTATTGATCCTTTCGGACAAAGCATTTGATTGTGGATGTGCTACAGAAGAATGTGTAATTTTTATACCAAGAGTATCATTAAAAGTGTTGTAAACATTGGATGTAAATTGAGGACCAAGATCCGAGAGGATAACTGAAGGTCTACCAAAGGTGGTAATATAACTAAACAAACATTTAACTATTTTTTCTGCTGATGTATCCTTTAATGGATAAAGTTCCATATGGCGTGAGAAAATGTCCAACACTGTGAGTACTGAGTGACCATTATTAAATGGTCCTACTAAATCAACACTGATGGTATGTCCAGGATGTGTGGGTGTGTATGTAGGTTGCAATGGAGCTGGAAGAGTGTTATGATGTTTAGCCTGTAGGCATCGTGTACATGAAGCGACAAAGTTTAATGTATCTGTGTAGATTCCTTTCCAAAAGTATTTGTTTGATAGGAAATTATATGTTTTATTTAATCCAAAATGAGATAAATGTGAAATTGTTAATGTCTTAGCTTTTAGTGAATTAGGAACAATAATAAGATATGAGAATGTTGAGCTATTGGGACATTGCTTTTTATACATCAGTACCTTTGTGTCTGGATGAATAAAATAGTTTGGGTATTTTCTTGAAAAACCTTTCTTTAGAATTTCTGTGTAAATTTTTGACAATACAGGATCCTTTATTTGTTCATTTACAAAAGTATTATTAGAGATTTCTAAAAGTGGGTCTTTATTGTTCGAATCTCCAGAAATTAAGCAATTAGTGTATTGTTGTTTGATTTTGTTACAATTGTTATCATTAAAATGATTAACAACATTACTATTATCATGTACTACAGGTAGAGGTTGTTTTTCAAAAATTAATTCAGGATTAGAGTTCAAATCTTGTTGATTGTGAGTGAAGTCACATCTCGAAAAATAGTCTGCTAAAATATTTGATGAACCAGGGATGTGTTCAAAATCAAACGAATATTCTGAAATTTCCATTAACCATTTTGTGGTAAGGTCTGTAGGATTAGTTGTTTTTTTGTATCTTTTTAATGGAGCACTGTCAGATAAAATTGTGAATTTTCTGTTGTACAAATAGTATTTAAATGCAATTATTGATTTGTAGATAGCCATTAATTCCAGTTTTAGTGCAGGGTAGCGTTTTTCAGATGGCTTCAATGATTTAGAAAAGAAGGCTATTGGAAGTAATTTATTATCATGTTTCTGCATTAGTACCCCAGCAATGGAAGTATTTGAAGCATCTGTATTAAGGTAGAAATCTCTATCCCAATCCGGTAGTCTGACCACTGGTGATTCAAAGAAAATTTTTTGAATTTTGTGAAAAATCTGTTGATGTTCAGTAGTCCAATGAAATTTTGATTTTGGTTTAGTCAGATCAATTAAAGGTTGTATTAGTTTAGAAAAGTTGAGTACAAGGGATTTATAAAATGTTACAACACCAATAAATTTTTTTAATTGCCTTTTAGTTGACGGTGTAGGAAAAGAATTAATTTTGACAATATTTGATTGTATTGGGGAAATACAATGATTTTGAATATGAAATCCAAGATAATTTACATCAGTTTTGTGAAAAGTGCACTTGTTAGGTGCAAGGGTTAAGTTGTACTTTATCAAAATTTCTAAAATTCTACTTAATTTAGTGCATGTTTCCTCAAAGCTATTCGAGCCAAAAATGAGGTCATCTTGATAGGCATGTATTCCCTCTAAATCAATTTCATCAATAATTGTGTCCATTAAAGCTTGATATTGAGAAGCAGCATTTTTCAATCCAAAGCATAGTCTTTTGTATTTAAAACTACCAAACATAGAAGTAAATGTTAATTTATCTTGTAAATCTTCAGGAAGTGCAATCTGGTGGTAAGCCTGTTGAAAATCTAAACATGTGAAGTACTTGTAGGCTGATAAGTCAGCAATAATTGTTTGTATTTTGGGTAAAGGGTATGAAGATCCTTGAATTATTGATTTAAGCATTCTAATGTCCATTGCAATTCTATATTTTTGTTTACCTTCTGCGTCAAGTTTTTTTTTAACTAAAAGAATGGGGCAAGCCCATTCTGAACAATTTCTTTCAATAATTCCAGCTTCTACAAGTTGATTTATTTGACTTTTAGCTTCTTGTTGTAATGATTGTGGTATTGGAAAAGGTAATGTTTTAATTGGGAATTCAGTGATGAATTTTAAATTTGGTATAACTTTGTCTGTATGCCCTAAAGTTTTCATAGATTTAGAAAAGGCTGCAAAATTTGTTAACAAAATATTCTTTAATTTCTTTTCTTGGTCTCCTTGGAGATGTTCGACATCAAAATCCAAAGGAGAGAGTTCCTTTCTTCTTAAATTTAATATTTCATCAGAAGCTTGAATGTAATTCAAAATTTGTGTAGTTGAATCAGTAACAATTTTATTATTGTTATCAATTTCTGTTTCCTGTGGAATAATTTCATCAATTTCTGTTAGGGTGCCCATTTTTGTACCTTTATTTATGTGAATACTTTCTTTAGTTAGATTTTTAACATAAATTTGAAATTGGCCTCTATTACAATTATTATCATTATCCAGCATTTTTGAAGTACTACTATTTATTACTGAATCTAGACACAATATATTTGCATTATTTTCTGTATTTTCAAACAAATAGTCCCTGTCAGACAAAAAAATTGTATTCACATCTATAAATGTTTCCTCTTCAGGTTCTAAAAATATTTTCTGAGAAGCCCTAACTGTCATTTGTTTACATTTTTGGGAAAGATTTTGATTTTTTTTTCTGAGTTTCAGTATTTTTCGCAACACTACAATTGTTTAAGTTTTCATCTTCTACAAGTGTTTTTGCAATGGGAATGCTTATATCTTTAAGTTTGATATTGTTTTTATACAAGTCTATTATTACATTATTTTGTTGAATAAAGTCCCATCCAAGTATGGCCTGAAACGTTGATTCATTAGGGATGTCAACTATAAAAAACTTCTGTGAGAAAAATGTGTTATTTATTTTGAAAGAAGTTTGAATACATGAAGAGAATTGTACGTTCGAATTTACAGTCTTAATCGTTACTGGTGAAGACAAGTGTTTATAAGTTAATTTCTGTTTTAAAGATTTAAAAGTGCTTTCAGAAAGCAATGATATCGAACTCCCTGTATCGATTAAACCGGTGATAGCATTTTTAGCTAAGTTAATTTCAATTAAGGGTAGTGTAGGTGAAATTTTATTTACATTAAAAATATATTCATTTTGAATTTCTGTAGTTTGTGTGCATTTGTTATCAGCAATATTTATTTTTTTCACAGTTTGTGAGGCAATTGAATTTACTTTTCTTGTACTAGATAGTTTCATAGTGTCACTTAGATTTGACAAATCAAAATTAGGATTAGGTGCTGATGTTGTCTGGTGTCGTTGAGATGCAAGGCCATCAGCTACTCTACATCTCCAGTTTAGTTTAAATGCCTATTGTTGTCATTTCTCCTGAAAAATCTTCCTCTCGAAAAATTGTTGTTTTGGGTTTGGCTTCTTTGCCATTTATAACATTTATTAGCTACATGGCCTTTACGGTTGCAAAGTTGACAAACAATACTATGAAAACCCTGTTGTTGTGATCCCCTAGCCTTATGTGTTTTAAAAAAATTTTTATAATCATTGTGTCGACTTCGTCCAACATGAGCATTTTGTGAATCTGATAAACTGTTTACTTCCTCATTTTTTTCTTTTTGTCCGAAGGACAAAGCATCTACTTTTTCCGTTAGTTCAATTAATTTTTCCGATAAAGTGTTGACAAATACATTATCATTTTGTTTGAGGAGAATACTTTCATTCATGTTAATCTCTTGTAATTTTTGAGCGCGATTTACCGCCAAATTATAATCAGTAATTCCCTCTTCCATGATTTTTATACGTATGTTAGATGGAATGGAGGAGATAAACCTTGTAAATTTAATGTTATCAAGTGCATTACTATCAGTAATCTTGTTGTATATAATATTAGCTAATATATTTAGTCTGTGCGCGAAATTTTTTATGGATTCCTGAGGAAGCAAATTTAAATTATTAAACTCTATTAGTGCTTGAGTGGAACTCATGGGAGTAAAAAAAGTTTTAAATTCTTCCTTAAGGAAGTTTAAATCATTTGATTTATATAACTGGGGGGATTGTGTTAAATATTTTAATGCCGCCCCAGACAATTTTCCTTTCATGACTGCCACTGCTTCTTCAGCTGACAGCCTATTTATTCTAGCATATGTGGACACCTGATCGAAAAAAAAATCAACTAAAGATGGTTCCCCATCAAAATTCATTAACTGAATATTGACTGTTTTGGCTTTCGCCATAATAATTTTGCCTAACCAAATTAAAATATTGTAAATAAACTATCTAATAAATATTTTATGTGACACAAAACAAAAATTGTTAATACCAAGCATTCTTGTTTTTTTATTTTATTTTTATTTTATTATTTATTTATTTTATTATTTAATTATTTTGGCATATTATTTTATTGTATAGTATGCCACTTTCGTAAACAAGAATACTTAGTTGTATATGCTCATGTATTATTATCCAAAAAGAAAAAAATAGATGAGCATACAAATGATAAATATTGTGTAAAAATATAAAAATATTGTGAAATCAAATAAAATGTATTGAAAATGAAGAATTATGAATGAAATAAACCAATATTATGAATGAAAAATGTTAGAATTTGTACCAAGCATTTCTGCTGCTCTCATTTATTTATTTATTTGTTTTAATTAAATTTTTGATTGATATTTAAAGCAATAAAAATATTGCATGACAAATCTCAGCAAAAATACTTAGTCTCTCTATATATATGCAATAATAAAATAAATATTCGTGTTCATGCCATGAATTATAAAATAAATATTTGTGTAAAAATGTAGTGATAATTATGCACTATAAATGAGAAAAATCGTGTTTATGAAAAATAAACATATGAATAAATAAAGTTTCAAACATAGCAAGCAGTTTTGCCCAATTTATTTCAATTTACAATTAATATCATAATTATTGTTATTATTTTTAATCGATAGACTCAAACTATTACTTAAAATAATCGGCAAAACTACTTAGCTAAATGTATATTTAAATATATATATATATATAAAGTATTATGCAGTTAAAAAAAATGAAATATTAAAATTGAAATTACTTCATAAATAGTTATTTATTGAATAACTAATTTATCAGTCTCCAAATTATGAAACTTTCAAATAAAAAGATTACTTACTGTTTCTCTTTTGTTTTATTATTATTTCACCTTTTTTAAAAAAAATATATATTTATTAAAAATAATTACTTGAGCACCAATGTTTATACCGTTTATCAATAGTTCGAAGACTACGATTTTATCGCAATTAACTATTTACGTGCCTGGCTTTTTTTTGTATGAAATTAAAAAAAAAAAAAAAACTTCATAAAGAATTCACACACGCACGGTTTTTCTCCTGTATGAGTGCGTATATCTGTCACGCGCTGTGCACAAAATCTTGAAAAGACACTATCACTTTAAAAAAAAAATTTTTTACATATGTATGTATTTTCTCTTGTATAAGTTTTTCACACAAAAAAATTTCGAAGATTTGAACTAAATGCACATTTATATGGCTTTTCTCCTGTATGAGTGCACGTAAATTTATTCATTGTGCACAAAAATTTTCCCTTAATTTTATCATGATGAACCATCAATTATCACAAGATGAAATGCATTATCGGTAAGAACTCCGCAGCCGAGGACGATTATAGTCATGCAGGTATGAGATATCCGGAATTTTATAAACATAAAACCTATTTATATGTTCCGGAAAAGTACGCTCGAAGATTTGTCTCCTTGTCATGTTATGGAATGAGATCTCTTCAGGGACGGGGAGATGAAGCATTCCTGGCCAGTGAGTGATCCGCTGATTACACAGAGAAGGGTTCCGCCTTGGGAGCAGGGACCTTGTAACACCGATACGATCTCAATGAGCATTCTATATCAGCACTCCATTCAGCATCGACGAGATCAGGAGAGGCGAATCCGTGCTTTGCAAAAAAAAAAAAACGAACCTCCCATGATTCTAACAAAAGTTCGCTTTAGTTGTTATCCGAAAACCATGTTGCGCCGTTCCATGACTGCACAATCCAATCAGCCACTTTCTAAAAAGTCCTGTTTATAAGCAGAAGAGCTGAGTAAATATATATATATTTTTTAAATGCTGTCTTGCGGAAATTAAAAAATGTTTGTCCATTATCATATAGCAGGAGAGGTGTATTACAAGACGTTCTATAGTTCTGAGAAAATCAATTCAGTCTGCCTCTCTCTACAAAAATTCGAGAGTTCCGATAAAACAAACATGATTCAGTGCACCCCTCTCTCTCTCCATCGATGCATTCTCGGAAACCGGCCTTGAGCACCAAGTTCTGTAGTGTTGAAATCCATCACCGACAAATGATTTGTTTGAATCAATTCATCTTGTTGTTGCTTGGAGTGTTGTGCCGCTAAACAAAAATTTACAAGTCTTGAAAATTTAACACACTTTTATTATATTTGTTAAAAGGACTCACATCATTGATCAATACAGGTTCGTATTTAAAAAATATTGTTCAGGAATCAAACTCCAGATAAGTTCCGAGGAACAAGGGAGAGAGAGAGGGCAGCAAAAAAAAACTACGTCTTTACTAAACCGTGAAAAAAGCAAAAACTCAGGGTCTGCTCTTTTCGATCGCACGGGAGAACCATCTGGAAGGGGAGTCATATGACTACATTATCATTATTTTCGCCAAAATGAAAGCCAACTTCAGTTCTTTGTTTTAGATATTATACTAACGTTAATTTTTGAATTTGTAATGACGGTTTATAATTGTATTAACCTTTTAATCGCCAATTTTTATGCCAAGCGACCTTTCGACTAGAGAAAATGACCGTTATGAACTGAAATCATTAATATTGGGTAATTTAAAATAAATTATATCCGGTGTTGCAATAATATAAATTCTGACAATGAGTTTTCTTTTTTTTATGACTATTTGAGAACACTTTTTTTTTATAATTACGTTTAATGTCAGAATTTCCGTTAGATATTATTTCTTTTATTTTCTTTTTAATCCCATAAAATAAAGTACTTTTCTATTTAAAAAGATAAACATTTATTTATGATTTAGATATAAAAGATATACAATTTAGATTTCTGAATGATGTGTGTTATTGTTTTATGTTAATAAATAGTGTAGGTCGTATGTATAATTAAAATTGTGTAATTTTTAACGACATTTAAAAATAATTCTTTTTTTTAAATGCTTAAGAACAAATTACGTAAATATAATATTTCACTTAAAATTTAATTATTTTTTTTTATTAGAATAATGCATTCATTTATCATTAGATTTTATTTTATTTAAAAATTCAATTAAAATTTAACCAAATATATGTGAACACCTTCACACGCCCCTCTATTTTTATCACTGTTCGGTAATTTTATGGCTATGAATAGAAATGGCGGACGGAGACAATGAAGAAAGAGAATGAGCCCCCGAGCATTTGTCGCCGTCGAGCTCTGAAGATGGTTCTGGTCGGAACCGAAATATATAAGCTCATTTTTTTTTTTAAGGATTTAATGTAAGGTATTTTTTAATTGTTTTTAATGGTGGTCATATTCAGATTCAGGTCATTTTATATAAAAACCAGAAAAAATGGTATCAGGGTTCGATTTTTTTTTTTTTTTTTTTTTTTTTGCAGCGCAGTGTAATTAATCTCCATTTAATAAATTTTCCATATAGTGCATTTTTAATGCAAGGTTTAGTGATTTCATTAAACAGAAGTTTGACTCTTTACAACATTTTATTATATATATATATATATATATTTTACTATTATTATTTTTTTTTTTTTTTTTTTTAGTGTGACAGTGTATTTGAACCTTTGTCTGATGCTCTTCGGGATTCCTGTATGACAGCATTTTTCAAAGCTGTTAATTCATTGCATATAAAGTCTGAAAAACAACAGTCTTCATTGAGCAATTTTGTTGATCTGTTAATGCAGCTGATAGATTATGCCGAAATATTGATAAATGCTACAGAAAATGTAGAGCCTAAATTCCCACTAGAAAAGGTATTTCATTTTTATTACTTTGCTGCTTTATTTTGTAACATAATTAAGTTATGTTTCAAAATAATATCCTTCTAAGTATTTTTATCCAATGTAAAGGGAAATTAAAAACATCATTAGTTTGTTTCAATACGTATCTCATTATTATTCTGGTTGTGATTTTTTTTTTTTTTTTAATGTGAAATCTTGTGTATTGTATCACTCAATAATGTCAAAAAATTTCTCCAACTGAAGAATTACAATAAATATTTTTTTTTTACATCTTTAAATATTTTTTGTTTTGTATGTGCATGTATGAAAGAATGAAATATAATTAATAATTTAAATGAAAATCCTTGTATGGATAGGACATAAATTTTAAACTGCCATTGTATATAACCTAACTTTTATGGCAAAGCAGTTTATAACACGACCAATGATAAAAAAAGACCAATTTAAATTTTTTTTATATAAGTAAGCACCTTTTCTAGTTCTTCTTTGTGGCTACATGAAATTGAGCCCCGAGAGATTCCTCTAATGTAACCAAATATCAATTATGAGCTAAGTAACAGATAAGTAATAGTAATTTTAAAATAAGCAGTCATTGAGTAAGTGGATTGTGGAACTATGTGAATAAAACAAAAAAATGTGACATGTAAAGATAAGATTTTGAATGACTGTAATGGTCATATCACACGAGAGATTTTCGTTCAACTTTTTACTAAGCACAACATTATACCCAACACGCAGCCTGATCTTGTTCAAGGACAGCACATTTTTGGATGATCAGCTTTTGCGAAGGCGTTTACAAAAAGCTGACTGTGTTGAGCGTGCTGATCAAAACTGACCAATAGGAGGAATAGACAGGATTTTTTTCTGGAATACCTTTAGAGAAGGGAATACATCACGTTATCAGTTCGGGGGAACCTTACGGACATTTGATCGTTTTCTTGTTCAGTCAGCTTCCCCAACTTTGAACGGCGCTGAGTGAACATGTTGTGTATAATGTTGTGTTGAGTATATAATGCTCCCATGTGATATGGCCTTAACAGCTGATAAACAGAGCTATAGTCTATAAAATACTCTCTATCTGGATCTTTCTTTGCTCTGTTGGGCTTAAAATGTTCAAGATGCTTCAACTGGCTATGACACACTGCTATGAAAAATCTTGTGTACCAAGAGACTCTTGTCATTATTTGAAATGAGCCTGAAATTCAACACTTATATGTTTAATTATTTCAGGAAATAATAATAATTAATAGGTAGGGGTAGATTATTGTGCTATATTTTATTAGTACTGAGAATGCAAATTCTTAATTCTGACGTACTATTAAATATTTTTGCATTTTAAATTGAACCATTAAAAATTTTAATTAAATCCAATATACTAAATAAATAACAATTTGTGATATTTTCAGTTGTTTCATAATTTTAGCTGACACATATTTGAATAAAAAAATAGAGGTAATTATTCAGAGATATTATTTTATGAAATTATCCAATTTTTGCTGTTTAGCAAAATTCTTACTGGCGTATGTATGATATCTGGTGTATGTATGATATAACAAAGTATGATATCTTTTAGCAAAACCTTGTTATCCATATTAATGATTGACTATTAAAGCATAATCATTTGTTTCTTATTCATTAGATAGATGATTAATAAATATATTTATTCCTCTAATATTTGTCCTCAAGATTCTAGTATTTCATTTCAACATCTTTTCTTTACATATAGTTTCAGCTATATTGTCTTTCGGTCAATCTCATTCCTGTTCTTTCACACTAAATTTCTCTGACAATAGGTAGAGAGTTCAATTTTTCAATACCATACCTCTTATAACATTTTGTGGATTATTTTATATATATATATATATATATGATTTTGTCATTTTGGTTTATTTCAGATTTCTTTATTTGGAAATGTTATGACTGAATCATATTCAAGAAATATATATTTTCTTTTAGGTTTTGAGCTCATGGGACCAATTAAAATCCATCATGCATAAGCTGAAGAAAAAGAGTAAGAAAGATAATCTGGCACATGAGAGTAATGCTTTCTTGGTACTTTTTCTCCAGTTAGGCTTGCATTTATTTCAAGATCCTGATGGTATTTCTGAAGTTTTGGAGGTAATATTTTTTTTTCTCTTGTTCTTTTTATCTATTTTTAACGACTTAGACAGATTAAAATGTCTTTCATTTTTATTTATCTTATTTTTTTCCCATGCTTCTTCTGAGAGTTCCCCCCCCCCCCCTCCTCCCTTAAGCATTAATATGTATATATATATATATATATGTGTAAAGTTTATGACTTTGGTACATAATATTAATATACATTCGTAGAAGGGTTTACATTTATTTGTATTTCCAAATTCTATTTATCAACTTATTCCTAATGTATTGTTTGGGTTAACGTGACCTCATTCTGTTTTGTACTTAAAATTTGTAGATTCAAATACTAATTCAACGAGTAAAAATAAGAACGAGTTTTATATAGCCAGTAAATGGGTTTTTTGGAAGCTAACAAGTTCATTCAAGCTCAAGTGTAATATGTAGAACATGTGACACAATATCTTAAACATGTAATTGGTGTGCGGAGATTTTTATTTTTTGTAAGTTGTCCAAGAACTCGATAAAATACTGCGTAACCTAATTTTATGTATTGTATTTGACGGAAACAAGTCAATTCAAGCAGTGTATGCCATTTAAATTATCTAAATATAGAATTAAAATTTTTTTTTTATGCAATAGTAAAACTAATTCTTCTATAGATAGAGTCATACTGAAAAAGAACTAAAATCAAAGCCATAAAAAATTAATAATTAAAGCTGTAAGTACATCTGAACTTATAGGTTATAAGTAGGGGTGGGAATCGATTAAGAGTTTTAACTGGGTTAATTGTAGTTCATTAATCGATTAATCGGTCGATTAATCGAATTTTTAATTGGTTTTCATTTTCCTTTATATAATTTTATTTCAATGATGAATAAAACTTTCATATTGTGTATATATATATATATATATGTATTATTCATAAGTTTGACTGAGAAAAAAAAAAAAAAAATTTCAAAAATTTTTGTCTAATCAATTATATTTGTTTCATAGCTAAAATTTAAATCAATTTTCAGAGTAATAATTGGTGACTTTAAGTGTTAATTTAATATAAATATTTTCACTTATTCAATTTTTTTTATATAAATTTTTCAATTAATTTTGAAAGAAACAGTAAATGAATTTACACATATTTTAGTTTTATATTTACAGGCCTTGTCCATCTCGCTTGTCACTATTTTTAAATGAATTCTCAAAATTCCATATTATTATCCTAAAAATCTCAAATTCTTATATTTTAGTACTTCTTTGTCAGTTCGGACTAGAACACTGAATGTTATTCTCTGTTTCTACAGTCGGTAACAAAAGTGTCTGAACACTAGCAAAAATTCCTATGTAAAAAAAGTACACTTCATACGGTTTTGTTAAATAAATCCTTGTCGAATCCTGTTCTTAGTCAGTGTAAGAACATGATTTGATAAGGATTTATTTTACAAAACCGTATGTGGAGTAGACGTCCGTTTCACCCGTCTGCCATCCAAGAGAGAGAGAGAGGCTCATCCAAATTCCCGCTCGCTGAGAATGAACTACTGGCGAATTGATGTGCGCAGTAAATAGTTCTTAAAAAAAGTATTTTAATTTGATCGCTTGCTCAAATAAAGTTAAAGAATTAAGTTTAAATTAAATTAATTTTGATGGATGAAAATTTACTTCAGATTATTTTTTAAAGATTGATTATTATTATTAAAATTAACTCTTTTTTTTTAAAAAAGGACTCTATTTTGAATCGGCGAAGTGATACAGCGTTTCTGTGGACCTAATGGAACTTTCTAGAAGGAATTTTGAAAAGTAATTAAAAGTGACATCATCAACTTTAATTAACGAAATATGAACGTCAGAAAAATTATTAATAATTTTTTTAAATTATTTGAGCATGATCGAAAATGATTTTGAATCGATTTAACTATTATTTACTTTTTAATTTTTTGATTGGTGAATTTGTTTATTTACCATCAGAAATATCGGCAGTTTGTTTACAAACAAACCATTCACGTGTATTTTAGACTTTCCTTTTTTCCTATGAATTTTGAGTAATTTAAATGATTAATTGGGGGGGGGGGGAATAAATTAAATAAATAAGAGCCAAACTATTTTTTGGAGGATTTGAGAAAAATTAATTAAATGAAATAGTGTTAAAAATTTTCAATTTTAACAGGGTAAAACTTCTCTGAATTTCATGTTAAATTATTTTCTTTTTATAAAATTTCTCATTTTGAGTGTTTAATTTGCCTAATATCTCAAAATGCTCTCAAAATATCCATTATTTTAGGTAGCTATATGATATATCATTAATAAATTTCCTTTATCTGCATGCAAGTAGCAGTTTTTAGGGTTTTTGCATGTTAGGTAGTTTCATCCCTGTAAAGATTTTCTCGCCAAGGTAGCCAAAAAAGTCACCAAGGAGCGAAAAAGTTGGCAAATTTGGTGGCAAAGCCATTACCTGTCTTAATGAAGCTTTTTAACAGGTTTTTAAGGGAAAATAAGTTATTTTAACGTGAAAACAAGCTAAAAATGTTGAAAATTAACATTTTATAACCTGTTAAGCCTCTTTGAAAGATTTTAGATAGAAATAATTACTCTTTTTTACAAATTTGTAACAATATCAATATATTATCTAGAAGCACAGTTGAATAATCTATAGTTATTATTGTTTAAAAGTCGATTTATGAGAATTTAAATCAGTTTTCAATGATTACATAAAATAAATCTTTTAAAATTTAGCTTTTGATGATTTCCTTTTGTTTTTTCAGGAATTATACATCTGTTGCAAAAAATCACTAAAACATCATAAAGATGAAAGTAATGTTGAAGAGGATGAAAATGAGCCTCCGTGGATTGGTGTAGTTATTGACATCCTGTTATCCTTGTTGTCAAGGTCTTCCAATTATTTCCGCAGCCTGGTCACCTATATATTTCCCCACTTCTGCTCTTTTATTGACCAAAATGCATTACAGCAAATATTAGATGTAAGAATTTTATTGTATAATATAATCATTGTAAAAGTTCATGACCAACATTCTTCATAATTTTATCCACATTGCAATTAATTATACTTCACAGATTACCGGGAGATTAAATATCATTATATTTAATCTTTTATATAATAATTATATTAATAATAATAATTTTTTTTTTTGGGGGGGGGGAATTGAGGGGTAGAGGTCTGCACTTACAGCCTGGGCCGAATTTTTCAATTTGCTGCCGGGCCGTGACGGATTGAATCTTTTGCTAGTTTCCTCGTTAATCAACGAAGAAGGAAAATGATAAAATATTTCTTCAGTTATTTATTTTACATAATTTTACAGCCTGGTATGTCACATAAAATTTTATTTTGTTAAAAAATGTCTGTAACTTCAATTTCTCTATCAGTCTATTTGTTCGTGATCTGATTTTCTGCAAATATTTTTAGCATATCTCGAAATTAATATATTTTATTTAAAGTAATATTGGATGGTTTCCTATTCAAAATAGTATGCATGTCACTACCACTTTGCACACATGTACAAACAAAATAAATTAGATGCGTTACTGTGTATAAGGCTTTGTTTTCTGTGGTCTGTAGAGTTTGGGTAGTAAGAAGGCTATAAAAATCCTTCTGCTGTAACTTTTTCTCTAAGGCTCCTTTTTCTTTTCTCCAGTGCACTGGATGAAGGTAGCATCATTTTTAGCATGTGTAAAAGAATCTTTTCTATTGAATATGGTTAGATTAGCATTAAAGTTTTGTTTACCGGATCACATGAAAAATTCGGAAACACTACAGTATATAAGAAGAAATGGTTGAAAGTGCATTTTTAATAGTATTAACCATTTTAAATACTTTCTTATATTGTTTGATGAATGCTAGTATTTTTTATTTGACTTTCTGCCTGTCTTTGTGCCTTGTCTATGATAATGAATTTCTGTTTATATATAATTATCTTGTAAAAGTTCAGCAGTTTTGTTAAAGAACATTCTATTGCTTGGCTATATAACGCCTCTGCAAAACACATGCTAAAAATCTTTTTCATAGAAAGGCATGTATATATATATTTTTGTTACGTATTTTTAAATCAAGCCTGATTTTATCATTTTTTTTTTTTTTTTTTTTTTTTTTGGCTGGGCCGGGCCATACATTGGTAGAAAATAAAGCCTGGGCTAAATCTTTCAATTTTTATACTGTGCCAGGTCGGGTAAGCAAAGCTTTCATACGGGCTGGGCCAAGGCCTCAAAATTTCGGCACGTGCAGACCTCTAAGGGAGGGCACTAAAACATCATCTCACATTTGTAATAAATTTCTCTCAGACTAGCCCTGGTTGAACCAAATCTGAATAACATTTATTTTATTTTTATTTTTTTAAGTAGGAAAATAAAATAAATGGGGGACAATAGGACAAAAGAAAGAAAACATAAAAAATAACATTTTTTTTTTTTTTTTCAGACAACAAATGTAATTATTAATGTATGTGGCCATTTTGCTTAACAATATTTAAATTAAGAATCTGTAATCTTCAAAGCATGCTAAATTCTGTAGCAATTTACTCTCTACCATGTTTAATTAAATTATTGCTAAGTTAATTTTTATATATGTCTTTATTCTTGCATATTTATCCTTACAAATGCATTTTAATTTAATTAAGGAAAATTTAAAGAAAAAGTGGATATAAGTTATAAGGGTGCACTGGCAACTAACTAAAAATTCTAATTTTCAGGTCTGCAATGTGTAAATGGCTTACACAGATGTAAGGAAATGATCTGTGTTTCTGTCATTACATAATGACTTATAAAGTGCATTAGTAACATTAATTCTTTCTGAATTTTTTTCATGTTTGTTTAAAAGTATTTTTGTAAGGTATGTCATTTATAATATCATAATATAATATAAAACTTTAATGTGAAGTTTGTTTAGAATTTTTTTGTATAATTGATTTCATTTTTTTTTTTAGAATAATTTTGTAGGTTTTCGTGCATGTGCTATGATTATGTCTACCCTTTCATATTTCAAACAAATATTCTTATTGCTTGCTTTATGTAGGTTATTAATCCTGCCAAAAATAATGAAGATACTTTAGTGGAAGATGAAGAATCAGGTTAGTTTTAACCATCAATGTATCTTTCTTTCCTGATTGATTATTTTATCCCTTTCAGCGTTAATTTTTTTTTCTGCATGTCTGTTTAACCCTTTAGTCTTTAGCGATTATTTGTTTTGTATTAAAATAATAATAATAATAATAATAACATTTTTTATGCAAGTTTTTAAATATTTTTACTTTCCGAACATTATATGTAATAAAAATATTGTCGGGTCATTCCATGTCAAATCAACCAAAAAAAAAGATGATTTGACACCCATAGTCTCAGATTTTGACGAAACTTGGTGTATTTGTTCCTTTCATGGATTTAAATGAGGAAAAAAAATATTTTTGCTCTATCTTAAATAGTTTAGATTTTACAGCTAGTTAAAGATTTGTGAATTTCATGTTTTTTTTTCGATGAGGTGGAGGAAAGGCAATTTGTTCTTTCATAAAGAATAATTTTTATCTCCCTTATTTACCAACTAATGTTGATGAAATTTTTTATGAGTATGCTTTAATATATAAGAAATGCAGGAAAAAATAAATTAAACTAGCAAGTAATTGCACATGGCCAGGAAAAAATCCTGAAATATTATTTTGAAATTTTTTTTTAATGAAATATAGAGTTCCACTCCAAATGGATTATCATCATGAGGGAAAAGGATAATCAAACAATTTTTTTTTGTATTCTTGTTCTAAAGGATGTATTCTACAACATGAAAAAATAAAATAAGTGGCTTTTTGCATCCTTCATTATTTTTTCTGACTTCAAATTTAAAATTTCCAATTCCCTCATTTTCTTGAAATCGCCAAATTAGAAGTTCCAATTTTAGTAAAATTATACAATTTGAATTAAAATGTTATTTATCAACTAATTTCAGTTTAAAATTTTTTGAAATAAAATGAAAAATTGAATTACATAATTAGGTGATGTATGATTAAAACAACAGAGTAGTTTTTAAGAATGTCAATTCAACATGTACAGAAAGATACATACATAAATGCTGTTAAATTGAATCAACAAAATTATATCTAAATTGAAATTTCAAAACAAACAAAAAAGTTTCTAAATTAATATTAAATGTCCTAATTAATAGAATTTTGCATTAAAGTTTAATTTTGTTTTAAAAACAAGATCTAAATTTTAATCTTATTGTAAACAATCAAACCATTCAAGTTGCAACAAGACAATTAAGTGATGTTCTGTCTACTGTGTAGGTACATGTTTAGATGTCTGAATAAGTCAAATCTTGTTTGACATGTTTAAACAAGTGAGCTTGCTCAGTAGCAGAGACAAAACTCGGCATCTTGTAATTAGTCAGTCACAAGCTATTGCATGTGTAACATGCATTTTTGAGGCTATACTATTTTGAAAAGAATTATTGTTAATTTTTTTTTTTATGTTACAGTATATTAGAAAAATGGAGAAGTGCAGTGCGGGGGAAATGACTCAAAGTGATTGTCATTTGTTATACCATGTTAGGAAAAAAAAACTTGCAAACTCTTGATAAACTATTTGAAACAGATTTAACTCTCTTAAAATTGAGGACAGAATTAAGTTGTGAATTAAAAACTATTTGTCTTCATCACCAAAGTTTGTTTTTGAAAAAGTATAAATCATTGCAAAACCAACAAATTATGTATATATTAAGATCTTTTAAACTGAAATTAGTTGACAAATAACATATTCTGCATTGCTGCTTTCGTTGCAGTACTCGTGCGTACTTTGTTTTCCTGACGAAGGATCATGTTTTTTTTTAAACTCAAAACAGTTGCTGAAAATTCTTGTATTTTATAATGATTATTCAAAATTTGTACTTATTAAATAACATTTTGGTTCGAATTTTTGTATAATTTTGCTAAAATTGGAACTTCTAATTTAGCGATTTCAAGAAAATGCGGGAATTGGAAATTTTAAATTTGAAGTCAGAAAAAATAATGAAGGATGCAAAAAGCCATTTATTTTATTTTTTCATGTTGTAGAATACATCCTTTAGAGTAAGAATAAAAAAAATTTTTTTTGATTATCCTTTTCCCTCATGATGATATTCCATTTGGAGTGGAACTCTGTATTTCATTAAAAAAAATTTCAAAATAATATTTCAGGACTTTTTTCTGACCATGTGCAAAAGCTTGCTGGTTTAATTTATTTTTTTCTGTATTCCTTACATATTAAAGCATACTCATAAAAAAATTTCATCAACATTGGTTGGTAAATAAGGGAGAAAAAAATTGTTCTTTATAAAAGAACAAATTGCAATTCTTCCACCTGATAGAAAAATAACATGAAATTCTCAAATCTTTAACAATCTGTAAAACCTAAACCATTTAAGATAAAGCAAAAAAATTTGTTTTCCTTATTTAAACCCATAAAAGGAACAAATACACCAAGTTTCATCAAAATCTGAGACTATGGGTGTCATGGTGTGGTTGAATTGACATGGAATGACCCTGGGTCATGATTTGCAAAATGGATTTTGTGTTTTGTGTCTCGCATAGTTCAAAAAAGAATAGTCGTAGAATGTTGCAAATTTATATTTAGGATTATCATGATGTCTAATAGTTCACCTTCAGCTTTGGTTTTCATATGATTTTCCTTTTCAGAGATATTTACGATTTTATAAGATTTTTCATGATGTATGTATGTGAGGGAACACGATAGCGTCTAAACGCTTTGCTCGAATGAGCTGAAAATTGGTATATATGTTATAGGTCACCGTAGCACAAACCCTATTGATTTTGGTGAATCAGTCACTTATAGCTTTTTTTCAGGGACACAACAGAAAATTCTTTATCATTATGGCCTATGGGCTGAAATAATTTGAAGTACAATGCCTACATTTTCCTTTTCATTAAAGGAAGAAGCAAAATTCCTCCTTAAAAAGTAATTCAGTTAAACGAAGAATAAAGTTGTATAAAAGCATTAAGTTGAGGATTTGTAGATAGCCGTTGGCTGTAGGAATTTATAAAAACAGTTTCAGAATTCTTGCAAAGTGTCGACTAATAACACAGGAATCATTAATCCAAATAAACAGACATTTTCTTGTAGCTGTTATGAATTTTATTATATATGAATTGTTCACATATTTAGCACGATTATAGGTGACCAGAAAAGCATTTTACTATAAAAAGGTAAGTATAATTGAGGAAAATGAATAATTTGGAGTGGGAGCCCAAAATGTCGACTTCACCCGTCAAGTCATGGTGATGAAGTGACGCTTTGATTTCTTGATTGATTTCGCCAGAGCTCTAGTCGACGCCAAATTAAAAAAGTAGAGAAAAAATGGTTGTAATTATCTTACGTATAAATACATACAATTTTTCAAAAGGTTACCACATAATTATAATTCAAACGGTCCTCACTAAATGTCAAAACATGCCATGAGAACCCAGAACTTTTGAGCAAAATTAACACACCATGTTATGAGACAAGGAATCCACTTATGGCAACAAAACTGCATTTATTTGTAAAATGAAAAGAAACCGAATTAGGAAAAGTCAAAACAAGCTATTGTAGATCTGCAATAACGTTAAAGAACGAATAATATAGGATCAAAGGTTTCGATAGAGTTGCAATAAGCAAAAGATACATATGTCAGGCATGAGATTTTTCCGCGGATCCGCGATTTTCCGCTTTTTTGTGATTTCCGTTAATTCTGCGTTTTTTTTTTTTTTTTTTTTTTGTTTTAATCAAACTCCAATAACGATCAGTGTTGAAATGCTCCACGAAAGACTTTAGATTCTCAATCTTTCTCCATCCAGAATATAAATGTCAATATTCATTTTAAACGTGCTTTATCAGATTATATAACATATAAAAGAACATAATTATTCAATATTTCTCACTCATGTAATTTTCTTTGTCCTCCCCCCCCCCTCTTTTTTTTTTTTTTTCATCTCTAATTATCGCAGATCAAACATTCTGCAGGAAACCTTTTATTTTTGAATATTTATCCATCCACAACAAAAATGTCAATATTAATTTTAAACTTTATGATATTCTAGAACCCACAAAGAAGTAGAATTGTTTTTAATATTTCTCACTCATAAACTACTTCATACTCTCCCCCCCCCCCCCCCACCTTTCCCATTTTCCACCACCAGTCAATGATTAAATGTTGATTGCTTGTTATTATTATTTTTTTTTCTTTAAACACATGTTTTATTGTGTTGATGTGCATTATTCTTTTAGTTTAATTTGTCACTTTTAAAATATTTTGTATAGTTTTTCCCAGTGAGCATTATTTTTCATTTGAAATAAATTTTCTGAACACATTTGTATAGTTGTCCCCGCGCACGTTATTTTTCATTTGAAATTAAATTTAGGAACACGCGTGTTTCCTCTTTTTTTAATTTTCTGCACTCTCATGCCTGATATGTGGAAAGAGGGAGAATGTAAAAATTTAAAGAACATACTGTATGTGAATTTAAGGTGCAATTTAGAGGTTATAAAAAGTGTTTGTTACATATTTTATTTTAATTAATTATTATTATTATTATTATTTATGAATGAAAATATATTTTTCTAGAATGTGCGATAATCGACATCACGCACACTATACTTATTTTATGTATTTTTTAGCAAAATATGATAAGTTACCTTGAATAATCTATAAAACTTTTATAGCTGAAATGTTTTATTTCAACATTACATAGCACCTGAAATAATGCTTTGATGTCTAAATAGTTTGTTGCAGCATGTTTATTGTACATTTTTGTATAAAACTACCAAATTCAATGTTTTTATGTGAATAGTTTTTGTTGTATAAGCCAAGAAAGTTAAAAAGATATGATTGTGTGGTAGCTACTACTTTATTTTAGAGAAGAGAGTGTCTTATAAATGTAAAAAGCTTCACAAAAATAGAGTTCAAGTGTAGATTTGGGTCTACAAATTATCAAATTTAAAATTATGGTTTTTTCTTTCAGTAATACTTTGAAATGACCGATTTGTTAGCTTCTTGTTTCTTGACATAACTCATATGTTTTTTAAAGGAAATTTAAGACTGCGTTTAATTTGATCAATATATGATAAACCACATTTACATAAAATTCTAATAAATACCCCAAAAGTTATAGATATCTATAGGATCTTTTTTTGTGAGTGATGAACTGAGAAAGAGTGAGTTTATATATTGTAAGGCTGAAAAATTATTTTAAAATCATATTTGTGAACTTTAGCTGAGGCTTAACTTAATTTAGTAAAGAATGGGATTTTTTTTTTTTTTTTTTTTTTTTTTTTAATTCTATTTTCTTAACCCCTTCCTTCTCGCTCCCGTGATATTCACGGGCTGTGACCACACCCCATGTGTATTTTTCCTTTAGCATTTTAGGGTACATGAAAGCACCAGCCAGTACCAAAGTATTTGAAAATATGTACAGAATAACTTTATATGTTATTCATATATTTATTTTCAATCTATTTTTTTTTTAATTAGACAAAAGTGTGGACTTTATGGGCATGTCTTTGAAAAATATGCGACCGTTAAGGGGTTAAATTAAGTTATACCATAGCTATAATAATGAAAAATGGAGATATTAATATTAAATGTAGAGAGTTAACTTTGAATTATTATTATTTTTTAAAATTATTTATTTAATTCTTTAAATGAAGTTTTTGATATATTAAATTTATTAGCTTTTATTAGATAAATTTATTATAAATAATTTAATCATTAAATAAATATTTTTTGTTAAGAATTTAATTTGGATTGAAGGTGTAAAAATTTTAATATTTTTACACAAAGATATAAAAATATATTATTATTAGTTTAACGAATAATATTGATTATAATTATATATTTTTACTGCTTTTTACTTTAATTTTTAGCTTTAATATTTTATATAAAGATTTATATATCTTTCTGTAATAAGTATGCCAATTTTTTAGCCCAGATAAAAAAGATTAACTTATCTTTAATGATAGAGGGTGATGATGCAGAAGCTGTTGAGTTTGGATCTGGAAGCAGTAGTGAAGGGTCTGAAGATGAAGCAGACAATCAGATTATTGATCCTGAATTTCGAAAAAAAGTCCAACTTGCCTTGGGCCCGGCTGCTGAGGATAGTGAAGCGGTAAATAATTTTCATTTTGTTGCTGAGACTATTCTGAATATCCTAAATTATCTAAATTCAGTGCTGAATTTTGGACACACAAAACTAGTTTGGAACAATGCAGGTGGTTTTTAACCTCACAGAACTGTGTTGTCCAAAACACATAATACTAATATATCCATAAAAAACAGCTAAAAAAAATTGATCCACCTTGCCCATTAAATATAGAGGGGGGAAAAGAAGGTAGCAGAAATTTTAGGATTGGGTTAGATGGCATATATTAACTTTTATTGTTACAATGTAGTCTAGTTAAATAACTTGATAAAAAGAAAATATAATTAAAAATTTATTTTTTTATTTATTTAATCTTGATATGTTAACTAGGTAATATGAGCTTAAATCTGCTACAAAATACAGTTTTAAACAGTTTAGACAAATTCATTTTTGAAAATCTGGTTATTAACATCCAAAATCTAACCAATCCTATTTTATTTTAAATGTTATAAGCCCCCCCCCCCCCCCAAAAAAAAAAAAAAAAAAAAATCAGCATGCTTCTGATATAACAATTAGATTCCTAATACAGGAGATGTTTCAATTTGTACAGGACTGGCCTACCTTAAACTATCAAAAGCGTCAGGTTATTCAGTTTAAAAAGGAAAAATTTAAATTTGACAATAATAATGTTTGTGCATTATTGTGAACTGAACTATATAAAATAAATAAATATAGCAGAAACTAAAATTACACAAAAGGTTTACATGCAGTGTGGAATATTATTATTATTATTACTATTTTACAAAAGCTTAGGCACTAAAGCTGTCTTGAAAAGTCTTTGTCTGATGCAAGTGCATCTTTTTTCTATACAATGTTGCACCAGCATCTAGGTAGCAGAATATTAGTTACAATTGCCTCAAATTGATGTTAATGTAATGTATTGATTTCTTGAGATTAGCTATATGTTATTTTCATGAATATACAAGTTTCTCAAAGGATCAACACAGATATTTATTTAATAAAATTAAATTGTAACAAAGTACTTTATACATAATTAAATAAATATATTAAACCTTAAACATACTTCATGCTTGGTCGTGAATATTTTCGGCTGTGCACCCAGCTCTTTTCAAATGACATTCATCTGTGCTGGAGTTCCCAGAGTGGTGGTATTTTATAGTTGCTGTCATAAATTGACACCACATTCGGTCAGGTGCCATTGTGCCGCTGGCGTTGCACACATCTGGTGCAGTCGCTATTTCGATGGCCTCTCTATACATTGCATAATTGTAATTATTGTAGTTCGCTAGTTTTTAATTTTTTCAAAGTTTATTTTAATTTCTTCAAATTAATCAATTCTTTTGAAGAAATTAAAATAAACTTTGAAAAAATTAAAAAACTAGCAAACTATAATAATTACAATTATGCAATGTATAGAGAGGCCATCAAAATAGCAACTGCCCGGTTATATGTGCAATGACAGTGGCGCAATCGCACCTGACCGAATGTGGTGTCAACTTATGACAGCAACTATAAAAGACCACCACTCTGGGAACTCCAGCACAGATGAATGTCGTTTGAAAAGATCTGGGCGCCCAGCCGAATATATTCACGACCCAGCATGAAGTATGTATAAGGTTTAATATATTTATTTAATTACAGATATATATACAGTGAACTCTCGTTAAGACGGCCCCGCTTAAGATGGATTTCTCGTTATTACGTACAAAAACAGAATCCCCGGCTAAGGCCTATAATAATTGCATGTAATAAACATCGCTTTATACGTACAAGTCATTTGTTAAGATGGACATTTTTCCCCCTTCGAAAACGAGTCAATTCCCAAAATCTTTACAAATTCAAGGTTTTTTTTTTTTTTTTTTTTTTTTTTTTTTTTCTTTTAACATGAAAAGGTGCAATAATAAAAGAGTTAATCTCTTTCACTGTGCACTATTACACCGTAAAGGATCCTTCAGATACTAGCAACGGTGCAGCGCTTCAAAACTCATAAATTATCCATTGTCCGAAAGCGACCTTTGACATTTTGCACACATTTACAATGAAGGACATTACTTTTTATTGCTCTTTTACAAAAGAGACCCAATTTCGATCACAGTAGGAGGTTTGTCAGCGAAGAAAATCTCTCTGCTGCTTTGCGTCAATTCGATCCCCACATCAAAGGGATATCAAAAGAAACCAAACTTGAAGCCAGTCTCTGAAGGGTTCTTTAGAGGTAAAGAGCATTGATTGACAGTGACATTTGAGATCAACAATTTGTAGCTGTCTCCACTTCTATTGTGAAGACATAGCAAAGGATTTCGTTATCAGTGGCAATCGTCCTTACAGTACGAGTACACATTCTTTCCTCATTTTCTGAAAACTGTAGTTACTTAGTACAGCTGTAGTCATTGTAATCGCGTGATTTCTTATCTGACCCTACAATCGGAAAGTCTCACACTTTTACTCTTTGTTTAAATCAAGTAGTACTATGTTGTACTATATGAAGAAAAAAAGTTTTGTAAGTATTGTTTTTCCTGCGTTTATATTTTTTGTGAATAAAAAGGTTTGAGGAAACAAATTTTCATTCGTATGTGTACATAATAGTAATTTTAGAGTTCATACAGAACTTCAGTTTATGAACTCCTGTTATAATGGACTCTCGTTAATATGGACAAAAACTGTCGGCCCTTGATTGTCCGTTATAACGAGAGTTCACTGTATATATTTTTAAAGATATTTGTATTTTTGAAAAACTCAAGATTATTTGAGACTCTACTGTATTATTATTTTCTTTTTCACTTTATCAGTAAAAATAAAACACATTTCATAAAACTAATAATATGAAATTTTCCAGACTTATGTTAGATAATCATAATAGTCAAAAAAAAAAAAAAATTTTTTTTTTTTTTTTTTTTTTTTTTTTTGATTAGACTATATTAGTATTATTTTTTTAAGATTGGAATTTTTAAACTAATTTTAACAAAGCTTAAAAATCGGCTTAAATAGTGGTTATGAGTTCCGAGTCCAAAAATCTTTTTAATTCAGTTAAAAATTAGATTTTATAGAAATTTTCTAAAAAATAAATTTTTTTCCAAACTACTGACTTTGCATTCATGCTTTAAAATTTGAAAGCTGTCAGTATTTGTACTTCTAACACATGTTAAATAATAAGTCACATTGTATGAAAAACTTTTTTTTTTTTTTTTGTAATGTTTTAAACTAATTTTGACATAAGTTAAAAATTGACTATAAATAGCGATTATGAATTCATTTGTCCCATTTACTTCAGCACATTTGGGAGGCAGAAACAAGATAGATGGTGAATTAGTAAACGTGTATTAAAATTTTTTGTACACTGACTAAAATTTTACTCGCCATTGGCAAGTAAATTGCTGTAATTTCCCATCCCTGACTATTTAATTTCTAAATATATGATTTTTAATTGCTGTAATGTATCATAAAGAAATCTATGTTTCTACAGACATCTTGGGACAGCTGGTTAGGTGATTAAATTTGTAAATTATAATTTGGAATTTATTTTATATGCATGAAATATAAGAGATAAAAAGAAGTAAGAATTAAATTAATATTTTTATGTTATAAATTATTATTTTCATATTTTCAGGGTATTCTGTTTATATTTCAAAGTAATATTG
The DNA here is from genome assembly GCA_963930645.1 of Salticus scenicus. Lineage (NCBI taxonomy): Eukaryota > Metazoa > Arthropoda > Arachnida > Araneae > Salticidae > Salticus > Salticus scenicus. Next base: position 5,454,819 of record OZ005662.1, read on the forward strand.
CAAAATGAATTAAAGGAGATTTCCTATTAGGCTGCAAGACTAAAAGCATAAAAAATAAGGAATGGGAATTTACAACTGCGATCATCATTTGAAAAGAAATAAACAAATTAATCATTTAAGTATTTTGATTTCTGGAAATATCCTATAAATAATATTTAATGAGCAATAGAAAAAATCTGGGCGCCGGAAAGATTCAATTTAAAATAATAAAAGATTTATGATTCTAAATTAAGGGTTGATTACTTATGTCAAAAAGAGAGCAATAAATAATTGTATTAATGACTTGGCGAATTGGCAACTTTGGCGGGTTAAGACTCCAGACTGTCTGGGAAAAACGAAAGTACAACCAATAAGACTTGTTATTATTAAAAGGATAGCCAATTAGAGAAAAGGGGATGGAATTAGAACTACACCAAATTACACCAAAAATTACGGGTATAAAACACGAAACTCGGAAAAATTAGAGAGCATTTTTTAGAGAGATTAGAGCTTGAATGTACTATCACTGCTAAGAAGAAATAACCAAAAAGCCCGGTCCCAAGGTCCGGAATGGTTCGGAAAAGCTTCGGCGAGTTTCGATAATCATGTACAACTAAACCCCAATTTGGATTATGTACTTAATATCCAAACTATACATTGTCTTCATAGTCCTTATAATCTATGGATATTCAATAAAAAGAAGTGCCAGAAATAAAGTCTGTTTACTTGTATCCACAACTGTACACCAGCAGTACATCCCTAACTATTTATATTATTTTACATGCATATTTATTTATTTTTAGGAATCAATTGTGCTGTCAGACTCAGAGATGTCTAAACTTGATTCTGCCCTTTCAGAAGCATTTAAAAGCAGAGTAAAAACTGGACATACCCAAATAAAATCTGAAGAAAAGTCTCTTCTGCATTTTCGAGTTAGGTGAGTTATGTGCAAAAGAGTTAAGTTTATCTGAAATATATTAAATTGTATTTTAAGTTTCCTTTGTTATATTTTAGAATTGTATTATCTATTTATTTTATTTCTTTTAAGTCATTTTATTTCACTATAGTTTTAATTTATAATTTTATCATCTTTCTAACAAGGGACACTCACATACTATAACACACATATCATAATGAAAATTTGCAGGTAGTTAAAGGATATCAATATGTACACTCATACTAATTTTTTTTTTGTAATCGTTATTTAAAAACAAAAATGTTGGTGTTCAAAAATTACAAATTCATTTAGAATTTGTAATGTCATCTATTTAACTTTCCTATATATATATATTTTAATCCTAAACTTTTTATTTAGTTATTTAAATTAGAGATGGAACGAAGCTTTGGCCTGGCCAAATATGCCTGTCATATGGTTGTTATAATTGGCTATTTTTGATGTCATTAAATCATATCTATTTCGCTTTCGTGATAGATTCTAGCAAGGGCGGTAGTATATCTGCCATATTTTATATCATTTTTCACAAAAATAGCCAATTATAACAACCATATATACGTGTTTTATAGAGAAAGCATTGAAATAATTAAAAATCAGGTTGCCATAAATGACCACGAATCCGCCAAGATAGATCCACTGTGGCACTACCTACTGAAAGAACAGGATGAAACTATAAATAGCCAAGGCCCACTCCAACAAGTTTGCAATTGAAAAGGGGGAGGATCCTCCTACGAAAAGCTTCTTGCAAGAGATGATGAAGCCTAAGTAAGGTGTTTATCTATATATATTTTTTAATTAATTAGGTTATGGAGTATTTTCATTCCTTGAAAAACATACTAGCAATATCTCTGGTTCAGATATAAAATTTTATGAAGGGTCCTCTAATGGACTTAGTTGTATTTCTAGACAGACCATTGTAGAATATCCAAAGAAAAAAATAAACTTAGCAATCTTTAGTTATAGTACTACAAGAATTGGCTGAAAATACTGGGGAAAAAAAAAAAAAGTTTGTATGCCAGGATATGTAGTCTTGTAAACTCTGTCAAAGAGTGCAGAGACATTGTGAAAGTTTGAAAAAGACCTTTCATCAAATGAAATGAACAGATACTTTTATAAAAGAATGTCTATCCTTATAGACATTTTCATTTAAAAAGAAAAAAAAGTGTACATTGTCTAAAACAAAATACAGTAGAACCTCGATCCATCGTTTTTCATGGGGTTGGTGAAAAAAAAAAAAAATAATAATAATGAAAGCAGGAAAATAACGAATGCGGGTTAAAGTCAAAAGCACGAACAAAACAATGTTTATGAATTAATACATGACACAATGTATACAGTATACTACTAATGAAAACTAATTTGTTACTTTCCTAACTGTCAAAGAAATAAATCAATGTTGCAGAGCATTAAGAATTTTTTTTTTTTTTTTAAATCAGTAATTTTATGTTGGATTTTTTGTTCCTTTTATAAATTATACAGGAATTTTTTCAGATTTACAACATTTTTCTGGTAGTTTTCTGGAATTTCATGTGATTATAAAAAAAGTTCGTGTATTTTTAAATGCCGTAGTTGTGTCATCAGCATGAAAATTATCCTCTGTTTCTTCGCCGTTATTTTCATTTTTTGAAATCACACATTTCTTCTAAGTTTTAAGATATCGCATGTCATAACATCTTGATTGATAGAAATATTATCACTACATTTTGTACCAGATGCATCCTCTGTTACACGCAACCAATCTTAATCTACATTATAGTATCATTTTTTTGCCCTTCTGTTTGGTATTTTGCCTGTAACCACATTTCATGAAACAATTTTCTGGATTACTGGAGAGTTTACTTCCTGCCATGCTGAAATTACAAAATGAATAGATAGTCCGGAGACATGGCATCACAATTTTGATCCTCCATGGAAATGGGGAAAAGAGTTATTTTGGGTTAAAAGAAGTAATTCCAGTTTGGATGCCATATGGAATCGCTTGATTTTCAAATTCATTTCGGTCAGAAGAAAATTTTTACAGCGATTATCATAAAATAATTATTTACCTTTACTTAGCATGTGATACTATATTGACTTTGCAATTGCTGAAAGTAGAATCAATCTGAGAAAAGTTACAGAATAGCAAAAGCACTCTTATTCTAAGAGTTGTGAAAACACCTCAGGCACAGGTTTGTCGCTAGGCGACGTGTGAAGATCGCAATACTGAAAAAGAAGACATTAGTTCAAAGAGATCTCACCAAATCTTGAAATGATGACACAAACACATGGATAATCAATGAAAATTTCTTTAATGACTTCCATAAGTGGGGAGATGGCCAGACTAAGAATCCCGGATCCACATGCTTGTTATGCTTGTAACAATAATCCCACAAGAAATTGAATAAGAGAAAATCACAACTTAATTAAAATTAATTGGTTAAATGTTATTTTGATAATTAATTATGGACTAATAAAATTGCATATGGAGGTACAGCGTACCCATTGCTCGGCCGCATGGCCCGCAGCGAGGGCACTGCTCAAAAACGCTGACCTCACTCGCGAGAGAAATGGAGAAGACTGAGCCGGAAAACATACGTGCATCGGAAACCCGCGAGCATCCGAGCGCGTCACAGCCGCGATCGACGAATCCAATGAGAGAGCAGGGGTGACAACAGAACAACGTCATGGCAATTGCGCCCCGCGAAAAACAGGAAGGAGGGAAAACGAAAATGAAGTTCCAATGGAGAAAACATCACGATGCGCTGCTGGAAAAACAAACGTACGGTGAAAAGTGAGAGGGAGTAAAGCATTAAATAATTTAGATAAGATTGAGTGAAAATTCTATTGTTTTGCCAAAATATTAATTTAGAATATGTCATGCATCATGACATCGATGGATGCGGGAAAATGACTTTTTGAAGAACGATACATGCGAGTTTCATTAACATTATTTAAATACAATTTGTGCAGGGACCATAGAAATAAAACAGTCAATGCGGGAACGATAGATCAGGGTTTCACTGTAATTATTTTCTCCTAAATCTGCTTTCAGGAAATACATGGCTTAAATGTTCAAAGAGCTAAATATATCTGTAATGTTATGTGAAACACATCTTTTCTAGTAATTTGTAAGTGTTATTGTTTCTTTAAAGTATGCATAATATTTTATTGTTATTATTATTTTTTAATGTATCTCTATAAAATTTTTCTTGTTTTAATTACAAACTGGTGTTTTTATTAAAATTTTTTAGGTGCTTGGATTTGATCATGTGCTATTTGAAAAGTGAACCTCCAATGCATTTAGTGTTGATGTGTTTAGAACCAGTTTTAGCTGCTTTTGAATTAGGCCATCAAAATAAACATCAAGGACCTCTTCTTCATAAAGCTGTATCTGTACTGCAGTTTATGACGAAAATGAGAAAGGTTTGACATTAATTCATTTTTTATATCCTTATTAATTGCTTCCTTTATTAAATAGAAAAATCGATACATCCACCCTATTTTCAAGTGTAGTACATTTCCTGATTATTCTGAAATTTTGAGCTCATATGCTGTAAATTGACATTTAAATATGCAAATTAGGCGATCAAATGTCAAACTCATGCTGTGCTGTGAAAATATTTTGCCGTGGTCATTAGTCTAAAAAATAAATGTAAAACTTTATGAACAAACACCATAATATGACTCTTCTCCAGGTGAAAAAATTCCAAAATAATGAGCCAAATATTCTATTTTTATGTTAATTTAAATGTTCTAATTAAAACATGCTAGCTAACTTTCTTTTATGTTTTTCTATTTTGAACATTAGTAATAAAAAGCAATCTGAAATGAATACAATCTTTAATACTTCATAAATGCACACACACACACACACACACACACAAACAAAAATGGATATTTTTGTCTATTTTTTTTTTAAAGTAAACTTGCTCTTTTTTGCCTGCAAGCAGTAAATTCTAAATGCCACTCTTCCATGGGTAGAGTAGTAATTTTGTCTTAAAAATGTCCTGAAGTTTGAAACGATGTATGGCCGGAAGGCTATGTATCACGCAAGAACCGCTTCATGGAATTCAACGGCACTTGGCAGGAATTTAGGTCTTCACTCAACTTAAAATTATATCTATAGAAATTTTCAAAATTTTGATTAGTTTTTGAATTGTGGGTAAAAAACGCCTGCGCATGCGCCATAAAGATTTTGTCAGTAAAACGTTTGAATGGGGAAAAAAAAAAAGAAATGTTATCTTTACGTTTTAGACAACAGGTCTCTCTCTCTTATATATATACACCACCTGATTTCAATACCAAATTCAAATATCGCCATATATTTATCATTTGACAAAATTTCAATGTAGAAAACTCTAATAGATTGTTGATGCAGTTGAATATTGAAGAAAAGATACAGTTTTAGTATAAGACCTTCTTGGCAACTTTTTATTTTATTTTAGCCATTTTGGCAATGAATTATAATGGCTATAGCAGAGTCGAATATAAAGAAGTTGGCGAGAAATGTCATAGGTATTTTGATGCCAAATTTCAAATTGTGCTTGGGGATCTGATACTAAAGCTGTTCCGAAGAAAAAAACAAAACGAAAAATAATAGACTTTATAAAATTAAAATGTAAATTAAGCAACACTGCCACGCTATTTAATGTATTTGACAATGAATACACACAATGTTACGAAAAGATTGTCTATGTGAGGATTAAGCTATTTGAGATTTTCTTCTCTCAGACAACTCATAAACAAAATGTTTATAACAAATTATAAATTTAAAAAATAATTATATACATAAGGTAATTGTAAATAGGTTTCAATTTAATATTATCTATATTAATAAAATTAGACTTTTGTCTGTAAATTTGTCAGAATCAAAAAACTTTGCGATATCTTCACGTTTCACACACCATGGAAGCCAAAAATGACTTTAGAAAATTTTGTCTGTCTGTGCATGTGTCATCGTGAGTGTATGTTTGTAATGCTATTTCTGTCTGGATTTCATGTGAGAGCGGCTGAACAGAATTCAATAGCACTCGGCAGGAATTTAGGTTCTTACCCAACTTAAAATTATATCTATAATCTTTTTTTGAAATCTCCCCCCTTGGGGGGGCAGAAGGCAAAAACATCTTTGTAAGCATAACTCGGCTCCAAATTACTTCACAGCAAAAAAATTGCATATGGGAAGACTACACATGAGTACAAATAAAACGTTATCTACGATTTAGAGAGTTTTAATTTTTAAGGAAAGGGAGGGGGAAATCACTTTTTGGCGGAAAATTTTGCAAATTCCGGATTTGTCAGTAGAACTCAAAAAAAAAAAAAAAAAATCCCTTTTCGGCAAGCTTAAAGGCAAAGGTAGATTCCTTTATGTTAATGTTACAAAAGTAGACAAATATTACATATGCATTAACACATACTTAGCCAATGGCTGTGTTCCCACACATTGCATTATTTACGTCGCTATTCTATTTTAAAGCAATTTATTTATCAACTACTGCTATTCATTCTACTTAAAATTTTAAGCTAGATTTAATTGTCAGTAAATTTTTCAATTTTTAAAAATCTAAGCTCATAATCATTCAAAAATTAGAAGCCATAAAGATATACAATTTGGTGACAAAACTTGCGACTTAGCAATGAAATTTGTGATTTGGCGGCAAAATTTGATAGTTGACGACGAAATTTTCTACTTGGTGACGAAATTAGTTATTTGATGACAAAATTTGGTGAGCTTGGTGATGAAAAATGGCAGCTTTGGCATCATTATATTTTCTTCTCACACAAAAACCACATATCTTTTCTCAGACCAATATCTTGTCTATATATAAGGCTGTAATATACGAGTATGCCATGCTATATAGTCTGGTGAAAATTTGTTTAAAAAATAAATAAAGGGCAAATAATTATTTGTTAAAGTTTATAAATAGATTTTTCTTTTTCCAAACTATAAGCATTTTGAAGAAAAAAAAAGTGAAATAAAATGCCCCTCCCCCTCACCTCATCAGGTGGAGGAGGGCCAGAGGCCTATTTCTTTCAAACCAAATAAAATCTCTCCTTTTTTATCATCAAGTTAAAATAAACAATTTATAACTTAAAGGAAAAATAACTCAATTATCTTTTTCTTTTATCCAAAATTAAATTCTATTTAAGACAAAATTGTAATATATATATATTTTGTTCATTGCATAAGTTATCTTCTGTTTTTAATTATCCTTTATTTTTAAAAAAATGTAAATATTGTGACATCATTGCCAGGAAAATAAATTGTTGTTCATAGTGGGGAGGGGGAGTAGATATTCTGTGCATTAATTATTTTAATTAAAAAAAAACATCGGATAAGAAAAACTTATTAACCACATATATATTATTAACCACAATTAAAAGTAATTCAAGATGTAGATGGTAGTGGTAATGTTACACACAGAGAGAGAGAGAGAGAGAGAAGTTCTCTTGCTTAAAACTAAATTGTGTTTAGGACAGAATTATAATTTATGAATTGCATGAGAGAAGAAAATTTGAAATTGTTTGCTCTTTAGATAGCATTATTTATTTTTATTTATTTGTTTATTTGTGTGTGTGTGGGAGGGGACTTATTACCAGGGTTGCCACAGGCTACTAAAAAGCTACTATTTGCAACTATTTTCAGCCTGAGGAGACTATGGCAACTTTTTTGACCCAAAAAGCTTGAAAAAGCAACTATTTTCACAAAAAGGCAACTATTGGAAGACTATTTTTCACCTTTTGCAAAATATTTCCAGAAATATCAGGAAAATCTTTCAGAAAGAAATATTTCCTATGCATTTTAAAAACAATCCCATATCTTTTCACCCTTTATTTATTTGTTTTTTTTTACCACCTTAAAGTATGGTATATTCCTGATGCTGCCCTTGAAACAGGTAGAACATCCAATGAGAATGTAGAAATAGCACCCGATATGACATATGCACCTATTAAGCCGGCTAATTTGCTTATTGCAAATGACTACTAGTACACTCCTGTGACCTGTTATGTCCTTCCTCATCCTGATTTCATGTAAGAAAAAATAACAAAATTATAAAAGAAAGCTCTTGTAGTAAATCAGAAAAAGAAGTATACAGCAAAAATAAATAAAAAATAAATTCTTAAGAGCGGACAATATTTAATATTTTCAACAACCAAATCCCATGTTATTCTATGGGAAAATTTGTTTCCACAAAGACTCATTGCCTAATTTTTTTTTTTATTCAGTTTTCATATTCAGAAGTTTTATATATATATATTGATATTGAATAGTAAGGAAATGTGTATGGTTTTTATCCTTTAATGGTGGTTAGTATTTGATATTTAAGCTAGTATTTTGGCTGCTAGGCTACTATTTAGGCAACTATTTTAATACTTCTAGGCTACTAAAGCAACTATTTTTGTCATATTTCTTTTGTGGCAACCCTCTATTACTGATGTCACTATAAAAGTATTGGTCGTGAATGTAAATAGCGTATGAAATTTATAAATCTTTGCAAATGTTTTGTGTTAGCATTTTAAATATGTAAAGTTATGTCATAAACTTTAGTCTTTCTTTAGAAATCGGATAACATTTATTTTGCTATGTGATTTATTAGGTATTAAATTTGTATTTTTTGTTTTTTTACTTTATATTTTAGTTCCAGCATCATGAGAATGTTAGTAGATCCGAATTAAAAAGATTATTAGATGTTTTAATACCCAAGTGCCATAGAGGTAAATTTTATTATTTAGTTAATTCCTTTTAACATTTTTATTTTGATTCATGAATGATTCTATAAAAACTAGTCAGTCTTTGTCCATCTAGTGGTCGAATATTTCCAAATGAACCCATTTTTAAACTTTCCATGTTTGCCAAATCAGAAACAGTGACCAAATGTTGTGATAAATAGCCAGTAACAGAAATAAAATAATTTAAAATTTATTTATTCAGGGGTGTTTGTGTTCAGGGTTTACTCCTGATTTCAGGGTTTTTACTTTAACCCATCAGTATCTTCATATTTCCTATAAATTTATTTTTGGTTTTTATTGGTTGTTCATTTGTTGTCCAGGTGATATGGGAAGAAAATGCAGAAGAAAATGTAAAAGGATTGAGGGCTTCTGGCCTAAATAGCTTGAGTATTATTAAATATTTTGGTTTTTTCTAATTTGAAGCTCTAATTTTCAGGGTTTTTACCTTTGAGTCACAATCACCCCTGTTTGTTTATTTTTAAATCAAAATAATAGAATTTAAGTCATCAAATATAGTTTAAATTTAATTATCTATGTAAATCAATTTCAGCACAAATTCATTAAAATCTTGGCTAGTTTATTTGTTGAAGGCATGGTATCCAAATTAGAGGTCTGCACGGGCCGGAATTTTGAAGCCCAAGCCCGGCCTGGCGCGTATGAAAGCTTTACTTACCCAACCCAGCCCATTTATTTTTTGCCAGTGTGTGGCACAGCCCGGACAAAAAATGATAAAATCAGGCCCGACCCGACTTGGCCCAGCCCGATTCAAAAATATGAAAAATTTAAAAGAACGCATGCCTTTCCATGAAAAAAAATTTTTAGTATGTGTTTTGCAGAGGTTTTATATAGCGAAGCAATGGAATCTTCTTTAACAAAACTGCTGAACTTTTGCAACACTTTCAGGCAATAAGTATACCGTAAAATCTTGAAAGTAACCCCCCCTCCCTTTTCCAAAAGCGTAGGGATGCTGACCTTGAAAATTTGAAGATCGAAAGTAGGTTTGGATGAAATTGTAAAAGAGACAGATTTACCGGCACTGTGTACGTGTGTATGTACGTCCGGTGATAGGATGGATAAAAAGGGTGAAGGGGTTATATTTAAGAAAATGGAATAATTTCACTTTTGGTAAGAAGGGGAGGGGGCTTACATTCGTGGGAGGGATTACTTTCGGGATTTTACAGTATGTATATTACCTGTTGGTTCTGTATAATTATTTTGATCTGAAACAATTGTTGTGCATTTCTTGTTTGATTAATTTTATTGACCTGGTGAGTAGTAGTGCTTAATTATTTTGAGCGAAAAATAATTGTTTTTTTTTTTTTTTTTTTTTTTTTAATTATTATTGTTATTATTATTAGATTTATAGCTTTTTTTACTTTCTTCATTCTTCAACGTTTGTTTTTTGGTGCATTTTACTGAAAGTTCTTATAACCTGTCTTGCATAATTCATGTGTTTTAATTTAAAGTAATCCCAGAAAATAAATTTTTCCACTTTTTGGGAGAATAAAGATTTTTAACTTAAGAGGACAGTTAATAATGAAAAAGATATATAGAAGTATTTCTTTTCTTTTTCTTTTTTAAATAGTTGAAATGTTTCATCTTTTTGCAGTTGACATTTTACATTTGATTTGTTGTTTCCTTTCTTTGCAGAAATTAATTTGAGTATATCACAAAAATTGTCATCTCTTTGTGTTTTTATTGTAAGTATTAATGTAATTTTCTTGCTTTTTACAAATATTTGTACCGATAATTCTGTACTGATAAGTATAAAGGATTTAAGTCCATATTCTTGATTTTTCAGGAGACGAAAAATAAAGTTTAACTAACTAAAAACAAATCAGAAGAATCGATTACGAAAAAGGTATTTCGTTGATTTATACCCTTTATACCATTCAGTGGTTGTCAACCTTCATTTAAAAACGGGAAAAATTGAATTAAATATTTTATACCATACATGAATGGTAAATTTCTGAATTGGTCCTTTTTTTATCAATGGATTTTCTCAAAGACTAAATAACATAAAATTAAATCCTTTATACCAATCAATAGATATTTTTTTTCTGAATCTGACTATGTACTTAACTCAAAATCGACATTTTTGGACTTAAATCCTTTATACTTATCAGTACAGAATTAATAAAGTAATTAACTTTTTTATTTTTTTTTAAGGTTCTGTGTTATAGAAAAATAGGAAATGCAGATTCTCCTGATAAGAAGGTAAGGTGCTTTTAACTTATATAAATTTGAGTAGTAAATTTAAATAATGCACACATGCATATATATATGTATGAGAGAATAAAATAATTAATATCAATTTAAGAAAAAACCACATTCAGAATATAAATCACTATTCCAAATTATAAATTGTTAATATTTCGTTGATTACAAGGCACTTTTTAATACAAGAAATAAGATGGAGAAACTAGAGTAATTTTGCAAACCTCAACATAATCATCCTTTTTCTGTGGTCCGGTTTGCATAAAATTAAGATTTGCACATTTTTCTATGACACCTGGAAAGACGTGAAAGACACCTCCAATTAGAATTAAGCATTTTAGAAAAAAAAAAAAAAACCCACAAACAAACAGAGCAGATTTTGCATGAAATTCAATAGGTAAAACCTCTCATGGCACACCTGCATCCAATATTGGAAATTCACCAAAATCGTATGTCTCTGTTACCTTCGCAGACTACGACTAGAAATCGTGGTCATCTTCAGTACTGCAAGTGCCTTTTTCTGCTCGTTGTTCTGGAGTTTTATCAGGTTTTTGTACTTTCTTTTGCTTCAATTTATCTATTTGCTTTTGCCAGTATTGGGGAATTATGCTGTACTCTTGGTCATTTACTGCAGAGAGGCAGGCTAGTATCTCAGGAGTTTCACATTTTAGGGCATTGGATTGTGACTTCTAACGAGCTGTTTTTTTTGGGTGATCATAGTACAAAGTGATTCATAAAGAACTATACAGTTTCAATGCACTATAAATTCTGAACAATGTAAGAAATTATATTGTACTTGCAACAGAATTGTATGGGATTATTTTAAGTTTTGTGAGAGAAGTTCACAGATGTTTTATGTTGTGTGAGCCCTTAGTCACACGACACACGTTAAGGTAGTACTAATCCTTTTTCACTCAAACATGTGTTAAGTTATCTGAATCAAGTCCATCGGTAGTGGCTGGGATACGCTGTTTTAGCTCCACTAGATAAACAGGAAGGGGAGGGACGAATACAACACATACCCCCCGCAGGAAGAAATCACAATGTGTTAGGTGGCCATTGGGTAAGTGTCATGTTGTAGACCACGGCTCGTCCAATCCATCGGTGAGGAAGATATTCATCGAGGTACTTTTGCACATAGGCCGACCAGTGGGATAGTGCACCATCCAGTTGGAGAATGAAGTTGTTAATTTTGCCCTGCAACTGTGACATCAACCAAAGATTTAACATATCCCAAAAAGGTGCTCCCATAACAGTTTGCTCGTGAAAAAAGAAGGGACCATACATTTTCTCTCTGGACACTGCATAGAGCACATTTACCTTAGGGGAATGTTGCACTGTGAATTTGGGATTCTCTGTTCCCCAAAAATGAACATTTTGCTTGTGTACCTTCCCATTGACGTGAACTGTTTTTTCATCAGTGAAAACTCAGCGATCGGCAAAATCGTCATTTTCAAAACGAAGCTGCATATTGGCACAAAATTCAAAGTGTTTTTGTTTGTCAAAGTCACTCAGATTTTTGCAACATCTGCACTTTGTATGAAATCATTTTCAGTCTTTCTCAAAATTCTCCAGACAGTGGGCTGAGAAATCTGCACTTCACGACTCACCCTCCGCATTGATTTTCCCTGGCTTTGTTGAATGGTGGTGCAAACTCTAATGGTGACTTCTTGTGATACAGACTGTCGTTCAGGACTTTTACCCTTGCACAAATAGCCTGTAGTGTTAAATTTTTCATGCCACTGATAGATTCATTTTGTAGTTGGAGCTTCTTTTCCAAATCGTGATCGAAAATGCCATTGCACAGCAGTTGTAGATTCCGTTTTGCTATATTCAAGAACAAAAAAAAGCCTTCTCTTTCAGACTCCACCATTTCGACTGACTAGTCGCATGACACACACTCTGTTGCCTGCGTCACTTCGATCAGGGGCGAGACTACCTTACGATTCGATGAGATGGTGCATGTCTTTGACTGTTACTGTATTACAGCATCTGGAAAGTGTATACTTCTTTATGAATCACACTGTATTATTGTTAATGGACTTAGTTAAGTTAGGAGAAAGCTGTAGAAGGTTTATTGAATTTTAAGTCTGCAAGATATTCCTTTTCGAGATCTTTAATTTTTCTTTTAGTCCTAACTATGTACGAAGCATTTTTATTATCCATAAAGTTTAAATTAATTTTGTAAATACCAGCAGTTTCTCTAAAATGTATTAGGTCTTTTTCGTTCCATATATGCTGAAATATATCTCTCATGGATTTGCTTTTGCTTTTACTTTTAAATTCTAATGGCAGCATCTTTACATGAGGGAATAGATGAGGTAAAGAGGGGTTTTTCTTTTTGGGCACTGTCAAACAAATTCGGCATTTTTATATGTTTTTTATAAAGATTATGGACTAAAGTTTTACTATAGTCTCACTTTAGTAAAACTTTAATCCATAATCTTTATAAAAAGCGTTTAAAAATACTTAAGTTTCACTGTAGTAAACTATGAGTGTACTGAGAGTCAGATTATAGTAAAACTTTAATCCATATATTCTTTATAAAAGCATACAAAAACACTTTATTCTATTGACAATACCCAAAAAGAAAAACCCTTAACTCCTCCATCATCAACTTACTTGTAAAACTGTTTAATATAGCGTATTTTAACTATGAATAACAGAAACTTTAACGATTTAAAAAATATAAATAAGAAACTCGCTAAAACGGAACAAAAAATCAACTTTTTGGAAAACTGTAAATACTTTAAACTCACTCCCACATTTATCCGCGTCGGCAATAAATTTCTAAAAGATAATTTCAAAGAAGAAGTTCGTGAATTAGAACAAAAAGTCTTAAACAAGTTGATTAGAAAAAGAAAAGCAGAATTCTACCAAACCAAAGAAAAATGGAACAAAACCGCGGAAAAACTTGAAAAATCAACAGATCCAAAAATATGGAATACCTACAAAGGAAAAATCAACCAATACTACGAAACTGAGAAAAACGCAATCATTAATAAACACAATAAGAGACTTAAATTCTGGCTTAGAAAACGAAAAACCACCAACATGAACTGCTAAACCTAGGACACAAATATATTTTAGATCAACCCGTCAATATAAAGCACAGCATTGCCAAAATTGAGTCCGTTTTAAACAAAATTCCAGAAAATAACCAAAATAAAATCCGCAACGTCGCCGTAACCGAGATTGAAAAATCTACTAAAAACAAAAATATCAACAAAGCAGATTTAGCAGAATTGAAAAAATTAAAAAAGAATAATGAAATCACCTGCACACTAACAGATAAAACCAGAAAAATCGCCATTCTCAATCGTAACGAATATGTATCTAAAATGGAAGAAACAATAAATGAAATAGGAGTCAACATCATTGAAAAAGACCCAAATAACAAATTAATCGATAAAACACGCAAAATTATCAAAGATGGTAAATGGCCTGATAACATCCCCCCGAAAATAACAAACCACGCACCTAATACCCCACGAATATTCGGCAGATACAAAGATCACAAAACCCCCCCTAAACTCAGACCCATAGTAAATAAAAACGAAGCACCAACCTATTCTCTTGAGAAATACATGGCAGGCATTTATCAGAAAATTATTCCTCCCTCACCTCATAGCTTAGAATCAACTGAAGATTTCGTTCGTAAATTAAGAGAAATAGAAAATAACGATAATTATCACCTTGTTAGTTTCGACGTCATAAACCTTTATCCTTCAATAGACATTAAAGAAGCTTGTGAAATAGTTAAAGAAACCATTGACAATAACTACACAGACCCCGAAATAACCCGAACATTAAACTCCACCACTAACTTTTTACTTAGAGAAAACTACTTCACTTTCAACAATAAAATCTATCAACAAATTAAAGGTGTGCCCATGGGGTCACCCATATCGGGCTTCATTGCAGAGTTTAAATTAAGAAAACTAGAAAACCAAATAATAGAAAATTTAAAAAACGACATTTTGTACTGGTACCGCTACGTCGACGACATTTTTGCCATAGTTAATAAGAAAACCGATCTCAATAAAATCCTTAACGATATCAATAACCACGACGAAAACATCCAATTCACATGTGAAGAAGAGAGAGAATCCAAACTTAATTTCCTTGACGTCACAATAACCCGGAACGAAAATAACAATAAGTTTAAAACCACTGTCTACAGAAAACCAACCAATAGCAATGAAATCATCCATTTTAAAAGCAAAACCCCCTTTAGATATAAAACAAACGCCATTCAATCTTACATTAATCGCGCCATTCTGATTTGCAACGAACCTAAAGATCTAGAAGAAGAACTTGATTTCATTAAATACCTAACCAGAAAAGCAGGATACCCGAACAAAATCATAAATAAATTAATTAAAGATAGACTCAAAAAACTCGACCATATACCGAATTACCAAAAACAACCAATTAAATTCACTTCATCCATCCCTTTCGATCGCGGAGCCGCAAACAAAATCAAAAACACCGCCAGTAAATACAATATAAACATCCCCATAAAACCAAACAAGAACATTTTCCAACTAATTCGTAGCGACAAAGATCCAACCCCACCACTCGAAACCGCAGGTATATATAAAATTCCATATACAGATAAAAACAATAAACCCGGTTCCTACATCGGCGTCACAAAGAGAAAAATAAAAACCAGACTTAAAGAACATAAAAACGACATCAAAACTGGAAAATTCAATACAGCCCTAGCCAAAACATATAACGAAAATGACATCAAAATAGAATTCGATAAAACCACTAAAATATCCGACTACAATAACTATCAATACGCCATGTACCGAGAATCCATCGAAATATCAACCAATGAAGACACATGCAACGAAAGCGGCGCAGTAGCCCCAAATAGGGCATGGAGCCACCTGTTGAGAAGTCAACAAAGAAGCATCCAGAAACCCAAGTCTCCATCACAGTGCTAACGTTCTCCGAAGAGGCCCGGGTGCCCGGCGCTGAAAGATCTCAGAACGGCCACGAAGTAAAGATAGGTTTATTATATATTTATTATGTATTTACAAATGGTTCGGGAACTTTCGTTGTGGACACATGAGCACAAGTGATGCTGATCATCCTGGGCATCCTGTTGAAGTTACGACTTCAGAGATGATCGAAAAAATCCATGACATGATTAAAGATACGTGAAATTGCTGAGGCTGTTGGCATTTTCCTGGACCGTCTGCATAACATATTGCATAAACATTTGTATATGAAATAACTGTCAGCAAGATGGGTGCCGCGATTGTTAACGATCTATCAAAAATGTGATTGTGTGAACATTTCTAAAGAGAATTTATTAATTTTTCAGAGAAATCCAAATGAATTTCTTAGACGTTTTATCACAGTGGATGAAACCTGGATTCATCACTACCAACTTGAGACTAAAGAACAAACAAAACAGTGGATAAAGGCTGATGAACGACTACCCAAAAAAGCCAAAGTTGCACCTTCATCTGGCAAAGTCATGACCACCGTTTTCTGGGATAGCCAAGGTGTAATTTTAATTGATTTTTTGGAAAAAGGCAAGACTATAACAGGTGAATATTATGCATCCTTATTAAGTAATTTAGTCGAAGAAATAAAAGAAAAACGACCCCATCTTGCAAAGAAAAAGCCATTGTTTCTTCAGGACAATGCACCAGCACACAAGTCTGCAGTTGCAACAGCAAAGTTGTTTGAATTACGATTTGAAATTTTACAACATCCACTTTATTCTCCTAATTTAGCCCCTTCAGATTATGTTTTGTTCGCAAACATGAAAAAATGGCTTTCTGGGAAAAAATTCTCATCAAATGATGAGGTCAGAAACCAAGGAGTATTTTGCTGGACTTGAAAAAATGTATTATACAGAGGGTATAAAAAAACTAGAAAAACAGTGGATGAAATGCATAGAACTAAAAGGGGACTATGTTGAAAAATAGCAGAAAACTGTTTTGAAAAAAATATTTTTTCATTAATTTTGCACGGATTTATTGGACAGCCCTCGTATAACTAAAATAAAAATTAAAGATCGCGGAAAGGAACATCTTGCAGAATTAAAATTCAATAAACCTTCTACAGCTTTTTCAGAATCATCTTAACTAACCCCATTAATATTAATTCTATAATCACCTAAAAAATAGCTCATTACAATTCACATTTTTATGCCCTAAAATGTGAAGTTCTTGAAATGCTAACCTGTCCTTCTACTGTAAATGACCATGAGCAGCATAATTCCCCAAGACTGGCAACAGCAAAAAGATGAACTGAAACAAAAGGAAGAACAAAAATATGATGAAACTCCAGGAACGACGAACAGGAAAAGCCACTTACCGTACTCAAGAAGACCGTAGTTGGTGGTTGAAAGTATTTTATAAGCAAAAAAGGCCATAAAGGTATTTGTAACATCATTTTAATACTATGTTTAGTAAATGTAACTTTTATTAGAAGTACAATTAAGCATATCTAAAGTGATAATTGCATAGATTAAACTCTTGGATTTTTATTATTATTATTATTATTGTGAAAGTAGGAAAGCAAAGGGATAGGAGATAAGATTTTAGATCCCTCTGCCTTATTTTGTTGACATTAATGAATGATTTGATAATTTCTGTAAGCTTAAAGCTTTGGATCTTTTCACCCTCATTGTTGCCAAGATATCTTTTTTTTTTTATCAAGATGTATTATTAGAATACTTTTGTTAAGAACACAATTAGGCAGTGCAGAATTTTACTTGAAGCTTCAGAATAAAAAAGTTATATTTACCATGTTTTTATGTAAGTGCTTTTAAAAATATTCTCTTGAAAAATCAAAATAACAATTATTGTTAACTGAGATGTAGAATGTTATCATGAAATTCTGTATTAAATTATAATTTTAATCGTATATTCTTTGTTTAAAAACTGTATTCCAATCCCTACTTTCTTATTTTGTACATGGATCTAAAGTTTTATCATGGCTAAGTTGAAAACATTTGTTGTATAGCTCTTTTATAATTTAACCCTTTAACATGCGCTGTCCTCGCTGCGAGGATGCAAAATTTAAGATCCAGCTGCAGAAATTCATCCCGGAATTTTTTTAGCAAAAATTTACGTTTATAACATATCAGAAAAGGCCGTTTTTTTAAACATTAAAATTCAATATTTATTTTAGTTTAATTTAGTTCATAAGTTCCGGTGGCAGTATAATTTAAATGATACGAATTGTTTTGCGCCGCAAAGGGTTAAAAGATATTAATGCTGTAGTTAGGTCTGTGTCTGCCCCACTGAATTAGATAATCTGATAATTATAAAAAATAGACAGTTTTTTTTTTTTTAGTCTAAGTTTCTTACTTTAATAATAAATTTCTTTATATTTCTTGTTCAAAACAATATTTGTTTTGTACTCTTAACCATCTGACTTTCTTTGAAATGGGAAAATTTGTAATGTTATTCTTATCACACAATTTTTTCAATGTACTACTAAAATAAGACCTTGAAATAAAAAATGCAATTCTGCATATAATTATAATTCTTATGACTGTCATTTAAGACCTTAACCTTTTCTTTATGAGCGGGATTTGTGCAATCCTGAGCATCCCATGCTTTAGGGGAAGAAATGTTTGGGATGACAGTAATACCAACCCCGTATTCTTGAACACCTTTTTGCTTGGGATTGCAGAAATCCTGCCCGAAAGAAAAAGGTTAAAAGTTGAAAAACAAACTAAAATTCCATAATTATGAAAATTTTGATTGTAAATGTATTGTAAAAAAAAAAAGAACAACTCAGTGACTGGATCTATCTGTCAGCGGCAGTCAGTTGGTTAATTAGTTAAATAAAGATGGCATTTCATTTTCTTCGCTTCTCAAAAGTTTTTAGTAAACCTATTTCCCAGTAAAAATGTTCAGACAAGTCCCTTTAAAGAAAGGCTAAGTATGTATTAGTATATAAAAATGAACATAAAAGTTTAATATTATGATTCATAACACTAAGCAATGTTTGTAATGCACGACTAATATTTTATCTTTGTAAGACTTTATATTATTATAGTTTATAGTAATTGTACTATTTCAGAAATCAAAGACACCTTCCTATATCAAAATTTACCTATCTGCCCTAGACACATTTGTTACCAGCCAGTAAGTATAGAGTTCTCTTCTCTACGCACTTTGTGTAAATTTCTATAAGCTGGATTTTAGACTTATAATTTTTTCTTTTTATGTAGTAATAGCCATATGGTACCACATTTTTTCACTCATCTCATGGAAGCTTGTCCTGTAAGTATTATTTAAGCTAGTATAATTGCTGTGCATTTTGTTATAGTTATACAGTATAGGACCCATTATCCGGATCCCATGGGACCAGAAGAATTCCGGATTTTGGAATTTTCTGGATTTTGGGTCCTTTTCCCATTATTGCTTTCCCTTAATTATAAAACATAACTCAGTAATTGACAGGTACTAATTTACTTCTAGGAGCAACTACTTCACATACAGACAGACATTTTAAAAAAATATTCAAATTCTATTCTAGAGCTCTTAAAACATGCAAATAAATCAAAAACTGGAAGTCAAGATTTTATGCAAATCTGATACTTTTTTCTATTAAATTTAGCAGGAAGAAAATAACTATAACGCGTATATATATATACAAACATGTACATTACTGCCACTTGCCATGAGTGGCATGGTTGCTTCTTTATCAATGCTGCTAAACATGAATGCTGTCTCAATCATTAGAGCAAAATGCTAAAAAAAATTTTTTTTCTTTAAAAATTTCCATTTCTTTTTTCTTTTCTTTTCTTTTTTTTTTTTTTTTTTAAGACCTTAATGAGAAGTTAAAAATCACCGGAAATCTATCATAAAATAAATTAGAATTTTTTTTTACCTGGCTTGCTATGAATTCCAGGGTTTTTTCCTGGACCACAAACATCCCTGCCCTGACCATATGAAAGAAAGAAATTCTGTTTTAATTTCTAATTTTTCATAATACTACCTAATAAAACACACAATAATTCATTTTAGGGCAATTTTCTTTCTTTCTTTTTTTTTCTGATTTTAGATATAAAATGTACTTTAATCATAAAAAAAAAAAAAAATAAATAAATAAATAAAAATTGGATTTTGGGTCTTCCGAATTTTGGAATTCCGGATAATGGGTCCTATACTGTACACTAATGGCAATATTTATGAAAATACAGTGAACTCTCGTTAAGACGGCCCCATTTAAGATGGATTTCTCGTTATTACGTATGAAACCTGAATCCCTGGCTAAGGCCTATAGGAATTGCATGTAATAAACATCGCTTTATATGTACAATTCATTCGTTAAGATGGACATTTTTTTCCTTCAAAGCTTACTTTCTTCGAAAAAGAATTAGTTCCCAATTTTTTTTTTAATTAAAGTTTTTTTTTTTTTTTACATGAAAAGTGGACGAGGAAATCTCTCCACCAAATATACTAGATGTCCGTCATATGCTTTTGGCAATTAAGACATTTTATTATCAATCGACTGAAAATGTTCCAGACAATATATTTGAACAATTGACTAAAATTGAAAATGACATAGAAAGAAGATCGTTTACCCTAAAAAAACAACCCAAGATAATTCTTTATTTTTTAAAGATAGACTAAATATTATGTACTATCAGCCTTTTTTCTTTATGTACTACATCAAGTTGTACTATATGAAGAAAAGAAGTTTTGTAAGTAAGTACTATTTATCCTACGTGTTTATATTTTTTAGTGAGTAAAAGGATTTGAGGAAACAAATTTTCATTCATATTATACTGTGTGTGTGTACATAATATTAATTTTAGAGGTCATATGGAACTTCAGTTTATGAACTCCTGTTATAATGGACTCTCGTTAATATGAACAAAAACTGCCGGCCCTTGATTGTCCATTTTAACGAGAGTTCACTGTATTAAAATTCAATTTTAATTCATTAAGTGGCTGTTTTTATTTTCCAAACATACATATGTAAGAAAAAAATTGTAGTCATGAAAAAAGGGAGGTAGTATAGCAAGGAAAGTATTGTAATTATCATTTTTTTACAGAGACACTATGAAATTTTTTTTTTATCGCTATGGCCTATAGACTCAAATTATTTAAAGTGCGATAGTGTCTAAAATCCCTATTCCAGTGAAGTGAAAATTTATGTTGTAAGTCACTGTTGCACTAATTGTATAGATTTTAGTAAATTTAGCACTTATAGATTTTAAAAGGGACAGAGTGCAATAGCATTAATGTTAAATTAAACAACATACAATTTGGGGGAAAAAATATTCTAACACCCTATTACAATTTCCTCTTTTGTTTAAACGTCAGTTAATTACTTAATGTTTAGAAAGTCAAGTAGAGTCACTCCAGATTTAGTTATTAAATAAAATGTCATGTACTACTTTTGAATTATTATTTTTATACTTTTATTATTATTATTATAATCTTTTAATTAGTTGTAGGCTTATGGCTCTATCTTTTAAACATTTACTATTGTTTTATGTAAGAGAGTAGGTTATAGAAATTTGATTTTATGCAGAACTGTCTATTGCATTATTATTTTCATTGAATTTAAATGTTAAACACATATTTTGCATATTCTGGCCTTCAGCTGCTAAGTGCCATGCTCAAATCACAGTTCAGGCATGGAAGTTCATAGTGATTTGAAATACATTTTAAGTCATAGGTCTTGTCTATAACAGGGCTGCCAACCTCTGGGAGTGCTAAAGTGTAGTTAAAAAGCAAAAAAAGTGTAGTTTTAAGCTACAAAGTGTAGTCGCTAAAAAATTAGAAAATACTTAAAATATAAATAAGCATAAAATCTTTTGTTTACATTATGACTTACTTTCTGAAATTTATTGATTTTTAATAATCAAACATTAAAAAATAATAGAAATTTTATCCAAATTTACCTTTTATATTAACATGGATACATGAAAATACACTAATTCTAATATAATACACTAATATGCAGGGTTGCCAACTTTTCAAAAACAGTTTGAGGAGTATTCAGAGAAATTTTGAGGAGCATTTCGGCTACTTTGAGGAGCAATTTTAAAAATTAAAAAAGAAAAAGAAAGAAAGAAACTACTAACAAAAATAAATTAGCAATAATCATATGAAATTAAGTGAAGAAAAAAAAAAAAAAAGATAAGATGTAGGTATGCATCAAATTTTTAGTTATTCAGTATACTGAATATTCATTATTCAGTAATAATCAAACATTTAGTGCATGCCTATTCAAAAGAAACTTGTTTAATTACAAGAACAAGACAATTGATGTGAAAATAATTTCAATGCTATACTTCAAAATGATACAAAAATTGGATTTTTTTAAACAAAATCTTAAATTTTTGGAGTAACAAAAGTCAAAATAATGAACAATTTTAATAGTTTAGATATTAGAAAATGTAATAAAACTGAATCTACAATAAAATAATCATTGTTATTAAGTATGGAAAAGGATTGAAATTGTACAACATTAAATTCAATTTCAGTGCAAACTGACAGCCATCAACTTTTCTGAAACTTTTTTTTCCCCCTTAAGATTATTGCTAAATATACCTAAAAAATCGAGTTTCCGTAGAGGGGGGGGAGGTAGAATTACGTTTTTATCATTAATTAAATAAATATGCTATTTTTCTCGTATTTGACAGAATTCGCAATATTTTTACGACCGATTGCCGAAATTCGTAATTATTTCACTGCAAATTTACAAAATCTACGTTTAATAGCAAATAATTGCTAATATATACTATAATTTTGCTCTAATTGATAAAATTCACTCTTCTTTAAAGGTAAATCCTAAAATACGCGATTATTATGCGGCCGATTGCCGAAACACGCTATTATTTAGCTACTAATCTATGCAAAATACGTTCATCTAAAAGCTGAATCTTAAATACTCAACTATTTTGCCACTAATCAGTGAAATTTCCTTTTTTTTTTTTTTTTTTTTCTTTTTCAAAGTGTAATCTCGGAAATCGGGAATAATTTTGAAGTAGTTTTCGCTAATACAGGATCGCTTACCCACTAATAATCAAAAATTTACGTTTTATATGCTATCATTTGGCTGCTAGCCAATAAAGGTTTTTTTTTTTTTTTTCCCCAGTTGATTTCAGTAAATCGCGATATTTTTGTAGCCGATGACAGAAATACGCAATCATTTCACCGCTAATTAACAAAATTTATGTTTACTCGCTGAAAAAGGCTTTATTTTGATGCTAATCGATGAATTTCTTGCTTTTTTCAAACATGATTTACATTATAAGTATAATTTTGTGGCTTTTTATAGAAATACGGAATTATTTTACAGCTAATTTTTAAAATTACATAATCGTAAAGTAATTGCTAAAATAGATGTTATTTTTCTAAAAATGTCTAATTATTTAGTCATAAATCAGCTTTTTTTTTTTATTACTGAAATGTCATTTTTTGCGGCTGATTTATAAAATACGCAATTTTCTTGTGCTATTTTTGTGATGAATCCATTTTAAATCCGACGATTTTTGTGAAAGTCCCATTTTCAGATATGAAAATTTCTTAGAATCACCCACGCACTATAAAAACTAAGTTATCGCGTATTCAGTTATCCTAAGAAAAAGCACAGGAAATATTCTTTTTCTTTCTCCAACGGTAGATACTTGGTACGATAAAGTTCGAAATTTTCCATGATTTTTTCAGAAACTTGTATATTAAAGCACTTAAGAAAGTTTCCTATTACAGAGAACAATTCCTCCGTTGAAGTCCGACTTTATACTGTTTTCTCCAAAAACTCGCGTGATTAAGGCTTCAGACACTTTAGAAAGTCTCCCACGGAAGATAGCTCTTCCTGGTCTTAGTTTCCTTGCGTTGTCAATCGTACTTAAAGTTCAGTAACTTTGAATCCATTATTTTTATCGATAAATAATTAAAATAAACAATTTTTTTCGTTAGAAAGTATTATTTTTTAGCGACTTATTAAGCATTAAGATAACTGAAACATTGATAGAGTTTAAATGAAAATCAAAATACAGCATAATCATAGCCATGAAGATAATCATAGCATTCGGTTTCTTTCTCCCCCCCCCCCCCCTTTCAGCTTGCGGTGTCTGTGCTTGCGGTTTTAATTAAGCACACTCTCAGCTAATGTAAACAAATACTTGTTCCCGTTCTGAGTCAGCAATATTTCGATTACGCAATGCCTAGCAGTAGAATGTTTTTTTTTTTTTTTTTTTTTTTTTTCCTTTACTATTTATTTATGAGTATTTACGATGAAGCATGTGGTTCTTCAACTAGATTGTAAAAGTTAGATTTGTTATTTTTATATTTTCAAGAAGCACTTTCATACATAAAAAATAAAATTCAAAGAATAATGTTTTATGCGGCAACTGTTGGAAATGCAAAATTAAAAGTTGATAAGGATTGGATTGCGATTTCTGTCTAGATGTGTGCAAGGAAAAAAAAAAAAAAAAAGAAAAGAAAAGAAAGAAAGAAAAAAGATAGTTTTTTTTTTTTCCAGTGTCTGCCACTATTCAGTTTTATATTATACTTTTTTAATCCGTGGTGAAATCGGAGTTCGCTCATTGTAAACAAGATGACGATGGGAAAGGAAAAGCGTAGCTTTAAGTATACGATGCGTAGAGTGTAGTAGAAGCAGGCTAAAGCGTAGTTACTACGCCAATTGCGTAGTTGTTGGCAGCCCTGCTATAATGAGCCGTAATGTTTGGAGGGGGAGGGGGGGAGACTGTGAAGCTATACCTCTCAAAGCCAAATTAATCATAAACATGCATTAAAGTGTTTTATGTTTGGGACTGATCTTGCACTTTAAGTTCAATCTATTGCATCACAGTTGGAAGTTGCAATAAATTATAATGAAATGAAAATTAATGGCCATCTTCACGTATCGTCACTGGAAGCCCAAGCCAATGTTATTTTATGGGAAATTTTCGTTACTTATAACTCATTAACTATACCTATTTTTTAATTCTGTTTTCACATTCAGGAAAGACACAACTGTTAAACTGAGAACCCATTTTAAAAATGAATTTTTAAAATTTTATTCTGAAGCTGTAAAATATGAATTTTCAATATGTGAAATTTTTCATTTTGCAGTTTCAAAATAAAGTATTAAAGATTAAAAAAATTCGTTTTTTAAAAAAGGTCCGTCAACTTAACAGTTGTGAATTTTCTGAATGTGAAAATGGAATTTAAAAATATGTATTAATTAATGAGTTATAAGTAAAGAAAATTTCACATAAATAACATTGGCGTGGGCTTCCGACGATGGTAAATGAGGCGGGCCCTTAAGCTAAAAGATGGCTCAAATTTAAGTTCAACCTACTTTCTACTGATTCTACTTATATTATCTTGTTGTTAGTTTTTACTTAGTTGAATTTCTTTTATTTGTAAGGATTTTTTCTTTTGTTTTGATTGTGAAAATTAAACTGTACACAGAGCAAAAAGAAAGGGTGAGGGGAGAGTGAAAGGAGAATGTCATTTATGCTTAAAACCAAGTAAAAACTATGTCTAGAATGCCAAACAGAAAAAAAATAGGAAACAGACAGCTGTTTCGGTAGCATTCAGCGTACCATTTTCAGTGCATTAAAAAAAAAAAAAACTACCTAACAGTTCATACGCTAGATGCTACCGAAACAGCTGTCTGCTTTCCAATTTTTTCTGTTTAGCGTTCTAGACATTGTAGTGTTTACTTGATTTTAATAATCCAGCACCAAGTCTCCTTGTAAAATCCCTTATGCCCAGGCCCGGAATTTCAATTCAGATTACACTTGCCGGAAAAAAAGTTTTACTCTCCACAAAATAGGGTTGTCATTTTTTTTCTTTTTTACACATTTTGGGTTTTTTATTTTCTTAACTATTTGAAAGGCTTTTACAAATATGTCTAAAATTATATATATTAAATTTCTGTCGTATATCATCATGTTTCGTAATCATCTATAATTAAAAATCATTATAATGTATTGTATTTGAGATTTGAAAAAGATTAAAATATCTAACAACCTAAATGCAAAGATTCGTTAAAGAAAAAAAAAACTCATTGTCTAACAATATCCTGTGAAAATCTTTTTATTTTGAAGCGTTAAGCTTCTTTACTTATCTATTTATTTACTTAACTTTTTATATTAGAAATGTCTTTTTTGTCCATTTTATTTTTGTAATCAGACGGAATGTCGATGTGCATAACTTGTTCATTTTTGTCATTTGAAATAGCCATTTCGGAATACATTTTTTGATAAAATTGTTGCTTACAAATCATTGGTGTTTTAGTAAAAAACTGAAAAATATGAACTGTTTTTTTTTTTAATCATTATTCAGCAAAATAAACATAGGCAGTATTTTTAAAAGGACTTGAGCTCCTTTTCATATGACAATACCACATAGGCAAACTTTCATATATCTCTTCTCTTGGCTAGTGGGCAATGGGCAAATCGGAAATTTCACGCCCTGACTTATGCTGTTGCAAACCATGAACCTGTGAAATGAAGGATATTAGGAAGTTATTAGTTTTTTCAAAAACAGGTTTAATACATTTCCTGAAAAAATTAGGAATTTCACAACAGTTCATAATAATTAATAAGAAAGTAATCTCTGTAGAAAACTTTCAGCCATTTTACATTTTATATTACAGAAATGCTCAATTTCTTTCTTTTCTTCCCCTTCCTTTATCTAGATAGTTTGGGAGTTAAACTTTGTTCTGGATTATATACTGATAATTTAATGTACACCAACGTAGAAAATATCAACATAATATTTATTGGGCACATACATTAGAGCAGGAAGAACAATTGATCAATTTTTCAGGAAATTTGGAGTAATATATTCTGAGAAAACAGCACATAGAGCAGCGACTGTGATGTAAATAATTCATTTACCTTTTATGTTTCCATATTTTAAATTAATTTTATTAATATTTTTAATTTTCATAACAACAGAAGTTACTTAGTGAGGATCAAAGAACCTCATGGCGTACATTGCGTTCTGGCCACTAACCCTTTTTATTCTTTGGGTCAAAAGGTCAAATATATATATCCAAATAATTTTATTTACATAAGAGAAAAGAGGAATCAATTTACTTATTGGCTAGAATGCTGTAAAAAGAAAAATGCTTACAAAAATAATGTTTGTAAGAAAACTAATCTGCTGCATCAAAATTAATCAATTTTATTTTCCAAACCACACTAGTAATTCCAAATTAAGTAGGATATAAAAATTAATGGTTTTTAAAATTTGAATAAGTATTCATATAAACTAATATATATATATTTATTATTAATAAGTAGGCACTCTCTCTCCAAATGATAAAATGGTCATTATTTTAAAACAGAAGCAAAACAAATCTTTCTCACCCCATGTTCTTCTCTTGAGAGCTGCTGAAACCCAACTAAATTTAAAACTGCCGGAATAACAGAAGGTGGAGTCAGAACCATCACCCTATTGGTTCTCAGCATGGTGTGATATGACATCACCACTAGGAAAGAAGAACCAATTTTTCTCCTGTGTGTGTGTTGCAGTAAAGCAAACACAACAGGGTGAGTTGAGCCAGCTGAGAGAAACAATGCATTTAAGTGCAGAAAACGATCTTATTTAACATTTAAAAAGAAGTGATGTTTTTAACATCACATTACCCCTAACGACCATTAAAAAAATTTGGAAGACTAAAAATGTGAATGGAGAGTGCATACCTACATTTACATGAAGGATTACAAATTTTTTTTTTTTTTTTTTAACTTACATGTGAAAAAAAAATATCCATATTGACTACATAATATTATAGGAACGGCCATTAAAGGCATGAATGTAACAAAGCAAATTTTTAAGCAACTGAAAGGTCTTACAATACTCTTAACAACATGCACTTGATAAAAAAATTTGGAAATTTTGAGAACAATGTACATGTGACACAAAATCTGAACCAAACACAATACAAAATCGATAAGTAAAGCTGAAACAATAAAATTCCGACAAACAACCCAATATCAACGCCTACCCTGGTAGGTGATCAATTCTACCAAAATAGGCGAGGAATACACCATTTCATCAAAAACAATACTATTTCAGCACTGTGGTTACAGACATTCTCAAATAAAAGATTTTATTGATACAAAAGTGGTCAGTGACATATCTAACAATATTTATTAGGATATTGACAACTAATAAAATATATCTGTAAATGCAAACAGACACAGCTTTTATCAACAAGAGACATGAGTAAAAAAACATTGATACCTTTTAAAGAAAATAGTATTATAACAGAAATATTGAAAAGCATGTTAATTGCTGTAAAATTTGCTTTCTTATAAATTTGTAAAAATAATTAGTTAACGAGAATAAAAAAATGTATGACATGACAAAAGAATTTCAGTGGATGTGCAATATCAACAAAAATATTTAACCAATAATCTTGATATTAAATACCATCTACCGATTAATCAATGTATAAGTATACACATGAAAGAACAACTATACTAAATAAATGTCAAAGAAATCTTGTTAACAATTGATAAAACAAAATCAGTTATATTTCAGTATAAAATATTTACAGATGACCTCTTGAAGCATTATTATGAAGGAGAAAAAAAAATCAAAATAAGTATCAATACAAATGTCAAAATAATCTTACAGATAAATATTACATTACGGAAAAGGCATTCCAAGTATCAATACAAATCAAGTATCAATACAATAAGTATCAATACAAATGTCAAAATAATCTTACAGATAAATATTACATTACGGAAAAGGCATTCCAAGTACTCGAGTATAATATTCGAATAAGATTTTTTTTTTTTTTTTAATTTTATCATTACCATTATTATTATTATTATTTAAAGAATATACATATTATAAATGGAAATAATAAATGTGAGTGGCTACCGAGGCCACCAAGTTAGATTACTAAACAAAATCAAAAATGCACTTAATATAAACGTCAAATAATACTCAAATAAACATACTATCAGATATAACCAAAACAAAACTGCAATGTCAATAATCACAATAAACAAAAAATTTTATCAAACATTATACACATTTATATACATATCATGTGTGGATTGTGTATTAATTTGATTGTGTAATAGTGTGGATGTAGTGTATACTTGTGTTGTATAAGTGATGTTTGTGTCTGTGAAAATGGTGTGGAAGCTTCCAGAAATTGTATTTAATAACCCAATATATTTATAAACATGACAATGTGTAGGAATTAATATATGAAAAGAAAGAAGAAAAATTATGTATACACATATAAATATGCAAGTTTCCGATACATATAACACACACATACTGTACATTTTGAGCAGTAAATAATTATAGTATAGTTATCAAATTTAACAAATAAGACAATATATAAAATAAATCAGCATAACAGAAGATTTATATTCATATTAACTACAATACACACTGCACTAAGTTTTTGTAGATATTCAACATTTGCCACAGGAGAAAAATATATATATATGACTACACAATATATAATAGGACAATATACAAAATACAACTTATCAAATAATACCTGTACCAACTCATACTTGTTTACAACAGGCAACTTTGGTGAATGAATTGCTTATCAAGTCCCCTAAAAAAAAACTTAAAAAAAAAAAACATGTTAAAAGAACATTTGTGAAAATGGAAACAAAAAAACAAAAATTAAGTTTTGCATCTTGGTCTGAGATCATAATGAGACTGCGGTTGAACAATCCCAGCTGGTTGACCTGTCAGAATTGTTTGTGGAATGAGATGTTGCTTTCTTTTATGCGCCAGGATGACACGGTCTATGTTAATAGTGAATGGTTCAGCCCCTTCATTTTCGAATTCTCTGACGGAGAGTAACACGTCAGATATTACTTTTTGAACTGAATATGGGCCTATGAATCTTGGTTTAAATGTATCTTTGGTTTTTATAAAGACCATATCATTTTCTTTGAATTTCCGGAGAACTGCTTTTTTATGTTGTCTAGTATTACGTTGGTTTTGGTAAAACTTCATGTTATGATGCACTTGCCTAAAGATCTGTTTCATTGATTCCATGTATTTATGGTATTCATATGGAAATTCCAGTGTTTCTAACTGAGGAGCTTCAAACAAGTCAAAGATGCTTGTTATTGACCTGCCAAAATGCAGAAAGGCTGGAGAATATCCAGTTGAAGAATGAACGGTGGTGTTATACAGGTTCTTGTGTATCATCAAAGCCTGATTAAAATCAAATCCTTCCTTGGTAAGAGTGGAAATTGAGGATTTAATGCTGGTATTAATTCTTTCTGATGAGCCTTGTGTTTGCGGGTGTCCTGATGATGAATGGGAGATTGTAATTTTCAATGTCTGTGCCAAGTTGTTAAAGATGTTTGCTGTGAACTGTGGGCCTAAGTCTGAGAGTATCGCAGAGGGTCGACCAAAGGTAGTAATGTATCCCGTAATGGCTTTAACTACAGCTTGTGCTGTTGCATTTTTTACTGGTACCAATTCAATATGTTTAGAAAAATGATCGAGGAATGTTAACACATGGAAGCCATTGGAGAAAGGACCCAAAAAATCCATGGAAACTAACATACTCGGCGCAGAAGGAACAAACATTTCCTGTAATGGAGCAGGTGGAATTCTGTGCGGTTTATATTGAATACATAATGTACAGGACAGAACAAAGTTTTTTACATCTTCAAATAATCCTGTCCAATAAAAGTGTTTAAGTATTCTTCTGTATGTATTTCTAATTCCAAAGTGAGGCATGTGACAAATTTTTAATACTTTAGGTTTTAACTTCTGTGGTACTACAATTTTTGTTTTTGGAGAGTTTTCAGGCTGGTGAAACTTTCGTTTGATCATTAACAGACCTGTGTCCGGATGGACAAAATAATTTTTATATTTAGGAGAAGGTTTCTCCGAAGTGATATCGACAATAATTTTTAGCAGAAAGTCATCTTCTCTTTGCTCTTTAAAAAAAAATTCTTCCGAGATTTCCATCATAAGATTATCTGCGTCAGAGCTGTTTAAGGAACGACTGAGTGGAGCAGCATCGTTGCTTAACAACTGAGGTAAGGAAGAACGATGAGGCTCTGATGAGGTGAGTGACTTATCAGATTTTTGTGTGACATTGAAATGATGGAGTTCAATTGTTGGAGAAGCTGAAGAAATGGGTAAATTGTTAGCCTCTTTAATTAATTCTGGGTTTGAGTTAAGATCTTGAGTGTATGCAGAAAAGTCTTCTCTTGAAAAATAGTCTGCCAAAACATTTGTTTTACCTTTTACATATCTGAATGTGTATTGATAGTTTGATAATTCAATTAGCCATTTAGTAGTTAGATCAGCAGGAGAGGAAATTTTCTTATAGTGTTCGAGTGGTCTGCTATCGCTGAGAATGGTGAAAGGTCGGTTGAAAAGGAAAAATTTAAATGCACTGACTGACTTAGCTATGGCCATCAGCTCAAGCTTGATGGCTGAATATCGCTGTTCTGATTTAGATAGTGTTTTACTAAAGTAACTAACCGGAAGCAGAATGCCTTCCTTTTCTTGTAGAAGAACCCCTGAAATAGCAATTTTGCTAGCATCTGTATTAAGAAAAAATTGTTTTGACCAATCGGGTAAAGAAAGAAAAGGTTTAGAGAAAAAAACTTTCTGTATTTGTTTAAAGACTTCAGCATGTTCCTCTGTCCATTTAAATGTAGTTTTCGGAGATGTTAATTTTATCAAAGGATCAATTAATCGCGAGTAGCAGGGAATGACTTTTCTGTAGAATCCACACAATCCTATAAATCTTTTTAGTTGTTTTCTGGTTGCTGGGATAGGAAATTGAGTAATTTTTGTAATGTTGGAAGAAATAGGATGTATTTTCTGATTTTGGATGCTGAAACCGAGATATTCAATAGATGACTGATGGAATTTACATTTCTTTGGAGACAATGTCAGATTGTACTTTTGTAGAGTAGCTAAAAGTGTTTGTAATTTTTCTGTTGTTTCCTGGAAAGAGTCACTTCCTATAATAATGTCATCCTGGTAAGCATATATGCCTGAACAATTGCACTCTTGTATAATTGTGTCAATAAGCATTTGGAATGTTGATGGAATGTTGATGCGGCTGATCTCAGCCCAAACATTAATCTTTTAAATGAATAAGTTCCCCATTGTGTAGTAAATGAGAGACGTCGTCTGTATTCTTTAGGTAATGAAATTTGATGATACGCTGAGGGAAAGTCTAATGTTGTAAAATATTTAAATTTTGAGATGTTATTTATTATCGTATCAATTCTTGGAAGAGGATAAGTGGAGCATCGAATCATAGAGTTGATTAACCTTAAATCTAGGGCCAATCTAAAGGAAGGTTTATCCTCCTTAGACACAGCTTTCTTTTTAACCATGAGCATTGGGCATGCCCATTCAGAGATATTTCTCTCAATGATCCCTGCATCCAGTAATTTGTCAAGTTGATCTTTTGCCTCTTCTTGAATAGCTTGTGGAATAGGAAAAGGGTAAGTTTTTAAGGGAATATCTGAAATGAATTTTATATGTGGAGTGATATGATCGGTGTGTCCAATCGACTTTAGTGAACATGAAAATACAGAGTTAAATTTCTGAAGAATATCTTGCATTATTACCCTTTCTGTAGGTTTTAAATGCTGAATAGAAAAATTATTTACATTAAATTCTTTCTGTCTTAAGGATAAAACTTCTGGTGTAGCCTTAATTAGATTACACATGTGATCAGGTGTATTTGTTGCAAGATCCAAGGAATTTTCTTCTATTTTATCTATCTCTGAAATGTATCCGCAAACGGTATTTTTATTTATATGCAGTTTCTTGCTCGAATTATTATACATAGGAATAAAAAATTGAATTAATTCTTGTTTAGTAGAATTTTCCTTGATATGTTGTACCTCCATAAGAGAAGGATAGGACACAAGTGGACAATGCTTGTTAGACGATGTAAACATTACTAACTGATTTTCTGGAATAAGCGTGGACCGCACAGGCACATATATAGTATCCTGTGGATCAATCATAATCTTCTGGGTAAGCCAACATTTTTGATCAGAGGGTAAGTTCTCTTTATGAACATCAATTTTAGATTTTTTATATCCAGTTTGGAGAAAATCCATATGAGTAGCTATCTTATGTGATGCCCGATTCATATCAGATTCAGATGATAGAAGACTGCAAGAGGGTACAGTGTCTAGAATATCTAAAGCATTTTCATTAATTTGTATTTTGTTATTGTGTAAATTGATAACTACGTGATGGGACTTTAAAAAAATCAAAGCCAAGTATACCAATAAATTTAGATTCAGTTGGTATTTCAATAAGAAAAAAGGTGTGTTTGTAAAAAGTTTTCCCTATTTTAAAGGAAATGCAAACACATCCGTCACATTGGACTATAGAGTTTACTGTAGATATCTTGACTCTTGAAGCAATTCTTTTGTAATATAATTTGTTTTGATTTTGTAAGAAGTAATGTTTTGAGAGTAATGACACAGAAGCTCCTGAGTCGAGAAGAAAATTCTCTAATGTTTTGTTTAACAGTAATTGTATGATGGGGAGATTGGGCAGATCATTGTCTGTGTGTAACAAGAATTCCAGTGAATTAACTAATATGCAGTCTCCATTTTCCTCCACACTCGGGGACGTTACCAGTACAGGAGATGTTGTCTGTATCGCAACAGATTTGACTTTGCGTTCTAATGACAAAGGGAACTTTGCCTGTGTGTCTGGAGATCTCAGAATGATTTCATTGTTATTTACAAAAAAATTATTAGGTAGATTAGAATATGTTGAGTTAGTCTGTGAAAAGTTGTTATGGTAATTGACTTTATTCAAACCTGACCTATATGAGGAACTCTTTGTATTTAGGAGTTTAGTGTCACTTCTACCATTCTCCACTTCTAGTCATTGTGAATGACTACTTTTGGTTTGAGGGGAGTTGGATTTAAATGTTTTAGGGGCCCTGGCTCTCCGTGACATGTCTCTATAAGTTCTAGAGAAAGTTTGCCCATTACGATATCTGTGAGAAAACTTATTATTTTGTAATTTTCTGAGTGCAAAGCACCTCTGAGCAGAATGTCCAGGTCTTTCACACCATTGGCATTGAATCGTGTGCGAACCTTTATTTTGTGGAAATTTATTGTATGGCCGCTTGCTATAAGATGAATTGTTAATCTTAGTCAAATTGTTTTCTGAGTTTGTACCTATCACTTCACTATCTATTTTATGATTGAAGTTTTGAATAGTAGCAAAAGATGTTCCTGGTAAGACAGGGTTTACTTGCAAGTTATAAATTTCCTGGAATTTTTCGAGACATTCCACCATCTGATAAAAGGTTGTGGCTTTTTGTGATAGTAGATGAATTCTAAAGTGGGGCGGAATGAGATCATTGAATTTTGCGATTAGTAGTTGTTCAAGGGCTTTTTCTTCCATATCAGGAAAACGTTTTCTCACTAAATTTTCAAGCTTATTAGCAAAAATATTAATATTGACATCGGACTCAAACTTAAATTCGTTAAATTGTTGTGCTATTGCAGTTGCCGACTCTACCTTAAAATATTTCTTAAATATATTAAATAACTCTTTTGTATTTTTGGCTTTTTGGCAAGCTGGGGAGGAGACATAAAACTTAAGAGCAGTATCTGCCAATTTTGATTTCACAAAAGCCAAAGCATGGGATTCTTCCCATTTGCTGTTCTCAATTTTAAATTTCACTTGTTCAATAAAAAAATCCAATAAATGAGGGTCTCCAGAAAATGGCGTTACTAAAGTTTTGAATGGTAAACCTCTTGTCAATCCTTTGTTAGAAGCCATTATTTTTTGTATATATATGAAACTACTATATTGATTTTAAAAAACAACACAGATGTATGAAGCTTGTTATTTAAATTTCTTGATTTTTACATGTGTTGATGGCTATTTGTATATAATAAATTCACGTAGTTGAGGAGAGAGAGAGATACCTACAATTTTTTTTTTTTTTTTTAAGCCAACAATACAAAGTTCTGTTGGTTATTATTTATTTAATCAGTTATTCAAAATATATTGAACCAAAAAAAAAATTTTCATTTGTACAAAGTTCCAGCATATCACAATTTTTGAAACAGGGAATTGTCTTATAGGTCACTTGGTATCAATCATATTCAATCACCAAAAAAATGTAATTGGTAATGTATGACTTTAAAAAAATAATTTCAGTAATTCTAGCAATAAAAACAAAATAACTTATTCAAAATAAACAATCTCTACAGTATCATTTATTCTTAAGAACAATAATTAAGTATTCCTTTCATTTTCCTTTTATTTCTCAATCTTTTCTCATCTGATCACAATTTGACACAACCGGCACCAAATGTGATGTAAATAATTCATTTACCTTTTATGTTTCCATATTTTAAATTAATTTTATTAATATTTTTAATTTTCATAACAACAGAAGTTACTTAGTGAGGATCAAAGAACCTCATGGCGTACATTGCGTTCTGGCCACTAACCCTTTTTATTCTTTGGGTCAAAAGGTCAAATATATATATCCAAATAATTTTATTTACATAAGAGAAAAGAGGAATCAATTTACTTATTGGC
Organism: Salticus scenicus; assembly: GCA_963930645.1. Lineage (NCBI taxonomy): Eukaryota > Metazoa > Arthropoda > Arachnida > Araneae > Salticidae > Salticus > Salticus scenicus. Next base: position 5,490,213 of record OZ005662.1, read on the forward strand.
TAGAATGCTGTAAAAAGAAAAATGCTTACAAAAATAATGTTTGTAAGAAAACTAATCTGCTGCATCAAAATTAATCAATTTTATTTTCCAAACCACACTAGTAATTCCAAATTAAGTAGGATATAAAAATTAATGGTTTTTAAAATTTGAATAAGTATTCATATAAACTAATATATATATATTTATTATTAATAAGTAGGCACTCTCTCTCCAAATGATAAAATGGTCATTATTTTAAAACAGAAGCAAAACAAATCTTTCTCACCCCATGTTCTTCTCTTGAGAGCTGCTGAAACCCAACTAAATTTAAAACTGCCGGAATAACAGAAGGTGGAGTCAGAACCATCACCCTATTGGTTCTCAGCATGGTGTGATATGACATCACCACTAGGAAAGAAGAACCAATTTTTCTCCTGTGTGTGTGTTGCAGTAAAGCAAACACAACAGGGTGAGTTGAGCCAGCTGAGAGAAACAATGCATTTAAGTGCAGAAAACGATCTTATTTAACATTTAAAAAGAAGTGATGTTTTTAACATCACAGCGACCTTTAGGAGCCAATAACTGTACTTATCTGCCTAGAAATTGAATGGAACAGCGATTGAATGGCATATTCGAGTACAGTACTTCATGAAGCTTCAACACGAATCCCCAGTTCATTGACCGCAGTTACTGATGAGTGGTGGCACACCAGTCGCTTTTCAGTGATTAAACAGTCATTTTCATTGGTGCAAGAACAGGAAGAACAGGCTTGCCAGACCAACAGTCAAACACATTCTTTATCAAAGAAGGCCCAGCTATATGGAAAACTTTCAGTCGTGCATTGTCCTGCTTACATGTTGCTCTATAGAGGCCTCAAATATCGGATGGAGCAGCGGGTCTTAACTTGTCAGAAATGTAATGGCCACTATTCAGAGTGCCGGAAAAGCGAACAAAAGGTGATAGGTGATAGGGATGTGTATCCAGTGGTATCACTTGCCACTACCCCAGGTGGTGACCAGTATGCAGCTATGAAAACTTCAGTGACCCCTAAAACTGTATCACTGATATAGGTACCTTTATATTGGGATCAACAACGAACTTGGGCACAGGAATGGCGTGACATTGCCTTTCTGACAAATCAGAATCCTGTTTATAGCATTTATTAAGATTACTACATCCGTATTTAACAGCATTGTGAATAATACACATTGCCAACTGGCATTCTAATCATCATAATGGTCTCATCATACTAACTCACCATACTGTAGTGATGGTATGGAGTTCCATTGGATACTTTTCTCTATCACCTCTTGTTCGTATTCCCTGCACTCTAAATAGTGGCCATTACATTTCTGACGAGGTCAGACACATCGCTCTGCCCGATATTCGAGGCCTCCTTAGCGCAACATTTGAGCAGGACAATGCATGACCCCAAGTTTTCTATATTGTCCGGACCTTCCTTGATACAGAATGTGTTTGACTGTTGCTCTGACCAGCGCATTCTCCTGATCTTGCGCCAATGAAAATGACTGTTTAATCGTTGAAAAGCTATTGTCACACCACCACTCACCAGTAACTGCGGTCGATGAACTGGGACATCGTGTTGAAGCTTTATGAAGTATTGTACCCAAATATGCCATCTAATCGCTGTTCAATTCAATTCCTAGTCAGATAAGTACAGTTTTTGCTCATAGAGGTCGCTGCTTTATGTATTGTTTTCTCAGAATATATTATTCCAAATTTCCTGAAAATTTGATCAATTGTTATTCCTTCTTGGTGTTGCATTTTCTATGTCGGGCAGTGTATGTGTATGTGTGTTCGTTCAGAACGGGCATTTTTTTCCCTACTTAAAATTGCCTTAATCTTTAAAATATCGACAAATCAAAACCAATATAATTACATAAAAAACAATAAAATAAAATTATCTTTTGTAAAAATTTTCGAAAATAGCAGAATACCATTATTATTATTATTATGCCATTAAAAAGAAAGCAATAAAGATTTTTGCAAAGAACATGCATGCAATGACACAGAGCTGGTACAAATTATGTAAGATGATGGTACACTACCTGCTATCAGGGCCGTGCTTAGGGACGGGGGGGGGGGGGGGCGGTCGCCCAGGGCGGCTAACATCTAGGGGCGGCTAAAAATGACAAAATTTCAGCTAAAAATTAGGTTTACTAAAATTGTTAGATTTTTTTAAAAACAGGATTGGATTGGATTTGGGGATAAGGCCGATTGACTGCTGTAGGTCCTAGACCTGAGGGGGAGTGCCCTCCGTGGGGGTCTTTCTAAGGGGTCCTAGCCCGTATTTACGCAAGTTTCGGAGAAAACCATGGAAAACTCCGATCGGCTAGGCCGACAAGCGCGACTTGGGATTGAACCCGGTACCTCATGTCTACCAGCTTTGAGCGCATAACCACTCGGCCGCTGGAGGCTTATTTTTAAAACAGAGAAAAAAAAACTTGATAACTTTTCATCTGTGGCAACCCGGCAGTTTTTGGCTTTAAAGGATAGTTTTCAGAAGCAGAAGGAGGGAAGTAATTTTAGTGCCTAGTATGGCGGCTAAAATCTTTTGCCTAGGAGGGCGGCAAAAACCTTTCGCTCAGGGCGGCTAAAAGTGTAGGCACGGCCCTGCCTGCTATAGAGCAAAAAAAGAGCATCAGTGGCCAAACATCCAGGTAATTTATAAGAAAAGCCATGGTGTTGGCTGAAAGATCTCTGATGAAGACTGAATTTCAGTGTTTAACTGAAGAGTAACAAAGATATTACCTCTCAGCTGAATATATCAAGGTGTTATTGATAGCTTTGAAGATTTTAATATTTACTTCTACCCCCGCATCCAAAATCTTTAATTACAAAAATTTCACTATTTTTATAAAAACTCAATCATTTCTGACAGCTTTTCCTAATTTCTGCCCAAAGCTCATTATTCTAATTATTAATAAACCTACTGAGTGAATTAGTCAATAATTAAGTGCTTTAAGAACATGTATCATGTGTTAATGCTTCATTTTGATATATTGTAATCAGCATCTGTAAAGTTAAATTATTATTGTTGATTATCTATTTTATCAGTTATATTTTCTAAATTTAAACCCGGATAAACTACAGTGTGTCCTAAAAGTTCCAGTACTCCAACTTAAAGAACTCATTGTGTCTATGATTTTTTTTTTATATTAAATTTTATCGTCTGCTTATTATTGCATCAAGTCTTTAATTTTTATCGTTTGTTTCTTTTCTCACTCAAGTTGTGTGAGAATAAAGTTTTATGTTATTTTGTTCTTCATAGTGAAATGAGTTTTTCACGCATTTAGAGAATTATGCTGTTTAAAGCTTACTTTGAATGAAAATCGTATGAAAGATGCAAAGATGTTTGGTGATATAAATATCCACATGATGCAATACAGTGTAAAAATATGCCATATCAGCTCGTTCGACAATTTCATAATACAGGTTCTGTGCAGGTGTGTACAGGTTTCTCTACAAGAAATCACTCCCAGCATGTTAAAATGCGTTTCTAAACACATGCGCAAACGAGTTCATCTTTGCCTCCTAGAAAAGGATGGACATTTTGAACATTTATTGTAAATGTAAGTTCTGTATTTTTTCTTCTGTTATTTTAAATGTGCCTTTTATCATTAGCATAAAAATATTCGTTTTAAGGTTTGTTGTTTTGTAAATAAAAAATACATCAGCGTGAGTACTGGAACTTTTAGGACACACTGTACTATGTCAGAAATGCCAAAGTAAAATATTTGAGATGCATACAGATGTTTCGGTATCCTTAAGCGTACCGTCTTCAGTGATTGCGGTCAGTCATTCAGTCTGAAAACGGTACGCTTAAGGCTACCAAAACAGCTGTATGCATCTCAAATATATTTCTTTGGCATTTCTGATGTAGTAGTTTATCCAGGTTTAAATATTCCAACGCCAAGTCTCCTGTTATCATTTTCTAAATATTTCCCAAAATTTTCGTTTTAGGAAGTAGCATGGTATTTTACAGAACCATGCAAAAATTACAGCTTCAATAATAACTTAAGGTTGTTTAAAAGAACGCAGTGCCTTGGATTGCTTTCTGAATCCTTGAAATATTCTAAAGTGAGTGAGATTTTTTATCTTTTGTTATTATTATTTTATTGTTCAGGATATTTAATATTACCTTTTCTTTTTAGAGTCAAAAAGACATAACAGATGAACAGTGGTATGAGTTATCAAACAGTATTTTACCCTTTGCTGTTGAGGTAAAGTATTAAAACTAATTTTTAACTCTCACCCCCATCCCAAATTTATTTAGAAGTTATGTTGTTGTAGTACATGTAACAAATATGTTATATTTTTTAGTGTTCTTGAAAATTTTAGTTTCCTGATTTTTATGTCAATTTTAATTATATGTTATTACATTAAGTATAAATTTATTGAATTCTTAAAAAAAAAAAAAAAAAAAAAAAAAAAACAAGAATATAGTTATTGGATTTTTTTTTTTTTACAAAGTTGATATTATATATATTATTTTCTTTTCAGAATTTGAAAGCTGCATTAGAAAGTGAAGATATAAAACCAACTTATTTTTCTGAACTTTTAAATATAGTGTATACTTTGCATTCAATTATTAAAGAAAAAACAAATGAGGTAAGTTGATTTTAATATTTAATGAGTAATATTTGAATGCTTAATTTTCCATAATGGTTTGCTTATTTATAATAGTCTTCATTATCTAACACATTTGGTTAGATAATACTAGACCTGAAAAATTGAAACTTAAAGTTACTCGCCAATGATCGGTAGATAATTTAAAGGGCAAATTTTTCAGCTGATTATTGCAATAAATAATTTTCTCATTAGAACACTTTTTAAGAAACCTTTTAATTTATATAGATTTTTATATAGGTCTCTTCCCCCCCCCCCCAACCTGATAATTACTTAAAAAAAAAAACACTAATGAATACAATCTACATCTAAGCGATCATTAAAACACTTTTTAAGAAACATTTTAATTTATATAGATTTTTATATAGGTCTCTCCCCCCCTCCCCCCCCAACCTGATAATTACTTAAAAAAAAAAAAAAAAAAAAACACTAATGAATACAATCTACAGCTAAGCAGATTCTTAAAATACCGTAAAATCCCGATTATAAGCCCCTTGTTTTTCAGAAGAAAAACCAGTAAAAAATAGGGAGGGGCTTTTATCAAAATTTTTAGAAATTTCTTTTTTTACAAACAGGCATGAAAGTTTTCAGACTTTAGTCTGAAATCCTCCCTTTTGAAGGCCATTTTGGCTGTTTCTGTGATCAATGTAAATCCAAGGTGAAACCATAACAAAATTTTAGGGGGAGGGGGGGATAGCAAACTATGTTAACTTCCCAAAGTATGTGATTATTTTGCTGAAAAATCAACAAAATTACTGTTTTACTTTTATTTTGCTGTAAATTCTTGAAATAACAAGATGTTAATTGTAACAAAATTTTGTACTATTTTCAAAGTTGATTCTAGAAATAAGATTATTTTAGTGTAAAACAAAATTCCTGCTTTTTCGGTAGCAAATTTCTGAAATGTGCAATATTTTCACAGTTGTTTGGGGATTTGTGGGTTCATCTCACTGCTACCGCTGTTAAAAAAAATAATAATAATAATAAAAAAACTACATTTATTTATAGCTAAATGCTGAAATTATGGACAATTTTTGCTGCCAGTTTCCAAAATAATGAATATTTTGGCACCCGGGATAAAACATTTTTTTTTTCAATGTGTGTGTGCCTGAAATATGTAATTAGTTCATTAAAATTTCTGCTTTTTTAAAATGTATGATTAACAAATGTACAAAAATTGCTGATTCTTAATTTTCTTTCTGTCTTTCAATTAATTTACCAATTAATTTTTACCAACTAACTGGTTAGTTTACTATAAATTAACAATTATAAATTTTTGTGTTTAATTCCCAAAATACATATTTTTACATTACATTGTGATAAATTTGTATTGCGTGCAAATTCAGACTTTTTGGCAGAGTAGCACTTTCATGCCTGATTTTAGGTGGCAATAGCAGAAGATTGTGTGGAAATCATTTGGAGAGGGGAAAAAAAAAAAAAAAATCTGCTACTCATTAAGTGACATGTTCTTGAAGTGGTATTAAAAATTGCAGTTTTCAAATTTTTTTTTTTAATTTTCTCTCACAAATAGAAAAATATAATATACAGTCTGTACAGCACAAGACCAACTTGCAGTTCAAATTTCATTAATTTTGGTTAATAAACAAAAAAAAAAAAAAAATGACATATTTTGCAAATTAAATTTTATTCTAACTTTGAAAAGATTTATGTGATGCGATATATTAAGAATTTGAGTTTATTTAAACTCTATGAACCATATTTTTATTTTATCAATTTCTTAATAGATCCTCCTGGGTGATTTTTTAAATTTTGTTGTTGAAGTACACCAAAGGTTTTTCGAGAAGTTTAATATAGAAACAGCCATTTTAATCGAAGTAGCGCATCAAAGATATAAAAAAATATGATAAAGTATTACAAAAAGAAAAAATATATATATATATATATATATATAATATATTTAAAAATATTACGAGTTCTGTGTTTGCACGGAAATGGTGCACGATCATCTTATATAGTAAAGTAGAAGTCCATTCATCTTATATAAGAGAATGAGGAGTCCATTTGAGTAACGAATATCCTTTATTAAGTTCTAAAGGTGCAGTCCCATAGAGATGATGCAGTCATGGGCCGGTTGTTCAGACATCCGGAGCGGTATATGAACCCGGCAACCGAAAAGCTACGGTGCCGATGGCCGGTAGGTATCCAAGCCGCGAGTTTATTTCGTAAGACTATTACATGATGGAGTATCAGTTAAACGTTAATTTATTAGGCAAGTGATGGTCATAAAAAGCCACGAGTTTTCGCATGCTCCCGTTTAAATACTACATATTTTGGCAGGAACCGAAACTATCCTTATGAATGCTTATTGGATAATTAGCTAATCTAAAATCCGCCTACCTTTTACGATTGGTTGACCCGGGCATCCAGGATTTATTATTTTGCAATCCTTTACCACTTATTTCGACTATTGCATAATTTTTATTACAAAACTTATTCTGAAATCAGATTCCCGCACTATGAAGCTCTGTTGAGAAAACAACTTTACCTGGGCACTCAAATAGAATTCTCATAAAATTGTTCTTAAAATTAAGATTTATTCCGAGATATTAATATTAAGTTATCACTTAATATTAATTTAAATACTAATTTAGAATCTTGCTTATTTTATCCTTTCATATATATATATATATATATATATATATATATTAAACCTAAATAGTAGTCACATAAATAATTTATTTTTATAGAAAGTTTATAGAAAAAATGCAGTTTTAAAGATAGCAAATTTATTTCAGCAAACACTATTTTAAACCTAAAAACCATTAAAAATATAAACAGAGTAGGAAGGATTCTTTATATATAAACAAAGAAGGTGCGTGATAAAATTATTAGCAAAATAGTCTTCCCCTTTTCATACAAAAAAAAAACAAAAAAAATCCATCGCTAATATGGTGACAAAAATTCAAAAGCCGCCAATGGAGCAACATAATAAAGTTGTGTAGCACGATAATGTTTACCTATTTATTTACTTTTTTATATACTAATTACTATGCTAATTTATCATACAGATAAATGAGTCTTTGTGTGTGACTGCACTTGCACACTGTCGAACAGAAATATTTGATTCATTTAAATTAATTGATGTAGTTAAACCTAAGTTAAGTTCGATTCCAGAGTGATTCTTTTAAAACTTAATTAAAATTAGGATCAACTTAATTAAAATTAGGATCAATTAAACTTATTAAAAATGTATTATGAGGATCATTAATTGTAAAGTTATTTTATATTTATTAAAATACTGGTACTAAAGTTAAATTATATAGATAAACATCGTTTTCAATTCATATTTTAAGTATTGAAATAAATATATAAGTTTAATGATATAGTATAAAGAAATAAGTGAATCTCTTTATTTTAAACTTATCTTTTTTCTTTTTCAAACTTCTGTTAAAGGTATTTTCTATTTAAAGGGTCTTTAAATTTAAGTTGTGTTTACGTTTGTCGTACATGACACGTTAACGATAGAAGTAGAAATTAAGTTTTCGCCTTTGGCCTCTAGATGGCGTGGTAGTGTTTCAGTCGTAGCATTGCTACGGTGATTAACCACGTGTGGGGAGTTGCCGAATCAGCAGCGTAGTCTCAGTATCGCTGCTAATTGGTAATCCTACCTGTAGAGTATAAATAAGGTATGTTACTTTGTTTCTCTCTCTTCTTTTCTCTTATTGTCAACATTATGTTTGGTTAACGTGTATTAAAAGATTTATTAGGATTTCCTTTAGTTGAACTGAAAGCTATGAGTTCGTTTTTATTTTTAGTTAATTATAAAATGTCATTTGTTCTTTAAATGAAGTTATTAAGTTTAGATAGTCGATTTAAGATGTCGGCAATATTTGTGTCTGACATTTATTTGAATCTTGTTGATAATCAACTTTAAAATGACATTTTTGTCTTCATTAAATTCTTAAAGTTTAATAAGTTTGATCCTCTGGGCAGTATACAAATTTTATGTTTTTTATATAGATAGATGTAGTCTTAACATTTTTTCATTATTTTGCATATAAATGTTAACCTCTTGTTTGTTTTTTTCCTTGCAGTCCTTATTAGAAAAATACTCAGACCTTCTGCCCCTTCTCAACAATATGTCCAGCAAAAAAGTGAAGAAATTACAAAGTAAAGGAAATCACTTGAGAAATAGGATTATTTCTTGTTTAGGCGGGTAAGTAAATTTCTCATTATACTACTGTGAAATATTTTTCAGTAATTTACATTTATAATTTTTTTTTTTTTAATCATGTTTTTATTAACTCGCTTTCTTCTTTGTTTGTTTGTTTGTTTGTTCATCCAGTACAAACCATGCAATCTATTTTTAACAAACTTCCCTACTAGCCTAAGCATTTGAAAGTTTTAAAATAGCTCAGAGCATGATGACAACACAATATCTCGAAGTCCAATTTTCGAATTTTTGATTAGTTTTCTTTTAATTATTTAAAATATGAAAAATAATAACCTCCTAATGGTTTTAAAGTTAGCCATTAAAATATTAGCTATAATTTAGTTGTTGCCAAAAAAAAAAATATATACAAGTTCATTTTCTTTCAACTTAAAAATAAATACATTTAATTAAACGTGAACATTAAAAAATTATAAAAAGTTAAATTAGGCGTCTGGCAAAAGTTGACGTCATTATAACTTTAAAAATTTTCTACACATTGATAAAGTGTTAATGTAGTTCATGATGCAAATATATGTTGTTCTGAAAGGATTAATATTTTGTTTTTAAAACTAACTTTTTTTTTTATATTGCTTTCAACTCGCTTTCTTGTTTATCCTGTACAAATCTTGCAAGCGATTTTTAACTAACTTCCCGACTAGCTAGACATTTGAAACTTTTAGAATAGCTCAGAACACAATGACAATGCATTTGTAATTATTTGGGTAATGTGTCAAGTTTATATGATTCAACAGAAAATTTAAAAATGTGGTGTATAAAAAGTTTTTTTTATCTTGTAATTATTTCCCATACATTTTTCCCCAACTAATTTGCAAAGCAATTTTTTTTTTTTTTTAATAGTTAAAAAAATTATTTAAAGGAAAATTCAAAACAAAGTAGGCATGTTGATAAAAATGCATTATTTTATCAGGAGTTATCTTCAAGATTATTTGTTCACAATGAAATGCAAGAATGGAAGGAAAAGACGAAAATTAATGAAAAATATGCTTTAAATTGTATAAAAGCTGATAAATAGAAGTTTTCTTTTTCTTTTGCCCAAAACTCTTAAACAAATAAAGATATTATAAACATGAAGTATGGATGAGATGTTAGTTATCAAATTATTACATTATATATTGATTATTATGACACTGGAATAATCTGTGAACTTAGGTTATTTCTTTATTTCTCAAGTTTCTTGAAAACCCATATTTGAAAGAAGAAGAAAAAAAAAAGGAGGAGGATTGTACAGAAGAAAATTAAATGAAAAATAGTACTGAGATGTCCATGTCATTATAGTTTTTAAATATACATGTGCTTTTAAGTGTAAATTATTCATGTGGCAGAAAAGAAGAAAAAGAAAATTACAGGAAAAAAGAAGAAACAATATTTTTTCTTGATTTTTAAAAGTATATGCATCTTTAACACAAGCTGTCATTCAGTTTTTTTTTTTTTTTTTTTTTTTTTTTTTTTTTAATTGTTTAAATATTTCCTTTCTTGATATTGTGCTTTTGTGCAAAACAGAATCTATATCAGTTTACAAAATAGTTTTAATATTAAAATAATATAAAATTCAATTACTGAATTGTTAACAAAAACATGTCATCCAAATTTTATGCTCATGTGTTCATATTTTTAAAAGTTATGTGCAAAGAAAGAAGGGGGAGGGAGGAAACAGGTTATTACTAAAATTTTTTACAATAAATGTTCGAAGAAACTATTTTTAACATTGCTCCTGATTTCTACTTGATAAACTGTTTAGCTTCTTTTGTGTGCAGTGAACTGTGCTGTAGTAATAATGTTTTTTATTCTCAAAAGCACTATAAAATGATAGATATAAAGAAAAATATGAATACAATTTCAACAGTCAAATAATTGTGTGTGTTTTTCCTGTAAACTCATCTGCGTTCAAAGCTGGTAGATGTGAGGTGCCGGGTTCGATCCCAGATCACTCGTCGGCCTAGCCGTTCAGAATTTTTTGTGGATTTCTCCGAGACTTGCATAAATATGGGCTAGGACACCCTAAGAAAGACCCCCACGGAGGGCACTACCCCTCAGGCCTAGGACCCTAGAAGCAGGCAATCAGCCTTAATACCCATAATTCAATCCAATCCTGTAAACTCATTTTAGTAATAGCTTCTTATGATTTCTAGCTTTGAAAACAAAGTTTGCTGTTGCAGAGAGTAAAAATTGTATTTTATATTTTCTTTTTTATTGATGTGGTAAGTACTTGTGTTTATTACGATCATTCAGGATATTCAATAAATAGACTAGGCATTATAAGTAATGGGATTATTGTATTCAGTCCAAAAATTGGATATTGAGTTTTCAACTGATTTGCATGTTTTTTAAGATCTTCTGAGTCCAAAAACGTGGTTTTTGATTATTGGTCAGTATGTGTATATGTGTGTGGAGAGAATCTTCTGATAATCATATCTCTGAAACTAATAAAGGTAGAACAACAAATCTTCTGAATTGAGTTATGTCTGGTGTACAGATAATTTTTTTTTTTACTTCTAGTGAAAATTAGGTAACTGGAAGTGGAACGTATGAAAGTAGGACTTTTAATCTGTATCTGAAAAATGGCTCTAATATTTTCTTCAAAATTGCTATATACACATCCTATTATATGTCCTTCCGTATATATTAGTTGGTTAGTTCGTGAAAATTGATAGGCATCCTGTATAAGTAGGCCAGTTTGAGGTCTTGCAAGTGCATTTTTTAATAAACGATTGTATGGATATTTTTCATATTCACTATATTAACTCTCTCTTATATATCCTTTTGTATCTAATTGTTGTTTTTTGGTCAATAATTAAGTTTGCCAAGTTGTGGTGAATGTAGGTATCTCAAAAAAAAAAAAAAAAAACAATTTTGTTGAAAATTGCTACACTGTTAAAAAAATGCAGAAAAAATACAGAAATTCTCTGTAATTTCAGAAAAAAAGTCGTAAAATACGTTTTGTCTACGTAATTTTTCCGTAATTTACGCCTTTTTTTCTGAAATTACAGAGAATTTCTGTATTTTTTCTGCATTTTTTTAACAGTGTACATAAACCCTTTTTTAGATATCCTTTCATGTGTAGGATTACATGGTAATTATAGGAAAATTGGTAGTCAATTTCCCTGTAATTAATTTTGTCTGGTTAGGTAGGTCAGTTTTAGATCTCAGAAATGGGTATTTTAAAAAACAGGTCTGCCATTTTTTTTTTTTTTTTTTTTTTTTTTTTAACTCTGTTTATGTGTCTTTACACATGTATCAGTTTTCTCTCACAGGGAAATTGTCAGGTGTCTAATTTGTTTGGTCAGTTTTACATCTTCTGACCATATTATATCCAAAAAGTGTATATAATGCACATAAGAGTGGGTAATGGAAGTCATGTGGTTGATACACACCATATTTGTCTGTAATTAGCTGGGCCACGATAGCCTGGCCGATAGAGCACCAAGCTTGTGATTGAAAGATTGTGGGTTCGATACTCAAGCTGGCCAAAGAATGTTGCATACATTAATGATATCTGGTGCACATAAAATCTGTCATGTTTTTAATGTCCTTTATGTTTCAACCAAAATAATACCTCTATGAGTCACTGAAATGGGAAAACCATCCCTTCCATGGAGGATCAAAATTATAACATGTCTCTAGACCAGTGGTCGGCAACCTCATTTTTTAACAAAGCCAGTTTTCAACAATACAACGATTAAAATATCTTTTTGTAGGCAAAAATTTTTAACCTAATTTATATTGGCTCATTCATTCTTACAGTCGCCAATTGCTCATAGCATAGCATTGGTGCAATGTAAAACATACTCAACTCTCTTTTACTATTGCAACACGTATACAGTTTCATTGCAAAAGTGCTGAACTCTCATTCCAGACTTATTTTGAGTATAATTATCTTATTTTTTTTGTAGATTTTTATTTTAGTATTTCGTAGTCAGAATAATAATTTTTTTAAATAAACTTTTATTTATTTTATTTATTTATTTATTTATTATAACTTGTTGATGTAGTTTTTTGAAATACCATTTGAGTTTTTGTTTCATTTCAATTTCCTCTTTTCTGAGATTTGTTTTAGTTTCACATCCGAATGTGAAAATACTACAGATAATTTGCCACCCTTTTAAACAGGGATGAACTTTTTACAGGTGTGAAACTTTCAGCGACTTCTCCTGAATTCAGTGTTTTTAACCGACTTCAAAAAAAGAAGGAAGGTTCTCAATTCAAACCGTATGTTTTTTTTATGTTTGTTAGCTCATAACTTCTGAACGGATGCTCCGATTTTGATAATTTTTGTTTTGTTGAAAAGGTCTTGGTCTGCAATAGGTCCCATTGTAATATCTTAACGATCGAAAGAAAATACAGGGTGCCCAAAAAAATCAGTCCCAACTCTTTTAACTGCTAAACGGCTGCAGCTATAGTGATAAAAATGGTATGTAAGTATAGCAAAGTGGCCCATGCAGCACAAGGTTTAACCGCTGCGCCACCTGGTGTAAAACAGCGGAGTTAGTTTTCCTATCTCGAAAACGGTTCTAAAGGAAAAAGTGAATTATAAAGTTGAAAAGTAGCATCGATTTAGTACAAAAAGATAGTTTAGACATTCATGCTAGCTTTCCTATTTCGGAAACGGTTCAAGACAGGGGGAAAAAGTGAATTATAAAATTGCAGAGCATCATCGATTTAGTAGGAAAAGATAGTTTAGACATTGATGCTAAAAATATAATGCTAAAAACGTGCATTTGTTTGTTCGCAATTTCTTACAATATGCACACTTGAGCTACATCGCACACGTTGTAGCGTAGCTGGTGAGACATACGCTATATAGTTCAAAATACGGTTACTTGATACTTTTTGTTTTGTTGTAAAGATCTTGGTCTGATGTAGATCCCATTGTAATATTTTTGCAATCTAAAGAAAGTAAAACGCCATCTGGTGAAAAACTGCGGAATTAGCGCTCATATCTCAAAAACGGTTCAAGATGGGAGAAAAGTTAATTACAAAGTTGTAGAGCATCATCGATTTACTACAAAAAGACAGAATTTAGACATTATTGTTAAAAATAGAACGCTTAAAACATGCAGTTGTCTGTTCGCAATTTCCTACATTGTGCACACTTGAACTACGTTGCACACTTTGCAGCGTAGCGGATGGCACGTATACTCTGTGGTTCAAAGTACTGTTACTGTAAGCGGTCACATGCTGGTGGAAAACAGTGGAGTTAGCGTTCCTATCTCGGAAACGGTTCAAGACAAGGGAAAAAAGTGAATTATAAAATTGCAGACCATCATCGATTTATTACGAAAAGATAGTTTAGACATGTATGCTAAAAACAGAACGCTTAAAACATGCATTTGTTTGTTCACAATTTCCTATTTTGTGCGCACTTAAAAGACATTTGTTGTAGCGTATGGGTATATGTTGTGGCGTAGCGGGTGACATTTATGCTATGTAAAATTCAAAGTGTGGTTATTGTAAGCGGTCACATCGATTAACGCATAGACGTTTTAAACCGACTTCATAAAGGAAGAGGTTCACAAAACAAACCATGTTTCTGATTGTTGTTGTTGTTGAAATTTGTTAGCTTTTAACTTCGTAAGAGATTATTTAATTTTAATACTTTTTTGTTGTATTGATCTTAGCCTAAAATAGGTTTCATTATGATTTCATTAAGATATAAACAAATTACAGGATATTCACAAAAGTCTGTTCTCACTCTAGCTGCTGAGCGCATGCAGCTACACTGGTAAAAGTAGTATGTAAGTATCGATGTTGAAACTTCTGTCCGTCAGCTGCAATGCATATTTTGCTCTTTGTTTGAACTTTAGGCTGCGCAATTTCCAGCACAGCGGGTGATACGTATTCAGTGTAAAGTTCAATATATATGCCTAACAGAATTTTTGGTCACTAATACAGCGTAACCGTCCTTTACATTTCTGAAGACTTTTTAACTTAACGTATGTTCATTCAACAGATAGTTTTTTGCTCATATTCGATAAAGGCAAGAAAAGTGACACAACTTAAAAATGCAGCATTTGAGAAAAATCAACTTAAAAATAACTTGACTAGTATAAAACTGGCACAACTGTCTCTCGAGTGGATAACTTTCTAGATGGAGATGTAACTTTTTTTGTTCACATTGGGTGCATTTCATGTATTTTTCAGTGACATAAACCATTTTTTGAGTTATGTCACTTTTCTTGGAAGTTGTAATTTGTGAAGCTGCCGTCGAACGTCTTCTGATGCTCTGCTATATGAATAAATTTTCACTGAAAAGAGAAAAATAAAATCTTTTTGTAAAAAAAATAGAACCGACTCCAAGAAATGGGAATGAAATGAAATAGTAAATTGCGCCTAAAAGTATAAAATAATTTCCTTCGCCAAACAACCTATAACACTACAATTAATCATAACTTTTGAAGTCGGCGCAAAATTAAATAAAAATTGATAACTTTATTCAATACAAAAATCAAATCCTATTCAATATACACATCTCACATTGTCACCTGCAAAACGCAGCCGAAAACAACTTTGATTCAAGAAAACAAACAAGATTTCGTAAGCAGCAAAAGTTGGCGAAGATCCTGGTATCCGACGTCCTTGGTGAAAGAAAAATCGCAAAATGTTCTGGCAAACATATTTAATTTCTTTAGGATATCATGATTAGTTTGATAAGGTATATTAAGAAAGTAATCAAGAATATGAAACAATACATCGTACAATATATATTATGAAAATATACATCTTGCGTGCATGTTTTGATCGCCAAATCCAAAAGCCACCAAGTATGGTAGTTATCAAAGTTATACCAAATTTGCAAAGGAAACTCTAACTTCGTAGAAACATAAATACCGCCTTGTAAGGAATGTTCACTGTTCTATGTAGATGCTACTAATAAACCAATTGTATACAGTGATAAAATAATAAAGGAAACATGAAAATGGATCATTCGAGACAACAGCATTTGTTGCTACCGATCTAAAAACAGACCTTTAAAAACTAATTAAATTTTATTTAATTTTGCGCCGACTTCAAAAGTTATGATTAATTGTAGTGTTATAGGTTGTTTGGCGAAGGAAATTATTTTATACTTTTAGGCGCAATTTACTATTTCATTTCATTCCCATTTCTTGGAGTCGGTTCTATTTTTTTTACAAAAAGATTTTATTGAAATATTTGCTGCCTTTATGCATTTTCATGTTAAATTATTTTGTTTTATATCTCATTTTAAATGTTTTTGTGTTATAATGTATTAAGAGCTTTCTAAATATTACTTACATGTTATATATATATAAATACTTTTATTATTAGCCATATGATATATCATTAATATGTCTTATCCCTCCCTCATTCATTCTGCATGTATGTAGCAGTTTTCAAGGGGTTTTGCATGTTAGATACTTTCACTTCTGTTTTTAGCAGAATTAAGCTTTTTTGCAGATATAGTTTATCAACTTTTACCCCCTCCCCTTCGGATATGTATTTGTTACATCACTTATTAAAATAAAATTTTTACCTATCCTTGTCAGTGATTGAATACTAAAACAGATGTGGTAGTATTCTGGTAATTTACCTGATTTCATTTATTTGTTTCATTTTTAATACCAGATTCCAGTTTTTCTGGTAGTTAAATTCATAAAATAAGATTAAAATATCAATTTCATATGACTGTTAAACCTAATTAAGATTAATAGTTTTCATAATGAGAAAATCGGACCTCCCTACAATAAATTATGTGCTCTTTCCTCATATTAAAACTTTTTCTCACTAAAATTTAAAATACTTTTCATAAATTCACAATTACCCCTGACTAAAGCATAATCATATGTTCATTTTTTTTTTTTTATATAAATGTCTTGCCTTTGCATTTTACTTTTTTTTGTCATTCTGACTATCTTATCTCTGCATAAAGTTGTTAAAATGTGAAAATTTAATTCTTTCACTTTAGTTTACCTAATGTATTTTGTGTCATATGCATATCACCATATCAATGTTATTGTAATTGGTGTGGTATTAACATATGATAAATTAAATGGTAATAGTATATTAACTTCAGTCTTCAGCTTTGATTGAAGTTGCTGATGTTACCTACATTCTTATATTTGTTTGATTAACATAAGTTTATGTTTTAAATATACCTGTGTGCATGTATTTTGTATAATGTGTACATTTATTTTTATACTGTTTCATAAAAAATATGAATTTTATTAAATCAGGGTTGCCACACTACCTGGAAAACCCTGAAGAACCTGGAATAACCAGGAAATTTGAAAATTGACTATAAAAGTCAGAATATTTTAGCCAGAATCTGGAAAAGTCAGGGAATTTCCTACGATGATTGCCAAAAAACAGCAATTTTTCTGCCAACATAGGGTCATTTTTCCTGTTTTTTTTTCTCACCTTCTGCCATTTTTTTTTTTAAACATGACCTCTTAGAAAGACCCTGTGAAGGGCGATCTCTCTTTAGGTCAAAGTAATATGTAACTTTTGTGTTTTAAAATGGTACCATAATTATTTTGCCCTCAATACGCCAATGCTCAATATACGGTTAGACTGGAATTTTCTTAGAACATACCTGGAAAAGTTGGGGAGTTTCATTCTCCAATTTGAGTGGCAACCCTGTTAATTTTGCTACATGTATAAAGAAATAATACATTTACTTAATTTGGAAAAATACCTCTTTAATTCCAAATATTTTAAATTTTCAATTGAAAAATTGTTGGTGAATTAAGTGAATTTATTCTTATGCAATAAAGCATTGTTTATACATTTTTCTAGAAACTGTTTTAAATAATTAAGTATAAATGAATATATAGTAAAATTTTAATAAACATCTTTGATTTTTACACCGATGTCATTGATGATAGTTATACTATTAAAATCTGATTGTATGTGTGGGTGGCTATCTCCTCATGAACTGCAGTAGAAACAAAAATATGCAAAATAAGTCAAAGATTCCAAGTTTACCATGTAAATTAAATTATTTCAATTAGTTTAAAGATAGTTTTATTTAAAAAGATATAGTTGAAAGTTTTGTGATGGTTAGGACATATTAATTAGTTTTGTCATGATTTATATTTTTTATTATGTATTTAGATTTTTGAATAATTGTATTAAGATGTTAAATACTCTTGTTGTTATTGCTTGAAATACTATGTCATTTTATATTGTTTTGAAATTATTTATATTATATAGTAAAAAATGCACTGGAGGACTTAATGTTTACCTTTGAAAACAGTAAATTGGAAAAAATTATTTCGGATTAAAATAAGACCATGATGCTTCTGCTGCTTTGTTTATGCCTACTTTGTTCGCTTAATAAAGGATCTTTTTTTTTTTTTTTAATCTGAAACAATAATTTCAGATTTTATTTATTTACTAGCACTCTTCGCTGGGCACTATACTTAACTGAGCTGTCAAAATCCCATATCATTATTAATAACCTAAGTTAAAGTTCTCTATGTGTTTGGTAGAGGTTGTTACCGCTTGCAACGTGAGGAGTCCGGGTCCCCACTGCCGTCGGCAGCAACTCACTTGCTTCTACTTCCCCTTTCCCAGCGGGTAAGTTCAAAGTTTTTGCAAAATCCTGCATATCCCATAGATTTCCCAAGACAAATTTAACGCTTAAAGGGGGGGGGGGAGTGTTCCTTGAATTTGCTCCTTCGTAACCCCCACCCCCCAAAAAAAAATCGAAAATCACAGGGGGGGGGTGGGGTGAAACGAAAATGTGTTTTTGAAAATATCCTAAATCATGGCTGTTTTCAATACCTTTGTACCATTTTTAGTAGAGCTCCATTCAAAAATCCGTAACTTCTGAAATTTCCCCCTGAAAAACTATTTTTCCCCTCCCTCCTGTAAGAATCAAGAATTCTAAAATCATACTTAATCTTTTATTTATACTCGAGTCTAGTCTTCTCATGTGCAATTTCTTCACCGTGAAGTAATTTGGGGCCGAGTTATACTTACAAATGTTTTTTGCTTCCTGCCTCCCAGGGAGAAATGGTGGGGGGTGGAATTTCAATAAATCCCTTTACTTTAAGGGTCGGTACATATAAACAATTCAAGCACCAAACTTTGTGACCGCAGCTCTCATAAATTTCCCAGGACAAATTTAGCACTAAAAGGGATGTCTCGAATTTGCCCTTCGTAACACATACCCCTCTCTCCCCCAAAATAAATGGCAGATCGCAAAAAACCAAAAAATGTGTTTTGGGAAATATCTTAAGGAAGTTGCATAGATTTTTTCAACATCTTTGTTTCATATTTGAAGAGTTTTACTCAAAAGTCTGGTATTTGCAAAATTTCTGCCAAAAATCATTTTTTTCCTTCCCTCCCCTTAAAAATCGAAAATTCCTAAATTGCAGAAAATGTTTTATTTGTACTTATGTCTAGTCTCCCCATGTACAATTTCTTTACTGTGAAATAATGTGGAGCTGAGTTATGCTTACAAACATGTTTTTGACTTTTGTCCCCCAGGGGGCGAACAGATGGAAGATTTGAAAAAGTTGAGAGATATAATTTTAAGTTGGGTAAAGATTTAAATTCCTGCCAAATGCTGTTGAATTTCGTCCAGCCGTTAAGTGATACCCTGACAAAAATAGCGTTACAGACATACAGACACGATGACACACAAACACACAGACAGAAAAAATTTTCTGAAGTCATTTTTGGCTTTTATGGTGTGTGAAACATGAAGATATCGCAAAATTTTTTGATTCTGACAAATTTACAGACAAAAGTCTGATTTTATTAATATAGATTTTATTTTTTCAATTTATGGTGTTTTTAGAAATTTTTCCATGTTTTATTTGTGTTATACTCATTTAAATTTTAATGCATGTTTAAAATTTCTTGTCTCTAGAAATGTAAATAAATCAAGAAAAAACAAAGAGGAAGCTATTGAAAAGAACAAATCTTTAGAAGAGAATGCAAATGTAAACTCTGAAAATATTGATGCTCAAAACGATGGGAAAAAGAAGAAAAAGAAAAGAAAATCTTCTGAAGTTAGTTCTTCTAATATCAATGCTTGTGAAAATGAGAAGTAAGTTAGCAATTATTTATGTTCTGTAACATTTAAAAGTTTACAGGAATTTCTATTTTTTATAGACTTGTCAAATCTCTTGATTTTGGCAGGGTGTTATTATTATTTATTTATTTATTTATTTTTTTGCCTACAATTTCTGACTTGAAATTGTCGACTACACAAGGAATCAGGCTTGCTGTCTGGAACATCTCTTTATTTAATATCCATTTCAAGGCTTGGGGTTCGAGAAGGCAATGGAGACCGACGGGGTATCATGTGTGGCCCCCCCACTGCAGATAGCAGACTTTGCAGATGACCTCGCACGTTAACTTTTGTATCTGATGGCATAGCTTTTTTAGATTATTACTGGCAGAGGATAACTATGGAAGATCGCTTAATTTTGGCGAGTTTCATCTTTTATAGTCATAATCTTGGCCTATTTCTGGCATAATATTAATCTCCTCCCTATTTCTTTATTGGTTACATTATTTAACGATGCAATGCTTCTTTGTGTCCTATTGGCCAATAATTTTGTGCGGCCTAGACAAGGTGGCTCCCCCAAATCGCCAAGTCATAAGCAACAATATTTATAGCTATTTCATCTGACATAAGTAATGAAACCCTAATTTTCAGCAATTATTACCCAGTTTCAGTCATAAATCTTAAATCTCATCTCTCAACATTATTTAACTTATTTATGGAATATTTCAGCCATCAAAATGCTCATTCAATTTAAATTATTAACTTGTTTATTCATTTTCAGATGATCACGATTACGAATTTCCATTTTTTATTTTTTATACATTTAAAGTAACTTACTGCTTAATATGAGATTTCCAATAATTCACTTTGCAATATTTATTTAAAATATGAAAATATTAATTTAACTTTAATTCTTACCTCTTTTTTTATTTTATTAATATATATATATTGGCTTCTACTATGCTTAATAGATCATCTTTATTATATATATATATATATATATATATATGTATGTATGTATGTATGTATGCAACTCTTGCTAAGAAAATCTCCGGTCTCCACTGGGCCTCATGGCCCACAGAGAATTGACACCCGTCGATGCTGTTGCGTAACTGTCTGAAACTAGAGCGAATATCCACTCAGGGTGTCTACATTCAAATACTTTTTGGTATGCTTTTAATATTATCTTCTAAGATTTTGTAGTTTAAATTGTTTTTTAAGCTCAGAAATATCAAAAATCTGATATATTTTCTTTCACGATGGTTTATCATTGTCACTTAAATGTGATTAAACGAGTGCTAATTGAATTTATATCTCTCAATTTTTTTTACTTTCAGCAAATTTTCGATTTTAATTTAAAATAGAGCAAAATGTCAAACTAAAATTTATTTTATATGGTATCTCATACAACTCAAAATTAATTGGTTGTAGAATTTCATAAATTTATATTAGGGACTGTTATAACATCTTGTTCAGGATGACGACAATTAAGGAAAACAGGGAAATAATGGAAAAATCAGGGAACTTTATCAATCTGGAAATATCAGTGAAAAATCAGTGACTTTTGAAAAAAATCTCAAGAATATTGGAACTTTTTACTTTTGCCTTCCCAACACGACTGAAAGATCGCCAAACAGACAGTGGCGGATTTAGAAGGGGGGGGGGGGGCTAGGGGGCTGAAGCCCCCCCCCCCCCCAAAACACTGTCATTCATAATTGAATTTAACAATTGTAAATTTTTTATTGGTCTAGAATAACACTTTGAAAAATCTTAGCCCCCCCCCCCTCCCCCAGAATTAATATATTCGCCAGATAAATTGAAGATCATTTTTTTTTCTTTTATTCACCAAGGACAAAAGATACCAAATCAGCTTCGGAATTTTTTTTATTTATTTTATTTTATTTTTATTTTTTATTTATTATTATTTTTTTTTTTGGGGGGGGGGAGGTGGCAAAGACTTGATTTTACATCAATGGCCTTCATATATCACGGATATATGAGAATGGAGCATAAAAAAACATATAAAAATGAGATTACAAAAGAAAAACACAGTATAAACCTCATAAAAATAACAATAACAATAATTTTGGGAAATGTTTTTATGCATTTCCCTTTCCATTTTACACTTTTGTTCAGTTCTTTCATTGATTTCAAAATTCTATAAACACTACTTCAACCTGAGCAATGACGGGTAGACCTGCTTGTAGTTCGTAAAGAAGTGGATGGGTTCTAGTCGACTAATGTAAATATATTATGAATAGTTTCAAAACTGTTACTCATCCCACAGAAATCAATAATCAATGAATATTCGTGAAACAATCAAATAAAATAATCATTGATATCACAGGAAGTCAAGTAAATATTTATGAATACCAGGGTTGGAAAAAACCCAGCCCAGTGGTTTTTTTCGGGTTTTATCAGGGTTTTATTGGGTTTAATCAGTGCTTTTTTCAGAGTATTTTTTGTTTTAATCTGAGAAATCAGGAATATTTTCTTTTTTCCTTTTTTTAAACATTGAATGTATCATGCATGAGTCAATTTAAAAAATTAAATGTTCATTATTCATTAAAATCAAAATTTTAAAAATTTAATTTTAAAATTTTTAGTCTTTATTATTAAGTTATATAGAAAATTTTTAAAACTAAATAATTGTAGGTAAATATTCAAAAATTCTGTTTATCACCCCTTTACAACAGAAAACGATTTAAATAACTATTTAGTGTTGCTTTATTAAATTTTTCACATTTAATAGATTTTTATAAAATATTTTTAATTATCGTCCCTCTACATTACTTAACAAGTTTTCAGAAATGTTTTAAAATTTGATTTTTATTTATTTATATTTTACATTCCTCGAGTCACATAGCTTTCTTTACATTGACAAACCTCTGTTTTTTCTTGCTTTTACATACATATACGTGTATGTAAATATATAATAATGATGATCTATTAAGCATAGTAGAAGCCAAGCAACAGATACAAGACCACTGAAACACCAATGACCAACAAGATTAAAAATTTCTTTGAGAAGTTCAGAAAAATGAAAACATTTTTCTCAGGGGATGAAATACACAAATTTAAAGAATCCAGATTTACTAATTAACAGCCTGGAAAACAAACAAATCAATAAACCAACACAACAAATTCCAACTTAAAACTATAAACATTATCAAAACTTATGAAAAAACAATTTAAGAAACTCAAGAAAGGAAGGAAGGAGGCAGGCGGCAAGACTTGTGACTTGCCTGTGGGGTTAAACTAGTTTCACTCCGGCAACACTTCCCCAGCCTGCTAACATCAGAATAGGAGTCATATGGATTTAAAAAAGCAAAATTTCAAAGCAGATGAACAACAATGAAACAACGAAGCAACAATGAAATTCACTGATTGATTACAATGTGTTTAACAGCATGACTAGAATTTTAAGAATAGTTGACAACTCAAAAAAGAAGAAACTGAAATTCCAATGGAAAAAGAAAGTTTTATCTTTTTCTTGTGTTTTAATAAAATAATTTAAAAAATTTTTCATGGGAAATTTTTCAGGATTTTTTTTCTACAAAGCAGTTTGAGAACCTCAGATACTTCTGAAAAGTCTTTGTTCATGTTGTAATAATGTATATAATATTTGTTTTATATTTATATGTCTATTTTAAGTTAGATAAAAATGTGATTTTAAATAAGTATTTTGAAAAAACCCACTTGGGTTTTTTCATGTGGGTTTTATTGAAAAAAACCCACCTGAGTTTTTTTCGGGTCGGGCAAAATCAAGCCAACCCCGATGAATACACCATAGAGTCAGGGCCGGCTCTAACGTTTTTGCCGCCGTAGGCAAACTTCAAAAGTGCCGCCCCCCCAAACTTTAAAACTTAATATATATATCTATATTAATAAAATCAGAGTTTTGTCTGTAAATTTGTCGGAATCGAAAAATTTTGCGATATCTTCACGTTTCACACCACATGAAAGCCGAAAATGACTTCAGAAAATTTTGCCTGTGTGTGTGTGTGTGTGTGTGTGTCATCGTGTCCGTATGTCGCTTTTTTTGTCCGGGCATCACTTGAGAACGGCTGGACAGAATTCAACGGCGCTTGGCAGGAATTTAGGTCTTCACCCAACTTAAAATTATATCTATCAACTTTTCAGTAATTCTCCCCCGTTCCCCCCTAGGGGGTAAAAGACTAAAACACGTTTGTCCGGGCATCACTCGAGAACGGCTGGACGGAATTCAACGTCGCTTGGCAGAAACTTAGGTCTTCACCCAACTTGAAATTATATCTATAGAAATTTTCAAAATTATGATTAGTGTTTAAATTGTGGGTAAAAAACGCCTGCGCATGCGCCATAAATATTTTTTCACTAAAATGCTTTGAATGGAAAAATAAAATATAAAAATAATTTTTTAAGTTAAAGACTTTTGTATTCGCGTGATTCGCACTACAAATTATGAAAAGATTGAAATGAAGTGTTGCCATCTAATTTTCATACTTTAGTTAATTTTAAAAAATCTAATTGTCGTATCGAAAAACTGTTTACACCCCAGGATTCAGAAAAATCACCTCTTTCATTTGGTACTGAATTTGTAACAATAAGTATGATATTTCTAATTTATTTTTCATTTTATCCGTTTTTCCGTTGCCACTTAAATTTCATACTTTAGTTATTTTTTAAAAATTTAATTGTCGCATCGAAAAACTGTTTGAACCACTGGATTCAGCAAAATTGCCCTTTTCATTCGGTATCAAATTTATAAATATAGGTCTGATATTTCTAATTTATTTTACCCTTTTTCCGTTTTCAACCCAGATTCGATATGGAACAGCTTTAGTATTGGATCCCTTTGGCAAAATTTGAAATTCGGAACTGAAGTAGCTCGGACGTTTCTCGCCAAGATCTTTAATTGCACAATTGAGATAGCCAATTCAGTTCATCGCAGAAATGGCTTAAAATATTTAAAGTCACCAAAGGGTTCCCATACTAAAGCTGTGCGTTTTGTATTTATTTATTTACAATATTTTCTATTAAAGACTTCTGTGGTCACGAAATTTGGTGCGTAAATTGTTTGTTTGCATCCGGCACTTATTGTAACTGGATTTCCCGAAATTCGAAATTCCCCCCCCCCCCCACACACACACACACACCTTCTCGGAGTCGGAGGGCAATAAACGGTATAACTTTAGTATAACCCCACAGCTGAATTTGCCGATTTTTCTTTGGCGCCGTTTTGAAGGATAACGATGTCGTTCTGGACTGTTTGCGATATAATATGCAGCCTAATATGTTGTTTATTTTGGATTTTTGATCTTATGATTTAGATTATGATTTTATGATTTAGATTATGATTTTATCATTTATCATATATGATTTATGATTTAGCCATAAGCGCCAACAAAAAAAAATCGCCAAATATCGTTGTGGGGTTATACTGAAGTTGTTCCCAATAAACATGTGTAAAAACATGTTCTTCCGTTTGAATTCGCTTTGAATTATCTTAGAATGGCGAATTTTTGTGCGCGGATATTGATTAAGTGTACGCATTATGTACATTAGTGGGATTTTGCAAAACTTTGAACTCATCCGCTGAGGAAGAGGAAGTAAGAAGTGTGTTCCGAAGGCAGTGGGGACCCAGACTGGATATTGATTAAGTGTACGCATTATGTACATTAGTGTGATTTTGCAAAACTTCGAACTCACCGCTGAGGAAGGGGAAGTAAAAAGTGAGTAAGTTGTGCCGAAGACAGTGGAGACCCAGAGTCCTTAATTTGCGAGCGTGAAAACCTCTACCAATCACAGCGAGAACTTAGGTTATTAATAAAGATATGGTATTTTGAGACTTCATTTAAGTTTAATGTCCAGCGAAGCGGGCAAAGCCTGCTAGTATATATATATAATCATAAAAACGGTTTAATAGAATTGAGCTAAGCAAATAATACTCATATAATATTTACTACTATTTCTTTTTTCTTTTCTTTCCTTTTTTAAGTTAAAAACACAAAATCTTTGGAACTAATACTAGTACAGACAATATTTTCTAAACAGCAAAAAATAAAGAATGCTAGTACAATATACAAAATTTAAACCTAAATAAAATAATCTCTTTCGAACCTTTTTTCCTGCAAATCTCTAATAACTTCTTGTATATCTAATTTGCTACTCAATTCATGTTCAATGGCCAACATTGCTAACCCATTGAGACGATTTTGACTAGACATGGTTTTAAAGTATTTTCCCCAAATTCTTATGTACTTACTGTCATTCACTACGGTATGTTTGTGAATCTCAAGCTAATAAAAAATGCGCCTCAATTATAAGGTAAATATAAGCTATTTCATTTGTCTCTCCGTGACTGAGGTAGTTAGAGCGCCATGTTAGTAACGTGGTGGTTGAGCGTTCGATTCCTTGAAGGTCCGGAGTGTAAAATTTTGCAGATAATTAGTAGAAAAGATGTCAATTGCTAAAATAAAATTTTTCGTTGACAACACAGTATCCGAAGAACTTTTTCAGAGTTTTTGAAGAAGCCTTTTTTTATGTTCGAATGCTGAAATTTAAGGCAAAAATTTAGTATTCATACATAAAAATGTTTTATAAAAATTAACTCGTCGGTAAATTCACAAAGTAGTACACAAACATATTTAAAATGTTTTTTTTTTTTTAATTAAAAATTTTAAATTAAAAAAATTGTTTGCAGGGAGCAACATTGTATGCATATTTTACCATGTTTAAATTAGCCTCGATTCTTGTTTGTTTGTTTGTCCAGTACAAATCTTGCAATCTATTTTTAACTAACTTCCCGACTAGCTAGACATTTGAAACTTTCAGGATAGCTCAAAACACAGTGACAATATACTTTTTCAATACTTTTAGTCAACTGTTTCAGGTCTCTACTGCCTTCAGCAGAGTTTATATGATTCGATAGAAAATTTATTTAACTAACTTCCCGACTATCTAGACATTTGAAACTTTAAGAATAGTTCAGAACACGGTGAAAATGCATTTTTTAAATATTTTTAACCAACTGCTTCGGGTTCCTGCTGCCTTCGACAGCGTTACCAGTACAAATCTTGCAATCGATTCTTCGCTAACATCCCGACTAGCTAGACATTTAAAACTTTCAGGATAGCTCAGAACACGGTGATAATACTTTTTTTAATACTTTTAGTCGACTGTTTCAGGTCCCTACTGCCTTCGGCAGTGTTTATATAATTTAACAGAAAATTTATTTAACTAATTTCCCGACTAGCTAGACATTTGAAACTTTCAGAATAGTTCAGAACACGGTGAATATGAATTTTTTTTTAATACTTTTAGCCAACTGTTTCGAGTTCCTGCTGCCTTCGGCAGCGTTGCTAGTACAAAGCTTGCAATCGATTTTTCACTAACTTCCTGACTAGCTAGACTTTTGAAACTTTCCGGATAGCTCAGAACACGGTGACAACACATTTTTTTTTAACACTTTTAGTCAACTGTTTCAGGCTCCTACTGCATTCGGCTGCGTTTATATGATTCAACAGAAAATTTATTTAACTAACTTCCCGACTAGCTAGGAAATAGTTCAGAATACGGTGAAAATGCATTTTAAAAGTATTTTTAATAAATTGCTTCGGGACCCTGCTATCTTCGGCAGCGTTACCAGTACAAAGTTTGCAATCAATTTTTAACTAACTTCCTGGCTAGATACTTGAAATTTTTATAATAGCTCAAAACACGATAGCAATAATTTTTTTAATGCTTTTATTAAATTGCTCCGGGTTCCCGCTGCCTTCGGTAGCGTTTATATGATTCAATAAAAAATTTAAAACATGGTATATAAAAAGTTCTTTTTATCTTGTAATTATTTATAATTAAAAAACAATTATGCAGTTATTTACAAAAGAAAAAAAAAAAAAAAAAAAAAAAAAAAAGAAAGAAAAAAGAAAAGTTTTATGCATATTTACGTTTGTAATGACCGATAGATGGCACAACTAGAGCAATAACTAATGGCCAATCATAGCAATGCATCGGTCAATGGATCAAATGCCTCCGAAAATTTTTTTGAACCTCGGTCAGGCGTGTATCGAATCTTTGACTGCCTTACCGCCTAGACTTTCATGGTTTATAAAAGAGTAAAAATTCTTTTCCGCTGATATTTATCATTTCACCTCAATACAAAAAATTTTTGCAAAATCGTAACTTTGAAAATATTTGTGTGATATGATACGTTAAAATTTGGCTTTTAAAAGTTTTTTAAGTAAATTATTTTATCATTTTTAGTTTAGAAAAAGATCTTTCTCCGTTAGCAAAAGTTATGGGCAAGGTTAACGAAAATTTTAAAGCAATGCTTAAATTCGGCCCAGTGTTAAGGAAGGTAATGAATTTAAGGCCGCCAACTGGACATTCTTTTTTTTTTCAAAAGTAAAGAAAATAAAGTATATTTTACCAGCCAATTTTAAAATGTTAAGATCAGAAGAATCACCATCTGTTAAGTCGTTTCCCAGATCTTTACAGTGTGTTAGTAATTCCTTTTTGCACATGTATTTAAGTTTGTGGACATTGCATAAAAATTCAAAAGAATGATTATGATTATTCAATAAATTTAATGTCGGCTTCAGTGCACTGATCGCCTGATCGCTGAAAAGAAAAAAAAATCTATTTTATATTTCTCTTTTGAATTTTCTGTAGATTCGTCTACACTTTCATAAGAAAAATTTCGTTTTTAAGTTTGAACATGATGGCGTGATGTAGTCAATTCAAAGTTTTTTTTTTCTACGTTTTTTAAACTGGCTAATTTTTCAGCTTCTATGATAAAGTTTCAACTGATCTTAATTCTTAAAATAATAATAATAATAATAATAATAATAATAATAATAATAATGAGCTATTAATAAATCAGTAGCTTGGTATAAATCAAAAACTCTTGTTTCACGTAGCTTACTTAAGCGGATTAATATGATTCAAAATTTTGTACCAAATGACGATCAAACATATACAAAAACTTTGTTTTATTGTACAGTCCGCAGCAAAGTTATTGAAGCAGAAATCCACATTTTTCATATATATATATATATATATATATATATATACACATTTTTTAGTTTGATCGCTTCTTTTTATTATCAACTTCTTTTTTTATAAACAGTATAAGATTAAGATCATCACTCGACAAATATTTACTTAATAAAACAGTATTATGTGCGCATCATTTAAGTAGGAATTATTGCTAGTGCTTCAATAATTTTGCTGCCGGCTGTAATCAATAAATAACTGCCTCATTTTGAATCATATTATCTATCTCTACATTTTTATAAATGCTTAATAAAGCATCATGAATGTTTTCTATTTTAAGAATTAAAGATATTAGGGAATCTATACAACTTTTCCAACTTTGCAGTCATTCATTAACTACTAAGTTTAATAAATGGCTGCTGCAATGTACGTGAAATGCTCTGAAATTTCAAGTTTTGATTGTACTCCGAATTTGTCGCCTCTCATATCTGAGCAATATTCATAACCTTGACCTCTCATATTTTCTAATTTTGACCCATTTTTTTTCCCAACTCTTATAATAAAACTTTAGGCAGTTCCTTAAGGGCGTATCAGATTCAGAAACTTTAGAAACAACCAATTTTTGAGCCGACTTTAGCGCCGATTTTTCCTCGACGAAAACACCGTAGAGGTTACAATAGTCGGGTGAAAAGTTGGATGAAAGAAGACTAACTTCTGACGCTTATCACTTTTCTTGGCGCGAATAAAATACTCAATGATTAGCGTTAAAATTCCCTTTCATTTGTGTAAAATATCGCATTATTATTTCTATTTTGATCTTTCTTACAACTATTGTCATAACGCCATACGGAAATAAAAACGATTAATTGAAAATTCTTATCATTTAACGGTAAAATAAACGTGCTTAACGATAATATTTCTTCTTCAAATCTCCACTTGAAGCGATTCCCGTGTTCTGCCATCTTGGAAATATGACGTATCAAAATAGCGCATCCTGATTGGACGAATCCGAGGAGAAATTGAGTATACGGACAATTTTATCAAGACAGCTCTGAAAAAGTTGGGCAACTTCGGTCTGCGCTATCACACTGGGAGTAGAGACAATATTTTCCGAAAAATCGGCGCTAATCAGTGGTTGGCTCTAAAATCGCCTGTAAAGTCGTCGAGTCTGATACGCCCTTTACCAGTAGATCTTTCAACAAGAAGAAAACCTTAAAAATGTTCATTCAATTTGCATTGAAGTTCTGACTGGCCAATGGAAACATATCTTAATCAAAAATTTATCTCTCCCCCCCTCCCCCGCAACCTTTCCTGCACCATCCAATGAATCTGATGGACGTTATTGCATAAATAAAACGTTGTTTTAAATCTGACATCACTGTTGCCAATTCAAACTCAAATTTTGCAGTGCTTTTACGGACAACACAAAATGTCCCTATCGTATGGCTAAGGATGTCCCAGGACGTTCTTTCAAACTTAGGATATACTGATAATGTCCTGGGGAAAAAGGGTATACCTCCAAATATTTCCTACATGCTGAAGAACACTGCTAAAAGTCCCTACAATAGGCAAACTTTTGACTTTCTTTAATTAGAGGGCAAAAAGTGCTTGTTGAATCAGCGAGTGTGCATTTTTCCTTTCGCATCGCGGCTGTGTATACAAAACATACTGTACAGAACTTACAAGTTTGTCTATTTTTGTCTGAATTTCAAATTATAGGAATGGGCATAGAAGCCAGTAAATTCTTATGGTATTTATTTACTTGTTTATTTATTTACTTATTTTTTCTATGTATTTATTTTCTACATTCAATAATCGAAGTATTTTAATTTATTTTTTGTAGTTCAGCTGATTTTGCCGCCCCTAAATTTTGCCGCCATAGGCAGTTGCCTACCTTGCCTACCGCCTAGAGCCGGCCCTGCATAGAGTAGAAATTTAACTGATTTAGGAACAATTATTCTTTAATACACAGTCTCTCAGAGATGACTACTCAGCTTAATGTCTGAACACAAACTTTGAGGGTTATTTTTCACTCTTTATAGTTTTGATCCTTATTTAGCAGACTTACCAGGTAGTTCTTTGGTAAATCAGTTCTTACCAGTGAATAATTCTGGAAAATTTTAGAACTCAACATCTATTGAAGATAGAACTTCTAGTCTTTGTCATCATTAAACTAACAACTTTCACCAAATTTATTTGACAAATTTGTTGCCAAGATTCAAATTTATGGAAGTGAAAAGATTGTTTTCTGTTTCCACTTTAACTGTAAATCTACTTTTTCTGCAGCATCACATTTGATGTGATCAAATTTGAATAAAAAACTGCTGCAAAATCCATTTTTCATACTAGCAATTAATTTCAGACGTCTACGTGTCCATCTTCAGATCTAAGTACTTTTACAACGTCGTTCTTCACGAGGAAACTTCATTGTTTACGTCGTTGGGGAATCTTGACGTAAACAACGAAGTTTCCTCGTGAAGAACGACGTTGTAAAAGTACTTAGCTCTGAAGATGGACACGTAGATGTCTGAAATGAAAAAAGGATTTTGTAAGGTATTGAAAGTTTGGTATAATCAAATAATCCTTTTCTTTAAAATAAATTTTAAAAATTGCTGTTTAACATTGCCAGAATCTGAAAACCTTTCATCAATTTGAAACGGAAAGCTCTTTTGGTATAATGCATCATTTCTCACCACTATTTTTTTTAATAAAAGAATAAAGAAAGTTATCCTTACTCCAGTAAATTCCAATAAAGTCTGATCTGTGCATTTGTCATTGAGAGATTTTGCAATAAACTACTGTTTCTAGACAAGAGATTTTTGTGCTCTGCAGTGTATATAATGCTATTATCGTGACTTGTAGCATGTGTAATAGATTATTTGGCTTGTATTGCAAATAACTATCTAATAAAGTGCATTCATTGATTGGCACCTGCTTGTTTATTTATGAACCACTTACCTTATACAAAAATGTCATTGTTTTCATAATAATATAGTTAATTAAATGGGCATACAAAAAAGGTCATCTCATGCCCACATGAGATTTCTTGTATGAAATGTGTCAGCATCTAAATGCTCAATTTCGAATATTTTATTTTATTTTTTATTTGTTTGTCTTTGGTTTTATTAATTTATAAAAGTTATTTTGTAACACAAATGGTTAATTAGCATGAATTTATTTATTTTAATAAAATTAAACATAATTTAAAATGAGATAAAAGATACAAAAATATAAAACTTTAAAAATACATTTTAATTAAAAACATTAAAACACAAGACAGACGTTTCGGCTAGAACACTATTTAATCTTGCTATGATGTATTATGAATTTTTGTAAATGTTGTTTGTGCTTGTATGTTTGACAGTGAGGAGGGCTAGTGTTCTAGCCGAAACGCCTGTCTTGTGTTTTAATGTTTTTAATTAAAATGTATTTTTAAAGTTTTAAATTTTTGTATCTTTTATCTCATTTTAAATGTTACATTGGTTTTAATTTATTTATTTGTTAGAAGTATGAGTAACTTAGAAGTATCAACTGAGGATGCTGTAGCAGATGAATCTTTAGAAAAAAGAAAATGTGTAAATCTGAATGAAGATATGGACTCTGAAGTGAAAAGAGAGAAGCATAAAAAGAAAAAGAAAAGTAAATCCTCTGAAATTAACTGTGTCAATCTTGGTGACTCTAGTGAAAATGAAATGTAAGTTAATAATTTATGTGTACCATTATATCACTGAATTTTGATTTTTTTTTTTTTTTTTTTTTTTTTTTTTAATAGTCATAAAATAGTCAGACTACTTCTAATATTTATTTGAATATTGAAATACTTTTAATCTCTTAAATGTTGTAATTTATCTATCTATAAAGAAAAATTAGTCATCATGATAACTTCTGAGAAACTGAATAAATTCAAATCAATGTTGACCTAGTAGCAGAAACAGTGCAGCATGGCATCAATCACTGCAGATTGATTAAAGCTCTGCAGATCAATTTAACAGCTAAAGACAGAAATGTTTAGGCTTAAAAATATACATATAATTTGTATTATGTTTTTAGATTACTGTATTTGTTATATAGTTTTAATTTATTTTCTTTTGCGTCACTCGAGACATTGCCGTTGCCTCATGATTTTTACATATTTTATGAATTGCTGTTACTTCTAGTGACATCAAACTTGGTTCAGCATTCATGGTTTGCAGATAAATTTTATTTTGCTGCAGATAGTTTCAGAAAATTCAGCTACTGGGAATGTTGGACAGTGGATTTATCTGGAATGAGTTAGTTTGCTGACTAACTTGATTCACCATTTGGCTTCCAAGTGGCAACAACTTAAAAATTCGAAACTCATATTTAAAAATGAATAGAATTATTAACTGATTTGCGTAAAACTTGATATGTACAGTCGGGGGAAAAAAAAAACGCAGCACTTGATGGTATTTCGTTATTAATTGGCTTAGAAAAACTTAATAGACACCATTCAACAGGAAATGAAATGCACTTTCTGAAAATGTCGTCGAATTTTGAATTGGGGGTCATCTACATATTAAAATTAGTGCCAACTTTGATTTTTTGAATGGTAACACCCAATTTTGACTTCATATTCAAATTTCTGAGAGTCTGGCAGTGCGGAAAGTATACTGTTTGTATACTTTATCTTTAGTATTCATAGAGTTATGGTCAAAAATGTGTTAGGGGGCTATCTCTAAATATAGAAAAATAAAATTAAGATCCTACAAGAACTAGACAAAATTATACTGTTTCACACCAGAAATATTTCAAGAAAAAAAGAGTTATAAAAAGAAATAAAAATATTAACACCTTTGCAGTATCTTAATTATCATGAATTTAGTTTTTTGGATATGTATATACTTAGTACTTTTTTAGATAATTTTAGGTATGTTTAAATACATTACACTTACGATTGGTCAGACAATACTTTTTATAAAAGTGCAATATTTTTCAATTAGAAAGTATCTATCATGGATATATTGATCACCAATAAAGCTTAAATTTTCTTTCGTACGTGTAACATAATATACAAACTGAAATAATATAGCTATATATATATATACAACAACGCATAAACTAAATCTTTTCGGATAAATTATTGTAAGGTTTCATAAAGTAAATATTAAACAATTTTAATAGCACTTACCAGTTTTGGGTCAGTTGAACTCTTTGGAACTGTACGATTTGTTTTATAATTTCTATGAAAATATAATTTCTTAATTAACGCTTTCGCGACTGCTGACGTAGATTCACATCATTTGAAAATCTGTGACAATGCCAGTGGGCGTTTCTTTCGTAATTTGTGTGTTACTTATTTCTTAAGCATGTACCCAGTGTTCATATTTTTGCAATAAAATATACTATGGATAGAAATATATTAATTAGAAATAATATAGTTATAATGTATATCCATCTGTAATATAATTGTGGTACAGAAAATTTGTTTTGAAATATTTTATTTTGAGAGTATTTCAAACAGTAAACCCCGCCTATTTAGGTAAGTTTTTTCTTCTAGTGTTCGTTTAAAGGATTCTAAATTTATCACCAGTAATCGATGAAGTAAATACCACTTGTGTATATTTTTGCCAATGTAAAATAAGGGGTTTAATACGAATACTCAAAGTCACATTCACTTTTCGTTTCTGTATTGCTTTGTTTTGAAGAGCGATAAAAGGCGGGGCTTTAGAAAACAGGAATTTTTTATACTAACACAAATGTCTAAAAATCAACATTTTTGTTTCATTTCTTTGCATTTGACGTTGTTGTTATATAATTTGACCCTTAAATAAAAAATAAAAATATTTTGTTCAATTTTCTCTGTTATTTTTTAAGATTTGCTTCGTTATCTCATTCAAAATTTTTTAAGAGGCGGCCCTCTAAACCACTCCAAAAGAAAGATTTATTTATATCTCGAAAACTAATAACTGAAATGAGCTGCAAATTTGCAAACCCATATTTTCCAGCATTAGGATTCATTTTATGTAAAAATTAATATAGGTCATAATTCATAATTTTTATGAATATGAATTTATTAATATTTTTCAGAATTAAAAATATTTTTCAGAATCAAAATTAATGATGGATTATGTTTGGGTTTCTTCACTGTATCTCGTAAAAAAAGAATGATATCGATCAAGTTATTTTTTGTGAAGATATTAATAAAAGTTTGAAATATGAATTTAACATTAGCACCTTCAAACTTTGAACGCTTATAACTCTGTGAAAAAATAAGCAAAATATACAACCAATGTACTTTTTCACATTGTTGCGATCCCAGGAATTCAAATTTAAAATAAAAATGGGGCATTACCATTGAAAAAATCAAAGTTGGTGCGCGTTTTAATATGTAGACGACCCCCAATTTAAAATTTCCATTCGTTTTCTGAATCTACTCTCAATTCCCCGTCGAATGATACCTATTACATTTTTGTGCATTGAAAATCAACGGAGTTACATAGAGTGCTGTGTTTTTTTCCCCCCTACTGTACATAGCTTATATCAAGGTCTCAATCAAATTTATATCAATTTAATCTACCACCATGTTTTAAATTCACAGCCATTTCAAAATTTCAAGCTGAGGCTCAGATAGAAAACATATTTATGAATAATATTGAAGTCTCAACCAAGTTTGTTAATAAATAATATCTTCCATTTTGTTTCTATAAGATGGACAACTAGAAAAGGATAATAATAAAAAAATATATAAAAAAATCTACCTACTCTTCCAGTAAGCTGAAAGGACTTGTTTTCTTTTTATAAAATAATAAAATTTTTATAGCTCAGTAACCTATTCAAATTTTATATCAGTTAATCCACTTAAAAAAAAAAAACTGTTTTGAGTTCCAGCAATTATTTAGAACTCTATAAATATGAAGAGTAGTCAATCCAAGCAAAAATTGGGGTTCTTTTACTGCCCCTTAACAAAATTCAAATCCATAAAAAAAAGGACCTTTTACAAAATTAAAATCCATATAATAGGCCCCCTTCATAAAATTTAAATTAAAAAAATAATAATAATAATAAAGCCTGCACAAGATTTTGTTTCATAAAAATGACCCTTTTATAAAAATTTCCCATATTCTCAGTATTATTCTTTAATTAAAACCCATATTTGGTTAAATGAAACTGTACTAATGTGATATTAAACATTATGTAGAATGACTGTTAAATGGAAGGTTTTACAGTTTTTTTTTTTTTTTTTTTTCCCTACAGATTTAGATAAAAAAATTCACAAAAATGAGCCCCAAAAAAATTCACCAAATGGACCACAGAAATGGGAACTTTTTCAGTAAAAGAAAAACTATAAAGTTGTAA
Organism: Salticus scenicus; assembly: GCA_963930645.1. Classification (NCBI taxonomy): domain Eukaryota; kingdom Metazoa; phylum Arthropoda; class Arachnida; order Araneae; family Salticidae; genus Salticus; species Salticus scenicus. The sequence goes on from OZ005662.1 coordinate 5,526,311, forward strand.
CACAACAATCAAAAGTATACATAAACAGATACAGTGCAACCACGTTTCCTATGCCTAGCAGTGAGGACGAGTTCAAAATCTTTGAGGAGTGAAAAGTTGACTGACAGGTTGGAATTTAGTATACATCCAATCATTTGGTTTGTGGTGTTCCCTTATCGTTTATTTTCTCTCAACGAAAAAGTTATATCCCCTATTTTAACAGTGGGCTCGTTGAGTCAGCACATGCGCAGAGGCTTCCATGGTTGCAAGAAACGTTGTAAAAGATTACACATGTAAATTATGTAACAACTCTGATGTTTTTTGTTTTTTTTTTCTTCTCAACAAAATGACAACTACATTTCTCCCATGTATATTTTGCAGTTTTTTTCTTAGAAAAAAGATATATAAAGTGATTTAATGAATTTTTTAGTTTATTTGTGTTTTATTTATTAACTTTTTAATGTTGATTCTATATTTTCTTAATTTCAATATTGGTTGTTAGACACATAGCCAACAATAAATAAAAAATAAAAGAAAAAGGCTATTTTTAATTTTATAATGGTATATAATTGTGTAAATACGACACTATATAATTGTATGTGTGATGGCACTTTACTGTTCACATCGCAAGAGAACTATATCTCGAAAGAAATTTGTGAAACATTATAAATGATTTCATGTTTTTGCAAAGGAATTTTGAAAACCCATGCTGGTTGGGGCTGAGAATGGGCATGTGATAGAGAAATACGACACACATTGACATAAACGAGCTCAGAAAAGCTGTGATCAAAATGATTTTTTTTTTAATCATTGTGAAAGAGAATTAATTTTTCTGTTTTTCATAATGTTTCACAATTATATTATTCAAATTATTTTCAATAAGTGTGAAAATATAACTGACATTAATCTATTCCCCTTTTATTTCATAATATTCTACTTTTTGAATTTAGTAAACATCATTCTTATTTTTGTTTTTATGAGTTTTTTTTTTTTTTTTTTTTTCAAATTTATCAAATTGGTGTGACATTTTCTTGCTCTGTTTGTGTATGAAATGTTATTATTTATATTACAGAACAATTATTGAACCTGGAAGCTTAGGAGCAGAATGTTCCCCTAAAAAGAAAAGGAAGTCAAATGAATTTAGTGGAGAGAATTTGGACTTTGTAAATAGTGATTTGCCAAATTCAAGTGTTAAGAAATCTAAAAAAAGTAGAAGGTCTACTGCAGAAAGTTTAACTTGATGATTATGTACTGAATTAAATATTTAAACAAATAAAATGTATATAATTATTGTTTTTTAAGTCTGTGTTTGTTTCTTTGTGTAAGTTATTGTCACTTTGATACATAGCATTAAAACATACTTCAGAACCTACAAAACCTGCCATTTATGATAAATAAAATTAAAATTATAATGAAGCACTTTACACATAATTAATTAAATATAAAAACCTTAATAGATACTTCATATTTCATTGTTAATATTTTCGGCTGGGCGCCCAACTCTTTTCAAACGATCTTCATCTGTGCCTGATCTCTTAGAGTTGTGGACGTTTATAGACTTCATAAGTTGATTCCACATCCAGTCAGGAGCCGTTGCATCGCTGTCATTGCACACATCCAGTGTTGTTATTTCTATGGCTTCTCTAAACATTGCGTAATTATAATTATTGTAATTCGAAAAAAAAACTAAAAAGATAGCGAATAACAATAATTATAATTACGCAATGTTTAGAGAAGCCATAGAAATAACAACAACACTGGATGTGTTGTTTTTTTACAGGAATACACAAAAAAAAATTCTTTATCATTATGGTCTATGAGGCCTAAATTTTTTTAAGTGTGATTGCATCTAAATGCCTTATTTGACTGAGCTGAAAATTTATACACACGTTTTAAGTCATTATCTTACGAATTGAATAAATTTTGGTAAATCTAGCGTTTATACTTCTTTTACAGGGACACAAAGAAAAATTCTTTATCATTATGGTCTGTATGGGCCCAAATTTCTTAAACTTAACGCCTTATTCAATTGAGCTGAAAATATATACACATGCTATAGGTCACCAACTTTTGTAAGACCATACTCGATCTTATAAAAAGTGTCAACATTTTTGTGTGTAGAAACTAATTCTTAAAGACATGAGCAGGATCTCGTTGAAGAATGCACTTTATTTGATGAATATTCAGTTGAAAGAGCCTATAATGATATTTTCAAGAAAGTTGTCAACATTTTTGCATGTAGAAAGTAGTTCTTAAAGACATAAGCAGGTTCTAGTCAATGAATGCACTTTATTTAATAAATATTCAGGAAACAGTATAATGAAACTGTCTTTTGTGCCACAAAAATTAGTAATCAATGAATGTTGTTGAAACAATCCAATGAAAAAGTCATTCTTATTATAAAAATCAAATAAACATTGTTAAATGCACTACAGAGCAGAAATTTCACTAATTCCAGAACAATCAAAAATCTTAAAATCTGAATAGAATTTGATTGGAAATATTGTCAGTTGTTTATAGAATTTTTGAGGTAGTTCTACACTAAAAACCAATGAATCATTATAAAAAATCCAGAACTCAACTCCTATTGAAGTTACAGTTTCCAAACTTTGTGAATCCACAACTACCACATTTTGCCTCATTCGAATGCGTAATTTGATGCCAAGTCAATGCCCACCTTCGCAGAAATGAAAAAAACTATCATCTGTTTCCACTTTTACCGTAATACCATATAGAAAGTAGTACATTAAGGTATAAGTAAGTTCTAGTCCACAATCATCAATAATAATCACTCTTCTTTTTTATAGTCTTGTTAGTCATACATAGAACTTTTAAAGAATTTAGTTCTGCACTATAAACCAATGAATCTTTCCAGAAAATTTCAGAACTCTGTTCTTATTGAATTTAGAGCTTCCAAACTTTGGCATCCTTAAACTACAAATTTTTGCTGAATTCAGTCACCAAATTCGACACCAAATCACCAAAAGCAAAATCTGTGTTGACTACAAACTTGCTTTGGCGAGATTAGCGATCAAATTTGACGACAAATATTGTTTCATTATAGACAGAATTAGTAAATCCTTTCTTAGTTGTAACTGAATTAACTGTTTTGGTAAAATGTATCGTTTCTCATCACTAATTTTTGCCAAATAGAACAAAAGTAGGCCATTTATACTTGAATGATTTTCATTGAACTCTAAACTGTGCATTTGCCAATGAGAGATTCTGTAATAAGCCCTCTAATAGTCCTTAAAAAACTACTATATTTGTCTCGGTGTTATATATAATACTGCTATCGTGACTTTTGTTGTTGGGGTAGAAGGTGTTTTTTTTGCTTGTTCGAAGCAATTCTTTTAACGAATGTTTTTGGACTGGAACTTCTCTGTTTATTTACGAATCAGTTACCTCACACAAAAATGTCAATGTTTTCATAACAATATGCTTATTCCAATGGATGTATAAGAAAGTCATGTGGTGTCCACATCAGATTTTTTTAATTTTGAATTAACATATATAATATTTTTATGGTTTAAGATCAGATACAGTTATAGACACACCTCAGTATTTTCTCCAAATTAGAATGGGTATCAAATGTCAATTCCTTTCACTTTAAATGTATCAAAATGTTTCATTATACAGTAGAACTTTGATTATCTGAAGTAATTGGAGCCAACCACCTTCTGGAAAATCAAAATTTTTTGATAATCTAGAATGTTTCATTTTTAAGATTAAGGACAAATATATACTCTATTACTTATTATGGTAATAAGTGCTAAATAAAAGTAAAGCAATAGCAAATTAGAACCAAAAATAAATTACCTGAGTTTTAATTTTGAAACTAAGTATGTTTTATGTATTTCACAAGAGTTTGAAACATAAAGTTTTGTTTGCTGCACAAAAGGAATGTCTGTGAATTTTGCATACAAAGAATGTGATATTTAAAAAAGATAATAAAACTTTGAAATTGGCTTTGATACACAAGGAAATGGCTGTGAATTTTACTTACAAGAAATGTGATCATAAAACAAAACAAAAACCTTTCAAAATGGATTTTGATTAACTAAGAGTTTCAGATAATAGAGTGTCTGGCGTATCCAGGATTTTTCCGGAGGGAAGGGGGGGGGGGTTCGTTTTTCCGAATTTTTAATTAAGTTTAACAATCTTTTAAAATATCATAATTACTTGCCGAAAATAAGAGTAAGAAAATGAAAAATAGTAAAACAAACTCACCAATTAGAAGATCAAACTAAAAAATCTTTAATTAGCGATGAATAACATAGAGCCTGTACAAACTGCTACACAAAACATAAAATTCAATACATAGTTTTCAAAATATTTCATTGAATTTTCTTATTTACAGAGCGAAGTCTAATCGACGAGAAGTTTCCGCTTGTTCATTTGAAATGTCTTCTACTGTTGGGGTATTGTTTGGGTCACTCCTTCAAGGTCACTCCTTCAATGGTCACCCCTTCCACATATGGTCGACCCCTCTTGTCCTTTAGTATGAACTCATAAAGGTGAAATCCTTTCAGAGAATTGTTTTCAGGGGAAACATGTTTCGCACCGTGCAAATGAAGTGGTTTAGTTATTTTCAGGAGTGTTTATCGCAGAGTAATGAAAAAAAAAAGTTAGTCATAATTTTAAACTACTTCGTAGAAAAAAATATTCTACGCTTGCCATACATTTTTTCCGCTTGAAATGTGAAAAAAAAAAAAATGTAAGGAACAGCCTAATTTTTCTTATCATACATTTTGTCAAGGAGGGGGGGGGCTAACCCCCCCCCCCCCCCCACTTGGATACGCCACTGGTCTACTGTATTCATAATAGGTTACTTTTAAATTAAAAAAATATGCTGTTGAAGCCATTAAGTTTTTCAGATAATTTATTTTTAGTTTATTATTTAAGTTTATACAGTTGATCTTGTTAACGTCAACACTGTTAACATGAATTACTTTTAACATGAACTGCTTCCACAATCTCCATCAAAATGAAGATTAGTTACTGATAGCATGAACTACTGATAATATGAACTAATTTTTTATCCCCCTTAAGATTCACATTAATGAGATTCGACTGTATATGTTTTTTCTTTCTTTTAACACATTAATGAAACAAAAAATACCTTTTGTTAATTACATATATATTTTCAATCAGTTTGCATTTTTGTTTTTTCCTCTTTAACTGAAAACATTCAATAGTGTCCACTACTGTGTTTTGAAATGTTCACTAGATGCATTTTAAGCTATCTGGGAAATTTAATTTTAGATTAAGGAATCATTTAGCATTTTTTCACATTACAGTCATGTGCAAAAAAAAGCGAATTCAGATATTGATCTTTGGTTATATAGGGTGACCAGAAATAGTGATTAATAAGAAACAATGTCATTGCTGATGATTTGTTCTCATTCAATTCTCAGAGATTTTTTTCACTCATTGATCTTTGTTCCAACTCTTATTTTTTTATTATTTTTATTTTTTTTATAGAATGACAAACAAACAGAGCATGATTTTGAAGCTCCATCACCAAAATAAGCATATGTGTAAGATTATTGGATTGTTTCAAATGTTTCATTCAACCCTTTCCAATAGTTGTGTCAGCTCCACACAACAATCACTTTTCTTACGAAAAGCTATTCTCAGTGGAGCTATCATACATTTGTCAGAATGATTGCATTAAGCAGACATGTTACTTTTCAGCCTTTTTAGGCTTGAAAATTATTATTTTTGGGATCAATGCAAATCTGCATTAAAACTTTTTGGACATGTGTAGTGGGGGGGGGGGGGGGGGGGGTCAGCCTGAATTTGTGCAATATATTATTAGCAATTTCTACACGATTGGCTTTCGAGAAATGTCAAATTCAAACTTGGAGGAAATGAAAAAGAAATAGTACTTCAACTGCATTTTCCTAATGAACTTGAACTACATTATTTTAATAATCAATTGCCCCAGCAAACAATATTTCTATAGAATAAACTTATTTTCAAGTATGTGTAATAAGTTTGTCTGTTTTTTAAGCACGTACAACTATTTAAATTATAATTAATATGATATTTAGCATAAGATTTGTCGTTCTGATTTTGTTTATTGTGTGCATATGTATGCAATCAGATTTAACACTATTTTTATTATTGTAAAATTTATATTGTGTCAGTTGCCTGATACCACTTTGGAGAGGGGAGGGGGATTGTGAAAAGTTTAGCCTTTTTTTCTGTAAGCTTGCACCATGTCTGATTAAGTCAACAACTTCTTCACGCAAGTCTTCCGTAGTTTAACTTTGACAAAATTCTAAATTTGTCATGGTGTATGTAGGATGTGGAACAGGCCAAACCAAACCATTATGGAGTCAAAATCAATAAGGCATGTACTGAAAATAGATTCTTGAGGATGTCGAGTCGTTCATTCCTGGGCTAAGAAAGAATTTGGAAACAGGATTTGGACATTTCAGTAAGTTTATGCGTCGTCTCAGCCAGCGAAATTTACACAGAACTCACTGACTGGTGTCTAGCTGATTTCTCAAATTTCATCTCAGTTCAAGAAGGACTTCTATACTCCTGTGACTTTAACCATTAGCATTAAAGTTTGCGTTTAATTTTAAAAGGCCTGTGCAAATATGCTGATAACAGACAGACAGACACACAGACCATTCACTAAAAACATGATTTTCGTATTCAAGGGACCTCAGAACATGTAAATATAACAAAACCTGAAGTTTGAAAATTTGACCCTAAAACAATACTTTCTCGACCCTATGGGTAACAGAAAGTAAAAAGCTGGAAAAATGAAATTTTTCTTTCACACATTTACAATTAATTTTAATTAACTCGATCAAAATGACAAAATATTGTGAAAATCTTATATATATATAAATGTGAATGTCCGTGAATTTATTTGACTGAGTTTCATGCCAAAACTGCTCGACGGATTTCGATGAAATTTGTAATGGAGATAGCTTATACCCTAACTTAAAAAGTTGGCTACCTTTTATTCCGAAAAAAAATTTGTTTTTGCGATTTTTATGCATAAAATAGCAATTTTGTAAGCTAATAATAGCAAAAAATTAGCCATTTATATTTATCCATAATTTAATTGTTGCCAAAAAAAACGAATTTATTTATTTTTTTCAACAGGAAAATAAATACATTTATCTAAACGTGAACGATAAAAATTATAAAAAAAAAATTATGCATCTCACAAAAATTGACGTCATTTTAAATTAAAAATTTCTTTTACACATTGATAAAGTGCTAATACGCAAGCGAAGTGATGACGTCACTGGCCGTTCGTGGATGCAAGAAAAATATTTTCTATGTTAAACGTCCATTGGATTTTTTGTAAAAAATTAATAAAAATCGCGGAAAATTATTTCCCGATTTTAATCCCCATATTTAGGTATAGGTATGTATTAATTATCATGTCCACGCGTTAGATTAAGTTATTTTTGTTGTAAAATTGACAAAATTTGAATTTTTAATTTCAAAAATCTAGGGAAAAAAAAAAAAAAAAAATGGCAATTTTCCATATTTGATTGAAAACACAAGCATTTCATTTCAAAAGATGATATTTACACAATAAATATCCAACTAATATACTAATTAAAAGGAAAATGATAAATATTCTATCATAATTTGAAGTCAAATTTGTTTTCAAATGTCTAAATAAAGTATCTGATATAAGATACTAATATGTTGCAGCGGAATAGATTTGATATCGGTCACCCTTAGCAGAAAAAAAAAATATCGCCAAATTATTTGGCGAACATAATTTAATTCCTTTCAAAAATCATGGTTATTTAACAACTTATATTAAGAGAGTAATGAATAATATGAAACAATATTTCGTACAATGCATATTACGAAAATATACATCTGGCATGCATATTTTCGTATTACGTTTTTGATCACCAAATACAATAAGCGCCAAGAACGACAGAGTTTTGAAATTCAAAATTAAAATTTTGTCAATTTGACAGCAAAATAACTCAATCTAACACATGCACATGATAACTAATCTATACTAATATTATAAATGCGAAAGTTTGGATGGATGTTTGTTACTCAATCACGCCACAACGGATAAACGGATCTGGATGAAATTTTGTACAGAGATAGATAATAGTCTGGAATAAGACATAGGCTACTATTTATACCGAAAAAAAATGTAAATTTTTAATTAATATATAATATAGATATTTCTTCTAAAATAAAACTTTAAAATAATTTATTTTAATTTTTAATTGTTGCCAAAGAATATTTCACGCGAATAATAATAAAAAAAAATAATAAATATTAAATTTGCTTAGGCACATGGCAACATAATGTTATTATCAAAATTAAATAATAAAATGAAAGCTAATTCAGATCTGTATTAAAGAGCTTTATTAGTTGATAATCCTGGGTATATTTTTAATTTTAATACTGAAGTAGATAGGACATTTTACGCCAAGGACTCTATTTTTGTGACAGCAACCTTAAGCCAAGTAGTCCATAAAAATATAAACAAATCTGTACATATAAAAGAATAAACTCACTGATTCACTGACTCAACACTGCCATGACGATTCTGTGGGAAAGAGGGTCACAAATTTTAGTGACCAGGTTGGTTTTCGGAGCCTGACCCCCAACTAAGACGGAACTTTGCAAAATACCCCCCCCCTGTCCCCCTTGGGGGGCAGAAGGCTTAACTCGGCTCCAAATTACTTAACGGTGAAGAAATTGCAGATGGAAAGACCAGACTTGAGTACAAAAAAATTATTTTCTGCGATTTTGGAATTTTGGATTTTTAAGGGGGGAGGGAAGGGAAAAGGTTTTAGAAGAAGGGTACTCAACACACGAGGAAATCGAACTGAACACACACTACAAAGGGATTTTATGAAATTCCACCCTACCGCCCTTTCAACTGTAACCGCGAGGGAGGGGGAGTAAAAAGCAGGTAAGGGACTGCCGAAGGCATTGGGGCTCCAGACTCGACTGTGACGAGCGGGAATACCGCGACAGAAAGTAGCAGGAACTTAAAATTAGATTTTGACGGATTTTAATGATTTTTTTTTTAAAGATATGTTATTATTATTAATGATATGCTGTTTTGGGGATTCATTTCAATATAATGACCAGCGAAGCGGGCAAAGCCTGCTAGTATGTAAATATAAGATGTATCTATATATAACCGTGATCGATAGCAACATATTATCATCCAATTTCTGTTATTTTCTCAAAAAGTATATAAGAGAAAAGTACTAATAATTAACTGATCATGTCTTATTTGTAAGGAATGGCCAAGAAGTTCTATTCTTGAAACTGGTAGACGGGAGGTGGGAGGTTTGATTCCAGGACACGCTCATTGATCTAGCCGTTTGAAGCTTTCTGTGCTTTTCTTCAAAACTAGCGGGAATACAAGCTAAAACTCCTTAGAAATACCCACCATGCTCAGGTCTTTCTTGTAGGCAATTGGCATTAACTTACAACATCAGCATCTTACTGGAAAGGGAATAAAATATAGAAAGTTAATATTAGGTTCAATCAATTCTATTTTGTGAGAACAGCTGTTACCACTCATCTGGTTACTTAATGCTTTGCTAATATTTTCTTAAAAATGATCTGGAAAACTTACGCCTGTATTCACCAATAACTTCCGCTCTTGGTTCAACACAAAAACTTGAAAAGCATTGAAAGTCAGATAACAGCTTTCCAACAAAATGCTGTTTCTACCACCTACCGTCGAAGATTTCATATGATCTTTGATTGGTTATTTGCAGTTAAAAAATCTGAAAGTAACAATGCCGCTAGATGGTAGAAGCTTTTAAGTCAAATTTTGCTGAAAAATTGCATTCTGACTTATGCACTTTTTAAGTTTTCGTGTGTGGGAGTTGAAGTTGTTGGTGAATACAGCCATTAGAGAAGTTTTCTTCATATTTGAGAATGAACTCTGTAAAAAAAATAGAAGAATCGACATCAATAATAAACCACCTTCTTTGAATACCATTAAACTTTAAAAAACTACCCGCCGCTCAGAGACCCCTGAAAATTTTGATTGTGGCAAACCCCCTCTCGATGGCGCCTGCAGCTTTAAGATGGAACGTATGTGTTTTGGTTTAAAAAATCTAAGAATACCTGGTATAGGGTTGTAACAATGCTTCAATCTGATTGGTTTATGACTTGTTGGCGAGATTTTTTAATTGTCTCGTCTCTCTGTCAGTCAGTCAGCGAGGCAGCATCCACAACAAACAGCGATAAGTGCGCCGAGGATGGATGTCCTACTTGAAGGAACTGCGAACCCAGAGAAGAGAAATTTTTACTGGCATTTCACTAGAAGGGGTTAAGCATTAGAGTATTGAGGTGCACCTTCTTCCTTGATTATTATTCTATGCACTTTACTCAGTTATGTTACTTTAAACGATCCCGACTAACCGTGGAAAACATCACCAGACAGTTCGGGAAACTTGAAAATATCAGATATCTGTAAAAACTCTTGCGTATTTTGTTTACGGTGCCCTCTTTCCTTGCAGATACCAAGAATATATTAG